>CM045459.1:11931974-12531974 GCA_024666655.1 Dascyllus trimaculatus | reverse complement strand
TGAATAAAATTGCCCACTGTCTTGCGGAAACATTTCAAAACTTGCCAGACCCTTTTTTTGTCTGCTGATTTACATCAACTTTCGCTTTCCTGCACCTTGTGTAAACGTCACACAATAGTCACCTGCACTGAAAATCAGCTTTGCCTCACAGTTTGACAATTTGAAAATCTCAGCTGGAGTAATAAGATTTCATGGAAAACACTATCTTGTTTATATTGCCGGGGACTTTTCAATGACGGCAACGCAACTGATTGCATGACTAGATGAAACGCTGCAGGGAGCGAAAAGTTCTGGATTAGAGAAATAAGCAAAGCTGTTTCTTGAAGCCCTAAGGTTCTGGGTTCTGGGCGGTTGGAGTCTTTCTGTGTGGAGTTTGCGTGTTCATTTTTTCTCTGTGCTTCGATTTCCTCCCACAGTCCAAAGACATGCATGGTAGGTTAATTGGTGATTCCAAATTGGCCAAAGTGTGAGTGAGCATGTTTATCTGTTTTTTGTGCCAGTCCCTGTGATGGACTGGCACACTGTTCAGATCATACACTGCCTTTTGCCCAATATCAGTGTTATCTCCAGGATACAGCGGGTATAGCAAATAGATCAATAGATAGATGGAAGTTTCCACATACAGCCCTACTCATATTCATTTTTAAGTCTTGTCTCATATGAATGCAAGTAAATGTAGCATATTTTCTTAGTCACTAACCAATATCTAACATGTCTCTTTGCTGCATGAAAGCATTGCTCTATCTCTTGTGCTCTTGTAAAATCCATACAGAAATGTTTATCGAGGATGTTCAGATTTTGCGTGTTGCATAAACAAAACTGACATATCTACATCCAGTGGTTCTGAATGTCATACATAACACTTTCAGTGATTACACAAACCAACTGAGGCCACAAAAAATGGGACAAGCATAAACAAAATACAAATACTGTCATTCTTCTTGCAGAATAAAGCCTTCCTTCAGTGTCTTGCCTTGACACTGTGTCAGTAGCCATTTTATAAAAGATGAATTGCTGAAAATGACTGTGGGCATTTAGCATTTAATACTAAAGCTAATAGACTGAGCTGACCTTATGAATTCCTCTTTTGTATTTTATGGACAAAGAAAATGGACCCACTCTGAGGTCCAATTCAATAGAAGCTTTCATTTGAACATATTAAGGAGCAACTACCACAGCTTGAGGCTGAAGCCAGTGCAGGTGTAGCCTAAAGTACAAAGCCATTGGCAGCCTGAGATGTTTGCTCCAAAAAAAGCATCAATGTCTGTCTAGTAAAATGAAACTCGATAAGCCTGTAATATTTTGCAACGAGTTAATGTGGTCTTGATTGCTAACTTTGGGCCCTCTAGTAAATTTGCTGGTGGTCATTTTACAAATTATTGCTCCATTAATAACATTTAGGCGCTTTGATGTCTGTTGTGGGGCTGCTGATTGACAGCTGAGATTGACAGCTGGCACACCTGCTGCTCTCCCAGCTGCTGAACTCACTCCGTCTCAGACTTTTGAAGCTTCTGTTTAAAGAACAGCGTCTCCACACACTCACTTCAACCGCGTTGTAGGGTACGGAGTTACACTAACAAGACCGTCACAGCGTGCTTTCACACAATATTTTCAGGAAGTTTAATGTCTGAAACTAAAATACCAGGCATTTTCCTGCATGGATGAATTTCTGGCATTCTCCCAAAGAGGTTTGAGCCGGGGCCAAAAAGGAAAATCATCAGCACCAAAAGGAGAACAACTGAAAATTTAAAAGACAAATCTTGTCTGTTAATTTAGCTCACACTTACTCAACCATAATCAACATTTTCTTTATTAAATGTTCAGAGATAACTGGAAAATCCATAGATTTCTGTCAATTAAGGCAACACGGACCCATTGCCTTTACTCTAAGTAGACCAATCATGCTTACTGTCACGCATAGTCACCCCCCAAAGGCCCATTCGGAGCCAGGAGGAACCCTGGATACCTGCTCGGTTAGCAAAATGTAACTGAAGCAGCGAAGGTAACTCATGATGGAACAGTGAGTGTTCTCAGTAAGATAGTGTTTGCTTTAGTCTAAAATAGCACAGTGTGTCTCCAGAGTGTGAACGACACAATCAGAACTACTGCAAGTGCACATTGTAATGATGGGTGTGGTGAAAGGAAGAAGACACTGAAATCTTTCCCACAGAGGTAAGTGTAGTAAAGCTCTTTGTTAACACGACATGTGGTGTGGTTTAACGGCCTGCATCTTTACTGTTTGGGTTACATAGTAATTTAATAACTCATTAATTACCAACAGCAGGTGGCTGTTTTTAACAAACAAGTTTTGATAAGGCAACTGCGCACGAAATACTCAGAAAGTAACAGCAATAGAGAAACTTAATCAGTTGACATGACTTGTCAGCTTAAGAGCAAGACATTCTTCTGACTCAGAAGATAAAACCAGAGATTAGGTTGCATGATGATATTGGCATCATAACTGGGATCAGCCAACAAAGGCTTTAAAATTAAATATCAGTACTGGCCCAAAATGAACCCATACAGGCAAATAATGCCTGTCAGTCTAAAAATGTATAGTTTTGTTCAAAAGTGTTACATAAAAAAAATTATGCCATTTTTAAAGTTTAATTAGCTTTCATATTTAGTCCACTGAGTGTGAACATTTGAAAAAATATTGTATTTTATGTCTGCAGCTGCTAGTGGACCATCATGATTTGAGTAAACATAACACTAGTATGTTAATTCCACTACACTATGTGCTTGCAATTTCTTGGTCAAATTAAGGAGGAAAATATCAACATGTTGTATGTCCACAGAAGTTCAATGTCATGCATCCCTACATGTGATACATGGAGTAAGCACTGGACTTATATTTGTCAGGTGCACAATAACACAGCTTCAAATAATATTTGCCCCATGTATGCTGGATGCATAAATAGACAGTTCTTCGCTAAGATGTTCACTAGTGTAATTTGGTGGTCCTAATATATCAGGGTTGTGTTCACATCTTGCTGTTCTGCCACCGAGTGGCCAAGAAAAAGAAAAAATGCAGATTCAAAGCCCAGCATTTGCTATTAGAGCTGCCAGTGCACATTTTAGCCTACCCCCTTTTCTTGCAGCGTGCCAAAGGCATCTGTCAGACTAGATAGTGGAGACTAAAACATAAATTACCAATATTATAGAGGGACTGGCAATTTGGTGAAATTACTTGATACATTCCTCTCACACATTCAGTAGTGAAACTAACTCGGGAGGCCTCCCTTGTGTGAGCTCTTGACTGGCAGCTCAACTAATCAGTCTCTAATCCCTTTTGTTTTATTAGTTTTGGAGCACATTGTGTGCTCTTTTTACTCTTGTATGTTGAGTTAAATAGAGATGGTATTAGGAGGAGTGTGCCCATTGAGATAGCAACATAGTTGCTTAGTTGCCTTTGTTATTTGGGTTTTTTACGGTTTGTTTTCATGTTTTGTTTATTTTTGTGAAACTGCGAAAAAGTAACTTATAAAAGTATCATGTTTTTTTTCAGTGTTCAACATTTCAGTGTTATTGGTATTAAGTTTGCCGACTCAAAAAGAAACGTGCTAACTAGTACGACATACTGCTGTTGATCATACATCTTCTCAGCTTAAATCTATTCCAGTAACATGCAAAAGAAAGCACAATTAGTCATGCACTCAATATATGTTTTCAACTGCAATGTTGCAATGAAAATCTTCACAGCTTAGTGTTTACAAACAACATTTTCAAGTATTTTCTTATTTTAAAAAATCCACATTTGAGAAACTCTGCCTTCCAGCACTTCCGTGTAGCTGCAGTCATTAGGAACGCAGCGCCTCCAGCAATTCTCATTGTGACAGAACTGTTTGTTTAAGGAAGCTGATGCAGGTGCAGCGGTATACAATTTAGGACGTAATAAGTTTATCAAATCATGAGTTTAGAATCTGCCAGTAACAAGAATATCTTTGCAGAAAGACAGACGAGGAATCGAGCTCAGAGTTGGATGATGAGAGGTGCTGGGAGCCAACTATACAGTCCGTGTGTGGGCTGAATAACCAACAGTAAGCTGCGAGTGGCCAAAAGCTGCTTTGAGCTTCATGGCTGTGTGTTATTTTGCTGTGGGTTTGGCCCTTTACAGTCATTTGAGTTAGTGTCTAGGTCAAAAACATTGCTTAACAGAACTAAAAGTGCAGAGACGGTCACAAAATTATATTTCATCGATGAGGTAAAGAAGTGGATTGTCTATAATACGAAGGCAGCTCTGTTTGGTCGTCTGTGTTTGCAATCATGATACTTAATAGAACAAATACATTATTTTTTGTTTGTTTGTTAATATTAGTCTCACAAGGTCACCACATTAGTTACCAGCCACCCTGCTGCAGCTAATAACTAATGGAAAACATAACAATCATGAGTGCATTTCGTTATTGTCAAACTACACCAGTGCTGAAAAACACACTTTGAGTTTTGGCCTTTTGTTGAGCTGAACTGCAGACTGTAAAAGACACAGCTAATTAACTAAATAAAATCATGAGAGCAAAAAAAAAAAAAATAATTGTCAATGCCACAGCCAATCCCACAGACATTTGGCCCCCTATAGCTGTGCTGTTAGCATTACTTTGTTTTCCAAAGCTTGCAGAAGGGACACACACACACACACCAGCTGTCCATAAAACAATTCCTTTATTATTTCAAGGTAAACTAACAATTCAGCTAACAGCACCAATGCGCTTCAAGGTGTTAGCCCTACAAGCATAGCAGTGGATGTCTGATAACATAAGAGCAGATAATAGCCGACATTTCTGTTGAAGCTATAAGCATCCCAGTATGTCTGGAGGGGAGGTGAGCACAGCAGCTGGGGCGCCGGCTAACAAGCCTGTAAGTAATTGGTAGCAGTGCTGTGGAACAATCCATACACACAACAGCAAACAATCAGATCAGATAAGCAGAATTTGCTTTTCCTCTCTGTGGTTTCCAGCCATAAAGCAAACTTTCATACAGAGCCACTAACAGATGACTGGTGTGACCCAGTCAACCTCTACACACTTTCCGTCTCTGCATGCCCCCATTTCTACACGATTATCCTCTGTTGCATGATGGATTGAAGGTAGGTCAGTCACTCACTTCACTGCAGTGCAGGCTACCTTTAATAAAAATAATTATATGCAGTGCGTAGTTTGACATTAGTTAATGCTCATTTTACACTATCCATATATCTATGATAAATGATTTACCTTGCAGGTTTTTATTTTAGTTGTATTAGTCACCAGACCTGTACATCTCCAGCTGCAAATATACAATTTCTTATTTATGTACAGCACTATGCAAATGTTTAATGACTTACTATAAAATGAGAAAGCTTTCATAAATAATAATTTCACTACTTTTCATTTATCATTTAAAAAAATGTAGTAAACAGAATGAATGTATAAATCAATATTTGTTGCGAGCATCCTTTACTTATAAAACAGCAGTGACTTTTCCAAGTTTTTAAAAGGTACTTGGCAGGTAGGTTCCAATCACTGCACTGCTCACCACATAGTGTCCGGTCCGTCATCCATCTTTTAAACAGAGACTGTGGGGACGACGGGTGTGCACGTCCCCCCCTGCAAAAGCCTGCCACGGAGCTGACACGAGAAACCACCGGTTGACCAGTGGATGGCAGGGGAGGAGAGGCACCTGTCAGCCCTGCATGCTGAGACGATAGAAACCGGACAACCTCTCTGTCTGTGGGTTGGGCCGTCGCACTTCAAAAATGAACGACTGACTAATTTCTATTAGTGTTTGCAGCAGTGCATAGGGCCTCATACACACATGACAAAGCCATATGCTCAAACTCCAAAGCTGAAGATGACAAAGGCTCTCACTTTTGCCTGCCTTCTCTGCTTTTATGTCTCCAAACTAATTGCCTGTCATAGAAACTGAAGTGCATACAACCTCAAATAGTGTTACAAACCGACTTGCTGTGGGCTTAATTTTACACAGTGCAGGTGGTGACTGACTGATACATTTTTTTCCCCTTGGGGCTTAGTTTTGCACGGTATACTGATACTGGAAAAAGTACTGCAATACCTTGCAGTCAGAAACAACACTTTACCTCATTTTGTTAGTACAGAAGATGTTGTATTTTCTGCAAGTGGCTCCGATGTGCAACAATGGGGCAGTGTGTATGCAACGTTCTGCTTCCACTCCTGAAGGAGTAGTGGGCATGCCAGCTGCTTTTTTTCTTCTGACATAAAGCACACTGCTACTTTCATGGTGACAAAACAAGAGGCATCCATGGATTGTCCACAAAGTAAACACACAGAGGAAAATATGGCAATTATTTCTGTTACAGCTGACGGTCGGACAAGCCCACGGACATCACAAGGTCTATCTGTTAAAAAATGTGCTACCTCTACAGACTGAAGAAGCCATCATGTCCAACTTGGTGAAGCATCTCACCAGCTAGTGATAGATTAAATAATTGCATCACACCCTCAAATATACACTGATCAGCCACAACATTACGATCACTGACAGGTGAAGTGAATAACACTGATCATATTGGTACTATGTAGTGTTCTGCTGGAAAACCTTGGATTTTGGCATCCATGTAGATAAGACTCAGACACCCAGATAAACACTGTCACACAACAAGCACACTCCATCATGCAAATGGAAATCCCAAAGACAGGATGAAAGGGGGTAGAGAGAGGAGAGAGACAGACATGCAGAGTCATGAGCTGGACTCGAACTCATGACTACTGCTGGCGGCCTGCGCCTACATGGCAACGCCCTAACTCAGTGAGCTATCCTGGCGGCCGCAGTGGAACAAGTTTGATTGACAGAGGCCCCGCTACACAACCCAGAGTACCCAGAGGATCCACTGCCGATGTCCTGGTGCCAGACCCCATAGGACACCCTGACAGGTCCTCTTGTCCATGCCCAATGGTTCAAAGCATTTTTGACCCAAAAAGGGGGACCAACACAATATTAGGCAGGTGGCCATAATGTTATGTCTTATCAGCTTGTCAGGCTATTCTCTATATGATTTGGCTGCAACTCATTATCATTCTGTTATAGGGGGAATGAAGCTCATTTGTATTTCTTTAATCCAGTCTCAATTGTCTTGGACAGTGCTTAGCCCAGGATGCAGCAAAGGTGTCCCTTCAAATAGTGATGAGGGAAATGTTTTGGTGGAGTATTTGCATACAGGGTGGTAAGCACTGTCAATGAAATGGCTATTGTGAAAACTAGCAGAGCTGACTTTACTGTACTATTCAAATCCTTGTCAAAATTTTCAGTGTTGTAGACTGCCAGCACAGATAGCACAGATAGAACACACAGATAGCAAATGTGTGGCCAATGGCAAGCTAATACCTGCAGTCTACATCCAGTGAGTCTGCCCGTTTTCTGGCAAGTAAACTTGTTTCACCAACAAAGTTTGATGAGGCATTTAAGGGAAATGATAATTGTTTAAATTGGCTTTATCTTTTTAGCAAACTCCCTAATGTGGCAAACATCTTTATATATGAGCTCTCACTGGTAATGTTAACTCACATTAATACAAGCTGCTGTGCGTTCACAAATAGACAGATCGACAACAGCAGCTACAAATCATCAACTATATTCCTGCAGAAAGGCTGACACTGGATGATTAAAGTAATGCTTGTGCTTTTCTCTGCATGGAGCCAACAGTTTATAAGCAGCAGTGTGGCATGTGAAAATGGAGAGGCATAGAGAAAAAGATCTAATCTTAATGAAGAGTTCTTCCAGTTTTCTTTGGATATAAAATGCAAAACCTCACTGATAATTAATTTGATTGTTTTATGGCCCCTTTTCATATCATCCACTCCCTTGCACTGACATTGTCGAAATATTTGGTCATTCTTTTTAATTAATAAGAAAAAAAAAAATCAAATTCCATGTTCTATCATCTGTTATTCTTTTATTTCTCTTGATATTTTAGGTTTTTGGTATTGTTTCACTCCCAGTCTTTACCATGATTGCACAGACCCACTGACCTCAACATTTCTTGTGTGAGCCCAACAGAACTGCAGCTCTCATATGCTGCAGAGTAGTTGGAGGCTTCAGAGCTCATCAGATTCATGTCTGTACCAGAAACCAGACAGTAGCTCTGTGGATATAATTTCTGATTCCTGCTATCTACTGCAGTGTGGTTAAGTCACAGTTGTTTTGGTGTCTGGTCGTGTTAATTGTGTTACATTTACAGGTCATTTATTTCTGCTGCTGTCTGTGTTTGCACACTTTCATATTTTGTAGATTTAATTATAAATTGATAAAACTGGCAGATGACATTTTAACGACAATTTACAAATGAACTATTTAAATCTTTAATTTACAAACATTGTCAAACTCTCGACTCAGTATTTAGTTGAAGCCCTTTTGGCAGCAGTTCAAGACTTCAACTCTTTGTGTCTTTCCGGCAGGTCCTCTCAAACACAGTCACGTTGGATGGGATTGCACCTGTGAACTGCCATCTTCTGGTCTGTCCACAGATATTCTGTGGGGTTTAAGTCTTGGCTTTGGACACTCAAGGACAGTCAGAGACTTGTGCTGAAGCCTCTCCAGCATTGTCTTGAATACAGGTCACTGTTGCACTGAAAGGTGAACCATCACCGCAGTTTGTCAGACACAGACCTTAGAGTTCTAGCCATGGGTTAAACTTTTGGTTCCATCTGACAGGATACTCCAATGTGTGGCAGACCTCAAGTAGTTCTCATATACCTTTTACCTAAGAGTGGCTTCTGTGTAGCCACTCTACCATAAAGGCTTGAATGACGAAGTGTTGCAGCAGATTCTACATCTCTGCAAAAGACGCTAGAGGCTCTGTTAAGTGATCATTGGGTTCTTGGTCACGTCCCTGACCAAGGCCCTTCATATGCTGTTAGTTAGCTTGATAGCTAACTCTAGTAAACATCCTGTTTTTTAAAATGACACAATGACTGTGCTCAAGGGAACACAATGCTTTAAATGGTTGTATAACCTTGCCCTGATCTATGCCTCATCACAGTTTTGTTATAGAGGTCTACAGACTGCATTCATTGCTTAGTTTTTGTCTTGGTTCGCAATGTGAATTGTAAGAAATATACACAGTAGAGTGCCTTTCTAAACTATGTGAGTCAGTTCAATTTGTCACAAGAAGTTACGACGCCTCATTCTTCATTTATTACTCACTGTACACGACAATTTCAATCAAAACTTAAGGATAATTAAACTAAACTGGATGTACCTGACCACAGTCTGGACAGCAAAGGGGTCAGAATTCTGTGCATACAAGTTGATAGACTGTTGTTTATTTACTGTAAAAGTACACATGTAGCATCAAAGAAATTACCACACTAAGTTAAGTTAAAAATATTTCCAATATGTAGCCTACAGCTGAATATTTAGGGGGGATATGGAAGCAAATTCTTTTACTTCCACATCATATTAAAGTGACCTGGCCGACCTGAAAGGCTTCCAATGCCCACAAATCAAAAACTCAAAATACAAAGTATGTCGAGAGGTCCAGACTCTGCGTATCCTGAGGGAAAATAACATAAACACACCATTCCAGGAATGCTTTGTCATGGCAGATCAGTAGACAGACATGAATCAGCATGAGGGTGCTCTTAAGACAGTTGGATTTGGGGAAGAAGGCGGACAGGTATGCTTGCTTTCATTTTTCTGCACTCAGTAACATTTCTGTGTTATTGGATGAGTAGATTTAACCTATTTAGTGATTTTGTCTGCTTGAGCTTTATGTTGTTTGTTCTTTTTTTTGGTTTGTTTATTTTTCAATTTTTCATATAAGTAAATCATGTTACTTTTTTACTTTAATTTGACTGTGATTGTCAGTGGCAGTTGCATTTGGGGTAGTTACCATGCTGCAGAATGAATATGACAGAATCTGACGATACATGATTTAGTATGTAGTACGTTTTTACAGGTTTGGACCATTTTATACAGTATTCTAGTGATGCTGTTATTCTTAACATTAAATTTGTCCAGCTGTTTGTATGTATTTTAGAGGAAGACCCATGAGGTTTGCTTTAAAGGCAATTTATTGGGGAAGTTTTCGAGTTTGGAGTGTTTGTTATGTGCTGAGCAAAATAAAGTTAATGAAACATTTTCACCATTTCAATTTTTAAATGGTGGTTAAATCAGTTTCATTTTATCAACACGGTAATGAGATTTTATCAGCTAATTTGTAGTTTAAATTGACTTGTTAGGCGATGGCTGAATCCATATTGATTCGGTGTCAGTTAGGGTTTCGAAAATCCGGTATTTAACATCAATAATAACCAGCGCTTTCAATTTGGTTTCATTGTTGACATCAACGTAGATTCGATGCTTCCATCTGATGACATTTCTGATTCTACTACAAGGCTGTCAATTATGCTCTCACCTACGACAACATCGGACATCACTTCTGTGGACTTTGCTGCATGTTCAGCAACCGGCTCAGGCATCACAAATCCAGGTATGTTGACCTATTGGATTGTTTTAGAGAAAAAAAAAAGAGGATCAAGAAGAGGAACGACAGGATGAGGAGACGATTGAGTAAGCTCCTGTTATCTGTTTTTACCCGGTCAATTATGTGCGAGCTATGAAACACCGGGGACAAACTCTATGCATTGATCAAATTTGACTCCAGAATACAAACGTGTTTTTTTTTCTCGCTGAAATGTGATTGAGAACATTATGGTGGGTTTAGATGGATTTACATTCATGTGTTTTGACAAAGACATTAGATAAACAACAAAATCAATTGTAGCCAGGCTTTGTATTGTGGTAAATGTCAAATGGGCAACCAAATTGGTAGCTAGGGAACTTAACATTGTGGTAGGCGAGAGTCTAGACCTATAAGGCAAAATCCCTAAGTCTTGTGGATACAGTAGCAGTGCGTCTTTTCTCTCCAAACTCATTCATCAAGAATTTTTTGATTGAATTTTCTGCTTATACTGCAGCAAACACAAAAAATAATCTTTTCACTGCCTCCAAGGACAACAAGCCACCACAACACTTGTTTCACCAGAATAAGAATCTTTTCAGAGGCACTCCAACATGTCAGAGCGAACAGCTCATGTTTCTCCTGAGAAGGCTGAAAGGTCAGATAGGACACTTCAACGGCGGTGAACTGGTCACTTGTGGAATCAATCCTCACATTCAAAATTGCATCCTGTCACAACTTCCTCAAAGTGAAAAGCGAGAAAAAAAAAATCTCACAAGAATCATTAAGCATGCAACCGAAATCACCGGCACCACTCAAACCCAACTCTCAGGCCTTCGCAGTCACACAGTAAAAAAGAAAGGCAGACGGCATCGCTGAAGACCCTTTACATCCCCTTCACCACTCCTTTCAGCTACTCCCATCAGGCAGCTGCTTCAAAGCACCTTTGGCCAAAAAGAGAGCGAACAAAAACTCTTTCATTCCCACTGCAATATCCATTTTAAACAAGGCCAAACAGACAATTTATAATGGAGCTTTGCACACCTGCTCTTATGTATTTATGGAATTGTTTGTGTCCTAATGCAATTTTATGTTGACTCTTTCATGTATGTTTTGATGTTGCTGCCCAATACGTGATACCCAACAAAGACTTTTTAATCTGAACTATAAATATTTAAACTGGTCAGTACAAATGTAGCATGGCCCAAGGAAAATTGCATCGGGCAACTGGGCGTTTCGTATAGTTTAAAGATTGTTTAAACTCGATCCGACTGACAACTGTCATAATTCGTTTTGTAATTCAGGCTGGAAAAGAGGGTTTGGAAAAACTACAGAATGAATAATAAAGGATGTAGGTCATGCTTACGCATCACATCTGACAGGAGAGGAGGACAAAGAGGAGCTCTGTTCTATAAAAATCTCCAAATGTGCTGTAGACTCCCTCCTAAAGCACAACCAGGTAGGACACAAAGAGGCATCATCGACCACCTGCTGAATGTCTTTTGTTGCCGCTTTCTTTTTTTTAAAGGAGTGCCTACTGAATATGCATGCTGCTTTATTTTTTTTAAATGTCCTGCTTCCCACTTACAACACCTGCCAATTGTCAAGTGCAGCCTGACTCATAGGAAATAAGAAAATGATAAAAGCTCTGCTGTGGGACACTTGCTGGGAAAACATTGCTGATTTCTATTTCAAGGATATGAACATTTTTAGGTCCGAATTGCTACTTTAATGGATAAATGGTAAATGGTCTGCACTTATATAGCGCTTTTCTCTACCTTAGTGGTATCCAAAGTGCTTTACAATGTCTTTCGCATTCACCCATTCACACACCAGTGGCCACAGAGCTGCCATGCAAGGCGCTAATCTACCATTGGGAGCAACTTGGGGTTCAGTGTCTTGCCCAAGGACACTTCGGCATGCGGAGGGGCCGGGGATCGAACCGCCAACCTTGCGATCAGTGGACAACCCGCTCTACCACCTGAGCCACAGCCGCCCCTGTGGCTCAGGTGGTAGAGCGGGTTGTGAAAACAAATAGAATTATATGTTTATTTCCGTAAATCTCTTCGTAAAGTTGGAGGATATAGCTGAAAAATAGATCATGACAAAATGTTTTATTTCGGTCGATATCAATAATTACTGATAATATTCAATTGCCCATTTTTAATGAAGATGAAGAGAAAAAAATGTTTATTTAAAATGTAACCAGCTTACTATGAATGACTGTATATTTTTCAAGGTGCACAGATAATGTGTTTTTTTAGTCAACATTCATAATTATTGAAAATTTTTAATGGCCAGTGTTAATAAAGACCATTAGAAGAAATGTTTCAATAGAATTTAGCGTATTTATTAAGGCACACAGGTTAGAGTTTTGTCGAGTACACTCAGCATTGAAAAACACACACATGAATTAAAATCAATAAGGATAAAGGACTTTTCTCAACCTAACACATGGGGGATGACCAAGGTGAAGCTTGCACAGAGGTCACGATTCCAAGGGTTAAAAGTAGTAGGCCAGGACCGGATGTTACCAGACAGGGCCAACCCCCGTCCTGTCTGGATGTTACCAGATAGGGCTGACCTCCGCCCACACCTGACATCCGATCTGTCAGGGGGTTGTGGGTGTTTACAAAGCCCATCTCACAAGGGCAACCACCAGCCCCTGCCAACCACAACCTCCACCAGTGGAAGTCCAAGGGCATAGATGCAGGCGATGAGAGGCCCGGGCCGCCATGGATCTGTGCACCTCAAGAGACCTGAAGCCACAGTACCAGCGATGGAGGGCAAAGGGGCTCAGTCATTGAGATATGAGCTGTTTATTTTTAGGGACAGTGGGGGCACAACAGTTAAATCTCTGGGCTATATCAGAAGGTCAGAGGATCAAACCCCAATGCCGCCATTGTTGGGCCCTTGAGCAAGGCCCTTAACCATTACTGCTCCAGGAGCGCCGTACCATTAATGACCCTGCGCTCTGACCCCAAACTGGGATATGTGAAAACAACATTTCACAATGCTGTAAAAATGTTTTTGAGACAAATAAAGGTTTCTTTCTTTCTTTATGAGTGAGGGAGAGGACACACTCGGGGCTTGTTCATGCAAGTGAACTTTGCATGATTGTTATGTTGTTTCATGTTGGTTGAATGCATTTCAGTAAAACTTCTATCAAAAAATTGCATTATTGCTGTTAATGATGTGTCTTTCACAATCATTTTTATCACCCTGGTCCAATATAAACTTTATGAACATTCATTTTGACTATTCAAACAAATGGAAACACATCACTCGATAAACATCAGAAGACATTGCTCTCCTCACATGTGAACAAATAATCAGGCAATAGGGACAATCTGCTTGTAAGGTGATCATTATTTTTGTAGAATACCTATAATCCCATAGGCAATAATAGATTTTTTTAACCATGTTGTGCAGGTCTACCAAGAATGTCACCACCTTTTTTAAGTATGGTTAACCATTTAACTTAGCACACAGCGCCTGCATACATACAGCATGTATGTACATCACAAAGAATGCATGTATGTATGTAACTAGATATGTACACACCCTCACACACACAGAGAGACACACTGGAGACCTCAAACTAATCTTCTCCTTTTGTTTTCCTCCAAGTTACATGGCTTTCTACAAATATTGAACCAACCGGCATTACAGAGCTGAGTGAGGAAATGAGTGTTAATGACTGCAGTGTATTTGTCAATCAAGCCTAACACTGTTTATGAGCATGGCTTTACGTATCCTCCCAGTGGGAGTATCACATCGGGGCATGCATTCTGTCTGTTTGCACAGTGTAAGGCTGTGTGCTCTCACTGGTGGGGATATGTCTGTCACTGCCTCTCTTGAGGCTATAGCAGGGAGGGGACCATCTGTTTATTTTGTCCTGACATCACCTTTGCTTATGATCCCTCAGAGGCTTTTATTTTTTTGAAAAGGTAGAAAATGACTTTCGGACAAAGCATTTGCTCATTCCTTGTTATTCTTTACATTTTTTCACCTTTTCATCCTGTTCTTGTTAGATTTGAAAAACTTACTACATTCTTTTTATGTAAAATGATTTGTGCTCTACGCATTTCTTATATGTAGTGTCAGACTTGCAGATTCCCAGTGGAATTGAAAATGAAATTTTCAATATACAGTCATATATTTTTCTTATTTGTTATACTTTTGGCAATATTTTGCATTTAATGTTTCTCTGGTGTTTTTAGTGTTTATAATTTTCCTAGTGTTGCGAGTCGTGAATTGATCGGTTCTTCTTGTCCAAAACATTTCATTGCATAGTTGACTGTGTGTTAGCCTGCATGTAACAAATAAAGGAATCTGAATCTAAATCTGAATGAACAAGTGTTTCCATACACTTGATAAAATCTGCTGGGTCAAATATTTACACAGAGCAACTTGAACTATCATTTTTGGTGATGTTGAAAGCTATGTTAAACAAATTAGGAAAGTGCAGAAGTCTGAGGAGCTTGGCAAAGATCTCAAAAAGCAAATATATGACTTGAACAAGTCAAGAAAGTCACATGGAGCCATTTCAAAGCAGCTACAGGTCCCAAGATCATCTGTACAAACCAGTGTTTTTAAGTCTGAAGTGTGCAGTACAATTGTATTACTGTCACAATCAGGAAAAAAGCAAGCTATCACCTGCTGCTGAGAGACAATAGGTTAAGATGGCCAAGAGTCAACCAAGAATCACCAAAAAGCAGGTCTGGAATGAACTAGAAGCTGCTGGAACACAAGTGTCAGTCGCAAGAAGGAAGCCCTTTTCTTTAGAAGCATCAGCATGGAATCATCAGCCAAAATGTGTCTTGGATGCAGTTTGATGTTCCAACAAGAAAATGACCCCAAACACAAACATCAAAAATGGTAAGGAATGGCTAAATTGGGCCAGAATTAAGAGTTTAGATTTAAAACCCATCAAGAACCTGTGAACGGTGATGAAGGAACAGGTCTGTGTCAGAAGGCAACAAGTTTAGTTTAACTGCACTAGTTCTGTCAAGAGGAGTGGTCAAAGATACAACCAGAAGCTTGTAGATGGCTACCAACAGTGTCTAGTTGAGGTGATTATAGCCAAGGGATGTTAAACCAAATATAAGCATTACTGTATATCTATTTATGACCAACCACATTTAGTCATATTTTCAGAAGGCCTGCAATAAATCTGTTACAGAACCTCAATGCTTGATTGTGTTTTTGTGACAAAGACATTTTCCATCATTCCATCGTAGAAAATTCAGAGTTATAGGAGTCACTGGAAAGTCATGACTGCTAGGATATATATATAGTTTTTACACGTGTATGGAAACTTGTTTCTTCAAAACACTGGTAGCCTGATGCCAATACTGGTTTTGCATGCCAAGAATTATATCCTGCGCCTTTTAATACTTTTAGGAGAAAGTGACAGTGTCAAACGCAGCAGTTGGATGATAATTATTATTATACTGCAGCACTTTGTCACAAACGTGAAACAATTTCAGCACAGCCCAATCAAACACTGGTCTATAAATAGTAAAAGTTGGTTTCTCTCCCAAAGGAAACACATTCCGGCAGTCACACAGATATTCATTATTTGACACAAGTGGTTATCTTGAGAATTAGAAATGGATGATGTCCCTACTCTTAAAAGACCTCTATTAGCCTGCCAAAAAGTGCAAAGATTGCCAAAGATGATGGAAAATGAATATCAAGTGCAATACATCATTCTTGTCTGGCTAGTGATATGGCAATCCTGGGTGGAAAATTAATTTGATTTCCACTACAGCCTGACACTGTAAGATGAGCAGCAGTGGCCCTTTCTGTATTTTCTGCCTGTACTCATCATCATAGTGTCAAGAATTGCAGAAATTGAATATATTTCCATGTTTTTGTTGCTGTATGTTTTTATTGATGAAATAAATATCAATTAATTTGGGAAAAAAATAAACAGCAATTGTGGCATATGCAAATGTTTGGGCATCAGTCAGTGCACCACTTTGGCAGATATCACTGCTTTCAGATGCTTTTCCCAAACAAGACTCTTTCCATCCCTCATTTAGGAATTTTCACCCACTCTTCCCTGCAGATCACTTCAAGTTCGGAGTTATTTTTAGGCTGTCTTGTGCACAGCATGCCTGAAATCTACCTACAGAACATTTCCACCCCCATGTCTAACAGCTGGCAGTGTTGTTTTGCATACATAATCTAAAATGTATATCCCAACCAACTGCCACATTTCCCCTCAGCAACAATTAAGTAGCATTTCCTAATGAGCAGCTTACCAGATTAAATAGTTTTGACATTTGGAGTAACCGTAGCAAACACCTGTGTTATGGAGTGCTGCCTCTGAAAGTCTCCAGCTCAGGTGTGTGATTTTCAGCTGTTTCAACTTTCTCTCTGCATGTGGGCACTCTTAGTGGGCCCACATGATGTGGAAAGATTTTATTCCTCATCAGCACCCATGACTGCTTTTGTTCCTTCCAACATTGAGCTGATTTTACATAAAAGTTCAGGCAACTCCAGAGCATTAAGATTAGGCTGACTGCCCGTGTGGAAGAATTAATTAATCAGGCATATCAACATCGAGTAAAACCGGACTTGTTCCAAAGTCATAATGTCAATAATCGATTTACTTGATTGATTGCCTGGTCTGCTTCCCACGTTGACTCATGTAATAAGGTTGCAGATAAGGTTTCCGTCTGACAACTCGTCCATGCAAAGCCTGTTTGTGCAAGCAATGCTACACGGTGGAACAATACACCCTCCTTGCTGTGTCAGCTAAAACTTCCTGCAGCTCCTTTGCAGTCACATGGGGGTTGGCTTTTTTCCTGACAGGAGTAGAGTTTTTAGGCTTTCAGAATTTGTCATGACTTCCACAGTTCCCCTTAACTGCCATTTCTTAGACATTGCCAACAGTGGGAACTGCAAGTTGGGTGTACTCTGATATCTTTTTATCACCTTTGTCATCTTTGTAGGCAGTAATTTGCTTCATTTCAGCTGCAATATTTCTTTGTCATATGCAATATTGCTTTACTACCTCAGGATCATTGCCAGCATAACATCTTGCTTTTCTGTCCTTGTTGTCTTATTTTATCTTTTTTTTTCAGTACTTACATTTTACTGCTTTTCTGTTCGGTACCACATTTAATTTTGCTTTTTGGGCAACATCTGGGACAAGAATTTCTTTAGGTTTAATAAAGTACTATCTTATCATAGAGGAGCCCATAGTTTTTTAACACCACAAGATCAGGATCATTTACCCTGCCAAGTCCAAACAAATCAGTTGAAGCTAAATGAGTCAATGAAGTTCTGAGGCTTCACAATTTGCCCCAAACTTTTGTCCATGCGTGACAATTTTTCATTTTTTAAGCTCATCAGCCTTATATATTTCCAGTAACTTTATTTTTAAGCTCTTATTTTGGTCATTATAAGGGCGTGCAAAATATGCTCTATTTTGTTGGGGTCTTGGCTACCCATCTGTCTGCGATCATTTAATATGATTAATCTCCTTTTTTTTATTATTAGCCTTTATACAAAGGAAAACAAATATTCAGTATTATGAAATATATGTGTCTCATCATTAAATGCTGGAAGGAAGATCTGGACTCAGGCAATACCAGAACCATGATGGATACTGTATAACTTAGAAATTGGGAAAATGCTTAGCACCTAATGGAAATGAATGTCATTATTTTATTCAGTGAATTATTAACATACAGTGCTTGCAGAGGTGGCAAACCAGGCAAATGTTTGCCGGTAGGCCTGAATTATGAAACGATTGGGTCTTTGTGACTTATTCAGCAAAGAAGCAGGAGTTTGAAAAGGGGGATGAAGAAATTAGTATAGATATTACTTTGTAGAAGTTTGATCTGTCTTCTTAACATTATTACTTTACTATGTACAAAAATGTATAATTTAAAACACTCTAGTTCAACTCCTTTTTACGATATGGTATTAACATATCATTGCATAGATATGTTAATATCTATGCAGTGACTGCAGAAATATTAACATATCTGGATAGTAACATATCTATGAGTCCATGAGTAATTCAAAGAAAAGTAATGGTTTAGAGATGGGTACAAATGTGTATGGTTGTAACTGTGATTACATTTGATGTAAAATGTTTTTTTTCTCACCGACACTTGTCACAGGCAAGCAACGGGTATTATTGTAAAGGTCAAGTCGTGCAATTTCATTTTAAAACGTGCCACACTTCAGTACAATAGATTCTTTGAGAACTATCCAACAGAGGAGAAGGGATGTGAATTCTGACACTACTGTAAGTGTTGGGCTCATAGGGTTTCATCAAAAATTAACAGTGCATTAACAAGGCTAAAAGGGAAATATTTGCTTCTTTTCACTGCAAAAAAAAAACTGCCCAGGGGTGCCCAAACATGTATGCAGCTCTATTATTATCTTTGTTGAAAATCCACTATCAAATTCAAGCTATTCTCAAAGCTGTAGTCTGTTAGCTCCGATGGCAAATCATGCAGGGCATATGAGAATTACTAACACATGACAAAGATGCTCCCGCGAGATGTGAATCACAGCGGTTGGTGATAAAGGAAACAGAATTCCTATAGATGTAAACTATGCATATGTAATCTAGAGTGTGTCCTACAGATCAGCCCTGCCGCTGCACTTAAAAATACGGGTGAATATAAAGTTTCGTTTGTGTGTAATGCTCGCCAAGTTTCATTAGACCTGAGAAATTACTGACTTATGTATGTGCACCAAATTGATTCAGCACAACAGCCCCATGAATGGTGAAATAAGATCAGTAATTCACTGTGTATGTCTGGGTTTGTTTTGTGTTTGTGTGTGTGTGTGTGTGTGTCTGAGAACAGGGGGAGGACTGGTCAAATGAATGATGCCAACAAGCTGTTATACATTACACAATCTGCCTAAAGCTACAGCTACAACAGTAAGAATATGTTTCGGCAACAAATACAGTATCACTGCCAATTTTCAATTAATTTGGAAAAGTTCACTTGTTGCACAGTTTCAAAAATTGGAGTTGCCACATCCTGCAGTATATCTTGTATTCCAGGCCAGTTTGTTTTGCTTGAGCCCAAGCTCAAACGTGCGCCGAATATAAATCCCCCCCCCTTTATTCTTCCTCACTAATTTTAGGATGAAAAATTCTGTCAAATGGACCAGCTAATCTTGTAGTAGTCTTTGCATTGCTCAACGCTATACTAGGTCAACAAATCTATTTTCTCAACTCCTAACTAGCTAATTAATGACCTGCCAATCGCACAGGAAAGAGGTTCGGTCCCTGTTCGAACATTTCCCGTTGCAGTCGCATTCCTTGGCAATGGCAAAACAATTAGCAACTATTCAAGAACAAACGCTTGCGACAACCCTAGCTGGAGGCATTATGTTTCCATCCACGGGTGCGTCTGTTTCATTAATGCGATCTATCGGGAGCGCTTGGAAGGAGCTTTGTTAGAGCTGGGAAAGATGAACTGATTAGAATTCAATGTAAGAGGTCAAAAGTCAAGCTCGCTGCGGCCTCACAAAACACATTTTTGGTCAAGAATTTATCTGCTAATTATAACAAAATTTCCCACAAGCGTCTCATCGGATAAAATCATGCAGGGATGAAATGTGATACACAAAATGTCAAAGGTCAGCTTCACTGCAAAATCACATTGTTTGGTAAAAACGCTTTTCGACAACATAACTCTATTGTGTTGTCTGGCTGAAGATGAGTGTGAAGAATTTGTGTTTCAGAATCTGTAGCCTCTTTGCAGTAACATCAATATTTGAGCGTCTTCAGTAATGGCAACGACTTGGTGTTTCATCAGAATCAGCTTTACTGGCCAAGAATGTGAACACATACAAGGAATTCAACTCTTTTCTTTCTCTCGATGAGCTTCCATACTTCAAAGTTCTCTTCATCCTGTAAGTCTGGACAGGCTTGAATGTCAGGTGGTGGAGACAAACACCCTCGAGATGGCAATTCTAGTTCTACTAAAATGAGTGAAGCAGTTTAGATATTTTAACAGCCAAACAGCTCTGCTTGAAGAAAAATATTCTTTTTTTATGATACCTTCTATAGTGTCCTATTTTCTATAATCTCCCTAGAGTTTTAGTGTGCATCTGCTACAGCACTGTATGGACACAACTTCGCAGACAGTTGTTGCTGTTGTCAACATTCACATACTGCATTATTTAAGTTTTCAACCAACAGCTGTGCATCAGAGATGCGGTTCACTGGGAAAATATGAGAATCAATGCAGTATCAGGTGAAGAGAGCTGCAATGGAGACCACTGCAGTGTGTTTTGACAGCTGTCACATCTTGATTTGCAGCTATTACTGTCATTACTGCTATTATTATTGCACTTGCTAAAATTTGTGAATGCTGCATGGCTGCACACATAGTATCTGTTTCCCAGCTAAGGGTCTTATCCACAATGTGGATCATATCATGAAGTTTGTGTGCAACTTAGATAACCTGGTTATTTAAACATGAATCTTACAGTGCGAACTTCAGGCCCCAACAGAGCGCCTCTTTACAGGCTCTCTCTATAGTCTTCTCTCAGAATCACATGTTTAGCACAGAGTGAGAGGTGGGTGTTGTTGTGTTGACACATACAACCTTGATATGGTCAAAAAATAAATTTTAAAAAAGACGGTAGCAAAAATGTGAATTTGATTTAATACTGTTTACCACTGTAATCAGGTACTAACATATTCTGAGGATGAAGTTTCTAGCCTCTCCTTGTCTCAAGGCTGTGAAACAAAAGTAGTGTTATGTTACCAAAATGTAGGCCTGGCTGTTGTTCGTATTTTAACAATTCAGATTCCAATTGAAATCTATTGCATTTCTTATTAATTCTCGATTCTTTGAGGCAATTAACATTACTACAACAGAAAAATACAATTATCATAATTATGTAATATACCGCACAGCAGTATAAAAGGTAAAGGAGGCATTTCTGCAGTGACTTTTCCGGATGATACTTTTAGGAATATTTTCAATGCAGGAATGTTTAAGTCTCAAGCCAAAACAAATAATTTAATAATTACATGAATGAATATCTTTGCGCTACTTTTTCACAAGTTGGGTGAGCACACCCACAGTCTAACTGCACATCCCCTTTAAGGAAGGAGGTGATGTAAACTGGTGGGTTTTTGTGAAAAGCGAGTCTCTCCCGGTGTGTGAGAAAAGTAACAGCATGTTGTCGCAGTGACAGAGAAGGTGTAATCCCGGTTCAAGTTACTACAGCGTCCTCGTGCATTCTTCACAGCAGAGTTGTGTGAGACCCCGCATACTATGAATAAATCAGAAACAAAGAGTTAGATAAAGTTATTGTAACCATAGCAACAGTGGTCTTTTTCTGCTAATTTCCTGTGACGACAACAGAATCCAAGCCCGTCCTCGTAAAGTGTTTTGTGGCAGCATTCACTAAATTAGGCTGATTGTTACAAGACAGTCACACAATTTGTGTTATTACCTTGCTAATCAAGCAACTCAGCAACAGCCAAGTAGCTTAAATGAGAATAATGCAGGACTCACGATTTATTAAAACAAATGCATCAGGAGACAGGAGCAGAGGCATTTAACTCAGATGACTAATGGTGCAGATGCATAGACAGGCTCCAGTAGACATATGGTAGGGTGTTTGCAATACACTGCTGATTTGAAACTACCATGAGTGAAATTTGTTTAGGGACTGACAAGCAGGTAATATCTTCTCTAGCTGGAATTTTTAACTGGTCTTAGGTTAGTACTCCATGCAATACTTACTTCTTGAGTTGAATTTAGACTTTCTCTGGGTAACGAGGAAGATGTTGAGTTTCCAGACACATGCACTTGATATGGAGTTTGATAGTATAGCCTGTCTTGATGCTAAGCTCTCTCACCAGAAGGCGTTTCAGTAAGACTGACTACTGTGTAGATGGTGAGGATGTACGAACATGTGGAGTGAATGACCTTCAGCTCCCTCTGAAAGTTACGTCAGCAGATGTAGTTGCTGTATTCACCAACATAATAATGGTTTCTTTATTTTTAACCATCCTTGTATTGAATGACAGAGACAGACCTAAATCCATACATTAATCAAGAATTTTTCTCTGTTGGTGGAACACTAGACCATGATGAGCTCGTCCATGCCTTAAAACGCCTTGGCTTCATGTGGGTTTTGCATGTTAGGATGACATTATGTGGTCCTGCCACCAGTTAAGGCAAATAATGAATCTGCAGTCGATGTTGCATCACATTTCTAACTGAATTTTTCCACTGCTTCCAAGTTCGTTTTACTGCCAGAAAGCAGGTAATCAAAATTACTCAGATCTTAATTATGATTTCCGTGAGATTTTCACATCAGATATGTAGCTTAGAAATAATATAATGCAATCCCAGAAAGCAGCGTGTACGCATGCGAGACGGGTAAAGAGTGGTCGAGAGAAGGACGACTAAAATAATGAAAAATCATCTTGAGTTATCCTTAATAACTGCACATATTACTGGTGAACAAGTGTGCTGCCTTGTGGCGCGCTGAAATGCATGATGAAAGAGACAATTAGTACTTACACAATCAGAGGGAAACATATCAGCAAACCCAAAAGAGCAGAGACTGATTGGAGAATTTATTTTTGTCATTAGAAGCTGGCAAATTAAATTAGTCCTTTAGCCCGGTCCTTCTGAGCACCTCAGAACCCGGCTCTCATTCAACAGACAACATCTAAAGGTCTAATCATTCCAGTCCCACAGCCTGCAGTCAGGGAGAGCCACTCCATTCACATGGTTCTTAAACTGCATCTGTGACACTAGAATCCCCAGGGCGTGCTCTCCACAGATGCTGCTGCCAGACTAGCTCTCCCGTCTCCATTCCCTATTTGGAAGGAGGAGATATGCAAAGAAAAAAGAACAGCCTTCTTTATATCCTTGACAGCTCATTACCACGGAAACAACCCTGGGCTGGCATCACTGCCCCCCCCCCACCCCCACCCCCCCTCACTGGAGGAAACAGACAATAAAAAAGGAAGTGTTGAGAAGAAATGAGAGTGCAATATTACATACACTAACTGGACCTTTAATTAAAAGATGCTGAGTGCAGTGGTCGGCTGTATTTTAGGCTTCATCAGCTTCCACCGGTGTGGCAGTCAAATATAGTGAAAGGGCACAAAACCAGGTGCCAGGGAGAATGTCTGACATATTAGATAAACATGACCAATTGTGCATGAGCAGCATTGCTTTCAGTGTCCTATTATGGTTTGGCGCACTACTCCGTTTCAGATGCTTTTGTTCTTTGTTCAGGTGTGGAAACAAAGTAATAGTGGGGGACTGGGAATACTAGAGACAGGTGGGAAAGCGTTAGCTGGATTCATTCCTAATAAAGTGGGAGAATGGGTTTTTCCACATCCAGGGAACTTTAACCTTGACTGTGTCTGGGCAAACAATGAAAAACCTGTTTAATTATCCATGTTCAAGTCGGGCCCATGAGTATAGCAAACATCAGCAAAATCAACTTTAATCCCTTTCTGGTTGCAGTAAACTGCCAAGAACTGTTTCAGCATGGAGCGGAATGGGGTCAGATTCTAAAAAATTAAGTAAGGAAATGTTCCTCGCCATTACCATGCATTCTCACAGTATATTATTATCAAAATGGGGCATGTGATGAGGCAGAACCCCATCAGGACACAACAGTATACTGTATGTTTGGACTGGTCACGGTTGATTCCCTCTGCAGTGGACTGGTGTTATATGGTTGTAGTCTATACTTGAAGAGTTTCTGTACTTTTCCTGCACTTTCTGTACAGTTTGAATGATGGTTAAGTGTTCTCTTTTAGGTTTTATGGCCTGTTCCTAGTTTTTTCTCGTCATGCTTTAGCTGAACTCTGATTAAACCTCTGACACTTGCTTAGCTCTAAGGCCACCTTTATGGATTTTTTTAAGACTTATAGATGAATAGTTTTTGCACTTTTACTTTCACAGATAGCGTTAGGGTTTGCAGGGCCAAGTGATACAGTAGAGATACAGTCCAAGGCACAAATCACCATGCTTGAAAAGTAAACTGACTATTGTGATACTTTGCTCGGATGTATTGCTGGCCTACGGGTAGCACAGACTTGACATGACATGTCTGAAATTATTTTTGAAGCAAACATTGGAAGGTTTGTAAAGAATTCTTGTCAGTGTGGACTCTGCCAGGATCCAGTTTTAGCATCTGGACTTCAGAAAACAGTCCTGTCTGCTCCTTGTGGAAGTAGGTCAGTCTTTTAAGATCAACACACACATAAGATTTTTTTCTCATAGCTTTGAGCAAGCAACCATGAGTGTACAGTTTGGCTTGTTCAGTTACATTTTAAATGGCGCTCCTTAAGTGAAGTTTCTAGTCAAGTCAAGTAACCTTTATTTTCATAACACAGTTAAAAAAACAACAGAAGCTGCCCTGAAGTGCTTTCCATTGAAGAGAAAGGATTTATAAAAAAAATATAAATGGCTGAAAGAAGTTTTTAAAAAGTACAAATTAACATATCTCCACATATCAGTTGTGCAGCTATTAACTATTAAGGGCTTTAAAAACAAACAGTAAATATTTAATACAATGTCTGTATTTCACTGGTAACAAGGGCAAGTGAGCCAGAGCTGGAGTGATGTGCTGTCTTTTCTGTGAATAATTTCAAAGTCTGGCAACTACATTTTTAACCAGCTGAAGTTGGGTAACGTCGGACTGGCTCAACCCCATATACAGGGAAATACAGTAGTGAGAGGTAATCAAAGCTTGGATGGCCGTCTCCAAGTCCCTGTAAGATAAAAAAACGATTTCAATTTGGCAATAGCACTAAACTGATAAAAGCTGCCTTTCACAACGCTGTTAAACTACTTTATTAGGATTCAAAGAAGAGCCCAGGAAGACAGCAGGATTTTTTTTTTCCTACGCTGTGCACATTTTCAGACAGCAGTCCAAGTGTATTGCTCAGGCTTTGGAAAAACAATTATAGTCATGCTCTGTTTTTAAAAAGTCTTAATTCTAAATGTGGTAAAGTCAGATGCTTTTTGGTATCAAGGTTTTAAAAAATCAGTAGAGAGAAAGACAGAGTAAACAGAGCAGGATAGACCAGACATAATTACCTCATTTTTATCTTCATTCGCTTAAAGGAAATTCCTCGTTGTCCAGTATCTGGTGTAATCAAGACAGCTAAAGGGGCTTATCAGTGAACAAACACAGTCTGATGTAAGTTGTAGGCAAAAATTGTGTCATCAGCCAAACAATATTGTGAGATATTTTGATTTTCAAACTTGGAATCAAAGGGGAGCATGTATCAAGAAAGTATAAGGGGACCAAAGATAGAACCCTGGGGGTTGCCATATTTAATGGGTGCAGGGGATGATGATCAGTTTCATATTCTGACTGACATGGTTCTGTCATTCAGGTAGGAGGTGAACCATTACTGCAGCCTGAACATCACACAGCAAACCTAAAAAGACATGAGAACGTGAATTGATAGGACAGACAGAAGGATGTTGTTAAGTACCTTAAACAATGCAAACTCTGTATTATGAAGAGCTCTAAAATTGTAAAATTGTAAAATATATTATAAATAATCAAGTATTCAAGTAGATCTGAGATCTGACTAAAGTTAGATTTCATAAATAATGGTTTCACAATTGTCTTTTTGAAAGGGGAAAGGAACAGCTATTAACTGTCGGTGCTTCCAAGGGGGTGCTAGGGTTAGTAATAGTAGTTGTTAATGCAACTATAGTGTCCGAATGTAAGTGAAAGCACCATTAGATGACTGTAACACCCGTGCATAGCTGTGATGCCAGTGCATAAACGTCAGAGAAGCAGCGCAAAAGATACTTCATGTGTTCTTTAGTTGATGGAGCTGCTTCCAGCTGTTTGTTGAAGTCTTCCTGAGTTTGTTACACATCTGCAGCATCAAACAGCAGCAAGATCCATATGAGCGTTTCCAAAGAGAAAGGTGGAAGCATTTACACGCATCACAGTGGTAATTTCATTAATTACCGATAATTAATAATTATCTCTGACACTGAGACAGAATAAAACAGCATCTAACACTAAATGAAACTGTGCAGTCTTCTTCACCACATACAGGTGAGCTGTCAAACTCAGTCATAGTTTCAGCTGCAGTTATATCATCAGTTCCACAGCTGATTTCCTGAATCCTGTCATAGCTGAATATTGTTTTACTGTAAAGCTCTGACCTGTTTATAAATGTCAAAATCAATTTCAATCATATCAGGTTTTTTTTTTTCCATTATCCGGATCTCTCTTTCACAGCAGGATGTTTCTGGTAGTGATGTTGTTGTGCCTATGTGTGATATAATTTGACCTCTCTAATTGTAATAAACAATGAAACACATTTTATTGTACCAATTACCGTCTTTTCTACTCAAAATCACCCAAGTTACCCAAAATTACCAAAGTGCTAATTGCTCCTGTATCAGTCTATGTTATTTAGCAACACTAACTGGAAAAATTAATATCTGTATGCATTTTCTTAACTCTCATGTTGACATAATTTTCAGATACTTGTTATACTACAAGAGCATTATAGAATTTTTAATTTTCAAATTAGCAGTGGCTCCACTTTGCCTCCTCTACAAAAAAATTCTGGAGGTGCCACTGGCAAGCTGTTGAAAAAACCTCTTCAAAAAAGTGGCGAGATGGTAAAATGTCTGAAGAAAAACATGTCAGGGGTCATACAAGTGACTGTTTCAGCCAGCTGGAAGGACGACCGTGGTTGAAACCTCTGGATGATGTGTCACTGTGGGATCTAAGTCTGATTTTGACATATGAAACCTAATAGTGTCAATTTTACCAACAAAGAAATTCAGAAAAAGCAGCATGATAGAATTGATGGAGTTAAACAGTATCTTGGGTATGTGGGCATCCTCATGGAGTAACTCTGCAAAATACTGTGCCTTTGCTGCACTGCTCTGAGAGTGCATTAAACAATATTATTTCATACGAGGACCTGAGTTTTCCATTTCTGCTCAGTCCTCCCACATGCTCATCTTATAGCACAGGTGGAGCTGTTTAGCCATGGGTTACCAGCAGTGTTAACCTTACTTCTCTTAAGTTTTAGACAAGCTACACAGTCCAGGGTGTCAGAGCAGGACGAGTGGAGGAAAGTAACCAGCTTCTCAGTGTCGGCGGAGGAGAGAAGTGCATCGCAGATATGAGCTAAGTGTGTAGTCGTAAATGTGTTGGAGAAATGTGTAGCTGTTGCTGAGTTTATTGATTAAATGAAAGGGGTTGGAAGAGGATAAGGCAATATGGAGTCAAACATAACCATAAAATGGTCAGAGACACCCACAGTTTCTGGGTTGGAGACAGAGAAACCAGATGCTAATATGAAATCTAATATGTGGCTCTTCTGATGTATACAAACTGAAAGAGAGATAAAAAAGAATCTATGGGTCATAAAAACTCAGTCGCCATAGATTTCGAAGGGCAGCAGATATGAATGTTAAAATACCCTTAAAATCAGATGTTTATCAGAACAGGAGGCCATAAATAATAAAAGTCCCTCTCCAGTTGTTGTATAAACCCTTGGAAATGAATTTCTGTGCATCAAAGTAACATATCTAGATTTTTAACGATAAAAGGACTTCCTTATTGCCTTATGGTTTAGCTGTAACTCTACACAGTTGCTTCCTTTAGAATTTGAAGATCTATGAAGTCATTGCCTTTATCCGCCTCATGTCCTCATGTCCATTATTTTATTTTATTGTTAGTGTTGGGGTGTTTGTGTGTGCGCGTGTGTGTGTGTGTGTGTGTGTGTAGGGAGCAGGGTGGGGTATGAGTGTAATCTTGTGTTTGTATGCGCAAGGGGTGGAGATGGGCGGGAATGATTTTAATATGATTTTAATATGTAAAGCACTTTGAGTTACATTCTGTATGAAAAGTGCTTTATAAATAAAGGTTCATTTGATTTGATTTGATCCACTCCCAGAACTCCACCGCTCCTTGCGGCTTAAGCACACCAGCTAATCTACACTGCACAATGGCAAGCTGTAATATTTGAGTAATTTGGTCATAAATGTTTGAACCAATTCAGGAAAAGAAGAAACATACCAAAAAAAGCTCCACCCTGCAAGTTGTTGCAATTGGGTCCATAGGTTTGTTATATATGAAATCCCAAAAGTCAGAATCTGTGTTTTTAAACCTGTCATAGGTACACTGAAGTTTCAAGGCAGAAATGCATGGTGTTGCTGCAACAACAACATATGGGTCATGTTAACAAGATGGGCAAGTCTTTAAAGTGATTCTGGGAAACAATTTCTAAGCTGACATCTTGACAAGTACAGTAGTCTGTAGGGAATTCAAGAAATTGCAGTGAGGGAGGACAGAGATTACCAAGTGAGCTGTTGCTGCCAACATTAAGCCAGGTCTTAGTCACAAATAAACTTAATGAATTAACAGCAGATAGAGATGCAAGTTAAAAGGCAACTTATACGGGAATGAGCATTTAGTCAGGAGAACTGGTGGGGAATTCAGTATTTGTTGTGCTCTCGGTTCTGGTGACTTATTTCCATGGAATGTTAACTGATGGAGACTTGCAGCATTTACTTCCTTCTGAACAAAGTACTCGTTTCAAGGGGGTTGTTAGGCTCCAGAGAGAGCCCCGAGAATAGGGGGTGATCAGGGGCACTGTGATGGGACTGACTAACTACTCCTCTACTTTAAGAAGGACTAGAATGTGTTGCGGCTGCACTTTACAGCATGCGTGAAGTATGCTCAGCCGACACGTTGAGTCTATCAGTGTTGCATTCAATCATACTGGCCATATGGAGGAGAAGAAAAACAGAGACTCATCTGGAGGAAAGACATGCAATGGAAAATTCCCTTTTGGTGGTTTATTCAAAATACAAGCACAACAAATTTCCCCAAATGGTGCTTAAGTTCTAATCTAATTATAAATAACTCACAGGCTACTTTAATTGCAAGTCACACAACAGTTACAGCGGACTAATGCTCAAAACTCTCTTCGACTTAAATCCTTGCAAAAATAACCCAGCAGTTTTTCTCTTGTTGACTGAGCATCCACAAAGTTGGCCAGTGTGGCTGCTTGAGGATTTCAAGTTGGCTTGGACTGGAAAGCTGGTCCGTCTCGTTCACAATGCATATTTATATGTAAATGCATATTTAAATCTCATTATGCAAATCTCTTTTGTGCACACGTAACAATGTTTTGTAGCCGAGTACATGCAAACGATTCAGAAATCATACGACACATCACAATGACTGCTGTAATTGTTGTGATTAAAAGATAAAGATGTTAACTCTGTATGGTTAAAAAGTGGTTCTCAAGAATATTCCATGCACTATAGAGAGCAGAGAAAACCCATGTATTGCCTCATAACAGATCATATAGTAGTCACAAAGGAGGAGATAAAGGAAACTGCTCTGTCAGTCAGTACTTTTCCTTCCAGACCTTGACTAGTTCTTTTATTATTTACTAAGATGCACCGACATGGGATTTCAGGGCTGCTAACAACAACCGATGACTGAATGAACTGTGGCTCAAACCGATATAGTAATCCACAACAATTATCTTACAAATACAAGAATGTGAAGAGAATAATATATAATTTTGGAATGAAATGTTTATTTTTCCAGTAAAACAGCAAAGGTTAAATATCTTCCAACACTCCTCTTTTACACGTGTTTGTAACAACCTTAGTTATTTTTAAATATGTAGACTAATTAATACCACACCATTTTACAATCATCTATAGGCTACAGTTATTATACCTTCATATGCTGTTAGGCTAATTATTCCTTACTGTGACATGGATCAGTTTCTTATATAGAAGAAAACTCTTGACTCTTCACTCCTCTCTAACTTCATTGTCGATTTCCCAGTTGCCTTTTCGGTCATAAGTTTTAGGGGAAGTTGTTCTCATTCAGCTACAAACAAAAAAGAAAACCATAAAAAACATGACATTTATGAAAAATGTCAGTCTGATTTGAAACCACACCGCAGCAGTGAAACGGCTATTTTACGAGTTTTTAATGATCCCCTATTGTGGTCCTTTTAGACCTGACTGCTGCCTTTGACACTGTCAGTCATGTACCCTTTTATCACATGCTGAAGAGTGTGGGGCCATCAAGGGCACCGTCCTGATTCAGGTCATATCTGACAGATGGCAGCTTCTAAGTTCACCTTATCGTTCGACTGCAGCCCCTCTACTTGTGGGGTCCCTCAAGACTCGATTTTGGGACCCATCCTCTTCTCACTGTACATGCTACCCTTGGGGTGCATATTTGAGAGACACCATATTCCTTTCCATTGTTTTGCTGATGATATACAATTCTATCTGCCATTAAAGGTAAAAAGCAAAGACTTACTTCAGTCCTTACTGGACTGCTTAAAAGGCAATAAAACACATAAAACTTTCTCAAACTTAATGGAACTATAGCAGAGGTCATTATTTTTGATAGACTGGACCTTTTAGATGACCTTGACAGTGCCCTTTGGCTTTATACAATCAATCTTTTGCTAAAAAAATCCTTGGCGTGATCTTCGACAGCTCCTTCAAATTGTACAAATCAGCTCAATGGTCAAAACTAGCTTCTGTCAGGTAAGACTTTTAGTCAAGGTCTCTCTTTGTAATTGTTTGTATGTGGGTGTAGAGCAGTTGTCTGTAAAGCATCTGCAGCTGGTGCAAAATGCAGCTGCTCACCTCCTAAGGGTAAAAATAAAGTGTGATCATATAGCTCCAGTACTGGTCTCCATCCACTGGCCTCCTTTCCATTTGATTTTAAGATTTTATCAGTTGTTTTTTTATGTTTTTAGTGGATTTGTGCCAGCATACTTAGCAGAACTCTCATATCTTCTCACCCCTGTTAGGGCACTGAGGTCAACCAACCAGATGCTCTTGGACTTTCCGAGGTCTAGGTTCAAAATTAGGGAAGATCAAATCTTCACAGAAGCTGCTTCTAATCTCTACTACAGTTTACCCTTAACTGCTCAGACTTTAGAGTCGCTGCTTAAGACCGACCTCTTGTCACTGGCATTTGATTCAGGTAGAGCCTGACACCCGACCTTCATTCTTATTATTTTTTAAACTATCAATATGATTTCAATTTTTCTTTAAGTCATTGTGTTTTATTGTGTTAATATTTAACTGTACAGCACTTTGGTTCAACTACTGTTGTTTTAAATGTGCTTTATATAGAAATTTGACTTTGACTTTACCTTAAGCTCTTGAACTACTGTAATTACAGGCTATACATAATTGTTTAGAAAGGGGCAGGTCTTTTACAATGAACTGGCTAACAGCCATGGGGTCTCTGTCTCCCTCCTTGCACTGCTGATATGAAGAGTCATACTGCTCTACAGTATAAAGGAGGAGAGCCTGGTCAGTTTCACTCTCAAAGTCGACTAGAATTCACCTAAGTTTAGGACACATAGCTCATTAGACTCAACTGTTACATGCAATTAGCATTAGTTTGTAGCTCTTTCGTAAGGAATCTCTATTAGCATAATGAGCTCTGCATCTGTGTAACACATACTGACTGTAGATAAAGAGAGGGCAGTAGGTTCACCGCAGGGGGAGCAGCTGAAGATGTTGCATTTCTGCAGGTTTATGTCATGTTAAGTGTTTGATCAGTTGCTTACACTGTCTCTTTTACATTTTGTTGCACTTGCAGGGGTGACAAGCATCGCTATCATCAACTTGAGCATTAATCTTGAGTCCACTGCACTCGCTCGGCTGTGTGTCCTCATGCTCTCCCATGTGTGAAGAGGCATTCAGTGGCACAGGGAGCAGAGGAGAGGCAGTGGCAAAAAATCACTACTCAGAGCCAGGTAGGTTCATAGCATAGCAGACTTAGCTGACATCATTATCAACTGAAATTCTGTTATGAGAACAACAATTTTATTTCTTTGCTTATCAGCCTATAATACAGAGGCTGCAATATATTGTGCATCTCTAATTTAAACAAGCCTATGAGCCAAATCAAGCATCTGAAACATACTAGCAATCAATTGTTTGTTTGTTTTTAAGTGCAGAATCACCATGTAGCAATCCCGATACACTCATCAACTAAAACTATTTAAAGATTACCAAAATGTGATTATTTAAAATTTGTGTTTCTTTAAAAATCAATTTTGAATGTTTTGTCAAACTGATACCTGCTACTCAACTATTGTACCAAGTCTCTGAATAATAGTAAACACTTGCCGACAAACACCTGAACTATTCCCTCAAACTGTTTTTCTATTCAGTAAGTTTAGTTTGACTGTTTTCTCTTTTTTTTCTGGCTTTCCGGTGTCTAACCACGGTGCACACTGAACACAGAGCATAAGGGCTGAGCATAAGGACTAGGGGAAAAAAGGTCCCAGCTGTGGTGACAGTACACTCACAAGTAAAGCGGATTGGGCAGCAGAGAGAGAGAGAAAAGATGTGTTTTAAATATGTCGGAGGTTTTTTTTTTGTTCTTTCTTTGGTTCCCCCTAAATCGTGGCAGATGACACACCCCACACAGTGCTTCAGTTAGCCTGAGGGGGTTGTCTGAAAACTGGAGATTTCCCAAACTCTAGGCAGGTGAGCAGGAAACAAGACAGGTAAACAAGACCATAACAGGCTATCACACAGTGCTGAGGAGTGAAGTGGCACAGAACACACACTATAAGCGAGAGCACCTCTCTGCTCCTGGCAAAGGCAGAGGGACAGAGAGGATTCATCTCACCTCAGACCCTACATGACCACCCTTCCTGCTCTGACTCCATTTGATCATTCATGTGCAGCAAATTTAAAATACAGAAATTAATCTGTAGCCCCTACTAACTACAGATACTGGATTTGTGCAATTGACATCATCAATATGCAAAACAGAAACCGGCTAAAATAATAAATAGGTTGGAATGCACATTAGTCGAAGCACACTGGGCAGATGAAAGGCTTGCTGGTCTGGATGCAGAGTGTTGAGGATGTATCTGCAATCTGGATATCATAGATAAGCTGAAGGTTGCTTGCAAGGTTCCTGGCATGGCAGGCAATATGGTGATGGGGTACAGTGAAATCAAATTCTGAACAGATAAAACAGAAATATCCAGAAGCTCACAGAGGATGGGGAGGACCACAAAGGCTCTTCGGAGTCCCATTTTTATCATAATAGCTATGTTGGGCCAAACTGCATGGCAGCAACAGCTGACAGGGCAGTAATACAATAAGGGTAATACTGCAAATAAGGGAGCTAAATGACTAGAGGTGTAGTGATGAGTACACTAATCAGGCACAACATTATGACCACCTGTCTAATATTTTGTTGGTCCCTCTTAAGTCATCAAAAATGCTCTGAACCATTGAGCATGGAAAGAGGACCTCTCAGGGTGTTCTATGGGATCTGGCTCCAGGACGTTGGCAGTGCATCCTTTGGGTACTCTGGCTTGTGCAGTGGGGCCTCTGTCAATCAAACTTGTTCCACTGCATCCTGTTGATGCTTGATCAGAATGGGGTGTAGGAAGTTTGGAGGTCAAATCAACATGTTGGGCCATTGTCATGTTCCTCAACATGTTCCTGATTGTTTGATGTTTTTTCCATGTGGTGGGGTGCATTTTCCTGCAGGAGTAGGCCAGTGACATTTGGGATTTCCATTTGCATGAGGGAGTGTGCTTGTTCTGGAACTAATTTTATTTTGGTGTCTAAGTCTCATCAACATGGATGTCAAAATCCAAGGTTTTCCAGCGGAACAGCACAAAGTACCAATCAATGTTATTCACTTCACCTGTCAGTGGTTTTAATGTTGTGGCTGATTGCTGTAAATGCCAAAGCGGAATCTCATTCCAAGTCATCTTATAACTGTTGATATACAGTATTTTAGTCTGACTCAAACTAGTACATCGACATCCCGAGTAACATAACAAAAAATTACAACCAGACCGCAGTGATACCACAATATGACAAAGAATCTATATTACACTAAACTGTTCATCTCAGTACTGATTGTCAGTGGTTTTAATGTTGTGGCTGATCAGTGTATATGCAGGCACACTGCTTGTACCCACATTTTGGGAGGGGTATTCACTGTTTGCTCACCCCAAAACAGTCACATGTATGTGTCGGTGCAGATCTTACAGTCAGTTACATTACCCTTCTTGTTTTCTGTGGTGTTTATACACACAGAGAGTTTTTTGTCCCCTGACTTCAGCCATTAAGGCAATGCCTCCTCCATGGCAACAAGTACCCAAAAAATGCAACACCAATTCTGGGGAGAAGCACATAGACAAATTTGTAGGTTATCTTTGATTACATGCTGACTTTCTACATCAACAGGCAACATTCCCAGTATGCTTATGTAAGGAGGCCTGAATTTATACTCTTTCATTTTTTTGTGTTTGTTGCCACCATCTTAAATACTGAGAGTGCTGCCGTTGGCTAGCACTGTCAGCAATGTGATGCACGCCTTCACCCTTCATACTGCAAAACTGTCACCCATATTTATGAACCAAATGTCATGAACTGATGTCTGAATTCAAAAGTCGAAATTGCTCCTGTTGGCAGGGAAGCTTTCACTGCCAAAGGGAGATGCTTAGCAGCTGTAGAAAACATGTAGAACTCTAATTTTAATTAGTCTTGGCTTACAACTGCGCTTTGCTCTATGTTGTGTTCAGTAAACTCCTTTCAAAAATTTCAGTCTGAAATGATGTCCAGTTAGCAGTTAGTATATGATGTAAAATCAATCAACTCAGTTGTTGGGTTATAAATATTTGTTTTGTTGTAGACAGTGCACTTTGAAACTTTGTTCTGATCTGCAGCCTCAAAGTATGATTCTGATGTCTTTGAAATGATGGATGTTGTGTGCTGTTGTTGGGGATGTCTGATGTCTTATGGCTCAAGACAATCTTTTATCTTTTGGCGTTTTTGCACGCTTTTTTCCCCCCCTCTTATGCATATATAAAAACAGTATTGGGACTTACTACTTTCTCCCAACTTTCACCTAAGCTGATGTACGGCCTTTTCCTATTCAAGTTCAGTCCATGTGGGCCTTTGCTCCAAGGAATGTTTCTGTGTAAAGGATTTGCCAAGGACAAACTTTTGTGAAAAATGCAAAACAATAGTCCAAAAAACAATCCGTTCTTTTATTTGTGTGTAATATTCAATATGTATACTTTATATCAGCGTGAACCCTGCCTCTAATATTATCAGCTGGAAAAGCCTCTAGTCAACCTCCCTGCCTCCACTCTTGTACTGTTTTGGTCATTTTGATTCTTTCATCTCCCCATGTGGCTTCATGTACGTCTTCCCTGTGAAGCAAGGCTGCACAATTAAGGCCAAAATCCTAATCATGATTATGTAAATCAATGGTAAGATTAGTTATCATGATAATCTTCTAATATTTTCATTTCACTTTTACATATCAAAACTTTTACTTCCATAGTGTGCTACATGACTGCATACGTACACATTTTTTGCATCAAAATAAGATTCTTCTTCACGTAAATTCAGTATATCTCCTGGAGATAAATATGAATAACATTGTATTCAAGGCACCTCACTTATTGAATTTTCATTGACTGGCAGACATTATAATTTACCAGTTTTCCCTAAATGCCTCATGTACAGGCCGGTGCACAGATAAGTCTCCTTTCTTAGTTATTGCAGTAACTAAGAAGAAACCTTCTGATGTAGATTTACCAAAGCTGAGAAATTTTACTACATGGGTGGTTTTCTGCAAGCTGAGTTTTCTCTTGCATAGTTTTCTGTGAGTATAACACCAGCATCATCATTTAATTGTGGGAAGCCAAAATTATAATAATGATTATTCAACGAATTGGTTAGACCTACTCTGCAGTCTATGATTGACTTTGTCTCTGTTCCCCTACCAGACAGAAAAGTTAATATTCAAACCACAGTTCAGTCATCTTGAGGAGCATCAACCTTGCTGCCCACACAAATACCAGGTTGTACGAAGTCTGCTTCGTTGAATTTTTTTGAGCTTTGCAAGCAAAAACTGTGGACTATTGTCATTTGTTCCCAATGAATGTGGCAGTCAGCCATGGGGTTGTTTGGTGGAGGACACAGCATTAAAGAGAAGAAAACAGGGGCAACCTTGGTTCAATTCTCGGTTGGCCTGGACCTTTACCTCATGTCAATCCCCTGTCAATCAGTCCACATACTGTCTGCCTTTCTTCGCTGTCACGATCTAGTGAAAGCAGAAGAAAAAGAAACAACAAAGAAGGGTGAAACTGATGCATATATAGCTGTATGCAAAAGTACACACCCCTGGAAAAACTATTATTATTATTATTATTATTATTACCAAAAAATAAATTAAAAAAAAAAACATTTTTTTTAAGTTCATGAAATAAGAAGTACCAGCACATTATGACTTGAAGAAAGCCTCATTATTTTTAAAAAGCATACTTTTGGGTCATGTCATTCAATTGTTCAATATGAACTTTGGAAATGGAGAGATGAACGCAGCCTTTATCCAGCGGACTGCAGCTTACACAGAACACCACTGACCTTTAAAGTCAGCCCAGCCATAGCTATGTAATGGAAATTGGCAATACCATTCCAACTCTGCCTTGTTATAAAAGTATGGGCTGCCGTCCATTAGCAGTCTTTAGGGTGCACCTAATATTTAAAAGAAATCACATAAATTACTGCTCTTATCTTGTCATTCAGGTGTCGCCTTCTCGGAATAAAACTGATTGACAGCTGACAACAAAATATATGTTATCACAGAAACAGCAACACAAAAGCATCGCTGCTGAAGTGGAAAATGCAGAATATAAGCTTTTGAGCACATCAACAATTATCATAGAAAAAAAAAAAAGCTCAGATCAGCTGCTGATTCTCTCTATTGTGTGATAATTGGACTGGCATCTGACATTTGCAAAAAATACATATTACATTCCCTTCAGCTGCTCTGGTGAATTATTACCGAGTGTGAAGTATTTCACCTCATTACTTTGAAGATACCAACTCATCCACTTGTGAATGTCAGCTCCCATAACTGTCCGATGGTAATGGCTTGTGATTACACTGTGGGCCTTTTTCCGAAATGTCCACCAAAGTGGCTGCATTTGACACATATTGTCTGCAGATGACTTTAAAAACACGCTTATTTCAATTAGCCGGAAAATGTAGAACATTCCTCCATTTGGTGGTGTAATAAATAGATTACTGCAAGTGCAACCATGGCAAAGAACTTTATAAGTACTGTCTATATGACAAGTGTGTGCTTCCTCTGCAGGTGTCCAGCATTCTCTTAAAATCTCTCCTTGCCGGTTGACGCCTCAGGACACTAGTTATGGAGTTGCAAATCCAGCACCTCTCACACTATTCCAGTAATCCATTTTGCCAGTGTGAACAGCCTGACTGCTCCTCCACCTACCTACCTGTACCTCTTATCTGCTTCTACCCTTTTCCTTCTCACTACATCTATCTCAGTCTGACTTTGTCTGCCTCCGTCTCCTCTACCTGTCACGCAGCTGCACACCTCACCAAAAAAAAGGAAAAGGAAAAAGAAAAGCTCAGCTCACTTGAAGCCACTCACCCTCTATCATTCATTAACCATCTATCACTCCCTCTCTCGCACTATCACTCTCTATTGGGTAGTTTCCGCTACTGTAGTCAGCAGAAAGGCCAGGAACATTATTACATGTGTTGTTTTTTTGTTAGATTTTTTATCCAATTTAGTCTGTAGTGAGCCTACACTGAATGTGATTACAGGAACATGCGTCACAAGCCTGGAGAACACGTCAGTATCTGGAGTGCCTTGTTTATCAGGAACAGCAAAACTGTCTTACCACATTTTTGGGTAAAAAAAAATAACCTACCAGTTGAATATCCACTCTATAATAAAGTCAATCAAGCCTCTTTGTTTTGAAGATGTGTTCTTTTTGTCAAAGACTGCAGTCACAAATGAGGTTTGACATGCCATGTTCATGTGTAATGTCCTTAAATTAGATGGAATTCCCCATATTTAAATTGCTTACGGATGTATACATCAATATACATCCATAATATATGTGGTATATATGTTACATCAGTTGGTCCACTATAGCCATGGGCAGAACTTGTTGTGCTATGAAGTTGCAAAGCATAACTTCAGCCCTCACCACATTTGTCAGGGAGTCGGATTTGGCTGATTCTCCCTCTGATGTATATTCCTCTGGTGCGGTTTCGATTTAAAATATTTCTTTGCATCATCCGCTCAGGACGCCACCACCTCAACATCTCACATGCAGACTCTGCAGTGTGCGTATTCTATGTCTTTGGCAGGTATGAAGACACAGTTTAACATCGTTTTTTGTTGATTTTTTAAATAAAGTTTCAATATCTAATACATCTTGCCAGTATTTATAGATCTCACAGTTTGTTTGTTTTTTGGCGGGGGAGGGGGGATGACTTACGGATATTTCAATTGGGTGATACATGTCGGTATCCAAAGGGGTTGACAGTCAGTTAGTCTTTAATGCCATTTGCACAATATACACCAAAAAGCTACAACATTATGACCACTGACAGGTGAAGTGAATAACATTGATCATATTGCTACTATGTGCTGTTCTGCTGGAAAACCTTGGATTTTAACATCTGTGTTGATGAGACTTAGACACCCAAATAAACATTGTCCCACAACAAACACACTCCCTCATGCAAATGGAAATCCCAAATGTCACTGCCCCCGCAGGAAAATGCACCCCACCACATGGAAAAATATCAAACAATCAGGAACATGTTGAGGAACATGACAATGGGCCACCATGTTGATTTGACCTCCAAACTTCCTACACCCCATTGTGATCAAGCATCAACAGGATGCAGTGGAACAAGTTAGACTGACAGAGGCCCCACTGGACAAGTCAGAGTACCCAAAGGATCCAGTGCCAACATCCTGGTTCAAGACCCCATAGAACACCCTGAGAGGTCCTCTTTTCCATGCCCAATGGTTCAGAGCATTTTTGATGACTTAAGGGGGAGCAACACAATATTAGGCAGGTGGTCATAATGATATGCCTGATTGGTGTATGCTAAGATTCCTAGCATTATGCTGCCGTGATTGCAGCAATGCACCATACACATGTAAAATGGCTAATATTAGCTTAGCCGATAAAGAGCGAGTGAGCTGGCTGGGTTAAAATCTTTACCTTCAGCGTGCGTGCATGTCGCCACACTGTATGATGAAATGCACTGATCTGATTTATTTTCATTTGGGTATAAAAACTTGGTATTGAGAATCAATGGAATTTCACTGGTATTTGTCTCAGCTACCAAATTTCTAGTATCATAATGTGTGCTACCAAATATTTTTACTCTTTTCTTTCTTTCTTCCCTTGACAAGTCATCTCATGAATTTGTAATTAATACTGCAAATTTATTAATTGACTTTGTAGCTGGTAGTGCTGCACAGACAACAGATTAATCCGACAAAGTTGCATTTATATTGGCGGGGGGGACATGTACTGAGTCTTTCACTTCATTTTTTTTTGAGCTACTACAACCTTCGTTGTCCTATTCTCAGTTGGTTGGTCTTGGGACAAGTCTTGCTTTACCTGACATCTGAAGTTTTTTTTTTAATTCTGTCAAAACCAGACAGCCATTTTCATAAACATATGCACCAATTACAAAATCCATTAATATCCATCATGCTCCATCATAAATCATATAGCTGGGCAGCCAGTCTGACTGTAATTATTGCTGAGCAAGAAGCAGAAGTCTATGATTAGGTTTAGTCATTATTTCCCTCCATGTGATTAATCTCAGCTTTGAAATAATAAATGGGAAAAATGAACCAGTTCTATGTCAATGCGTTTGTAATTGTGAATTTGAGCATGACATATCATTAAGCCAAAATGTGACAGAAATCTGTTTCTGTCAGTCTCTTCTCTCCCCCCCCCTTCTCTCTGTGACAAATACAACGATCAATGCTTTGTCGTGTTGTTGTTTGTATCAGAGCATCTAAAAATATCACGAAACCTACAAATGTCAAATTGAAATCCAACTCTTTGCCTGGGTCTCTTTTCACTCTTAAGTATTTAAAATGTTTTTTGCTGAATGCCGCAACAGGGAATAAAGCATTCAGTGGATGCAATGCGTTCAGTTTAGTGAATTTACCTATAAGAAAAACGATATTTCCATATCATTATGTTGGCGCTGATTAGTAGCGATGCTTGTATATTAACCTCAGTTTATTCCCACAATTATTCCCTCCAGCAGAGGACAGTTTTATTTTCCATTCAGACAACAAGCTTAGATGCATGCACATCATATTAATTCCCTGCATTGTTTAAACACTCATTAAAGCAATTCGTTCAGCTCTTGCTGAAATTACAAACGCTTTACTGAATTATATGTGCTTCACACTTTGCCTTCAAGCTTCAGTGCACAGGGGATATCTTAAATACTAATTGTTAAAGGTTCATGTTCTTGCCCCTTATTACCAGGAAATCTTATTTGGATGGTAATATATAGTTTATAAACCCCATTGAAATTCAAATTGTAGAATTCACATGATTGGAAATGGTTGTATACTTTAAAGTCGTATTGATCTCTTTGTTCAGCAATTTTTCTTCATTATCGGAATAATCTGATTTACCAAGACTGCATATATGAGATTAAAAAATATCCCTCACCTTCCACCGTTACACATGGCGTCCTCTCCTATGTACAGCACTGGCTCTCAGACAATGCTGACTAATGTCTTCTGGCACACAGGGTTTTAGGGAAATCAATTTTTGCACAATAACTCGCCCCGGCAAGAATCTGCCCTGTGGAATGAAGGAAAGCATATTACTTCTAATGCAAACCCTATTATCAAAGACACACAGTCATACATTATTTAGTGAATGCCAGTTTCACAAGGCTGGTTCAAAAACAAACATGAATTATTCATCCATACCCAGATTTTCCTGGTTTTTCTGAATGTAATTAATATTACGAACAATCAGCTCATCACGAATCAAACAACTGTAACTTAATGATGGAATTTCATGACCACTGCGTGTAAAGCGTGTCCACTGGTGCTGCTTATTCACAATGGAGGAGGAATCCTGCAGGTTTATTGATTCAAGGCCAGGTTAAAGGTTTAGCTATTATTCTGCAGCTGAAAGGGGATCACCCTTTTTGCCCAGAGATCAATGAAGAGCCTGCAGCTATAATTACCATGAACTTGATGATGTTATTATTACGATGGCATGCACTGGTGAAATTGATTACACTGCCCCATCAAATGCACGTCAGCACACCCTGAAATATAGTCGCTGTATCAATATCTCTACTAAGTGTGCAGTAACAGACACCAGTGTACACACATATATATATATATATTTCTTCTATTTCAATTTTGGAACTCATGAAACTCAACTAAGCATGCTGGTGAAACAATGTTTGATTATTTTCAATCTCTAGAATTAGTTTCAGTTTTTTAAAAAAAAAGAGAAAAAAGGTATCACTGTAAACAAGTCTCCACAGCTGGCGGTGCAACTGCCCGTCAAATCTTTACACCAACAAGCAGCTGTTTGCTAAATCGTCCCAACAGGCCAACCTTAATAATCAACAATCACGATCACATGATTAGCACTTTCGAGGAAAAAAAAACAGGATTTATATGAGATGGTTTCAGTGGCTGCAATCAATGATTTATTTGGCACGGTAATTATTGTCTCCTGAACATGAATTATTCACACGCGTTCGTCGTTTTTTAGTTAGTTGCTTTAAATTCCACATGCCAACGTTATTTTTTGACATCTGTCCAAATGGAAAAGAAAAGGATTTATAGCGACTACCAGTGTTTTAATGGCTACTGAAATTGCTCCAACTGTTGTCTAAATGTCACAGGCCACAATCCAGATGCCGGCTCATTCACACGAGGCCTGCAGGGACCACGATAAAGGTTGCAAATGTCACTTATGTCTGATAAAGTTTGGAATGGCAGATTTCTGTTATCTTTGCACTGCTAGTTCGTCCACTGAAACATATGCACAGAAGAAGAAGAGAAAACTTGACCAGTGAAAGATGAGAAATGCAAACAAATAAGAAAACATGCACAACAAGAAAGGCATTGCAGCTGTAATCTGGTGTTTATGTGCCTTTCATTTTCTTTTGTTTAGTGAAGTTAATTCCTATCGCCTGAGGTGTGAGAACAGGTGCCGACTGCTGTCAGAACCACGGGTGGGTTTTCACAACAGGTTTCTAAGCCATTGTTTGGTCATAACTATGCAGTTTCTAAAATAAATCACATGAAAGTTCGAATTCAGATTTCAACAGCTGAATACAAAACTGTATTTCCAACAGAGATTTTAATCCATACTAATTTCTTTTAAGGATTTGATGACTTTGCTGTAATTTGTTTAAAAATACACAAACAGGATGCACTGACATAGGAATTTAAGAGGCTGCGGCATTAACTTGAAGCATCAAATATCTAATCCTCAGTAGAAATAAGACAGCTTAGAAATCCCCGATGGCTTTGGCTTAGGAATTCATGGTATGCACAGATCAATAGAACAAATCGATAAGACATAATTCAGAAAAAGAAGCAAACATCTGATATTTTGGTTAGCGGAATACTTGGCATGTGCTGTTACCCAAGGACGTGTTTTCTTGTCGTGCCATTCCTTCAGTCCAAGCTGGAGGACACTGCAGGCAGTGTGCAGGGAAACTGTGACAAAACACAAAAGCAGCTAAATAGCAGATGCTCTCCGTACCTCCTGAAGGTCAACACTTTGTCACCGTTTTTGATATATATTACCTTTTCCAACAAACCAATAAAATTCATTCTGACCCCGGAGAGGCAGAGGATGAGACATCACGCCACCACTTATCAGAAGTGGTAATGACTTAACCATGCAAGTGCAGCCATGGAAGACCGGTGCCAGACCCCCAGGACCTCCTCTGACACGCACAGAATTCCACAGAGGGTTGGATGAACATCTTGAAAGCTGAGATTAAGGCAATCTAACATCGCTGGAGTGATCAGTCTAAATCTGGAATTAACAATTCGAGCAACTCTGTTAACCTTTAAGACGGATCGTCAATATGCATGGAACGGCCCCTCTAAGTTGTGTGTCTAAGCACATAACTTCACAGCTCCTCATCCATCACCTGGGATGCTCTAATGGACAGACAGAACCTTCCTCCTCCTCCTTCTCCTCCTGCTCCTGCTCTCCTTTCCGTTTCTCCACACTCTGGCAGCGTTTCTATGTAAGTGTCAAGTGAATTTGAACGTTTAGAATGTTGCAAGAAAATTACAGAAAAAGAAAATGCAAATTAATCCTTAACTGCTTTGCAGCAAAAAAAACAAAAAAAAAACAAGGTTGCATAATGTCATCAGAAAGTGGCAGTACAGGCTACATTACACATGGATGCAATAAACAGAGCAGGAACAGCCAGAAACAAAACTGGTTGTTGCCACCGGCTAAAAAGCCTCAGAAAAGAACAAGAAACTAAGAAAAACTCTGGCTATGTAAGGAAGAAAAGTTGAGAGGTCTTCAGGAATTGTTTTTAGTAAGGCAAGCTGCAATTATTCTCTCATGACAACTGGTGTTGGACATGTTTCATGCATGCTGGAAACAAAGACGATGAAAGAAGCAAAAACAGCTGATCAGTCATGTGAGTTAAATGTTCACTACATGAGAACTTTTTCGGAAAAGATGTTTCCATGTATGATTATGTGCATTAACACAACAAGCGAGTGTAAATTGTTTTTGCAAAATTGGGTACTTTGTTTTTCACATTTGCATTTTAATTATCTTTATCTAATGCAGTACTAGTCTGTCAAAACAAACACATACACCCCTGAAAGTCTATCGTTTATTACTTTTCTTATTGTTTGCTTTGGTACGTTTGTATGTCTAACTCATGATGGCAGTTCACTTTCAGACAAAAGTTACAGTTTACGAAAATAAAATCATTGAGCAATATTTCAGTGACAAAGAGAAATAAACATGCCAACCTTGGTGTCATTAATACAGACATTAAGATGCCAAACATAGAGTCTGTTAATATAGAAAATCACTTAATTTACCAAGAACGAAGGTAATAGCCATATTAATAGAAAACAGGTAGGTGTATCTAGAAATGTTGCGGATCATCAACACCACCTCTAAATGATGAGGAGCACATTCACTGTTCAAGACACTTCTCCAAAACATTTCATATGAAAAAGACCATTACCTGTGTGAATGTTGTAGTTTCCTTTGTGAGACCTCTACTCCTGCTTATTGACTCCCAGCAGGGACTGACACCCATGATTCAGTGATAACCAGACCTCTTTTCTGCTAACTTGATGTTTAGACAATTAAAAATGGCTTTCCTTATTGAAATGCAATTCTAAATTCACTGTTGCATTTATCAGCTAATTTTCAGGTGATGTCTGTCATTATATGGTTTATTTACCTGTGGAAATTTTGTTTTTCAAGTTCTGGTACTATAGTCAGTCATAGTTTCACCACATTTTCCATTTAAGTGCAATTAGCATATTTGTTGTCATTGTTTCTTGTAGTAGTATTAAATGTTTAGAATTCATTCCCTAATTCTTATTAGATATTTTGCTATTTTATTATAAAGGGATACTTGGGCTGCTGTGGATGTGGTCGGCAACAAAACGCATTTTAGCCACCACACAAAAAAATCAATATAATTGCAAGTGTATGCTGTATTGGGAACATTTTCATCGCTCTGCCTTGCCATCAGACAGAGCTTTCCGACAGGGAACTGAAGCTTTTATATCAATCTATGCACTCTTCAAAGCCACCAGACTCTGTTGACAAAAACAGTAATTTTACCTCACTGAAAACAGGACTTGCTGTTCGGCCGCTGCCCCGATCTATTAGTTTGTTTGTGTTATTGTGTGACTTTGGTGTTTTAGCACATTAGTTCGGATCAGATCCAAAGTGTTAAAACAGCAAAGTCGCACAAAAACAGGCCGGCGGCTCACCTGTTCTGTGAGGTAAAATTACTGTTTTTGTCAAAAGAGTCTGATGGCTCTGAAGAGAGCAATATAACTGCTTTGGTTCTCCATTGGAAAGGCTTATCACACAGCAAGGTAAAGTGGTGAAAATATTCTAAATATACCATACACTTAAGCCAATATTGAGTTTATTTTTGTTTGTTTTTTTACCTGGGCATGTATTAAGTGGCTGAAATACACATTACTGCTGACCTTGTCCACAGTAGTTCACTGCTTAGCTGGTCTGTTTTTCCAAAGTGGGAGCATGCTGACCATCATCTGTAGGTAAGAGAGTTCATCCTCATACTCAGGTTGCAAGGGGCAATTTGCATGTGCAGACCTCTAGTTGAGTTAAACTTAAATGGGTAGTTTGGCTTCTTTGAAGTGAAGTTGAATGACGTTTACTTTGAATATTAAAAATAAACTCAAGTGATTGATCAATAAGAGAAACGCTTTTATTCATGTTATTAACCCTGAGGCTACGTCACTGAATGATTCATTTAATTGATTGCACTAAATAACTCTGATAAACACTGTGTTCCCCCACCATGAAGCTTAGGTCCCGACAAAACTGCGTGGGCAGGTAGGTTCAGCTCACAAATCAGTTGTTGCTCTTGATCCTCACACTTACTGACCGCTCAAGGCATGTGAGATCACCATGAGAGTCTGTATTATCTCGCTGAACTTTCCCTGCCTTCCATCTAAGCCGCTTTCACGTCTGCAATCCCGTTCATTTGCTGCAGACAGAGAGAAAAACAGCACTCTGGCTTTAAAAGGTCTGGTGTGGTTTGTGTTCACGCTGCAGACGAACCAAGAGCTGCAAGCATGAAGGTAGACAAAGCAACAGGTTACTTATTCACTGGGCGTTTTATTGAGTGTCTTCCTCAAAAATGAGCTCCACATAGACTCACAAAAATGCAACTGATTGTAAGCTTCATTTTTATTATGAGACTGCGAATTGGCCGCGTGAGATGAATAATTATAGGCGCACAGGATCAAGGACACATGTACTGAATTATTGCTGGGGGATTTTCTCTGGGAATTCCACAAAGAGTGTAGAAACTCGCTCTGCCCCTGCACCGCTAACAAACAGCACCTTGGTGAACTGCGATGCCTATTTTCAGACATCCCTGGTCTAATTTCTTTGACTACACCAAAGCTCAACTGACAGCTTTCACACCAACCCGAGCAAACTTAGCACCACACACCCCTGACAGAAAAGGTGATAAATCACAATTCTGCTATAGCATGTTAGCATCTATGCACTAATGAGTTGATGCTTGTAATCACATTTCATAAGCATGAAACGCAGAATAGAATTAAGGCTGCTGAGAATGTTGTTGGTTTTACAAGTATTGAAATTTTGAGCTGGCAATGGTACAAAAGTTATAAAAGTGAGTGGAATTCACTGAGAGAGAATGAATGTATAGAAGTGTGCGTTACATTACATTGTTATCCAACCGATTGCTGTTGAGTTGTTACATTTAAAGTCACAACAATAAATCAGGAAATCATCAAATGTTTGAAGAATTCATTCCCTTGACATAATGCACCGATCAGGCATACCGTTATGACCACCTGCCTAATATTGTGTTGGTCCCCCTTATGTGCTCAAAAATGCTCTGAACCACTGGGCATGGACAAGAGGACCTCTCAGTGTGTCCTGTGAGGTCTGGCACCAGGACTTGGCAGTGGATCCTTTAGGTACTCTGGCTTGTGCAGTGGAGCCTCTGTCAATCAAACTTATTTCACTGCATCCTGTTGATGCTTGATCAGAATGGGGTGTAGGAAGTTTGGAGGTCAAATCAACATGTTGGGCCATTGTCATGTTCCTCAACATGTTCCTGATTGTTAGATGTCTTTGTCATGTGGTGGGGTGCATTTTCCTGCAGGGGTAGGCCAGTGACATTTGGGATTTCTATTTGCATGAGGGAGTGTGCTTATTGTGGGACAATGTTTATTTGGGTGTCAAAGTCTCATCAACATGGATGTTAAAATCCAAGGTTTTCCAGCGGAACACCACATAGTTGCAATATGATCAATGTTATTTACTTCACCTGTCGGTGGTCAGAATGTTGTGGCTGATCGGTGTAAATGCCAAAGTGGAATCTCATTCCAAGTTGTCTTATAACTGTTGATATACAGTATTTTAGTCTGAATCGAACTAGGACATCGACATCCAGAACAAAAAATTACAACCAGACCACAGTGATACCACAATATGACAAAGAATCTATATCACACTAAACTGTCACCTCAGTACTGATTGTCAAGATTTTTATTTTTTGTTCCATGAGTGCATTCCCTCTATTTGTAGACTGACTTCAGATGTGTGGCATAATAATTACAACATGTCCAGACTATGGCAGCCCACTGCTTAGATGTTAGTGGTTGTTGCCACAGTAATGTTCACATTTTGATATACAACTGAGACTGGCAATATGAGTAAAATTAAATTTGTGCAGCCTTGCTAGCCACAACATTAAAACCGCTGACAGGTGAAGGGAAGAACACTTAGCATCTATTGGGATGCTATAAGAAGTAAAGCGAGCCAGCAAGGAGGCAGTGACGATTTCATTGCTCAACGTCATACTTGGCATTCTGTTGGCTGGGGATTTTTTTCACAGGTTTGTTTCACAGACATCCAACAGACATCAGAAGCATTCTGTGCATTCGGGAAATGCACTCGAACTGAAGCGTAGCACATTTTTGCAGCGACTGTATTGTTGAGTGCAAACAGTTTTGAGCAGGAGCAGAGCAAATTTGCACCCAAGCAGGGATTATTTGAGCAAGAGGGCAGGGTTTGTGGGTGGGGGGGGAAGCATTCCGAAATCTGAACAGAAAAAGATTAAATATTGCTGTCAGAACAACAGGAATTTTGATTGGTGGAATAAACTTTTACTTATCAGGAACTGCAGCGTGTGATTCCACGGATGCTCCAGGTCACTGAATAGGACTTTACATGACAACAGTGATAACGGTACAGTGTTATTGTGTTATCAGCTGTTTTGTTAGCTGCCTCTATTAAGCAGCTTTGGCTACGTTTTCTTACACAGGGCTACTTTTTTTTACTTACACATGCTCCAAAATATATTTTACAGTTTAAACACATCTATTTTCAGTGCAAATGCAAGTGAGATGCTTTCACTGTCAAGCCCTGTGACAGTCAGGACTGGAGTTAAAGGTGGGTGTGGACGAGTGAGACAGGATTAAGGATTGTCCATCAACCAATGAAACTTTCCTCGCTAACAATGACAGTGGGAGTGTCCAGGGCACAACTCTGTCACGCTGTCAGAAAATCTGAAGTGACCAATTATGGCACAGCCATGGGCCACGCACAGAGAGACTACGCAGTATAGTGTGTTTTAGAGTGCCGACATGCCTCCTGTGCAAAAAAACATTCCTTTTTATTTCATAATCATTTTGAAGTGTATGTATTCAACTTAGGTAGATTTCTCCTCTGAATAATTGGCATAATAATTAGCATCCTGCAGTAACATGCTGCCACTGATCTTAGTAAGGTTTTACAGTCTTTGCGCAATTTAAATAACATTTCCAAATGCAAACAACACAAACACCTAAAAAAAAGAAAGAATAGCTTGCTCTTGGATCTCTCTGAGTTGCTTCATAGGATTCTGATGCAATGCAAAGAGGGTAAGTTGTTCCAACCCCAGTTAAGATGTGGTTTTAAAGCATTAGCAACTTCACCAAGGGCAGTTTTGGCCTCAGCTGTGCCTTTTATACACACTGCATCTGCAATATCAAGACAACTGGTGCGTTAAAATCCCACTTTTCTAGAGGGCATTAACAGACTGCTACACCTGAGGTGAAAGTCACATTTTTTTCGGTGAGCTGTGTGACTTTGAACACCTCTGTGTGCCGCTGAAGAATTATATCGATTAGTCATATTTGTGGTTTAGAAAGTGTAAAAAAAAAAAAAAATAGAAATGTGAACTGCACTCCCGTGACTGACGGATAGATCAACTATTATGTCGACACAGCAAGGAACCGTTCTCTGACAAACACGCCATCACTTCCTCTGCAGTCATTATCATTATTTATTATCTTCTCGCTTTTGTCAGACAACTTAAATAGTGATGATTGCACACCTATTAGCCTTCCTGTCAAGCCATAATTCCACAGCAGTGTGTTTACTATCAGATGACAATTTAATATTTACATGTTAGTTGAAACAAAAATAAATGAGAAAATAAATATACTACAGCGTGATCTTAACAGCTGTATAGTGTCCATTAAATTGAATGACAGTTCGAATTATAGATCAAGGGGTGAAAAGCCTCTTAACTTTTCCATTTTAGTTTCAGTTTGTGTCGGAGCAGGATGAATTTGTTTTCTAAAAGCCTCATATTTCCTCATCCACGCTAAAATTCGATGCCGTTTCATATCACCGAAGATATGGTTCCCATACATACAAACTGGAACAGCCTGGGTTCATTCAGATGCCAGTTAGAATCAGATACAGTACATGTATCTAATCCCAAAGTGTTTTGCCAAATGTATTTGAATCATGCCTTTTCATGTATAGTTTGCATTTCTGGATAAAAATGTATTAATATCATGAATCGGTCACAGGTGTGAGAAAACCATATATTTGATAATTGAATTTAGTCTGACTCACCGGCCGAAGGCTGTGGGTGTAAGCCTGCCATTTCTCCTTCCTTTCTGCTATTTGCATGTTGCCATTTTTGAAATCCCCTTCGCTACGGGAAACGACAACCGTAGCCTGTGAGCTCAGAACCTAGATTCCAAAAGTGCTATTGATGACGACTTGGATCGTGCAATAAGGCCGGTCTGCCTGTTTTTTTTGTGGAATTTTCTTTTTGTGGGGAATTAGCCATGGATTAGCGCCACCCAAGACAATTGTGATTGCTTTAAAGAAATGCAAACGAGCCACAGTGTTTTATTTGCCAACGGCAGAATGATGGTGCACCCAGACCATTCTCCACAGCTTTGATACAGACAGATATGACTAAGGCCATATTGGCACTTTTTTTCTGATCTTTATTTTCTGTCTTTCAGATAACCAACGTGCTTATCCATCGACAGTCCACAGCAGTACAAGGTCTACCTTTGTGTGTGAGGGAGAAGCCAGATGGGTTTCTCACGACATGTCTGCTAAGACCAGTTCTGTTAATGCCATTACAGTGACACACTAAAGTACTGACTTTCAAGCACTTATTTTTCCACCTGACTGTAAATTTCATAGTTGTCTCTTCATAGAGATAGTCCAGTGGAAAGTATAGCTGAAGATTTTTATAATTCCACTTGCGTAATACTTCTGAAGTCTTTGGGAACAGAAACAAGGTGGTGCACACACCAAATGCATTTTTAACAGCAGCTCTCCCTCTAAAGACAGAATTAGTCATGTGTTTGAACACTTACTATACAGTGCATTCAGCAGCCATTAGGACCAGCTGAAGGTTTGCCATTTGTCTGACTTAATTATAATGCATGCACAAATTTCCACACTCTGAGCTCATTTTTAACAATACATTTTCTATCCCAAAATACATTTTTGGTCAGATAATCATTCTGAGAAAATCTAACTGAACAATTCTACTTCAATAATTAAAAAGCTCTACACCACAAGTACTACCTGCTGTAAAAGCTTTTAGTCTTCAGGATAAGACGGTGCCAGATCTAAGCTGGGATCAGGGGGAGTGGGTACAGTGGGACCATATGTCTTCCTTAATTTAGCTTTGTTCAGTCTCTTTTTTGATTTTGACAAGATGCCCAGAACCCAAAGATTAAAAATACCCACATTCTGTGATGCTAATGTGTAGGGGTTCAAGAGTTATGGAAGTTTTCACTTTTCATTTTCTGCAGAAAATTTGCTGGCCAAAGATTTATTTTTACTTCACAACTGTATTGCTACCATGAAGAAGAATAGATTTTTTAAAATTTCTGACAAATTGTATACTTGTGTTTGGAAGAATGCATACTAGGAGTAAATGTGTGTCCATGGAGTTGAACTTGGAAGACTTACTGTCATGGAAAATCATATTACAATAAGCAGCACTTGTTGTTAAGGAACAGCTTGTCCTGAACAACTTCCAAACACATGTGCTTAACCAGGACTACTTGAAAGACCTGAGGTACACATCTGAACTAATTCAAAAGGCATTTATAATCCTGGTACCTTGTGCTTTGTCAGGGTTTTGGAGGTAGAGAACAATCTGCTGAAGTGTCGTGATGTAGCTCAGACTGTGTCACTTATAGAAATCTGTGGCTTGGCTGGACTTGCATTAACAACTAAAATGTTTTACTTTTGCTTTTTAAAAAACTGATCATATTGCTACTATGTGGTGTTTTACTGGAAAATCTTGGATTTTGACATCCATGTTGATGAGACTTAGACACCCAAATAAACATTGTCCCACAACAAGCACACTCCCTCATGCAAATGGAAATCCCAAATGTCACTGAACTACCCCCGCAGGAAAATGCACCCCACCACATGGAAAAAACATCTAACAATCAGGAACATGTTGAGGAACATGACAATGGCCCAACATGTTGATTTGACCTCCAAACTTCCTACACCCCATTGTGATCAAGCATCAACAGGATGCAGTGGAACAAGTTGGATTGACAGAGGCCCCAGTGCACAAGCCAAGTACCCAACAACTATTCAGGTCTCAAAATTATTATTCGGATACCACCACAACAACCAAATATTCTCATATCCTAATCTTCAGATATTCGGGTCCAGCCCTACGATTGACAAGACCAAAGTGTAGTATCTGTGTGTATTGTCAGTGTGATCTGAGTTGTCATCGTAGCACATCCAGTCTGAAATACCACTTGATCGCCAAACACACAGCTGATGCGAATTCTCCGTCCTCCTCCTCGTCAAAACTAGGTGACAGTGGTGATAAGAATATTAAAATGATAATTCAAGGGACATTTAGAATAGATAAAAAATGTGCAATTAATTTGCGATTAATCGTGATTTAACTATGACATTCATGCAATTAATTGCGATTAAATATTTTAATCGACTGACAGCACTAATTTTTTTATATGAATATTACTCATGTATGTAAATATACAGACTTCTGTGTTAAATTAGTATTGTCTGTGTACTGATGTTAACTACAATGTGATTATAAGCATGTCTCTTTACTGTTTAGGCACATCTGCTGCCCTAAAATCACTTGTTATCATTGATACATTGAATATTTTTATGATCTTCACCCAGTTTGTTGTCCTCATTGTACCTAAAGGTAATTATTCCAAACATTCAGTGCAAAACAGTCAATACAAATCCCAATTCCTTAAGACGTACATAAATGTATGATGTTAAAGTTAAATATTGAATGATACTGGTGCTTGCGTTTCCTAGTAAGACTTCCAAAACCAAGACAGAAGTAGGACTTCCCTCCAAAAAGAGAATTACTTATAAGCAGGGTGATGTGCTACAACCCAATTCTCCTTCCTTCTCAGTCCTCTTTCTCTAATGGATTAAATCTAAATTTAAACATGATTCCTTAACATTTTATTATAAAGTAACTACAAGGAGTAGGGGTGTGTTTGGTTTTGTAGTCTTTTTCAATGAAAAATTAATAATCAATTTTCTTATGCATTAACCTCAGATAATAAGGCAATCATCTCCAAGTCTGGTGCCCGACACAAATCACTGAAAGCAAAAGTGAAGCACTGTGACGAAGGGCCTCAGGTCAAATCTTAAATTGCCTACTGACTGATTGAAGGAATGTAGAGCTACTGAAGCCACATTGCACTACCTCCGTCCAAAGGCTAAATTGAGCGAGCTGATTGCTAGGTGTGGAAAAGGAAGCAACACTATCTGGTGATTAGCTGGTGGTGGAAACTGCTTTTTGGTGGTTTTCGCTGCGTCAGAAACTTCTGTGCCAAGCCTGTTTATGGTAGCATCTTATTTTATTTGTTTAAAAAAAATGAGACAGGCTACAAGCCGGAGTGATTCAGTACATTTAGCTGCCGGAGCAGGATGTGCCACAGTTTTGTTAATACTGACAATTGAACAACAGAGCTCACAAATCTGCTTCTCCAGCCATAATTCACTGTCACTTCATTTAAATGTTGTGCAGTGGAGGAATTTCAGTAAAATGCAATGATTATAAAACTGTCAAGGGGAAGAAGACTGTTCCACAAAGTAGCAGGAGAGTAGCAGGAAATCACTTAGATTATTATAGAGTAGCTACCTGAAAATCCTGGATAGCTTTCTTTCCTCAGTTATTAGGTCAGAAAGTGTTTAAATTATTCCTTGGATTCTGCCCTTTTGTTTTTACACAGAGCGTAGTTCTGGATATTAGGCTGTTTATATATTCTCTTTCATGATTTTGTGAGAGAATGCCTTGATCACATGCTAGTTAATGGGGAGACCCCCCTTATTTATGGCATAAGATGCTGGTGCAGGAACAACACTGTACTATTTATCTTTTTTCCCCCTCTTTGTGTTTGTGGGTAAGCAATTAAAAAAACTGGGTCACTGATTATTGAACTTGTGCTTGCACGCGGCAGCACATTGGTATGATACAATATTGGATCATCCTTTTGATGGCTCACTGTGGAGAAGGTTCATGTTTCCTGATGAAAGGAGGAGAGATGAAGGTAGGAAAGTGTAAGGAAGCCATGTGATCCTCTGTTTACTGTTGTCCTGATCCTTGTTGAAAATAAATGGAGGAAAGGATGTATATCAAGCAGGTAAGTAGCCTATTGCCCCATAAATAGTATCAGCAGGCTTTAGGGGGAAAAAACTCCATTCTGGACACTGTGCTTAGTGATTGTATCAAGCTGAAGTACAGCTTTTCTATTTGGCATGCAGAGCTGACATACAGACCATTTCATCTTAAAAGACGAGAGAGCCCGGCCAAATAAAAAACAACATTATTTTGAGTACTCCTACCATGCAACACCAATCTGAGTGATTACTCATATAATCTCACCCACAAGCCCCAATACCACACCAACAGGAAATAAATAACACATGGGACCCAACAGTGACTGGAGTTTGAGATGACTGACAGCCAGTGGGACCTGTAAAACATCCCAAGGCAAACTGATTACTGCTCCCATCAGTATATGGGCTGTCACCGTTATTGAGAGACTGTCAGACTCATTCTCACTGCCTTCCAAATCAAATGTGAGCATCAGTCATGTAGGGCAGCTGGGAGCATCAAACATCCTTTCTTATTAGCCCATTAACCTTGTTGTTTGATGTTAAATAATCACGGTCTTTGATTTGAAGGGAAGCACCAACTTGCTTTCGTTCAGTGTCATGATCCGAGGATTTGTTTTTGTTTTTCTCCGCTGCTGAATACTGAAGACCAGTAAACTAATAGGTAAACCAGTGGACAGACTGACAGATAAAAAGACTAATAGACAGATGGATCCGTATTCCGTTGCATATTTAAAATCTTCAAGCTAATAGCATATCCCCCAGATGCCTGGAGTACAGGCAGCTTCTTTGCTGTTATCCAAACAAACAAGAGCTTACATCTCTTCTCAGCTTCCTGTCTCACAGCCTTGTTTCCTAGGTAACCATGTCAGATGAATTGAGAGGGGGACTGACGCCCTCCAGAGAGCCAATCCTCTCTCATCCAAAGTTTGTCTCACTTTAGGTCATGTGACATCTGTTCCCATGACAACCAGGTTGGAGGGCAGTCTGGATATCTCTTTGATCAAGGAAAAATACCACACATGCCAGCAAGCAACCTTGAAATCAAGGAGGGGATGCAGATATTCAATGGTTCTCTATAGAGATCTAATAAGTTCATGTCAGATAATTCGCAATAGCCTTCACATAGTTCTTAGAAGACATATAATTGAACTGAAAATGAGATTTATAGTAAACGCTGAAGCAATGGGAGTTTCATTGAAAAAAGAACCACAAGGCTAATTAGCAAATGCTTTGAATTGTCATTTTAATATGAGCTCAGTAAAAAACCTTAGAAGGTGCAAGGGGCATGTAACAGGATGCACCCCGAATAAGTTAAAGATTGAGTGGATGCCTTTCTTGTCAGCTCACAGCAGCATTAATCACCAGCAGCAGAGTCACAAAACAGATTTTATTTTGTGAGCAGGTGGCCTTAAAGCCTTAAAGGTCTTTTGGTCTATGATAAGCATTTGGCCTTTCTAAGCCTTTGAGCTCTCACAAACAAAGAACCATCCCAAACCTCTGGGCTGAGGTAAATGGTTGACTTTTCCAAGCCTTTTAGTCTGCACAAAGCTGTTGGAAAGCGTCCATCAGATAAGAGGTTCCCATGGGCATCCCTTCAATAAAATATGTGACGGGCAACAAATTGGCTTTAGACACCTGTCGTAATATAGAAAGGCCAGTCATTTTTCTGCTCCACGCTTGTTTCAAAACACTAGTATTAACAGAGAATTATTAAGAGTCAAGACAATGAAAAATAGTCATGTAGGGGAAAAAATCTAATGAGAAAATACCTCCTTTCATGTACACTAAAGCACGTGTCCTACAGTTGCGTCACATTAGAGAAAGATATCTGACATCTGCCCTATGAAAAAAAGAGGAGAGATCTCACCAAGAGTGTTTTTTTTTTTGCCAACAAAGCCAAACAGATCCGGTTGCAACAGGGGTGTATTTCAGCCGCAGTAGTTTTTTAACAAACTTTGAAAAGTCAGGCTGAGAAGAAACACACTCTTTGATCTCTGGCACAGTCGTGGCCTTAAAAAGGGCAAAGTAAAAAAAAGTCTTTAGCTTGGACAAAGTGCAAATTCTAATTGAATCAAGAGCACAATAAACTCCCACAAAAGGTCTCAGAGAAATTGGACTTGGCTTTAAAACAATCCATATTTAAAGTCACAATAAACAGAGATGTTAAATTGAATTTTAAGTACCCTGAGGCAAGGCTGTGCAAGATTAGGTTGGGTGTTTGGCCTATGCCTCTGGCCAATTTATCAAATAGTGCGCCTGAACTTTGAGATAAAATTACCACTAATTTGCTGCAGTCCAACTTGTTGATAGGGCTGCCTTTATTAATACACTGTGAGAGGAATATTCCATTAAAATTTAAATACTAATTTAATGACACGTGACATTTCTATTAAATAAAATGGCAAAAAAGTTAATGATGGAATGTCAATGAAGAAATATTACTTGGTGTAATTTTTTTTTGTTTTGTTGCAAACAAATTTGCAGTGATGGAGAACATTCAAAACAACTGCGGACACTGAAGGATGACAAGGAGCTGATTTCACACAAAGCCAGTAAAGTGGCTTTTACCCCAGCTCCCTGGCACACGCTCAGCTACTTTCACAGAGCCCACGTATTATATGACTCAATAAAACACACAATCACTTAGTGACAAGAGGTGGCAGGCTTTAAGTACACCTCGAGTTTTGTAAGGACTCTCATATGGTAGGTGGGATTTTCTTTTCTTACATTAATCAGTAAATGCATATTTTACTTACTTCCTTATCTCAGCTCCAAATTAGTCAGAGTTATAATCTAACAGAGCACTGAGAGCTGAAAAGTAGACACAGTTTTGTCATTAAAATATTGCGGCTTGTATGTGAGTATGCTACTTTTTCGAATTGTTTTAGCCCGAAAAGAAAAATGGATACACCACAGACATACTTTCAGAGCAAACTTCTCATCTTTCCTTTTTCTTTGAGCTGGAAGGACAAACACCGGCCCACCAGACTTCAGTACCTGGAATGATAAAGACTGCTCCCTTGGGCAGCACAACTAGGTACCCTGCTGTACCAAAACAATCCTGCTGGCTGCTTGTCACACAGTTAATCTACAGAGAGAGAGCTGACCACGAGGCTAAGGTGAAAAACATGGAGCTGGTATTCTGAAATCCCTTTGAACTTGGTCACTAATAGCTCCACGATTGTAGGAGTACATTAGAGCTACTGCAAGTAACAAAGAGGGGAAAAAACTTGTCACTTTGTAAGCAGGTTTTTAGACAACACTGTAGAATCCTTGTTAACATGTCCATATGGTGTTTTATAATACACTGGAAGACAACATCATGAGTGAAATGAGCAGTCAGTACCACGGCTGAGCATTTCCATCTTGAAGCTGCAGTGTTTTCAATGACAGTCTCAAAAACACGGATTCAGTCTTAAAGGGCTTCAAACATAAGGAACCAATCATCCGGCTTCAAAATTGGTTTCCAGTTTGAACATGTGTGGCTGATTTACTCCGATATTAGTCGTTTTACAGTGTTTGAACAGAGCCATATATGAGTTCTCGAGGTGGAATGATTGACCAAGGAGTGGGTGAATAGAGAGGCAGGGATTTTATAGATCCGCTCACTGTAGAGGAAGCAACGGTGTAGAGTTTCATCTAAGCCATTTAAAGGCAGGAAGGGATTATTTTCATGGAAAAAAAACATCTAAATGTGTGATTTTCATAAACAAAGATACGTATTTAGGGATTTAATCAATGACTTTAAACGAAGGGGATTATAATTATTGTACATAAAAGAATAAATGACTTCAAATGACCACAAAGGGCTCTCTGCATAAAACAGGCAAATACCTTGACAGTGACTGACTGCCTGAAGCCTAATGTTTCTATTTCGTCCTTTTAACACGTTAAATATGAGTAAAACTATGCTCAAAAACCCAAACTAAAACTCATTAAACAACTGAAAATAATTAACACTGAGGCCAATCAGGCATGAGTCAGTTAGCGAAGGCACTGTTTATGACTCATTTCAGCAAATTGGCAAGTGACAGCACCAGAGAAAAAGTCAGGGCTCACCAAAGTCATTAGTATTCATGAGCCATACCGCCAGTATGGTTAAAATTGTAAAGACACAGTTTCATGGTTTAACTGTACCAGGAAAAGAGGTTCTCTTGACCAGGCTTCAACTTCAGTTATCCATTAAAATCAGAACTATTCCGACCCTGTAAGAGAGTCCAACCTTAAAATCTTATTATCATGTAAATGCCAATGAAATCATTCCTCCATCCATCCATTCTCTTCTGCTTATCCGGGGTCGGGTCACAGTAGCAGCAGGCTAACCAGGGCATTTCAGAGATTCCACTAACCAGCAACATTTTCCCCCATCTTGAGAGGATCCCAAGGCGTTTTCAGGCCAGATGAGATATATAATCCCTCCAGCGAGTTCTGGGTCAACCCCGGTGTCTCCTCCCATTTGGACGTGCCCAGAAAACCTCCAAAAGCAGGTGCCCAGGAGGCATCCTAATCAGATGCTAAAACCCCCTCAGCAGGCTGATTTCTACTCTAAAGAGCAGCGACTACTACAAGCTCCCTTTGGATGTCCGAGCTTCTCACCCTATGGTGAAAACTCATTTTGGCAATTTGTGTTCACAATGCTATCTTTTCCGTCACTACCCAGAACTCCTGACCACAGGTGAGGGTTGGAACAAACACCAACAGAGCAAGTCCAACACCTTTATTACTGCTGACATCACACCAATCTATTTGTCGCTCCATTTTTCCCGCACTTGTAAACAAGGACCCAGACACAACTAAACTCCTTCACCTGTGGCAATGACTCACACAAACCCAGAGTGAACAATCCACGAGTTTACAATAGAGAACCATGGCCTCAAACTTGGAGGTGCTGAGTCTCACTCCAGCTGAAAATGGCCTCAGTGGCGTGAAGAGCACGCCCTCAGGAAGCCTATACAACCACGACTCTGAGGTTGTAATTATCAGAATGATTATAAGTGTATCATGTTCAATGGATAGAAACAAGAATGGCATCAATCTTATACCTCTCTGCTTGAAAGTGAATATGCACATTTCCCAAAATAGCAATGTATTCCCTTAAAACAAAAGTAGAAACTGATGGAGTGGTATAAAAAAGAAGGAATTCAGCTTTATTTTTAAAGCTTTATTTTCAGACCTATACTGCAGTTTTGAAGATGTCAGTCTCGTACTACTCCATTTGTGTGTGATGGAATATCACACCTGTATGTATTCATTTTACTTGCATCATCAGGCAATGAGGCAGGACATTCAGTTTCTTTACAGAAAACTCAAATGGTGTGAGCTATGCAACTAAAATTCTGTTACAGCCCATCACCTGAGAATTGAATGTGAAACAAGTAAAGCAGATGAAAGAAAAAGTAAAACATTTCGGCAGAGACCAAAATAAATGTCACAACCTATTCATTAGAAACTGGTACAATGTAATAACTGATTGCAGTCACCCAAGATTTTTCATTTTCAAGCTGACAGTTGAACTCTAAATGACCCACTGCATACACCAAGAAGAGTTTGTGCAAAGCATTTCAATTGAAAGGTTTTTTAAAATGAATTATGAATAGTTGGTATGCCCTCTGCAATTCTCTCCCATAAGACAGTTCAGTTATTCAATTTAAATAGGTCACATTAGGAAATAAACAGATTATGTTTACCATGATGATGCTGCCCTGACAGAGGAAGGAGAGTCAGTCTGTAGGTTGTCTAAAGCAAGGCAGAGTGAGATCCAGGAACGCTGTTTCAATGTAGAATTTCTTCCACCTAATCCCCACGATCTACAGGCAAACAAAGATTAATCCTGTCGCCATACTTTAAAAACAGAGGACTGGAACCTGCTGTCATATCCAAATTGATTTAAAGATCTTTTACACATCCACTCACAGTGAGGGTTTACACAGACTTCCTATGTATTTATCATTTTTAACAAACAAAAAAATGCTTGTTTGTGCTCCGTAAGAAAACACCCGAGTCACTCACTGCATGTGAATAATTGGTGGTTATATGGTAAAAATATATATATATTATTTCACTATTAAAATCTACTTGCAGATTTGTATTTGTAATATATTTCATAGTGAAGCCTACACTTTAAGATATGCTCCAACTTTGTATGGGGCAGACAAGCCTTGGGTTTTTAGCACTATTAAGGTAAATGCCACCAAAGTCAAGGCAAGTGTGCAAGTGATTCACTTGTTCATCTTATTACGAATGCCTCGAGCTCAACCATCAACCAGGTTCAGTCATTAGAAAGACAGACCAGCAGCCGTAGGCCTCAGATTGAAGCCCCTCTGTCGTCCAATATCCACTCCTCTGAAATGTCAATGAGCAAGGTGCTGACTCCTTACCACCTCCTGAGTTGCTGCTCTATCTGTAGATAGATTGGCTGTACCCTAATTTAAGCCTGTAGTGGCTTTTTTGTTGCAGGTGCATGCTTTTTCAAAGAAGAAAGAGTGACTGGTGGAGAGACTGAAGTGTGACCTTTCCATGATTTCTTCAGTGTTGGCAGCTGTTCCTTTTTTTCTATCCCATATTTGTTATGTCCTGTGCTGCATGGGCCCTGCTGCCACTAGTTGTTTCACATAGAAAAAAAGCATCCAATTTCAAAGTTAAAAATGTTTTCCATCTCCAAGGCCAAACTGCAGTCTCCAGGAATCTATGTGACTCATTGACCCATTTTCTGTGATTCTGCTGGGGCAACTCCCACAGAATAATTTAAGTCCTCATAGAAAAATCATGACAATTTCAAAAAAAAAAAAAAACAAGTCCAGCATCTATGGTATGCAGGACTCCAACATATTTTTCTGAACTCCTCTAGTGAAAATGAAGTCTTGACCTTTTAAAAAAAAATCGCATGGTTCTATTTATTTGCACAAAAACATAATATAAGCAAAAATAAGCAGTAATTCTCATGGCTGAGCATTTACACCTTGAGTTCAGGATGAACCAATGACACTTTCAAAACAAACATTTAGAATTCCAAGGTTTCATACATAACAAACCTGTAGAACCAACTCGCAGATGGAACCTTCTGTATCATTATTTTTCAGAATCGGTTTTCGGCTCTAACATGCGTAGCTGAATTACGGAAATAATACAACCCGCCATTGTGTATCTTAGAGTAGTTGTACAGTGTTTGAACAGAGCTGTAGGTGAGCTGTTGTGCTTGAGTTGCCATTAGTCGGGGACATGGGTGAGGGGAGAGGCAGGGACTATGAGGATCTACGGATTTTATGGCAGAGAGGGATTTTTTTTTAACCAAAAATCTTCTAAACATGTTATTTTGTTACACAGAGATGAGTCTTTAGTGGTTCAGTCAACAACCAGAGAGAGATTTTAATCAGCAATCAATGATAAAATTAGGCAGAGCTCTGAACATTGTTTTGTGTAACTCATTTCTTGTCTGCTCTACCCTCCTTTCTCTCAATTGTATGTACATATAGGACTAGGAGACTAGGACACCCAAATAAACATAGTTCCAGAACAAGCACACTCCCTCATGTAAATGGAAATCCCAAATGTCACTGGCCTACCCCTGCAGGAAAATGCACCCCACCACATGGAAAAAACATCAAGCAATCAGGAACATGTTGAGGAACATGACAATGGCCCAACATGTTGATTTGACCTCCAGACTTCCTAAACCCCATTGTGATCAAGCATCAACAGGATGCAGTGGAACAAGCTTGATTGACAGAGGCCCCACTGCACAAGCCAGAGAACCCAAAGGATCCACTGCCAATGTCCTGGTTCCAGACCCCATAGGACACCCTGAGAGGTCCTCTTATCCATGCCCAATGGTTCAGAACATTTTTGAGCACATAAGGGGGACCAACACAGCATTAGGCAGGTGGTCATAATGTTAATCATGGGACTAAGTAGGCGAAACACCGTTGAAGGGAGGTTTCCACCTGATGACCCCCTGAGATGTGTTAGGAATCACTGCTCACTGTGAGGTATTGAGACAGATTAGGGATCCTAGGTCCTCATTGAGTACGAATCCTCTTTTTTTTAGCACAAGTATCTTGTGTTTAAATTAACTACCTGAAATTAATGGAAACTAATGGATGACAACATTAGCAAAGTATCAAGTCCTGGAAATTTGTCAAGAGCCTTTACAGTAACATATTAAAAGAAAACCAGAGTGTTTACACTGGTGGGATGCAAACCCTACAAACATCAATCATTTATCTTTGCAAATACAACTTAAGAAAAAAAAATAGTATATATATTTTATGACCATGTTTGAAATCTTCGAGAATGCTGCCCAGACAAACAGCTGTCTCCACAGCTTACTGTGCACACCATCTATCTCCTGTACAACAAGTCTTAACAGTTCTGTTTGGCAGTGGGGAGAACCCTGGCTTGTGTATGATTCACACACCAATACCACATGTGAGTGTGAGAATTCTCAACTGGTAAATTTTATGTGTGAAGCTAAAATGTTGGGTTGTTGTCCATTGCTGCAGTATTGCAGGATTTTTATGTAACGGCCGATTCCATTTTTGATGCTTTAAGATATGTGTTCATTTTACAACAGTTGTTAGGAGCAAAACACCTCTGAGACGAGACTTTCATTAGCTTCTGAACTGTTCCTCTATCCCGACCTATCCTCACCTCCTTTCACCTCTAAAATTAGCATTAAAACACTGAACATTCTGTGAGGTTGCAAGCACACAATTACTGTCTATACTTGCTATACAGCCACCTTACTGAGATGCGCTTTTATTTTCCCAGTTTTCTCCTCATTAAAAGTAGAAAACACAATGTCCGTGTCATTCAAAACTTCCCAGAGAAATATTGAATAACAACTTTTTTTCTGTGGAAATCATACAATAATGATATCGCAGGTTAGAATTTGATTGAGAGATGAGTTATTTCCTTATAGCGATGTTTTATTTTGGTGTTTTTCCTTTTTCTCCAGAAGACACAGGTTAAGGGAGCTGTGGGTGAAATGTCTGCTCTGCAACAAATGACTGCAAGAGATTACATCTGAATTAGATCTAAGCTCACAAGGACTTTCCAAAATGTACGTCTATGGCAAACATCACTGGAAATAGTATAAATTTGCTACTGTGAATGATACTTGCTGGAAATTGTTTTTGTTTTTCCTGCTTTAGGTCTATGGGGGTCTCTGTTGTGAAGTGAAAAAAACTCTAGTCATTAAATGATGTCTCCCCACCAGTTACTCTCCCTGTGAGTACACGATGGCACAGAATGGATGACTCATGTAGAGGATTAAGAGGCTTAGGTACTGCAAAGGAAATGAGGGAGAAAAGCAGGCATTTGCACCATTCAGTATACAAATGATGTAAAGGTACTTTATATCAAAAGGCTCTTTATCTTATTTAAAATATGTATCTTGAATCTTTAGTATACTTCTTGTACTCTAGCAACTAGAGAATCCATGCAGATGGAAGTAGATGGATTTAGAAGTATGTTGCATGGTGCATATGAATATATATAATGTGACAAATAGGATATGGTTATTATAACAGCTGTAAAACATTTCAGTAGTCAATGCAGCTTAGAAGTCATAAGTTTGCCACAAGCTATTGAAACAGCATTCCATGTGCAGTGTATTTATTTTACAGTCTTTTGCCTTAAAGGTTGCCTGTTTCATTATCATTACCCATTCAGCTATCAATAAGAATGGAAAACAAGACCGACAAACAAGTGATCTAGTTTCCTGTTTAGAATGTGGCGATGAATATTCATAAGCTGGTACAGTAGTTAGGATACAAAAAGATACTTGCTTTAGAAGCTCAAAGTGCCATGCTCTACACATCCCCTAGCAACTGGAATCCTCCTGGCAGGCACTAACTGTGGTGTCAACAAGCAGCTACTGATTGCCAGTTTGGTGCAGATACTGATATAGTCAGCCCAGAGCAAGGCTCTGCACAAGAGCAGAAATGTGGATGCAGGCAGGCATCGAGATGGAGTCTCGCTGTGGAGGGGAAACATTTTAAATATGAGCTCACATATGCTAAAAATATTTTAAACCAGAAAATGTGCACGTTTGTCTCTCCTTTCCTTCCCTCCTCCAGATTTCTGCTTCTCTCTTGCACATGAATTGCAGTTTTCTGTGTCCTGCTGGCCTGCTAATATACATATCTACGAGATGTAAAAACACAATAACACACTGATATAACATGTATATAACAGAGCTCCAACCTAAGTTTGAAGTTTGTTCCACTGACACGCCAAACTTTTTTTCATTTGGGTGCACCAGGGCAAAAATAAAAAATATTTCCACACCTTTTGGCACAAGATAATACACTTTAAAGATGCCATTCTTTTGTAATTTCCTATAACCAATGTTAATATTTAACATATTATGTAAATCATTGTAAACAAAACAAGATGGAGAAAAATGTTTGATATTGTGTACTTACTGTTCACCATTTTACCATATTGTTGTGTTTCCCACAGGTTGAGATTTTACTCATGGTGTGGTGTGACTGATGTGCATGCAGAGACTCATGCAGTTTAGATGAGTAGAATGTAAGTAAGGTTGTTTTCTGAAGCTAATACTAGCAGATGTCCCCTAAATACCTCACATACAAACTATTTAGTAGATGCTACAAATTACCAGTGTTGTACACAGAGAAGCTTCTAGTCTCCACTCAGTTCTACAGCTCAGACAGACGTAAGACCAAAAACTAGCTAGTTTTAAAGCAGCGTAACAAGATGTTATAGTTCAAGATAATCAGACTGACCTGCTGCATTGGTACACTGGTAAGACCAAAGCAAAGTCGTATTTGACAGATTTTTGTTCATGTTCACGACAAAAATGGCTGCAGACTGGAGCCCTGATGAAGTTGTACATTACTGTCATACTACTGTTTTGAAATAAATGCAAATAAAATGTGCAACACATGTACATTGGACGATACAAGGAAATGAAAATTGCAGTTTAATTTGCAACACAATTCTTAAAAGTCAAGCACAGTTTAAATGTTCAGTGTGTAATATATTTTAAACATGTGATGGTCATGTGATACCATCGAAAGAGTGATTGTCACACAAGCAGGACGGCATGAATTTGTAAAACTATGGACGCAGCAGTTTAAACGCTGGATCAGATGTGCTAAAAATATGTAGGATGTGCTGATTAAATAACTAGACTGGGCTTATGTCAGTCAAACCACAGTGTGCAACATGAACCACATAGCATATACTGGATCAATGGGGAGCTAAACAACCTCTTAAAGTTTCTGCTCAAATTAAACAAAATTGAACTACAGCATTGCCTCATTATTTAATAGCCACACCTCATATATTCTGATTTGCAGCCTTTGCAGTTGACTATTCCATTGTTTCAAATTGCAGCTTCGATTTGAAATTAATTGTTCAGCACTGAACAGCACATCTCAAAGATCACGCAGTAAAAAGCCCTCAAGCACCAAGGACACTGTAGTGTATTTTCTATCTTTCACTGATCCCATTGTGCAGAGGGATACAGAAGGAGATAGATGAGTGATTAGAAGAAGCTTCCGCAAAATGCTGATTTAGTATCTGATGTCACATAAAGGTTTCGGGTGGGATGGTTTAAAGCCTAGATTTAGGGAAATCTAAATTTGGTTAAAGAGAGAGTGCAATGCAGGATAAGACCGGGGTAAAAGAAGGAAACAGTATGTCAATCAAGTTAATCTAGCAAATGACCCAAAATAGACATTGCCTTATGCCTTAATATTACATGAAAAAAAAACAGTTAGGCTTGTGTGCTCAGGACAACTATGAAGGGCCGCTGAGTTCACTGGGAGCGATGGGGGTGCAGGACATGGTTAAAATACTCTAATGTGATTTAATGACCCAAAATTTGTCCAGCTGCCAATGGGAAAGGATGGTTGGCAGTGATTTGAAAAGAAGCGTGAGATTAGGCCACAGAAGTCATTTGGCTCAGAGGGACAGGCTAAAGGGGAGAGCTATGGATTTGGGAAGAAGGATTGCATGTGTTCAGGTAAGTGGTGCGACTTGCTAAAATAAGGACAAAAACAAAACGGTGTGAGATTTAGAGAGCTTAGGAACGGAGGAGGGAGGCGAGATGGGATTTTTTGATTCTGCTCGGCTCTCTGATCTAAGAGCAAAGGGGTTGAGGGGCTGAATTAATGGCCGGTGGAAATGCAGCATCATCAGGGGAGGGCAGAGATTTTGTAATTTCACGAAGGCTGAGCATAAACCAGTGTTCATGTGTCAATAAACGTTACCCACAGAGTGATTTTAAACAGTGGGATCAGATAAATCCGGGTCTGGCTTTTAGAATATTACACCTATTGAAGAAAGCTAATAGAGGATATTCTGTGTGCGACAAGTGCAAAGCATCTGACAAAGAAACCCTGGCTCACATTTGTACACTTTACAGCTCCAGCTTCTCCTGTGCCGGCTGCCGGAGCTCAAACATGTTGCCTTGACTGCTGAGCAGAACACTTTCTCTGTACTACCCTCGATCAGCGAACAGGAAGGAATGATGCCAGAGTGAGAAAAGGGTCAGGAAGAGCTGTCACCGTTCCCATCCACCCCAGATACAATCTGTACCAGAGACTTTCCTCTGGGACTGAGGTCACACATCACCTCAACAGTTTGCTCCCGTGAGATGTCACACTTCCTAAAACTCACCAGCGAAGCCCTGCAATCTCTCGCTTCCCTAAGTACAATCTAACTCTGTCTTGTACCTAAATACCTCTTTTTAGATTATATACTGAATTGCATAGGTTTGGGAGAATTTTGCAATACTTGACCTTCAGAACTTTTATTACATTACATTACACGACACCTACATAAATAAAAAAGAAGGATTCAGCACTGATTAGTTGATGCCACGTGCCTGTCTATTCAGAATGAGCTGGTAATGCTATACTTATTTGTCACTACAACTTGAATCAAGCCTATTCTACGACATAATAACTTGATAGTACATTGATTTCAGTGCAACTATACAATTGTGCTCGTTTTGTTACCTCAATGCAACGATGCAGCAATTCTGACACGTGTACAGCCACACAATGCAACAGCAAGGGGAAATACTCGTAATTATCTGAATCGCATCATTCAGTTTTTAAAAAAGATAATAGCAAACCGTTACACAATAGCTAGTCAAACAATTCAACAAATCGATGGCCCATCAAAAATATGTGTCGCTTATTGTCTTCACTTGGCTGTTTGTCCTTCACTGTGCAGAGTGATGTATGCGCGCAGACTGACACTAGAAGGCTGTTTTCTTTTTCCCACATTCAGCTGCTGGAAGGGGAAGCTGCTCCGTTTTCACCTGAAATCTGAGCCGCGCACGAACAGGGACGATTTGAGACGTCGCAGCTAGTCAGGAAAACTGTCATGTTTCAATGGGCAACTTAGGCAAGTGTCATGTGGAAACTCAAAAAACTTCAGTGCGCAGATTGGCCTGGCATATGGAATGTTTTTGGAAGTAGCACACATGCTCTGCCCGACAGCTAAACTTTTCAATGCCAAAAATGGCAGACAAGGAGAACATTTAATCTCAAGACATTTTTAATGAGGTAACTGATATTTTTGAAAACATTATTATCCAAATCAGTGTTTTTTAAATGTAGAAATACTTTTGTAAGGTCTTAAAAATGCCAGCAGGGGATCATGGGGATGTAAGACATACATTAAAGTGATTTATCACAGTAGGGTCTCAAGCATTTATTTGTGTTTTCATTTTTTTACATAAAACACATACAAGTTTAACGATTAATGTTTCTTGCAGTTGCACACTTTGCATTGTCACAGCCATCTGAAACTATTAAATGCATATTAATAATGTCAGCATAATTACACCTTGCACATTAAAAGCAGATTCATATAAATCACATTCAACACGCTTTAACCCAACCTGACCTCGTAAAACCATCAAGTTCATTCAGTCATAAATCAGCAACGTTTCTCAGAGACACACTGTCATCAGCGTTTTATTTATTAGCTTCAGAAAACAAATTAAGGGAGAATCTTTATTTTCAACTCAGTCATCCAGAAATTGCATTACTATACAACTTAACTGCATTCTCAATTATGTTTTGAGGCAAAACTGATTTTCTTTTTATTTGTTTTTGACGAATGACAAATTTGTTTCAAATCAAAATATCTGTCATTAGTTTCATTGCATTGCTGTCACTCCTTTTCAGCCAAACAGTCGTTTATTAGATGGGATGGGGCTCATCAGTCAGAAAATAAAGGAGAAACTTCAAAAATTGTTGTGAGAGGGTTGTGTATTAACCCAAACCATGGTGTCTTCCTAAACCTAATCATGCAGTTTTGGGGCCTACACCTAGTTTGACTCCCCAAATTTGGGATGCAGATCTAAGCCTCCCTTTGGCTGCTCATTTTAGGCAGCTTTCTCCTCCTGCATGCTGTCGTTTTTAAGTCCACTTCGCTACAGGAAACAGCAACAACAACTCTCCAGGCAATGATCTCCCACACTGAACATTTTAAAGAGAATTGAGATCATGCAGTGACGCAGCCCTGACAGTGTTTTTTGGTACATTATCAATGTTAATGACAGTGCACGTTTCTCAGCCAGCAAATTCGCAAATTCCACCCATCACCACATCCTTCACTTTGCACCACCCAAGACGACTGTGATCGCTTTAAAGAGAAACAAACAAGCCAGAGCCTTTTGTCCCACCTATAGCAGAATGATGATGAAGTGCGGCCAGACTGTAATGTACTACAGAACTGGCTGGCTAAACAAGGCTAGCCTAAACCTAACCAAACAACAAGTGAAATGGAAACTTAAGCCTAAGAATAATGGTCCCCTCACAGAACGTGAAGCCCAGTCTCCTGGGAGAAAGTCCTGTTGTTTACTTACACCTCAATCTTTCTTAAGAGACTCACCTCACAGGGAGGAAAACGTGTTTGCTGCAAAGTGAAACTATGCTTCTCTAAAATATAATAGAAATGAGAATGCAGTTTAGTTTTGCAGGAATGGAAATATAATTTTCGGTGGTGCAATGCAAGCACAACTAAAGTGAAAGCGTAGAGATTGACAATGAGACAAATAAACTAAAAGAAAGATTTTTTTCAAAAATCAAAAGTGATGACAGGTACAGTTAATATCATTAGCTAATGAACTTCGGGACAGTGTAAACACTATTAACAAGGTCAACTTAAAGCATATTCCAAGCACGTGGGACAAAGTAACAGTAACATGAAGCAGATCTTCCTAACTCGGTATGAATTCTTGCCACCTGCAGGGTGAGCCATGTCTGCGAGCACGTACAGTGGCTACCAACATTCAAAGCCAGCAGGTCTGAGAGATGGGTGGGGGGAGCTTATGTAAAATACTTTTATAAATGAGTAAGAACGAATTCTACTTAATGACAGGGCAGGCAAGCCGGTTTATTGATATATTAGGCATGGGTGTGTCTCATATCTCCAGTGATGAATCTTAAGGCGGAGAGATGTATTCTACCTAAAGGTTTAAGAGTGGAACTGGCCACCCACCCATAAATAACATCCCTGTAGTCCAGCAATAAAAACCACACCAGCAATTCCTTTTTTTTGTAAATAATGAACAATACCTTTTTATTTCTAAAAAAGAAAGCTGAGTTTCAGTCTCTGCTTTGTTAACAGGATATCAATATGGATATTAAAACTAAGTTTTTCATCAATGTTGTACGCTCTGCTATGGTGTTACTAACACAATGGATTTCAAAAGAACCATTGTCAAAATTCCTGCATTTGAATACACTATTCATTTTTGTCTTTGCACAGTTTAGGACTAGTTTCAAATGACGAAGGGTGCTGTTGGAGGAGGTTAAAGGATAGTTGTATATTTAGAATTGGAGCTTGAACAGAATCCACAGGGAAACAAAGGACTGAGTCATCTGCATAAAGATTAAAGTTACAATTGCACAATGAAGAGGTAATAATGCTTGTAAAAATAAATACTTCTCTAAGGACAAGACCTTGGGGTACTCCCTTTTGTAATGGGGAGAAAAGAGGACTGAATATCACCTATCTTTACACACTGCAATAGATACTATTCAGTCAGTACCCAAAGAAAAAAGTTGCTATAATAGCAGAGAATAATCAACTCTGTCAAAAGCCTTTGTAAAATCACCAAAGTGATTTTGGACATTTAAAGCTCAGGGTATTTTCGTTATTAGTTGAAGAAGCAGTAATATGGAATGAAGTGGATGAAATGATTTCAGCTGTTCATTTGCAGGTGCCTCATGTATTGTTGTGTGACAGGGTAGTTTTGAGATTGGGCGATTAGAATTTAATTCAGATTTGCTACTACAGTCATGGAGGGAAAGAGCATAGGCAGCCTTCCAAACTGTAGGAATGGTGCCAGAGGCAAGATTGCCAAGATTGAAAATATGACTTATACATTCATAAATTAGTTGTGCTGAGAATTTCAAGGCAAATGATTCCAGTTTGTCATCACCCATTGATTTACATGCATCAATATTGCATAAGGCATCAGCTACCATCCAGTAAAGACAGGAGGTAAGCTAAAGGAGCGGCTTGCTTTGGTGTGAGTGCACATAGTAATTTTTGGCTTTTCTGGCAGCAGCAGTGCAATTATTTTTCAATTATGTAAAGGTAAGCCAGTGACAGGGGGTCCTTTGGTGCTTTTAACCGGAGTTTATGCTTTGTTTTTGGAGTAAAATAAGGTGTGAAGCTCAGCACTAAACCAGAGACCGGCGCCACATTTTGTTCTTATCCTTTTAAAAGGTGCATGTGTATCTAAATTAGGTCTAAAAAATATTAGTAAAATTACTCAGAGCTAATTCAGGATCAGAGTTTTTGAGTGTTTTCGATTAAGCTTAACTAAAGGTCACATACAGAGGCTTGGTCAAACTTTTTTTTTTTGTTCTTTGAAGCTTCTCTCGTTGCTATGTTCAGGCTGAAGCAACTGGGTTAATTAAGATTTTTAAGATTATTAGATGGTAATTTAAGCCAGTCTAAATTGAGATCACCAAGGACAAACACCTTCTGATCAATCAATAGTAAAATGAATTCATTCCTTTTCTTCTAGGGCTCCTGGCGAGGCAGCAGGAGGTCCGTAGATACCAATTACTATCACGGACTTTCTCTGACCCAAATCAGTTTTTCAAGGAAATAATTTCAAAACACTTAGATATTAAGACCTCAGTCAATTCAAGTACAGACAGAAATCTTACATATATTCCAACAAGTTTACCACTCCATCACAGCTGGAAAACCACTTAAACATTGTCAGTCTTTTTTTCAGCCAAACATCCGGATGAGTTAGAGATAATGTGATACTACAGTGATCATATTTGTTACGACTTAAGAAACTACAAATTACATTAGAGTCTCAAGTGACGAGTGAAGAAGACCGAGAATTGGTCGGCTTTGGAGCTGTGAGAGCAGAAATATCTGGCTCCAGGCACATTTGAAACTGAACATTAGCGGTGATGAGGTTTCATGCACATGGACATGCACCAAATTATTTCACTGCAAATTTCATAGGGCATCTATTAAAGATTTTTACAGGGATGCTGAGAATGTCTGTGTCTGGTCTGAGTTCAAACGGAAAAGTTACCAGTGTTAGATGTGGAACCAAAACTGATGGGGACTGTGACCTGAGGATCATCAGTCTGATGGTTATTTCAGGCAAGAAAGTGGAGGGATGGAATGGGTGTTTTTTTAAATGATAAATTTGCAGATAGTACCTGAGCTCTGGCTTTATTTGGGTGGAGACCATCTGTGCCAAAAAAGATCCTTTAATCCCCAGAAGATAGACAAAATCCTTGACAAATGTGGAAATTGGGCCAAAAAATATAGATTTTATTTAAAATAATTTTACAATGTTAAAAAAAAAATGGCAAAATCACATTTTAAAAGTTTAGACTGCCGTTTAGAAATATCATTTGTTCCAGCTTGAATGGCAATGCTCTCTACTCCTGAGAGGGATTTTATTATGTCTGGTACTATGTCTATTGTAGACAAGCACTAGTCAAGTGCTTTGGTGCAGGGGAAACCTGAGCTTCTGAATCTTGCATTTCTAATTATGAAGCTGATAATTAGCGTTGTTGCAGCGGTGTGAGGATGTTGTGGACGTTAGCAGCTGCCACTAACAGTGCATGTTAGTGACAACTATTTTGGGTGGGGCTGGCATGAATCAAGTGGGGCTGGTGTTGATTAAGTATGGCGGCACCAAGTGCACCTCCTGCAGTGTAAAGCCTGTTTTTCACACCTCTCACGTACCAGTATTGTAGTATACCAACTAGAGAACTGTTTGAGAGGCTGTTCAAGAGTTTTATTTAAATATATTATATACAAACTGCCATTAAAGAACATAATAAAAACACAAAGTCTGGTTGCACAAACAAATTCCAAGCATGCTGTCTCCCTGGATCATAAACATAATGGGGTCACTTCGCTGCCTGTTGCTCTCCCAAGGGCTTTCACATGGACCAGCAGCCTTCTCCTATTAAAGGCTGTGACCGGCAGGGACCGGCTTTTGCCCTTTTGATGTTGGTTTCGTGGTTAAAAAAAACCCACCGCCCTGTGTCCTCTTTCACCTCCACCTAAGTGACACAGTCCTGGCAGCCTGCTCTGAAGGCCCCATCCTGGACATCCAGTCCTGGGTCATAACTCAGAAGCTGGTAGTTCTCCTTAAACTTAAGGCTTTTACTTGCTTTATCTGTTTCATTTGTATCAAAGTGAGATCATTCCTTTATCCTTTTTTATCTGTGTGTGTTTTAGTTTATCTGTTTGTATATGTTTGCTATTGCTGTGTTGACATCCAAATTTTTACCTGTGTACCTTGATAAATAGGCTGATGTTGCTAAATTGCAGTTATGGCTGTTAGATTTAAAATATATATATATATTTTGTGCTGCTCTATTAAAAATAGGTCATTTAAAATTATCAGTAATTATCTATATCAGCTGACAGAAAACACCTATTGTAACAATAGTGCATGAATCCAGCTTGCTGGTCTGCAGAGTTCATCTGCTGCCATGTCCCTCTAGTAAATACAGATTTTTAACAAATTTAGTTCCTTGTATCAAAATGAAGGACTGGCTGATTTATTTTAGAGGAATATTTTTCTGTTGTTTCTTATTAATCACATATGGGACTTGCAAATGAGCACATCATTGTAAGATGTTTAGCTTTATGTTTATCCCCACTGGATGCTTATGAGGCGTTCAGGGAGTTTTGTGCGAGAATCTGGTAGTTCCACATACAGCATGCATGTCCCTGAAGGGTGAATGGATGACTGCGTGTGCATGCCTTTACTATTCTCTTTGCTAGACAGAAAATAAAGCACTGTCTGTTCTTAATGAACTCCAGGTTCTTACAGTTCGAGAAATATTTTGTGCACCGAGCTGAGGTGAAAGCCTGTCAAAACGTTCTTTTCAGGTGCCACAAAGTTTTCAATAAAACATGTTCTTGACATTGTATAACAACAAAAGGGGGCTAGTGAAGGTTCATCTCAATGAACAACACTGTCAGGTTGTATCTGACACAAACGCAACACAAAAGAACACAAAGGCTAATATATACAGATGGTCGGTGTTGCAGGTTGAAGTTTTCACTGAAAGGTAATTCACAACTATAGTGTTTTATGAGACACAACAAAAGAAGATACACAATATTAAAAGTCAATATTGCAAGTGTTTTCTCTGCAGTATTTACAGTACATGAATTATCGTGTCTGCTTGTTTTGAATTTCGTAAAATAACATGAAGTTGCAATTACATGACTCTTCAGAGGTCAATGAAAATGCAAAAAAAAAAAACTGATAATTTGTGTTTTTAAGAAAAAAAGGAACATTGTAAGTGTACCCAGAGAGGGGCTCAACTTTTGAATGGAGAGAATGCTTCAGGTTATCAATTATGAAACGGTAGAGATGGCTACTACAGTATTTTAATGTTGTCAGTGGTGATGTGCTCAAATATTTGTGTCATGAAAGAAATATTCAACGTCATTCAGTCTTAGGTGTAAGCTTGGTGGAAAAGTAGATAGGCAGGAGTATTAGAGGAGGAAAGAGGGCAGAAACAGAGGACAAGAGGAAAACAAATGAAATCCAAGCACAGTCTATCAGGCTGGGGCTTTAAATGGATAGACGAGACAAGGTTTTGCCCATGGCTGCACCACACTGATCATATTCACCATTACAAAACATTCAGCGGACTTCTGTGTTGTATCCGATGAACAATGACTAATAATGCCACTTAAGTCTTTAGGGTAGCAACCTTAAATGTTGCTCTTCAACACCAACCAGACAGACAAAAGCATCCTCCCATGTAATTTTCATTTCTTGTTAAAATACTCCAGACCAAGCGCAAACATCAATATTCCAAGAGCAAGTAGGACTGAGCCATGACTGGCGTATTCTAACAGCATCAATAGAGCCTTATCTGTGTTCTTACACTTTGTGAGAAAATTACTGGAGTGCTGCGAAATTGCTGCACAAGGATACATTTAGAGCATAGAAAACAGGAGCAAACAAGCACAAATGCAATCAGCTTCAAACTTTTCTGCTTGATGTAAGCATCGTAGTTTTTAAGTACAGTAGAGGCAATCAGTATAGCAATCAACCAGGCTGAAAAACATTTTGAAAGGTACTGGTCGGTTCTTTTTTTTTTGTTTAATTTTGAAGAGGCTGCATATTCTTGCCTGTCACTTGACAAGTGGCTAAGCATGATGCAGTTATTTTAAATGAGTGCAATATATGAAAAACCAAAACTACATGAAATAAAAAAATGCATATCAAACACTCTCACTGGCATATTTCACTAGACATAAGCAATTTGATCAAATAAATCCTTTTCAATTAGATTTTTTGTTATTGCAAAAATCCCCATTCTCTGCAAAACCACAACTGCATAGTTCTGGCACACAGTACAGCTTTAATATTATCTGTAATCTTCCGCCTTTTTATGGTCTTCCTTTTAATACTTTGTTTAAAAAAATATCTGCAAGCCTTACGAATGAAGAATGAAATGAAGCTAACATGGAAATGCCAAAAACTGCAGTTCCTCAAATTGCCACTTGAGGCTGCCTCCAAAAGCGAATCAATCCACATAGACCCCGATGTTAAAATGTCAAACTTTAAAACTAAAATAAACATGCTTACAGCCTGGTGCAACAACTTGTTTTTGTCTGTGTTGATAATTTCCTTATTCATGCAAACTGTTAGTTGGTGAATTTCTTTTATAACTCACCTGTTTAGGGCTTTGAGTGACAGGTCAGTACTGTCATAGGACTGTCCATGGCCCAGAGACATTGGCACGGCCCCCCTCAATTCCATTTATGCTTCACTTCTTTGCTCATTTTTAGCCAGTAGTTTGCGTCAGGCACTGTCCAGATGGCAATGGCCGGAGCCTCCAGACTGAGCTTCACAAGAAATATGTGGGCGGCATCACGGAGGGTTCGTCCATCTTTATATACAGCATAGAGGTCTGCAAAAATCCTAGGCACTAGTGAAAAAATACTTTAAAGTGCGACGTTTTCAAAAGCAGCGGCCTAATGGTTTTCATTTATCAATCACCTCCATATGACATGCAGTGAATAGAACAAAAAATAAACCACAACACAAGTTTTGCAGAACTTGTTTGAACTCATGACCTGGTGGTATATTTGGGCTCCTTAACATGCTGCAGGAAGATTTTGGGATCAAATAGGCACCTATTTGATGCTACTGTGTGACTGATAAGACGCTGCCTGGACCATCAATTCTAACTGCACTTAAAGAAACGCAGGAATGAGTCTGCTCCTGCACCAAACTTTACCGTTTCCTGCAGACATGACCTGTACTGTAGCTCCACAGGTCTTTGGCCTGCTTTCTCTTAGAGCCAGATATTTTAAACTTGAACTATCAGTCAAAAGCCCATGGTGCCACTTTTCTCCACTTTAGTTCTTGTGTTTTCATGTAAAGGCGAGCTGTGTCCTGCAAATACTCCATAAAGACCACTTCTGACAAGGCTTCTCCAGATTGTAGACCATAGGGTGTAGCAACACCCAACTGATTCCTGCCGCTTCTAAGGTGATGGCGCTGCTGGACGTCTTCGGTTTTCAAAGAGGAGTCAACTTGATGTGTTTTTCTTCTGATGCACTAAGCTTCCTCGGCCAACCACTGAGTTTCCGGTCCTCAACCTTTTCCATTTCTTTGTGTTTGTGCAAAAGAGCTTGGAGAGCACATCTGGAAGCACTTGTCTGCCTGTGAAAGTCCTTGCTGGTGAAAGATGACCACTTTGTCTCTTGTTGCTATGCTCACTCATACCATGCAGGATCCCTAAATCAAACTGTCACTTCTTCAGCAACCTTACATTTCAAGTCTCTTCTTTAGTTTTTATTCCCGAGGCTGCTCCTGGAGTACATGATGTTGGTTTGACCTACATTATGTTGTTGGCCATTCCTCATCGTGCACTGGGCTTTATGCCTACAAGTACCTAAAATTTTATTTTTAAACTGAAAAGTGGTCTTTTCCCTGTGTTACTTTCTCTAAACCTGCCAGGGGAATGAAATTGTGAGCAAAGCATTCACATTTCATCACCTTTTAAGTTGCTATGGCAAACTTGTGAGTGAGCGAATACGCTGAGCAGTTACAGAGCAACATGATCATTAATTTACACTCGTGTTTCTGGCCACCTGGCAAATGTAAATCAAATATTCATTCTCCTTTCACTCTTTTTTTAGTCTCCACTGTGGTCTCTACCATCCCCTGAGGGAAATATCTGGCTCTTCAGCTGCTAAATGCTGTTTACCAATTGGTTGCTAACTGTGTCCATCTATGTACATAAAACATCAACATATAGGCAGTTTAGGAGCATAAAGACATTTCATTAGAATACTCAAGTATTTGCAAAAAGAATGTTTTGGAAATGTTAACACACTAATGTTAAGAAAACAGATCATTATACAAGACAAATGTTATGTGAAACATCTTAACTTCACAAAGGGTTGTGAGAAAAGATAGAATCTTATAAATGCAGGTAAATTCTGTTCTTCTGATTTGTCTGTTATTTGTCATCATTCTGATTACGTTGCAGGCATCCACCGAAACAAGAAAATTCTCTGCTGAGGCATTTGAACAGAGAGAGACATCCTCACAGACACAGAAAGTGTTTACCCCACCACACCCCACTCTTAGCAGGGAGCTGGGATGCGGCATCATCAGGGCGTTTGGAATAAATTCAATAAAAAAACACCAGAATAATTATTTATTTTCCTGCGAGTATGCAGTAGGTGGCACGGGGCAAAATGTAATAAATATAAAGGAAGTCTTTTATTACCCTTATTATTCTGGCACATGAATACATACACCATGCCAACACAATGATGTGTTAAATTGATGTGTGGAATCTATAAGAATAAGGTATAGACTCTACAAGTATGAATGTTTTCCCCTTTGAAATGCAGGTGGAAGCTCTGGGCATATTTGCAGATGTACTCTCTTTTTCTCTCTCTCCACTGCAGAGACTCTGTCTGCTTGCCCTAAAACTCCTGTGTAACATCCCACATTTCATATTCTCACAGGCTGTAGTTATCACACGTAGGAAATATACAATTTAGGGTAAACAGTTGTTCCACCAGCTGTCTCCGATTCCTCCTCCCTGATAGCATGGTCACAATTAAGCACACACGTGGACAGAAATGTGATCCTCTCTGTTAAGAATTTCTTGTGTAATGAGGAAGCCATGAATAATACAGTAACCAAGTAATAACGTAGTCATTATTAAGCACTAATGGCCATTAGGAGCTGCTCTTAGTTCCAGCACTGCGTAATGCAGATAATGCTGACCATAAAGGCTCACTAACAGTGCGCCAACATCCTGACCTGCTTTCTGCTCTCATTACAATATACCTTATTGTATCCAGTTGTGTTTTTCTTTTTTTCTTTGTTTGGAATGATTGATGGGGATTTATATCACTTATATTCACAGACAGTTATTTGACGTGTCATTGTTGCCAGATATACAGTGATAAATGATGTGCGTTCGCTCGCTGTTTTTCTAATCGCACTTTTTCAATCTAACAAAATACAGTCGCTGCATAAACCATCTACAGATCCACCCAACACACACACACACGCACGCACACACACACACACACAAAATGCTGCATGAGCCCTCAGTCACAGTGCTACCCTAAACAAAAAGCCATTGTTTGACATGCAGATCCTTTGATATTTAACATCAAGCAAACGGAATGAAAGCTGCTAACTTCAATAAATATCTTCTTTAACCATGGAATGAAGTCTGGGTCTCGGTATTTTTCAAGAACTGTGTGGGATTGGGGAGTGACTACTGCTGACAAATGTAGTTTCTGACCTTTCAGATTGATATGCGACTACACAGCTTTCAGGTCTGCTACCATGGATACTAGGTATCGCATCTAAGCAGGGATCAATATAATTCCGTTTCCAGCACCAAGTCAGTCATTAATCTTAACATCAAAAGTGTCAGTCGCTATACAGTCTCAGAGTGACATTATCCAATGAGGCATGCCCTAATGAACACAGATATAATGATAAGAGAAAAGCAGGCAGACATGTTTCTCCCATCTTCTTATTCAAGATTCGTTTGCATTACAGAGGCTTTGTTATAAATCACAGCAGTGGAGCATTTTCAGTTTTGAACTCGCACATCTATGGTGAAAGTGCAAATATTTTTTTTGTGTCTTAGCACCACTGTCGAAGAAAGCACACAGCTACATTCCTACCTGAACAGTATGATTCAGATTTAAATGCGTCTCCTTTCATTTTTGCTGTGTTAGACATGCGGCAGATGTGGTTTTTTGGGGGGCTATTATTTACAAATCTGAAATGTTCCAGCTAATAATCAGGTTTAGCAGACCATTCACAGACCCAATTCACAGGGAAAAACAGCAGCAGCAACAAAGTCAAATATACTTTACATAATAATTAGCTGGGAAAGCTAGTGTGCTTATACCCAGAATAACATGCAGCTGATGTCTTGCAACTGCTTTGGGAAGAAATGATAAATTGGACAAAACAAATTATTAAATCTCCTGACTTGTAATATCACACTGAAGCATTTGAAATGGTTTCCAGAGAAGTGTCATCGCTGACAAATAAAAACACAGCCACAAAAACAAACAAAAATAGATATCATCTTTATCTTCTTTGGTTGTACTATGCATGTAACTATCCTCTGGGAATTTACAACTTGCTCGAAGCCTCTGTAGTGGAGGTTTGCTTTACAGCTTATACAGAGTACGCACGCCCACATCGTATTGCGGCTCACAGTATAAGTGAAAGATGGAGACATCGTTAAACTTGATTATCGCTGTTTATGGCAACGGCGAAGTCAAAGTTCCACGTTGGAACAAGCGTTGGTACTGGATTACAATATGCGAATATACTGAAACTAGAGAACATCAATTAAATAACAGTTGTCAAATGTGATGCATTCACTCGGGATCAGTATTTCATACCAATCTACATTTTATTCATATTTCACAGTTTGTGTTAAGCTTTATAGCCACATAGGATTGACATAATTTTTCCATTTTCTTTCAGTAAAAAAAGATTGAAGTAAATCATGAATAAATTCTGACCTTGATTAAAAGAGACACTTGATGGTCGTCTCTGCAAGAGCCAGACTCTACAACACAAAGAGTGGAGAGGACACTTTATTCCCCTGTGCATGTACGAACTAAATTGATATCCTGCTGTTCGCTTCCCCATCACCTAAAATAGAATTCTGGTTCATTTCAACCTGCCATATTTTCCATTAATGTAGCTACTGAATCTCTAATGTGGCTGAATTTAAACACAGAAATTAGCCGCCAAAAATGGACATTTTACCAACTACGCTCCAGAATCAGAATTGGAATCAGCTTTAATGACCAAGTACGTACACAACAGTTGGTGTCACTCTAGGGGGAAAAAAGAGAATAATAGAATAACTATAGAAATACTAATGATAGATAGATAGATCGATAGATCGATAGATCGATAGATCGATAGATAGATAGATAGATAGATATTTACACGTCAGAAAAATAATATATATACACAGCAGTGCAAATGACAATAAGACAGTGCAAAGAGCAAATCGCATTGTTCATAGAGCAAATGAAAAATCAGCAGTATTTCGCTGAGAATGGCTCAGCCCTTTAGTAGGGTTATGGCAGTTGGGTTGAAGCTGTTCTTGTGGAATAATCATGAAGAATCAGGAGTACTGACCTAATTCAAAACTGTGAGTAAAGAGTGATGAACTCTCAATGGTGCTGCCCAAACAGCAGTTTTGAAACTTACAATGGTGGCTTCAGACGTCACTATCTTGGCAGTGGCTGGCTTGTGCTCAACTCCCAGATAATCCAAAAGAGGTGGAGCGTGAGTGGTGTTGAGGTGGGCCGTCCAAATGTCTCTGTGCCATGGACTGTCCAATGATGGTACTGACTCGTCGCTCTAAGCTGCAATGCCTTTAATTATGCAGAACTTTTAGCCCTAATGCGATTACAAGTGGCAGAAATCGTTTGGATGCTGGTAGACCTTCTGGTTTACAGTGTGGAAAAGCCTTGTCAGAAGTGAGCATTCGCAGACAAAAAGCAAATCCTACAATGTGGAAACAAAGAGAAGTAACTCAACTGTGCTCAAACACACAAAAACTGGAGTGCAGAAAAGTGGCAGCATGAGCTTTCTACTGATTGTCAAAATCTGAAACATTTGCTTCTAACAGAAGGGGGTCAAAGGCCTGTGGAGGTATGCTACAATGTGTGTCCGCTTTCAACAGCGATGTTTGGTGAAGGAGCAGGCTTGTTCCTGCTTTTCTTTAAGAGAAGTTGGGGGCCTGGTTAGAACTGGTGGTCTTCTCCATGGTGTGAAGTACAGAAATTTCCCCCAAATATACTACCACTATCTTCCACAACAAGAAGGACAAGGAGTCCTGGAGTAGATGTGAGACCAGGAGCGCTGATTTATAAATGAATACTATTTGTGCCATTATATTAGAAAACATTCTCACTTTAAGGCATATAAAGTACTTAGAACATTTGCAGACCTTTTGTATGTGTCATGTTAACAATCTGCCATTGCTTTGGTTAAACTATTGACTGTTAATAAGGATGGACGAACCCTCTGCGACATCACACATTTACTGAACAGCAGTTGTAAAGCTCTTTGCAAGCTGAAGTCAATTTACCTCCAAAAAAGAAGAGAGGTGGGGCTTAGTAGAGCTGAGGGGGACTATGGACTGCCTCATAACGGCACCCACCTGTTATCCAAAGCCGCCACACCCTTAATTCTGCATAAATTTGAGCATAATGCAATTTAAAGGAGTGAGTTATATAAAATATTCACCACACATATAGTTGTCACAAACAGGTGAATTAGATATACATACCAAAACCAGTTTTTGTGTTAGGGTTTAATCTTGTCTACTTCGGCTGTAAAGCTGGCCATCTTGAGACTCATAAAAGGATTGACTCACCCTCGCCCCTAGTGGCCATTTATGACACTGCAGTTTTTTGGCACCTCTGCATTGCCATCATTTCTTAGGACCAGAGGTTGTCTCTCGACCCCATCATCACCAGCATATTCATTTGCACACGCCACTTGAGAAAACTGGTGGCGCACCTTCACTCGCTGTTGATCATATAAGAAAAGTTGTGCTGCCAAGAGTGGGACCTGTTGATGCCAGACTTGGAAAATCTCCATCTGTCCACAGATGAGAGGAATCCCAGCTGAGGAACTGCAACTAATGAATTTGCAGCTTTGATAAACACTGTTGCCCTGGACATAGTGTCTCACCTCCCCAAAAATCAACTGGAAGCAAAGACCACGAAAGGTCAGAACAAGCTCTCCACACAGTAGGTAAAAGCTAATAGGGTAAAGAAATTTTTTTAAAAAAAGGCCATTCCAGGTGGCAAATTTCTGTGTTTGCTTTCAGTCAGACTTTAAGAAGACAAATGTTTACAGTGATCCGTGTAAAAATCTGCTTTCCTTGGTAAGCTGCAGGGAGCTCATGCTAATTGCCCCCCGCCAAAAATCCATTTACACGAATCTCTACAACCGAGGTGTGCAAAGTTAGCATGGCACCTAGAACTGCAACAGCCGCATTAATGAGCAAGAAGCCAGGTTGAAATGAACTGGAATTCTCCTTCAAGGATAAAATCAAAGTAAATTTGTCTTTTGGTGCACTCTCAAAACATTTTTTAATGAAGTCAATGTATAAACTGTGTGTGTATATGTGTGTGTGCGTTATTTTTTACACCTACTCGGATTGCTTAGTTAAAGCCCTCTGAGGTCATGAGAGCACCTCACTCATGCTGTTCTATATTTGAGAGAGCTGTGTGAGCCCCTGTGCTCTTGGCATAGTTTTCTTCACAAATGTAAACACCTGCATCACTGCTGCGCTCCCACTAATTAAAACTCTGTCTGTCTAATGAGAGCGGTGCCTGTCAGGCCCCTCCACACACTCAATAAATCAGCGCTCCTCAGGCCTGCTTTATCCCGCCGTACGGAGAGGGATGCACGCGTCTCTCGGATATATGCAACACAGATACTCTCTCCTGCTCTCCTGTTTGTTCTCAGCATCCTCCATGAGAATTCATTGTCTTCCCCGCTACATCCGCCGATTCATAACATGGCCAATGTAGAGTGGCAGCTCAAACTAAATCTTCCCTGTTGGTGGCTGTGGTTACTAAGCACAATTTCCCCAGACCACAGACACAATGAGACAGCTCATGTAGCCAAACAATAACAGTCCACTTAAAGGTATAGCATCTTAGATTTATGTAAAATAGTGCTCCTGCTATTTCATTGATCAGCAACAAATCTGAATCAAAACAAAGGATGACCTCCACCTCCCTTCTTAACGGGACTATATGCAGTCTCTACTGAGCCAAACCCGGCTATCAATTCTCTAATGGTTCCACACTGAATAGGATTAAATAATTTACAAAGCACTGAGTGGCTGCAGCAACAAAAATACCTTTGTATTAGCATGCGGTCCACTGCAGAGTAAAAACTATATTGTTTATATTTTAAATTGCTGTTGACACTGGGTCAAAGAGATGCTCAGCCCAGTAATCATTTTTAAAGCTGTAATTTGTGGCGATGTTTTGCATTAGGGAAGGTGTTACTATTGCACCGTGAAAGCTTGTGCAATACAAAGCATGATCTGAAATAGTCAGAAATCTGAACATTTTACATAAGGAAGGATTAATTGCAAAGATGTGTTTTACATTTCATTTTACAAGTACAGGATTTATAGTAAATGTGTGAGCTCACTGGTGCAGCTTCTTCATGTCTGTAGGTTGGATACAAAAGGCAACATGGCCAAAACTTAAAGACAGTAAGGGTTTTGGATTATAACAATTTCTATCTATCTTAGTTAAACCAAGACATAACTCACATTTACCTTAGCCATCAATTTAAAAATACATTTTTAAATAATGTTCTGCTTAAAATATAAGAAGAATTTTAATTATTTGCACAGCACAATAAACAGAAAATCATGGAACTGGACCCCAAGAAGCAGCTATTTACCATGAAGTAGTAAAAACGATTTCCTTTTTGGAAAAGCTTTTTATCTTTTGGCTCTTTTTTTTTCCAGTAAAATCTATACTCTGGTCTCCCACTGTTTAAAATGCATCAGACTGTGAAAATAACATCTTTACATCAAATTCACTGGTGTTAAGCATTTACTGCAATAAAGAAGAAACTAGAGGACTGTCTCACATCTCTTGTCCATGAAACGTACTGCTGTGTCTGAAAAGTCTCCAGGTAAGATGTGCAATTTTCTCTGATTGTCTTTTTATTGGATGTGGTCTGTGACATGTTTAAGCCAGTGGGTTGAATTTCCCTTCAGAGCAGCATCGCTTTACTTGCAGTGTTTGCATTAGCTTTGCTCTGTTGTATACTGTGTGCCAGGTAAAGCTCTGTGTGTAAAAAAAATCATTCATCAAACATCAACAGCAGTAAAACTGGGTCAGTTAGAAAGCAATCATGTTGATTAATAGGTTTATTTGATAAATTGCAGAGGCCTATCCCACACATGAGCTTTAAGCACACAGGCTTTCTCCTCCAGGTAGGTGCAGCAACAATCTACTGCTGCTAACTTTATCCATTTGAGATGAGGGACTTTGGTAGAGAAGCTACAAGTAAAAGAGCTTGACCCAGATCAACCAGACATACACGATGGCCTCTAATTGGTATGACTTTTCTGCCATACCAGCTCGAAGCCTTGCATGAATGTTTTACCTTTTACACCGGTTGACTGCCTAATTATCACAGCACATTCTAACTGCAGCAGATCAACAAGTGCCGTAAATTATTCTACTTGTCAAATGTATGAGCACAGCTAAATGATACATGTACAGATAACTGCGTGTTTGGAAAATTCAACTGGATCATTTCTTAATACGAATGTTAATGTAGATTGATTGGTGTCAAAGAGGTTTTTTTCAAATATTTACATTTCTATATTTTTTTATTCCACAGCTCTAAGGAGTGTTTAAGATATGAGTAGAAATATAGAAGAAAAACAGTTTTTATTGTGCCTTTTAATAATTGGATTTCAATTATTTGTCTCTTACCAATATGATTAAATCATATTGCATTAGTTTATTAAGCATGATGCAATATGGCTCAGCCTGACCTACAAAAATTTCACCAGCCTCCACTGACTAAAAGGTACTGAAAACACACCATGATCAGTATAAGATATATTTTATGTGGAATGCTAACCTAGTTTTTGGTGGTTACAAAATTCATAAGAGAGTGCAAAGGCAATATTGAACCATTTGAGCAGTTTGAAACCAATTTACCCACTAGTTAAAAAAAACAGTCTTTGCTGCTAAGATGATGAGGGATCATATTCATTCACAATACAGTACAGAAAACAAGACTCGTGGTCATTTTCCAGTCTTGCATAGGTCTGACTGAAAGAATGCTTTTCCATTCTAATTAATATAGCTGTCTGCACTGGCTGTGTAATGACTAGCGTGTTGTGCATATAGCCGCCATGCAAGTGTATTTTTACGCCTCAAGTCTATTTTCTCCTGCTTTACATGTGTAAACCCCAGCAATTGTTTGTTTGACTCTGAGGGCCGCCAAACCTGCACAGTAATAGCACGCCTGAACACATCCTGTGCAAGATCCTGATGGAAGACTGAAGCTCCTGCCGTGCTACTGATGTGCTGCTTTCAATACACCGCCTGTGTAGACACGCTAAAGCATGAAGTGACTGCCACCCAGAAGGGGTAAATGAGCAATTACTGTGGAAATATGGCATATGGAGAGTGGGAAAAATGCCCGGCCAAGGACAAACAGTGAAGCATGTTGCAAATTGAATCGTTAAATTTTCAGAAGTGCTCCATTATAAACAAAAAAGTCCACACTGTGAGTGAGAAACACTCAAGAGAATATGGAGAAGAAGTGACCCACTGCTTTCTTTGACTACTGGTGTTTTTGTCAGTGTCCAAAACATTTGTGCTGCAAATCACAGATAAATAAGCAGATGCCTTCGCCAGTTTTCCCTAATGCACTCTCATCTTGACCCCACAGAAACACAGCAGCCAACAAGATGAGATCGCCTTTCAGTATGCAGCAATTTTAAAGAGTTCCTCCAATGAAAATCTACTTTTTTGAGGTGTTTTTTGAACGTGTCCATATGGTGGTTTTTTTGTATACTCGAAGATGCATCATGAGCGGAATAATTCTGTCTTGAAACTGCGGTATACCAATCACTGTCTCTACAACACAGATTTAGATCGCTGGGGTTTCATACATAACAAAGAAACAAAGGAACCGATTCCATCATCTTCTGTGTTGGGAGTTTTATTATTATTATTCTCCAGAAACAGAATAACAAGTACAAGTATTACAGGTCGGCATTGTGTAGCACAGCGTTGTTGTGCGGTGTTCGAGGAGAGTTGTATGTGAGCTGGTGTGCTAGAGCTGCAGCGAGTTTTGAAGTGGTGATAAAATAACAGAGTAGAGTTAAATCCAAGTCATTTTAAGGCAACAATAGATTATTGTCAGAGACAAAAAATCAAAGTATATAATTTTGATACATTAATGTAGATTTGTAGGTGTTTAATCAATGACTAGAGAGGGATGATCTACTGAATATGACATACTGTAATTGCAACCGATTGTTAAAGTCACAGAGCCTATAAATTATTATACAAACATTTAATGACCACATTCATCTTGAGCAGCCTCTATGCCATGGCAGCTACGGTAGGTGCACTCAGTTTCTCTTTACTGATACCATCTTTCCAGCGGGTCGTAAATTTAAAAGGAGTTATTATTCAAACTGACCAAATTTAACGTCATGTTTGGGTGACACAGATTCCTAAGGCCGATACACGGCTGATAGCAGCATGTCAGGATTGAAGGTAAAAAAAAAAAAGACATGGAGTCAACCAAAGTTAGAGGAAAGCTCAGAATCGTCCTGGGAGTGGTTTAGTACCCATCAGAGTTTGCTTCTCGGCTCTTTGACATGAAAGTACCACTGAATCACTGTTTGAAGAGAAAACATAAGTTCACCTGGGATCACTAGAACATATTCAGGAAAATGAAAGACCTCGTAATGAAAGAACCTCGACCAGCTCTGTAATATTCACTCCCAGGAAAAAGACAAGGCTCCAAGCTGATACATTTAAAGGGCTTAGGCAGTGGCTTACAGTTCAATAAGGAGAGATTATATGAAAGTAAAGAACAAAGTTTACTGCAGAAACATGAGCCTGATAACTCAAAGTATTTTGGTGGTTAGACTTCAGTAAGAAGCAACATCACAGAGTCTAAGATGACGGTGGGAGATAAGGACAGGACCCCACTATCAGTGGTCTGGAAGGGGGAATGACAGAATTGCAGTGAATTTAAAAAAAAAAATGGTACTGAAGAGAACGTGAGGAGATAAATCACTGGATGAGAACAGTGACGCTGAAACTGAGAATGGGACTTTGACAACGTGGTAAGACAGAAGTGATGGAGAGAATAGAGCAGCAGGAATAGTATATATTCACCAAGAGGAACAGAGACAGAACAGGAGTGAATAGATTTTCTATATTGAACTTGCTCATAAGCTTTATGAGAATAGAATAGAATAGAATAGAATAGAATAGAATAGAATAGAATAGAATAGAATAGAATAGAATAGAATAGAATAGAATAGAATAGAACAGAATAGAATAGAAGGGGAAATTCTGTTGTTATAGCAGCAATAGGAAAATAGAAACCACGGTAGAATTATATAAAATGTACTGGAAATAAACATGTAATAGAATTTATTTGTAGAAGAATAGTGATATTATTTATTTAATTCTGATATCTCCATCTATATGCTATATCCTTCCAGAAAAACATACACTTAACTCTATTATGTGATAACGACTTAAAGTCCTATCTCTGATGCTTAAAAGGATGACTCTTTAACTTGAACCATATAGTATTACATACACCGATCAGCCAGATTATGGCCACTGACACGTGAAATGAATAACATTCATCATATTGGTACTATGTTCTGCTGGAAAACCTTGAAATTTTGACATCTGTGTTGATGAGACACCCAAATAAACATTGTCCCACAACAAACACACTCCCTCCTGCAAATGGAAAGCCCAAATGTCACTGGCCTACCCCTGCAGGAAAATGCACCCCACCTCATGGAAAAAACATCAAACAATGAGGAACATGTTGAGGAACATGACAATGGCCCAACATGTTTATTTGACCTCCAAACTTCCTGCACCCTATTATGATCAAACATCAACAGGATGCAGGGGAACAAGTTTGACTGACAGAGGCCCCACTGCACAAGCCAGAGTACACAAAGGATCCACTGCCAACTACTTAAAGCTGTATCTCTGATGCTTAAAAGTAAGATTCTTAAGCTCTAAACATGCAATTTTTACCATAGTATTACATATGTGCACAGTAAAAAAAACCTTCAGTCTGTGTCTGGTCTGTGCTTTTTTAAAAAAAATAAAAACAAATAAAAAGGCCAGAATTTGTAAAAAGGAACCACAGAATTATCTACGGTTTCAATACAAGTCACCAGTATGACTGAAAAGCCATTACTGGTGACTCGCCAAGCTGTTCATCATTATTTTAAACTGCGAGCACATTACACATTGTTCCACCATAACTTCAAAATGGCAACATCATCGCAAGTGCAGTCATATCAAACAACTCCATCTGACAGATGTGAAAACGAAGAGATCATTAGGCGCCGTTCCCTCCCACTCTTTACGAGGTGGTAATGAAGAGGCAGTGCACAGTAATGGAATATGGAAAAGATTATAATAAAGCGAAAATGTCATAATTAGTTGTATGATGAGGTCACGTGTGTTAAAGGAGAAAAAAAGCCTTTGAACTTAACATATGTTCTGCTGCCTTTCTACTGTGGTTCAGAATGTACCGATGAAATGCCAGTTTCCATTGTGTGTGCCTGATTTCACACATCTCTGGTGTATCTCACAGGAAATCAAACTGGCAAAGCAAACATCCTTGCTTGTAAAATTGGCTGCTGTGCCGGTTGTGGTGCGAGATGTAGCAGTCACTGCTGGCTGGACCTTTTGCCATCCTGGTGCATGCATTAAAAAAACACAAAAAAGTGTGATGCTGAGCTGCTTGAACAACAACACTCTGCCGTTGTTGCTCACATGGGGACAAACCATCAGCAGTCAGAGAAGCTGAAGCAGGACGCTGTTGGATCAAGCAACTCATTATTTACAGCCCACCCTGTGCACAATACTTCAGTGGTGTCAGGTTTAACCACTTAAAACTACTTTTTATTCTTCCCATTTCGCAATTTCTCAGCTTTTGTGTACATAATCGACCATTTAAGGCGTGACTGTCTTCCTCCCAGCTGTGGAGGGTCACATCTGCCGTCTACAAACATTAAACCAACATTGTGCTGCTGTGAGGCTCTTAGCTCCTGACTTCCTGCAAGGCAAAATAATTCCACTAGCCCATCAGCAGCTGACACAATAGCATCCCATATTACAGTAGTAATTACCAACAGGCCAAAGTCCAAATATAAACAAACCATGAAGTCACAGAGGCAGGCCAATTGTCTTAATTAACCTTCTCAGTCTAAATCCAATACCAGCCTGTCTTACTCCTCTAAAAGTTGCACAAAAGTTGCACTGCATGTTATTAATTGACACCTGGCTCGACCAAACTGCAAATAATGAGCTAATTGAAGCATCACCTGCCAACTGGAATTTCCTTCACTAATTTTAGACTCATAGAAACCCATGGAGGGATAACTTCTCTCTATCCAAATGTTAAAATATATAAAATCTTGTCTGCAATCCATATGGCTTCTTAGACTTTGCTGTTAACTGATATTCAGTTCATGTCACGTTATTTGCTAAAACTGTGATTGATCATTATAGCAGTATGATATCAGGAGCCTTCAATATTCATTTAGTCAATAACTCCCACTCAAAAGGCTGAAAAAATGTGTTCACTTGTTAGACGCACTTAGTTCCTGATTCAATTTTGATTCACAAGGTCCACAGTAATTTGTTTCTGTTTGATTCAATTCTTGATGTTTTGGTTATATCAGCTAAACACCAATGCTTTTGCAAAAAGCACTTCTCAGAATTTATCCTTAAAATGTCAATTTCATCTACATTCAGTGAGTCAGCAACACTGCCGTTTCCTTGAATATAAAACTGTACAAAGTGCCCATTACAGGCTAAATTGAAACCACTGTTATAAACTGTTGATGAAGGACTATTTTTTTGCAGACAACAAAAGAGACTGGCAAAAGCATCATCATTATGCGTGTTTTGAAAAATAAATGATATCCCATGAAGCTACACGCCGACCGTCAGTACCAGGTGTTTCAGTTTAGTACAGACATTTACTTTAATGATTGATCTGACCACATACAGGGCAAAAAACTGAAAGTCTGCTCACTAATTCATCTGCACTGTTTGTGTTGACAAAACATCAGCCTGATATCTGCAGACAGCTGGCTAGCTAGTGTTAGCTTGCCAGCCGGAGACAGTCTGAATAAAGAAGAGTCCGCATGATGTCTACTCAACCTCCACAGCTTCGTGTCTCGTAACCAGAAACAATTTCATGTGGAAAAAAAGAACACAAACAGAGCTCAGATTGGTGTGCAGTCATTTTTCAGTCTATCTCTCAAAATATTCTGCATATACACACTTTTCCACCATCCATCTCAATGTTTCCTTGTATTCTTTCTCTATCAAGACCATCAACTTACACCCATCAGCCACAACATGATGACCTCTGACAAGTGAAGTGAATACCATTGATCATATTGGTACTATGTGCTGTTCTGCTGGAAAACCTTGGATTTTGCCATCCATGTTGATGGGACTTAGACACCCAAATGAACATTGTCCCACAACAAACACACTCACTCATGCAAATGGAAATCCCAAATGTCACTGGCCTACCCCTGCAGGAAAATGCACCCCACCTCATGGGAAAAACAACAAGCAAACAGGAACATGTTGAGGAACATGACAGTCACCCAAGGTGTTGATTTGACCTCCGAACTTCCTACACCACATTCTGATCAAGCATCAACAGGATGCAGTGGAACAAGTCTGATTGACAGAGGCCCCATTGCACAAGTCAGAGTACCAAAAGGATCCACTGTTAATGTCCTGGTTCCAGAACCCACAGGACACCCTGAGAGGTGCTCTTGTCCATGCCCAATGGTTCAGAGCATTTTTGAGCACAGTAGGGGGACCAACACAATATTAGGCAGGTGGTCATAATGTTATGCCTGATCAGTGTATATTATTTTATCAATGTATTTTATTTGTTTTCAAGGTTTTCGCTATAAACTGTGTATAAAGAGGAATGAATCATCAGTTTCCTGGAGAAGCTCAGTGGTGACTCCAGCCATTGTTTTCTTGGCAGTGACTCATAACTTCAGGCTAATCAAAAAATGAGCAAACAGGTGGAGAATACAAATGTGTCTAGGCCATGGACTATACTGTCATAATACTCACCTGTCACTTTAAGCCCTAATGCAATTCAAACATGTAAGTTACATAAAAATTCAGCTCTGTACAGATGTCATGAAGGGGGAAATTAGCTATAGAGACCCAAATTGTTTGTGTACCAGGCTGTAAGCATGTTTAATTTTGCTGTATAGTTGGATATTTTCAAATGGGGATCTGCGGGGATTACAGTTCTTTTGGAGTCGCCCTCAAGCAGCCAGTCAAGGAACTGGACCCTTTGGCACTGTCACGTGCTCCTTGTTTTTCAGCACGAGAGGTTGAAACATGGTGGTTCCGACTCTTACAAGACTTAAGAGTTATCCATTGCCACCCTTCTAGAGCAAAACTATACTACATTGTCGGCAGTGTTGTGCATAAACAAGCTAAGAGTGCAGGTTCAGTGAACATGCTCATATTTTCAGTGAACATCAATGTATCCATTTGTTATGAAAGAATGTGAACGCCATAGCCACACAGTTGAGACCTGAGAGAGACTTTACAAGAAGGTAATGTTTTATTTTGAAGTAAAATCTGTGTTTGAGCCTGTGTTTGATAAGATTGTCCGCCTGTCAAGCGCTGGGGACAAACCTCTGCTCTTTACATGGCAGGACACAGCCTTTCTGAGAGTGTGACTGATACAGATGTTTTTGTATCATCATCCTCACAATGTTTTGGAGGTTAAATTTATTTGTTCAATTCACACTGACACAGTTTACACATGAAAGCAGCGTATCTTAAAACCAAACATTGATGCGGAATAGGGAAATGGAGGTTCTTCTGAAAAAGCTCAAAGCAGCTCTTTTTTAAGTGGAAGAAATGGACATGAACAAATTGTTTCTTCAACTTGCAAAGTTTTTCAAGTTTAATTTGTAGTTTTAATTTTGCAAGACTAGCTTTTATTCATAGTATCCATTTAAAGTGAGTCTTTTATAGTTAATCAGCAAAAAAAGCCCCGGTTAACCTGCAGAATAATATGAAGGCTCTTGCAATGTGTTTTGCAGCCACAGAGCAAAGAAAGTCACGACAAGCAGGGATAAAACTGGCTTTCACAGAAGGTGAGCTTGAAAAGAAATTAATTTAGGTTTAAGTTCATTAAAAGTAATTTACCAAACAAAAATATCAAACATTTTCAGGTTTCTTTTTCTGAAATGTATTTAGCAGAGCTGCAACGAATACTCAGCAAATTAGACTCAAAGAAAATGACCTAATTAACTCCCAATTAATTAGCTTTTGTGGATTTTAGCTTTTAGTTAGTGATGTTGTAGACAACTTCTGTCTTAATTCATAGTACACTAATCAGCCACAGCATTAAAACCACTAACAGGTGAAGTGAATAACATTGATCATATTGGTACTATGTGCTGTTCTACTGGAAAAACTTGGATTTTGCCATCTGTGTTGATGAGACTTAGACACACAAATACATGCATTGTCCCATTGACCCTCCTTTCTCTCAATTGTATGTACATATAGGACTAGGAGACTAGGACACCCAAATAAACATAGTTCCAGAACAAACACACTCCCTTATGCAAATGGAAATCCCAAATGTCACTGGCCTACCCCTGCAGGAAAATGCATCCCACCACATGGAAACAACATCAAACAATCAGGAACTTGTTGAGGAACATGACAATGGCCCAACATGTTGATTTGACCTCCAAACTTCCTACACCCCATTGTGATCAAGCATCAACAGGATGCAGTGGAACAAGTTTGATTGACAGAGGCCCCACTGCACAAGCCAGAGTACCCAAAGGATCCAGTGCCAGCGTCCTGGTTCCAGATCCAACAGGACACCCTGAGAGGTCCTCTTGTCCATACCAAATGGTTCAGAGCATTTTTGAGCACATAAAGGGGGGCAACGTAATATTAGACATGGGTATCAGAAATTGCAGTGATGTTTATATTAGTGCTGTCAAAAATATCGCGTTATTAACGCGTTAACGCAAATCAATTTTAACGGCGTCAATTTTTTTATCGCGAGATTAACGCGGGCGGGGGTGGGTAAGACGGGGGCATGGTTGGCGAAGTCGAGGGCGAGATGTTCGCCGTCGGAGTCCGACAGGATCTCCTGCTGGTGGTGGTACAGCAGCAATATTCTCGCTCGCCTTTCTGTCGGCTCCTTTTCCCCGTCCCGAACCGTGTGCCGCTGATCCAGATGCTCCGCCAGGTGACGGCGGCCTTGGGTGCGCGCGTGACGATTGACAAGACCAGAGTTATCTGTGTGTGTTGTCAGAGTGAACTGAGTTATCATCGTAGTTTATCCAGTCTGTAATACTACTTGATGGCCAAACACAGCTGACGCGAATTCTCCGCCTCCTCCTCATATAAAATGATATTTCAAGGGACATTTAGGATAGATAAAAAATGTGCGATTAATTTGCGATTAATCGCGAGTTAACTATGACATTCATGCGATTAATCGCGATCAAAAATTTTAATCGATTGACAGCACTAGTTTATATATTTACCACAAAAATACACAGGGAGTATCTTCGTTGTCTTTATTGTTAGTTGGAATATGTCTAAAACAAGCAAGCTACATTTGAAAGCTGACATCTAAATAAAAGCCATTGAGTAATTGTATGATTCATAATCTGAATAATCAGCATCTTTAATCGAAAGATTATTCAAGTATCTAAAATCGTTAGATGCAGCACTGCTTTAGCATCCAAAATCTATTGCCAAGCCAGCTTGTACATGGAGCTCCAACTAGGATGAGGAAAAAAGGCCCTCTGGTTAGAACTCATTTGATTACTGAAAACAAAATCCATAATAAAAAGAACCTAAAACCAGCCAGCATCTACCCATATCCCACAAAAAAATGATAGCCAACACAAACCATGGCGTAAATAAAGGGTCTTGCTGTGCCTCCAGACAACAACGGAGGCCACAGGGTCACTGCAATATGCCTGTCAATCACACAGCATGGTGTGGAGCGCAGATTGGGTTTAATAAAGCCCAATGACTCATGTACTGAATGGGATACGACTCCAGTGGAGCATCTGTTATGGATTACCAGGCTTTGTTCCAAGAGTATATTTAGCAGGGTAGGGGGAGACTTTGCTGGATAACATGTTTTAGTGAAAACATGCCTTAAAATCTCCAAAACATCTCTGGACAAAAAAGGTGTAGATGCATCCACAAACATATTTTCAATGACTAATAGCAGCTAATTAATCTATTTGTTCTTCAAGATATTAGCTCAATCAAGTAGCATTTATTTCCTGTTTTGTCTGATCATACTGAACAAGTGGAGGTGGTTGAGTATGATAGAATAATTGTGTGTATCTATTTTTATTCACTGACATTGTCAATGACATTGTGCTGAATTATTAGTTCACACCTCAGAATATAACCTTCTACTGCAACAAGACATTAAAAAATAGAAAAATGTGTTTATTGTGAGGATGCTGTCACTAACTTGCTGTTGTTTGATTCGAAAAATGTGACGTCCTAACTGATCACAGGTTAAGAAATCTGATTTAGGCGATAGTATAAAGTAACAAACGCCCCACTTGCTTGTCGGGTTTGATAATCACCACAAAAGATGCTGCTTAAAGTGTTTTTGTACATGCAACGTGCAATCTGAACTGTCACTTTTGACTGCTAACTATATTGGTGAAAATTATTTCATGGTTTCTGCGGTTCTACTGACAGGTAGGAATTTCCTTTTTGCAACAAGAGATTCACCCCTTGTGAATGAGGATATGACTGAGGCCACCTGTTCAGAATCCACCCAGGGCTGCAGGCTTTCTGAAGAGGATGCATTTCCCTGGTGGTACCCCCTTCCCACAAAAACAACATTGCTGCTGTTATTGATGTTTATGTACAAGGTCTTTTTCCGAGTTTGAAAAATGTTGCAATACTTTGCTTTGCATAACTTCTCTGGTACATTACAGAAACACTTTACATTGGATGGCAATATTTTTTCTGTTTTGTATTGCGCCGAGGCCTCTTTACACCTCCTGCACAGTGCATCCAGTCTTTTCTGACTTTTTCTCATCGGTCTAATAGGGTACTTTCACATTTTCACATTCTGAGCCAGAATAAGAAAATATTCTTGGTCACTCAATTTATTTGGTCAGGCTGATCATGTATCATGTCATGACACCAGAAATGTGACAGTCAGAAGAGTTACCACTGAAACTAAATAAAAGTTCTGACACGACAGCAAAAACATGAACCAGTGAAATCAAAGTATTTCACCATCCACGCATCTATTTGAAAAAACTTAGGAATGGAGCTTTCAAGTAATAAAAAGGACTTAACTGTTATTTAAAACAAAACAATAATTTTACAAAGAAGACAAAAACTCTTGAATGGTGGCATTTCTACTGCAGTGCTCAGCTGCCTGATACATGAAAAAACAACAATAAATAGCCTTGGTGAAATGAAAACAGCATGCTAAAAAAATCAACATTACAAAAAAACTGTGGAATGTGGCCAAAAAACAATACTGAGTTGTGAAGCTCACTAACCCAACTTAGTTTTGAGGACTTTCATGTATGTTTTTGTCACATTTTCTGTGTCTCTGAAAGTATAACTGAGACTCATATATTATATACGAAAAACACATTGATCAGCCACAACATTATGACCACTGACAGGTAAAGTGAACAACACTGATGATGTTGGTACTATGTGGTGTTCTGCTGGAAAACCTTGGATTTTGACATCCGTGTCGATGACACTTAGACACCCAAATAAACACTGTCAACCCAGAAGCCCAACATGTTGATTTGACCTCCAAACTTCCTACACCCCATTCTGATCAAGCACCAGTGGGGCCTCTGTCAAGTTTGATTGACAGAGGCCCCACTGCAGAAGCTAGAGTACCCAAAGGATCCAGTGCCAACATCCTGGTTCCAGACCCCATAGGACACCCTGAGAGGTCCTCTTGTCCATGCCCAATGGTTCAGAGCATTTTTAAGCACATAAGGGGGACCAACACAATATTAGGCAGGTGGTCATAATGTTATGCCTGATCAGTGCATGGTAGACTTTAATATTAAATATCTCCTTACATGATTTTAGAGGTGTTTTTTCCACTATTGTCAGCGGACCTGTAGCTGCACCCGCAGTTACTGACACTAGACCTGAAAAATCATAATCTCCAGTTGGCTACGTGTGACAGCTGCAGCACTTTCAGTACCTCCAGTACCAAACAAAATAGGTACCATCATGTTTTCAGAACTTTGGTATCGACCTAATTTTTAGGTATTGCTTTTTGTGAGATTTCTAGCAGCTGTAGGGTATTACTCCATTTATCTACATTTGTATATCACTTTATAAGCCTCAGTCACTGTGGCGCTTAAGTAATAAAATATAGCATCAAAGTGTAAGTGCTTACCTTGGGACCTTTTCATTATCCTATCTGCAGACCCAATGATGCAACAGAATGAAATGTAATCATTTAGAAGGTGAAAGTGTAAAAGTCGCTTTTTAGTGACGACTTAAGAACAGCTCTCCCTGATGAGTTCAGTGTAATGACTGGGATAGTCGATTGTATTGGTAGGTGCTTGTTTGCTATTTCAGTTGTTCTATACAGTCCAAAGTGTGACAAACAGCTTGCAGTGTTCTACCTAAATTTAGTCACAAACTGACAGCTTGCACAAGCCAATGAACACTAGGGGCTCTTTATGAGTGATATGAGGGAAAAAAGAGAGAGAATGGGGTGAAATGCTCCAAACATTTTTGCAGACAATATTACACAAGTGACTACGCAGCTTTGATGTAGAACAGTACATGTTGTTCTTAACTGCACTTTTAAGAGACAGCCGCTTTAGGTGCATGATACCCCGACGTGACTGAAAACTGACAGAGAGCTGAAAAACAAGAGCAGAATAAAGGCAGAGCTGACAGAGTAAACCTAGGACTGAGGTGAAAAGCAGATTAACGAAAGCCGTCCTCGGCTACATAAATTTAATGAACAATAAATCATGTCTAAATGTATATTTTACAGGGACAATTATTCCATCACATTGTTACAACCAAGTCTTCAGTGTATTGTATTTATGTGCAACTGTGCTGCATTAGCAGTTTACATTTAATGGCACGATTCAGCACTGAGGGAAATAATGGAACGTTCACACAGTCTAGTGCAGTAAAGAATAAGGATGTAGGGTTCAGGGAGGCGATTGGATTTATAGTCACTTCTTGAAAACTGACTCCCCAGTTATATGTCCCTCTTATACTAATTATCAGCGTTAATGTTTCTCACACTAAATTCATGCTCTGACGTTTTTTAGCTTTAGTAGAATGTCCTGCAAATGCTCTGACGAATCGGAGGACAGGTGAATTCTAGAGAAGGCAAAAACAAATTTAAAAACCTGAGATCAAAGGTGGACGTGGTACAGGCACACCTCTGTTCAGTCTTCATGGATGAGATCCTTTTCCTTGCAGCCTCTCAGCATGAAACAAAAACGAAGTTCACCTATACAAATCTAAACTAAAGAAGTGCGATATTATAATAACCCTTGTAACACAGGGGGGCACGACCGTGACCTGCATAGAGGGAGAGAGAGAGTTAACGCGCCAGACAGCCTTTAAATCTCTAAATCCAGCTTCTTTCCTGCAAACACTCATGTCTGACTTAATGCTTTCACTAAGAAAGCAATACATTGTATAATGTATAATATTGACAGACTGTTCCAGATAGGAAGAGAAAAGCCTGCCCCAATGTGTCTTCAGGCAAGAGGGAAGCCAAACAGTGGTTACAAAATAATGATCACACGAAGAAGACATTTCACAATAGTGATGCTACTGTTATCTGGTGTAAGAAAGAATGTATTGATGAAACCCACAGACAAGTCAATAATAGGAAAGTCTATGCCCTTCTCTGCAGCACAATACACCACACTACAACAAGACTGAACTCCAAAACCTATTTGCCTCTGCTCTGCTTAATAAATGGTTCACAGGAAAAGAATGCAATGTTGCCACTGTCACACAGTCCTGCAATGACTTCTTTTTATCTGCTTTGTAAACCCTCAACAGTCACCAATGCGGACGTATTACTCCTGTCCCAATTAGTGGCACTGGGGTGATCACTGAACCAGCAGTCAAACACACAGATTTTCGTATTATATCTGAAAGATGCTTTTTACCCACTTACCTTCAAAACAGAGCCCAAGTTTTTAGTTTTTTTTTGTTTAATAAGGCTCTGCAAAAGGAGATTTTAATGTTGCTACAACCACACTGTGGGATCAGTGGAAGAAAGCTGCACACTGAAGTGGCAAGGACAGTTTGCCATCAATATATGTTGCTTTTTTCATTTTTTTAGGATTCAAGACATCTTATTGATTCCCATCAGTACCCAAACAGTGTCAACCCAAACACATTAACTGAAAATATGTCTTTCTGCATTTCTATTCCAGGGCCTTCTCTGTCACTCATTATGGATATTTGCAGATATCTGCTGTATCTATCATAAAACCTGTTTGTAGCTTAAGGCCTTATTTCTAACGTCCTTTTTTGGCCATGGCTTAGCAGAAATTTAGACACGATGAGGATTCTTTGAAATCAAGTCCAGACATAATCATCAGTTTCATCTGAAATGCTCTAAATGGAAATGTCAGGTCAAACTTACTATACAGCCAAATCACTGAAAAGCAAAAATTGAGAAAAATTGAATCTGTATAATCCAATGGTGTTTAACATCATCCAAACATATGACAGGACGTGATTATAAGGAAAAATCTGGATATTATTCTCAGCCTATGGTTTCACAAGAACACCACCAATCAGAGAAAATGGAAAAGATTTTTCTCTATTCCTACTAGCAGCTAATTCATCCACTATTGATGGCGCACTACATCAGCATTGCCAGTTGCAACTATACCAAAGCTCTGATTGTGATTCCTGTATGTTGGCGTCACACTTAAACTCTCAAGCACAAAATATAAAGGGGTTGTTTCATTATAGCAGTGCTGCCCAACTGTCTCTGAGTTTGTTCAGAAGTTTACTTATTTGTTTTTTGGGACCCAAAACTAAGTTCTGCAAAAATACTTCGTAATTTCACCCTCAAAAATTGTCTTTTGATATTTTTTAGAGTTCAATATCTGTAGGACTATAACTCCCAGAGCTATGAAATTGGGCAATGACAAAGGCAAAATTCTTTCCAGCAGATCCACATTGCTAAATGGCTCAGCCAGAAGCAGAATTTTTAAATTATAGGCCCTTGAAAATGGGGGGGAAAAGTGCAAAAAAATTGAATTAATAATTCCCACTAAAAATACAGTCTTTGGTCAATATTTCAGTAACTTTAAAGGCTCTAACATTAGGAGAATTTGAGGTGTGTTATTTTGCCAAAATAGTAATCCATGGGGTTTTAATAGATGGGACCACAAAATCTGGTGCGCAAAAGGTTATTTATATTTATATATACATAGATAGTCATTAAATGTGCATAGTTAAGTTGCTTTCATCTCATCTATATCCAACAAAAGAAAAGTATGGAAAAACAGTTAGCAGTAATCAGTGGTTTTACATTTCATTTATTTGCAGAAATTAGATTCTCAAAAGACGTTTCAGTGTCTCCGTTGGTCTTAATGTCATGTTTGTACTGTCTTCTTGCCCTCGTTATAGTTGGATCTGGGATGACTCACAGAACATGTACTATTGGCACCAGCAGATCTCATCAGATGGAGGCCACTTAAACAACACAGCTGGGCTAAACTTTACTTTCAAATCCTGCTCCTCTCAGTTGTTGTTTTATGTACCAAATACCAAAAAAATAAGTAAACACAGTCCAAAATCTCAGATAAAACACATTTCTTAAAATACAGTATGTCTGTCTGTTTTTACATGGACTGACCTGAAAACCTGCTCCCTTGTATAAAACTTCAAAGATGCAGGTCATGAAAAGCCAAATTAACCTAAAGTTCAGCTTACTTAACCAATTCTTGAAAAACTGGGTGGGGGAATAGAAGACTCAACCTTCTCTTCCAGGTGGGCACACATTGCATAGAAACCCCTCTGGAAGAATTTTCCTCTCTGCCAGAATATAAAAGTTTAGCTCAGCATTTTCTTGTGATTTTATTTCTGTGTGTAAATCTGGATATCTGATTATTTATGCATCTGACTTCTTTTAAGCAACTCATTAAAAACAGCTCCCATGTACAAGTAATTAGGGATAATAAAGGACAATAGCAATGAATACATTAAATGGTTGACATTACCTTTCCCCCATGCAATATATTAGTGTAGCTTAAAACATAATTTGTCTGTGGCCAAGTGCTTGTTAAAATGGGTTCGCTGGGCTTCCTGTCTATACTATAATATTGTAAAATCTTGACCTTACTGCGTGAAGTGCCCTGAGATGGCTTATGCTGTGAATTGGGGCTTTATAAATAAAACTGAATTGAATTTGTAGGAGATATAATAGTTATTCTACTCAGGCTGCAAAAAGATGCATCTAAAAAGTGCCTCTTGTCCTTTCTCTGGCAGAACATTTTATTGTCCGGGAGTTTCAAATGTTATCAGAGTTAGTTATTCATAATGCCCCAGTCCAACTACCTCATCTTGTCATAAGTGTATAATGGAGGCATTGTGACGAGACCTGCAGTTCAGCCAGTCCCGCAGCTTGTGTGACATGTGACAATATAAATCCCACATAACTTCTTTCAAGGAAGCCTTATAAACAGATTTGGAGCGGAGGGAGAAGATTGCCTGATGATTGCCTGATGGGATGTTAACATCAGGTAGACATGTGATTTATTGTACTGGGGAGAATTCATTGTGGACCTCACAAGATAGGAGATATAGCGTTTGTTATTGCTTTGAGCTACAAAGGAAAGCTGCCAAAGTCGTTTTCTCCAACTGTACTTTGGAAAGACACAATGAATCAGTCATCACTGTCCCTTAGCTCAATCCAAGCTGTCACAGTCTATGAAAGAGTAAATGAGTTATGGGAACATAAGCAAGAGCAAGTATTGTGAAAGCAATCATTACTGGCCAAAGAACCCATCTCTTGAAAGGGGGGCTTCAGGAGGCAGATCTGTGATGTGTTGCTTTTACAGTCTCGAATTTATAGAGATTAAAAATAAACATTATATAACCTCTGCACACTTGTTGGCTCGGTTCATCTGCAAATCTGAAAGGATGGAGACGGAGGGAGCTGTTGCTGCATGCAGTGTTACTCAAATGGATGGAATATGGCTCCACAAAGGCATTTCTCTGTGTAGGTCTGGCAACATTAATAAGAAAATAAAGATGTAGAAACATGTAAGCTCATTTGTCACTTGCAGAATGCTGATATTTCAATTAACAGAGCAGTAACTGGGACTTCAGTTTGGAGGCTTACTTAAACGGCACACCGAGCTGCTCATAATGGATTCATGCAACGTGGACATATATGGAAATTTTCAGATTTGCAGTGCACAGCGCTCGGTACTGTAGGTAGCTCCGTCTGACAGATGCTGATCCAAAACCTCAACTGCTTGTATTCTAACCTGCTGATCACAGGAATGACGGTTAAGGAGAAGAATGGGCAATGGGCCCCGGTGAAAAAATCCTCACCCTCTGGCAGTGCCTCATGGAAACGCCGCAAACGCTGTACGGATTCAAACGTATCAGGGATTATTAAGAGACCTGAGAACAAGGTCAAAGACTTGCAGAAGAACACAGAGCAAGTTAAACTTAACTTCCACTTCATCCCCGAGGCTCTGAAAATACTTAGGAGATAGTTGAGGCAGGCTCTGTTGAAAGCTCCCCCGCCGGCACGCAAAGCTTTACTTTTGATGTTAATTCCTTGAAAGCTGTTTCTTTAGCTGGGGATTAGTGCATGAAGAGCTAGGCTTACCATGCTCTGGCTAATAAAGATGAAACATCTAACACAGGTACTCGTACATACACTCGCCAGGGAACAGTGCCTATAAAGTTGCCTTAATTATAGAGAACCGACTTCGCTTCAGTAACTATAAGAATAGGACGACATTTGTAGTTTGAAAATACGGCGGTATTAAATGTTGGAAATCCTCTGTATTCTTTAGACACAAGTCTCGAGGTAAAATAATGAGTATATAGGCACATCACTTTCTCAGCTCATGCGATCAAAGCTGCCTTCATGGTATGCCTTCAGTCTCACCAGCTTAAGTCTCCTTACCATGCCGCGAAAGACTGACAATTATGAAGTGTGTCCATTACAGCTGCTGATTAGCCTCCATGTCTGTTCTGGCTCGAGCGAATGTAGTGGCTAATGATTCTGTGGCAGCGTGCATAGAAAGCCGACACCACAATTCATCTGCCCGGCCAAAATCTCCATGATTAATAGATGTTTCACAAGAACATTCGCCCCTTTGAATATTTGAAATGGCTCTCTCATGGCCGGCTCCTCTGCTTTGACAGTTTAAGAAGTAAATTAATCAATCCCATCACTGCATCTATCCTGCTTTCAAGTACAATGAATAGCTTCCTTTCATCACTTGCTTGGCTATTTTCCAATAATTAACAGCGGGATGATTAATTTCAGTGACCTTTATTTTTGCTAAAATTTTTAGGTGTTATTTAACATCACAGTCTGCATATTGACAAAAAGGACAATTTCAACTAATTATCTCGGTAGGCTTTACAACCTGCACCATGCGTTAAATCTATCTATCTTATCTTGTCTTGTTATCGCAACTCGGCTTAGTGGAATGTCATTAGTTGTTTAACCACACTGATGTACTACTGTAAATGTGTTTATTTACTCTCTGGTCATCTCTGCCACTCGTGTCCTGGAAAAACCTCTGGCACAAGGTGTATTTTTTTGACTATGACCCAGTTTGCCTTTATGGGAAATGCATATAGTGTTGTCACGGTTGTCAACTCGCATATAGTTGTATCGTAAGGCGGGAAGGCACAGTTATGTTAAAGCCAATGAGGTCTGTAAGAGGGTGGTAAATCTTATCTATCTAATCTATAATGATATGGATGGAAAACACATTTGCCCCACTTGTCACTGTGCATATTTTGTCTAGCTGGAGGGGAAAAAACACATTAAACAGCTGCGTGAAATACTCCAAGGGAAAATGGAGTCTGAAATTCCTGTCAAGATGTAAATTTAAGAAGTCATTAATTAAACCATTCATTTCCTTGTTTAACGGGACCAAATTGCCTCTCTGGCAAACATTCCCTTAGAGTTTAATAGTTTATGTTGTAATTACCAATTGTCAACAATACTGTCCTTGCATAATCGTCCCAACTTTGTGTCTCTGGGTAACAAATCATACATCAGGTATCCTTTCACATCACGCTGGCATTTTTGCATTTGTCTGTGCTGGACTGTGTCGTCTGAATGTTCAAGTGCAGCGAAGAAAAAGGTGATTCACCTGTAAATAGATGACATTAGAGTCCATTTCCTGAGGCCGCCGAAGAAAAACATAAATCATCGCCCTTCTGTCACGACAAATGGGTTCTGTGGTGCAATTTCACCGTGGAAGTCAGGTGCATTTAGCTGGTTCACTTAGTGCCCCGAGCCAAATTTAAGACTTAGCAACCTCACTCCGCTCCGTGACATCCAGCCTTTACCAGTCACTGCCAGTTAAAATCCCAGACACACAAATTATCTACAACCTCTCCTTTAACACACAATGTGGGTTTTAATGGACACAGGGAGGACAAAAAATACATTGTTTTTTTTTTTTTTTTACATACAGTGACTGGAGGGTAATATATCCTGAGACACCTTTAGGATTTAGACCCGAATATTACCTATCAGGGTATCAAAGCATACATTACTACAGCCTCAAACAAAACACACTGAAATGGAAAAATGCAAAGAACCGTGCAGTGAAATTCCTGGAGGAAGTGAAGTCAGTGGGTGAGAGGATTGTCCAAAATACAACGAGTTGTATGTTGCACAATGGGATAAATGAAAACCTCAATCTATTTTGATTAGCCTTAGGACTGTCAAGGGCCAGTAATCTTCCCTGCTTCTTCCACAATAACACTAATGCACTGTTAAACGGAAGAAAAATTCCAGAGTACTTTTGGTAAGTCCGCGTGTACGTGACTTTCCAAACAAATGCCTCAACATTTTTATATATAAAAATGCCATTTTTAAGAAGCATTGGTTTTTAATAATAATATAACAGCCCTTAATAGCTGCTGTAGGTGTGATATTACGATGTAAGATACAGTACATCAAAGAAAAACAAGCAGTTTATGAACTTCCCCTGAAAAGGTAAAAAAAAATATGGAAAAAATAGTAGCATGCTGGCTTTGGATCGCTTTAAAAGAGAATATAAATCCAGTTTTATACTCCAAAGTAGTTTACAGCTGACATAATTTTCGGATTCCTGTAATTACTTTATTTTTTCAATAGTATAAAACTCATTGCGATGAATTGCATCACATGAGAATTCAATTGTTACACCCCAGCAAACAAGGGGGGGAATCGCATTACTCGGTGATGTCATCAGATAAGTTGGCTCGGAGAAGCACTATTAAAACAGTGCGGATGAACGTAGCTTGTATTACTGAGACATGTCATCAGCACATAGGTAGCAGGGATTCTCACTCCTTCCCCTTCCCCCAATCAGGTGTCCAAGTAAATATGGGGCGATAAAAACTGATAAAGGCTAGACTTGTCCTAATAAAGCAGCCTGAACACACAGGCCGAGTTCTTTAATAGACAGTAGCATGTGTAAAATGATATTTTCCTCTCAGGGTTTTCCCCTCAGTGTGATTAAAGCAGTGACACAGTGGTTTGCTTTAATGTTGAAGGAGCGGGCTTGTGACTTGCCATGGTCGAATTATCTCGCATGCAAAATCCAAATGTGCACAGTTATTAAATATTCAATTGGTCCCTTAAAATGCGGTTTAACAAAGTATCTGGCTTTAAGTTAACCAGAGTATTAAATGCATTCATATCGCCTCTAACAATGCCAGCAATTTAGCTTCTGCGGCTCCGTCCAAGCCACCCTCCAAACAAATGTAATGAACTGAGTCCAAAACAGGCCATCTTTGCAATCATTAAATAACACAATGAACAATTCGTTTTTGTGCAGGCAGCTCGAAACATCGTGTTGAGCTGGTATGTCAGCACATTCACCGACAGGGACTCAAAACAACAAGTTATTGTATTGTTAGGTTTTTTTTGCATTAGGTTAAAAATGATGTTTCTTGTGTGATAGTGTGTGTTTAATATCCGTGTCAATGAGTCTTTAGCAGAGGCTTAATTAGCCTTGAATTACTGGAGGAGCCTTAAATAACATTACTGGACAGATTGACCTGCATCCATTAACAATCCGTGTTGATTTTATTGGACAACACCCAGTGTCACATCGTGCATACATTAGCTGTTAAAAGGGCAGCTTCCACTTGCCAAAAATTCACTGAGTGAGTGTAGCTTGTTGTTTAAAGGACATAAAGTTAAAAGCTCAGGGACTCATCAAGCTGTTGGTCTTTTAGCCTGGCAAGGCAAACATGCAAGGTCTGGCCCTGACACGGACATCTACCTGGCAAAACATCACTGCAGCTCATTATATAGTATATGCTTGATAATCCTGACAACTGACTCCTTCTAACCCGCTTTAATTCAGTTCTACATGACACAATCTTACTTTTTAATATATCTTACAAGACAAACAGTGAGATAATTAATTTTAATGACAGCCTAAACATTATGTGCATTACCTCATTAAGTACATTTTGTTTTATGAGATAATTGTTGAATGGCTGCTGAAATGGCAGCTGACTGAGAACCTCGGCTGTTAATTGCAATTGCGTTTTTAATACTGCACACAGATTGACTTGTTGGGGAGATTAATGTTTTCTTATCTAACCTAGTCCCTGGGCTGTTGTGTTGGAGCCAAGTTATTAATAGCAGCACCGCTGATGAACTGTCAAATGCTCTGCATTGGGTAAATGGACACTTGATAACATGTTCGAGGCTAGTGGCCATGTTCCATTTAGAAAGCTGAGAGATAGTGTACGTACTGTATCACACCTGACAGTTGCATCAATGCTAATTCAGAGTTAGCACATGCTGTTGTTGTCATTACTGTATGATATGTAATGTATTATGAGATTAATATCTGACAGCCACATAATAAATCATGTTCTCTTACATCCCTCGCCTCAGTGTAAATCCATGTTTAAGTGTGCACAGATGTATTTCTTGAGTAGTTATCACTCTTAGTTTGAAAAGGAGACAACAGAGAGTGAGTGAATAAGAGTGAGCTAACCCCCTTACTAGCTTTAACACTGGTGTCCCTGTAGTAGTGCCCAATCAGGATAAGTGCTTTATATCGATTCAGCAGTCTGCTTTAGCCCCTGCTTTTGATTTCTCCCATTAGGTCAACAGAGAAGGTGAACCTATTATCAGCATGCTTCATCTTGATAACCACCATTTGTTTTTTGCTTGTTGATACAGATTGTGCGTGGAACAGATGGTGTGTATGTCCATGCATGCATGTGTGTGTATGTGTGTGTTCAAGGAAAAGAGCCAGAGATTGCTTCAGTCTCTCCAAATGTGACATTTAGATGTGCACTTGATGTACGAGAGTTATGAGTTGTACTCATCCGTCTCTGATATTTAGCCTTAAGTCCCTAAATACTAAAAAATGAAACGAAATAAGAGTGAGTAATTTGGAATGAGGACTGTTGCGAAGAACTTGAATTATAATCTCATCAAGAGCCTGTAGATAATCCTCTATATGTCAGTTCATGAAAAATCGAAGGCCCTGGATTCTGAGCTTCTGTCAAATCACGGGAGCTCACTTCTTGCCATTATACTGAAAAAAGTTTAATATGTGCCAACTTTGGAGATTTCACAGTTCCATCATGTTTGAAAACATTAACATTGTCACACCCTGTAAAGTAATATTTGACTAAGAACGTATGGAAACCGGCCCATTTATCACGCCTGAATATAAATGCAGTGAGTGGCCGTACATGCAAATCAATGAGTCTGTAAACTGGCACATGCACAGTAAATGCCATGAAGTGTTTTCAATAACTGGGATGAGCTCTCATTTTGAAATATTAATTAACATGTAAGCACACTAATGGGCATCGATGTGAGCTGAAAACACATATATGGTCAGCACATCAAACAGTAGGAACAATCCCTTGACTGTACTAGAGTGGTATCGTGGTATTTAAAGTGCACACAGTGTTGAGAAATCCCAAAGATGTGATCTTAAGTATCATCAAAAACACACAGTCTTTTTTTTGTATTAAACAGCCACAGATATTAACACGATGTGACTGTGGTCAGTCCTAATGTAAGGAGCTGGCAGGCGAGTGGACAAAGATGGTGGCAGTCAGCGGGGACACAAGACTCTCTGGGAATATTTTGATTCAGATCCAATCATGCAGGTGAGCCAGCAAACACAAACGACGCCGTGTGCAGACCTCACTGCAAGAAAGCAGGTGACACCATCATGCTGTAATTACACAAGGGGCAGCGTGTGAGCAAATATTCAGCATAGCGAGTAACAAAATCACTCTACAACACTGCAAAAGTAAATATGCTGGTCTCTTTAGTAAAATAAAATTGACTACGTCCACTGGAAAAACATTAGAATGCAAAAAAGTATGCTTAATTTATCAATTAGCATCATGCAACAATAAAACCTTACACTAAATCAATATTTGCTTTTTAAACAGCACCAATTCTCCAGGGCTCACTTGTACAGAGTTTTTGTAAGTGCTTGGCAGTACTTTTAGAGAAGTATTTCAGAGAACATGTCAGTTTTCAGTGGTTTTAGACTGTCTCGGTGTTCTTGTAATCCCAGATTGCTTTCATGATGTTGCAGGACTCTTTGTTCTTCTTGCGGCTACAGATTGCTCTTCAGCACTCTGGCAGCATGATTGGGGTCACGCCGCAGGATGAATTCGGGACCAATCAGACACTTCCCTGACAATATCGCATGATGGGCGTCAATCCGAGCATCAGGAGTGTCAACAATATTTGCACAGGAGTGTGTTCACTGAACCGAAATGATGATCCGGGACTTTTTTTTGGCTGCCATGTATTTTTAAGGGTGTGATTGGGCTAGAATTATTCAGCATTCTTTTATTTGTGTAGTTCTATTTCCATATCTTGTTCTGCCAAAACTCCCACTAGACTACCTTTAACTGAACACGGTGTATGCCTGCCCACAGGAGTGTACTTACTCCTATTTTTAGTTCATGCATTCCAGATAGAATAGGCTATTTGTGAACAGCGTTAAAGTTCAGTCTGGTCATTGTGCGCCGTTTATGCCATTAACTTTATTCACAGCGAATAATATAGGTCAAAAGCTAATCATAGCAAGTTTTGTCCAAGTAATTGCTATTAGACAGCGCTGTAGGTTACAACAATGCCATACAAGTGTGACAATTACTTCTCCTTTCTGAATTATTTTTATTTATACTGTGGCATAATGCTGGGGGAGGTATTAACGTATTAAAAAATAAATAACAATGACTGATTTTTATAGCTGTATAATTCTAGAAATGCTCACTGTAAACACGACGTTATTGCTGGCCATCATGTCGAGCATTCTCCAGTAAATCTGTAGCTTTCTTTAAAAAAAAGGCGCATGTTTTTCTCTGTGACAAATAAGGAAGATAAACATATCAGAACATATCCTGTCTAGGGATAAAGATCGACAATCAAGACTGTCCTGATATCCTCTGCGGTCTGCCACAGCTCCATTTCTTCTTGCTCCGGGGGAAAAAAACTGCAGTGTGTCATCCAGCTGAGAGGGTCATTGCTTGCCAGTTGCTCTCCACTGAGCAGTCGCCTAATGCCAGAGCAAAGAGGAGGGCAGGGAGGATTGCCTCCGACACTGCCCATCCAGGCAATCAACTGTTGGAGGATTTGTGGGAGGTGGAATTAGTCCATCTCCACTGGCGCTGCCTGCCGCTTCTACAGCCTCTTCCCAATACCTGTCCGCCTACTCAGCTAGCCCTCCAACCTGAACTACATCTCTCAGCTGACTGCCTCCATGCAAACCCCCTACATGCTGAATGATCTTTTGCTGTTTATCCACCCAAACTAGTTACACTACCACATTTGTTCCACAGTACTGTCACTGTTCCAGAACGAAAAGCTCCTCTGCTGAATGTTTATGGTTGAGATTAGAGATCCAATTTAGCATACTCCATTTATTTTGTTCTATCTGAAGTCTGCAGTCTTAAGTCTGTCTCTCTTATACATTTTTTGTGCTCCTGTAGGTTTCCATATCAGCTACTCCTATGCACTCAAGTTCCCTTTTTTCTACCACCTGTCAGGTTCCACTGGATTTGAATTCTTTTTATGTTGTATGGTATTTAGGCCTATTATATTGGAGTGGCCAGAATGATGTTTTCATGCAAATACAGTATATCAGTATGCTTCCATCAAAACAAGCCTCACAGTTCAGCAGTTTTGCAGTCGCGTGTGTTCATTTGAAAGAATAAAAATCCTTCCCTCAGCTTGAACTGGAAATTCCTGCGATACCTATGCATTTTATAACAAAGTGACGAGTTTATTATTTCATTCACCAACACTTCAAACCCAAAGTCCCGCTGACAACTGGCAATGAAAACTCTCCTGGGGCAGCAGGCCTGGCCCAGAGGAAGGGCTGCCGACTGATGACTGAGAGGTGGATGTTTTGATTTCTGGTAGCAGCAACCTGTAGGTGTACTACGCCACGAACAAGAGGGGGACTGATATTACATCTACGTTACACAATATGGAGTCCCTTTGAACATGATGCCGTGCCGAAGCCCAGAGCAGTGCAGAGGCAATCCTGCTCTCTGACCTTCCCAATTAAACACATGCCTCAGACAGTTTATTTGTGTTTGCATCTATGAGGGATGTTTTTTTTCTATTCATCTGAGCTGCATAAACAACATGATGCTTCATCCAGGCCCCGAATTCGAAAATGCTAGCTTGGCACCCAGCCAGGAGAATGTGCCACTTTTTCTTGGTTCAAATTAAATTGCAAAGAGTGATAATTAATTTATACGTTACAGGTTTTTACCTGAGGCATTGAACGTTTACAAATTTAGATATTAATCCATTTTGGCATGTTTTGACATTGAGGGATTTCAGCTAATTAGAATTGGTTACATGAAGCAGAGAGAGGAGAATAAAAATGTTTGGGTGAGGGAAGTTATGTAGAATGGTACACCTTGTGCGTTTTCACTATCTGGTGTTTTGAATATTTAAATGGCACACATTTTTAATGACTAATCAGGAACGTTATAGTGAGAAATGCCAATTGCTGGAAGGCATTTCAGTTTTGATAAGTTTTGCCTAAGAACTGTCAAGCCTTTGAATCACTACAGTATGTTGAGAAATGGCACCGGTATGACACGGACACTAACGAGAGCTGACACATAAATAATTATTTTGGCACGCATCTGCAGAAGGAAACTGTATTCTTCTTTGAAGATTTCTGAATATTTTCCTCAAGTATGGTCTAAATTGCCTACATTTTAAAAAGTCATCTTATGCTGTGTGATCCTTTCTATTTAGTAGCTGAGCAGCAATAGTCATGAGTCAAGATTGTTAGTTAGTATCAAGGGAATAATTTTTTTTTCACAAATAATTACCAAAAACAAGTTAGCTGAATCATAAGCACATCTGTTTGATACGTTGCAAAAGTATTATTTCCTGAACTAACTACTAGGTATCTAATCCTGCTGGGAAAGCAAGCCTTAGTTTGATATTTCATTTGAAAGCACGATCAGGTAATTTCTCATTTCATCCCAGATCTTTTTTTTTAATATCATACATTGCCACTGGAATCAGCAATCTAGCATGCAATTGCTTTGGAATTCATTCACTTAAGAAAGCGGCAATGTATTTTACACAGTTATTTCTGTATTTTCTGTGTGTATGATTACGGTTAAGAAATGTTTCCTTCATTACCCCTGTGAAAATACAGTTTTAGCTGTTGATGGCTGATAAAACTCTCTGCACACAATATCCATATTCCATTAGAGGAAAGATTAGACAGATGCTGACCTCTACAGGTATGATTTTGCCTTGCATTCTTGATGGATATCACATCACATTATGAAGCACATTAGGGAGGCTTTCATCAAAACAAGCTGGAATGAAATGCTATTATTTATAAGTCACAAATAAGCTATTTCATGTAAGTAGGCATGCATGCACTGTGTAGATGGTTCATGATCGAATGACAATAGTTTATAAGCTGAGCAAAATGAAGAGGATGAGGTATAGTAAGAAATGTGGTCTTGCTGAGGCACTGATAGATAATGAAATGTCTCACTGGAGCCAAAATGTAGTGGCAGAGCAACAGGGAGGCAGACAGCTAAACCAAATAACTGGGCTATCAGCCTCTACTGACAAACAGCCACAAGCCTGACTGAACTGGGAAAAATAGAGCAGCGGAGAAGACATGGTGGCAATGGAGCACAAAGTGGAGATGACAGCCTTTAGGATACAAGTGACAGCAATTGAGGGTAGACTGAGTACAAGTGAGTGTCAGGCAGAGGGAAAAGCCATGCTGGTACAACAAGCATTAATGGTGACTGGCACATGAGCTAAAGAGAGACACAGGGGTCTCATTCACAGGGCCCTCTCAGCCTCTAACCGGCTACTTACTGGTCAACTGAGCAGTATATAATGATGTTTCGCTGCACAGATTTCTCAACCGTACATAGACGGGTGAAAGTTGACAGAGTTTGCTTACTTTTTCATGACTGCCAATCATCTACAAAGGAGGTCCACAGGAGCAGTATAGGTTGCAAATTTAAGGGCATCGTTGAAACAGGCAGTGGTCATATATTTCTTAGAATGTAAAAAAATAGCACAAACAAATATTAAAATGAACTAACAGTGAGATTATTTTATATGTGATAGGTATTTCTGGGGGACTTTGTGTTATTAAACCTTCATCCCTGTGCATTACCACTCTGAAAGTTTGATTATAGAGGAGCAATATAAGAGAACAATAAAAGAGTATGTGACTTCATTTTGGAAGCAAAATAAGAACCAGATTAGTTCTGAAATTACCAACTTGTCCAACAAATGGTAACAATACTTTCAGAAAATAAATTTAGAGATTCATAATTGTTTGCCTTCACTACTAAACAAAGTTGCACTTTACATCCCATGTGCTCTTTCTAAAATGAAATATATACTGATCAGCCACAACATTATGACCACTGACAGGAGAAGTGAATAACATTGATCATATTGGTACTATGTGGTGTTCTGCTGGAAAACCTTGGATTTTGACATCCATGTTGATGAGACTTAGACACCCAAATAAACATTGTCCCACAACAAACACACTCCCTCATGCAAATGGAAATCCCAAATGTCACTGGTCTACCCCTGCAGGAAAATGCACCCCACCACATGGAAAAAACATCAAACAATCAGGAACATGTTGAGGAACATGACAATGGCCCAACATGTTGATTTGACCTCCGAACTTCCTACACCCCATTGTGATCAAGCATCAACAAGATGCAGTGGAACAAGTTTGACTGACAGAGGCCCCACTGCACAAGCCAGAGTACCCAAAGGGTCCACTGCCAACTTCCTCGTGTCAGACCCCATAGGACACCTTGAGAGGTCCTCTTGTCCATGCTTAATGCGTTTTTTGAGCAATAAGAGGGACCAACATAATATCAGGCAGGTGGCCATAATGTTATGCCTGATTGGTGAGGTCTTAGTGTGTGAGCTCATTGAGAGAAACGTTCAGTGTTCACATCCTATGCCAGTAACATTGACTCTGATAAAACACAAAGTTGTAATCGTGACAGAAGATAATATTTCAACTATGCATGTTACTGCAGATTAGCTACAAATCCTAAAACATGGCTATTTCACCCACAACTTCAACCCACCAGCACAGAAGAGCTACAAAATTACCATAGTTTCAAGGTGGGGACCCAAAACTAGCGTCACCGATTCATTACCCATCTCAATTTAAAATATGATCAAAATTTCTCCTTCTGTTCCCGAGTTATGTCGTAGAACAAAGGCCAGAAAAGTACTTTTGCAGAACATCATGACTGCACTGTGAAGCCGATCTTTGACCTTTTGAATATAAAATGTAATCATTTCATTATTTTATCCCATTAGACGTTTCTGTGTAACTGCCAAAATTAGGGTATGAATTCTTGAGTTATGAGGTCAAATTTGAAAAAAATTCCTTCGAGGCACTCCTGAGATATAGAAAGTGTTATGGATGGAAGGACAGATAGACAACCTGACAACCTAACATCTGTCGCCATGGTTAACATCAGGAAAAACAATGCATGCTTTTATTTTTTATTTGTTGTTGCTTCTTTGTGCATTGCATTTATTTATTTTCATTGTGCAACATATTAAAATACATTTAAGTGCAATTTTACAGCAAAAGTTCATCTGCAATCTTGAACGTGAATCGTTCTTCTTGTAATGTTTGCAGATAGGGGTTTATCAGCTTGTTGTTCCATGGAATGTGAATATAGCATTTTTATCGCAGCCTGAGCATCTTGGAGAATGCAATTTTCTTCAAAGCCCACTGATGTTTTACCTCTTATCACAAGTGCTAACTGCATCATTGATGAAAACAAGGGTCAAAAACACATTGTTTTGCTCATTGATGTAGGCTGGCTGTCCAAGGACCTGCTTAACGTAAAAACACCAAGAGACTGTAATACAAGGATTTGACTGTTTGTTTAATACAGTTTAGAGGGTGGTACGTGTTTAATATTAATTTTAAGTCCTCAGAGTACCCAGGTAACAATATACCAGTATAGGTAAGGAAAACACGGTTAAGATATTGTGTTATTTTCTGTTATTCAAAGCTGTAGCTATGATTCTAATTATAAGAGGTTAATCAACTCTATTACAGTTGTTGCTCAGAGCACAAGATCTGAATAAATAATAAATATATAATGTGCAATCAAAAAGTTCAGAAACTGCATCTGTAAAATGTCTAAAATCAGACCTTGGAGCACTCATACACCACTCCAAGCACTCCTGCCATGTTTGGAACACTCCCTGGAAGTCTCAATCTGTGAGCGCGTCAATCACCGTCTGTAACACCTCCATTGTGTTTAGCCTTTAACTTTTTGTTAACATTTTGGGAAAGAGGAAGAAGTCACAGGGATCCTGGCAAGTTGTATGGGTAGAAAAACACAGCTGTGTTGGTGAGACCAAAAAGACTGAATAGGTACAAGCTGGCCCCACAGGTCAGGTCATCTGGGCCCAGTGTCGCCCCACAGATGCCTCAGGACATTACAGGAGAACTCAGCATTGACCATATGACCCTGGGTGATGAATCTGCGGTGAACCACCCCTTAAATGTTGAACCAAATGACGAGCATGCTTATGGTCATGCAGCTGACCTGATGCACCTTCTTGGAGTCTGCATGCTCTACCACTAAGGGCTGCTGTTTCGTCTCTAGCTTATATCTGTTGAGCTAACTTCCATTACCAGAGATGATCATCAACCTGAAGAAGGGATCTGGCACCGAATTTGATGTCTGCTGCAAGTTTGAGGTGCATGGTAAAAATCTGCAAATTCACACCTTCAAATGGACAGAAGTGGGTTTTTATGGAGCGTTCCAAATGCAGCAGGAGAGCTGTGAGCTGTGCTTCGCTGCACACAAAGGCTGCTTTAAAGAGAACAGCAGGCAAATTTCCATAAAGGCACAGCTTTTGCTTTTTATAGGCACAGACTCTGAAATTTTTGATTGTACCTCGTAAGTATGGTTGGTTAATAACTGTCATGCATAAATTGTCAGACATAAGAAGTGCACTTTGCAGAGGGCTATTGTAGTAATAGATTTGGGTTGATAAGATTTTGAGGGGAGGCATAAGGGCAGTCAGCAATGAAAACAGAGCATGCAATTGAAAGGAAATTGCTAAGAAAAAAAACCAGCTCATAACAACATCCAGGAAAGGAACAGACCAACACAACAAAGCTGAGCCCACATGCAAGGATGCATTCATGGACCAAAACACAGACCTTTTGTACATAAGTAGACTAAAAGTAGCTTAAAAATAGAGAAGACAGACATATTTCAAATCTACTGATCGAAAGGAATGAATATTCCACGACTAATATTCATTAGTTGTGGAATGAATATTAGTTGTGATTACAACTTTGGAAGCTGTAATCACGGCTTCCAAAGTTGCAGTAAGGGGAGGATGTTGCTCTGTCTGAGCCAGAGCAAATATTTTAGCACTCATCTGCCAGTTTGTTAGCCAGGTAAACCCGGCTAATACAAAAGCCAAGAAAAAGCATGGCAAGTGAGGGTTTTCCACTGAGAAACAATGTTTTGAAAAGATTTTAACTGTGACTCAAGGTCAACCAATATGGTTTTTCAGGACCGATCATTATTTTTTAAGTAGTGTTGCATAGCAGCACAGAATGGTCCGACTGAAGCTCATTATCATTTTTGTTATGGGGGGAAAAACACTCTAACTTGTTTATATTTCTTGAAATATACCTCAGTTATATTCGGTGGAGCTAAGTGAAGGGTGCTGGGACAGTGTCCTCTCCAAATAGTGACCGCTGGAATAGTTTTGGTGGAACATTTGCATGCAGGGAGATGAACACAGTCATTAAAATGGGTAAATTACTGAAAACCTTGCAGTGTTACCTCACTGCATCATCCAAATCCTCAGCAAAACCTGAAATCTTCAGTGTAATGGGGGTTTGTTTAGAAGTTGTTGTTTCCCAATAGTGAGGGGAATATCAGCAATGACAAGATGTAGATAGCAGAAGGGGAGGCGTAAGCCATGCATGGCAAATTATGCCTGCAAATCTCCATCCAGTGGGTCAGACTAGTATCAAGAAGACCATATAAATTTACAGTAAAAAGGAATATCTAGGTGTTCAGATGCTGACCAACACAAACTCTGACACAAAATTGTTGAAATACCTTTATATTTTTACGTTTTGCAGATTCATTCGAAGAGATTTTTTTCAACATTTGTTATAATATAGTATTGCTGATAGGCTATTACACATGATAAGTCATTAATTGGATAGTGCTGAGGATTTTAAAAATATATATATATATAAAATCAAAAAATCAGCAACACTAGATATGAGGCCACCAGGATGAACAACCAAATCACACTGTGCACCCCAAGCACACCACTGTCTTAATACAGATGCAAACAGCAGCAACATTGACAGATTGTCTCACAGATGCAGATCCTTTAGCAAAGATGCTACAGCTATACAATCAACAACATCAAAAAGAAACACTTGACTCACCTTTAGAAGAGTGATGGTGGTCGGGTCAATGTGGATGATCTCAGGAAATTATCTGTATATCCTTTCAGTCATTACGAGCACCAGGGGTTACGGTTTCTCTCAAGGGTCAGCTGCACAAAATGGGCCTTCCGTGTGTGACACATGGCTCACCTGCATTAAGTAAAAAAGTGGAAACTTTGACGCATGGTAACTGAGAAGGTCAGTGCATGTTTGAATAAACTGCAGTGAAGCATACACCGATCAGGCATAACATTATGACCACCTGCCTAACACTGTGTTGATCCTGCTTATGTGCTCAAAAATGCTCTGAACCATTGGACAAGAGGACCTCTCTTTTCCATGTGGTGGGATGCATTTTCCTGTGGGGGTAGACCAGTGACATTTGGGATTTCCATTTGCATGAGGGAGTGTGCTTGTTGTGGGAACGTGTTTATCTGGGTGTCTAAGTCTCATCAACATGGATGTCAAAATCCAAGGTTTTCCAGCAGAACAGCACATAGTACCAATATGATCAATGTTATTCACTTCACCTGTCAGTGGTCATAATGCTGTGGCTGATGCAGGTCCACTACTTTTGCTGCTCAACATGTAATGTTACTGAAATGATGACGAGGAAAGCACATTTATGCAGAATCTACCTCAACCAGGTTCTTTCCTTATGTACCATGCACTCAAAATGAGTTGCAGTACAGCATTAACTGAAAGACTGATAGTGTAGATAAACCTACTACTGTCAAGCCTAAAATAACCAAAGGCTGCAGTACAGCAGAGCGGCTGAAGCTGCCTGTGGGAAGGTAGGAGAGGGGTTAACCAGCGTGGCCTGGCCTCAATATTTAGAACACGCGCGTTTGCACCCCCAAGGAAAACATGAAAGAGCTTATATTCTGAAATACCACCAGAACATCACTTCTATAGTGTGTCCAACAGGGGTGGGTCTTTTCTTCTTTAGCAGATCAAACACAGATATATATGTGATATGTTCTGAATGTGTGGAATGTTTTGGAGATGAGCACCAAATTCTGCTGAAACACATACAAGTTATTAAAGATGAATTAATTAAAATGAATTGATTAATCTTTGATGTGAAAAGGTGTCATTTTAAGAGGCTACCTCCCTAAACAAAACACACAGAAGAGGATAGGAGAGTAAATCATGTCTATATGTGTGTTGGCTCAGCAGGGACTATATTAAATGAGAAAATTTCACTGAAAATGGGTTATGAAGAAAATAAATATTTGAACGCAGTACAGAATGTCTGAAAGCCTTGCTGCATTATATTGTTTTGAATTGTAACCTGGTGCCCACACACCGCTGTTGAGAAAGGTCTGGCTGTGTGAGACTACCTTGGATGAATTTTGTGTTTTGCTTTGATTAAATAAAGACATTTCTTCCATACATTGATGCAGAAAGGCTCAAATCAACACATAATTCACCAAAATGCAGGTGATGAAGTGTTTGATGCTGTGTTCATTCCTGTTAACACTGGATGAACAAAAAAGTACACTCAGTTTTTTTGCTAATTAGTTGCAGTTTTAATGAAATTTAAATCAGCAGCGTGGTAACCTGGGTGAACAGCGTGCGTGCAGTGTAGCGGGCCTGCACAAAATACCACATAAAGTCCACAAACTCTGGTGACTGGTAAATATTTCTTTGACATAGTGTCACATCAGTGAATCCAAGCAGAACATCCCTAAATAGTCAGATTTACACAAGCGCTGCACTTAGTGGTGGCTACAGTTTTAGTTGCTTCCTCTGCATGACTAAATCCATTTTGTGCAATTTCTACTTCTTATATTTTGGAAGCAAATACTGTAATTTTTTCAGCTATTTATCTAAGAGATATACTGGTCATTTTTTTCTGCTAAAGGTTTTGGCCTCCAACATAAACTGTGAGGTACAAAAGTATGAGAAGATATAAGAACCTGTCATATGTTTTGCCCTTTTTGTCATATAATCCAAAGGTTTAAGGATTCAGAAACATAAAACACAGGTTAAGATTAAAGGAAGAGCATAATTAAAGTCCTTCTCCAGTCAGTGATTAAAATCCAAAAAAGTCATCTCTGTGTATCAAAGTTTACCAAAATAATCTATTCCTAAATGGCTTAGATGTAACCTTGAAGTCCCTGCCTTTTTGTCACTCACCCCTCTGCTATCACTGCAGCTCCAGCACACCGGTTCACTTACAACTCTGCTCAAACACTGTTAAACTACACAAACGCAAGTTGTAATATTGGAGTAATTCAAGTTCAAAGTGGAAACCAACTCTGAAGAAGACCAGTGATACAGAAAGCCACACCCTGCAAGCTGAGAGGATTGGTTGTCTTGGTTTGTTACATATGAAACACTCTAAGTTTGAATCTGTGCTTTTCAGACTGTCATCAATACACTGTAGTTTCAAGGTTTTAATACTCAGCTGTGGTGCTGACTGCTAATTTTGCTAATGATGTGCCTTCCAGCACATAAAAAACACCATATGGACATGCTAACAAGGGGGTCTTTAAGATTCCGCACTGTTTCTAGGTCAGCTATCACATTTAAGCAAATTTGCTCCAATGACATATTAACTCCTTTGCACAAAATCTCACATTTCTATGAATTTCTTTCTTCCATTGAAGCAGCATTTAGATGAAGGATTTGATGGACTCATCAAAGGCCTATTCAAGTAAATCAACCTGCAGCCATTGTTCACGTTAATAATGTGGCTGTGCCTCCATTTTCCAGCAAGACATTGGTTACACTGTGTTTGTGGGAAACACAGCATCAGAAATAAGCAAAAGTGTCAGGAGGCAAATTGGTACTCTAAGCAATGAGGGGCTCTCTCAGCAGCAAATTATGCACTGAAGGTTTGTAAAGGGGCAGTGCACGCCACTCTGAAATGCTTAGAGGAAACCGGTCAGCTATAATCCAAAGCAGGATCAGGGAGACCAAACGTTTGCACACAATCAGAAGATCAATACATCAGCCTTTGTTCACCGACTGATAGAAGAGCAACCTTGTGACAGTTACTAAATTTTCTAAATAAATAATGCGAGACTCCAGCCAGCAAAAGTCCTGTCAAACGAAGGCTGTGAAGTCGGGATCTCGGAGGATGAGTAACAGTCTCAAAACCTCTAAACCATTTTGAAAAAGGGGAAACAAGGCCAAACACTTAGAATAGGCTAAGACATGTCAGCATTTCACAGTCGATGACTGGCAAAGCATCGTATTTACTAATGAATCCAGTTTTTAGATTTATGGCAGACAAAGGGGCAGCTGTGGCTCAGGTGGTAGAGCAGGTTGTCCACTGATCGCAAGGTTGGTGGTTCGATCCCCGGCCCCTCTGCATTCAGAAGTGTCCTTGTGTCAGACACTGAACTCAAAGTTGCACAAAATAGCAAGCAGTAACCTTGCATGGAAGTCTGCCGCCATTGGTGTGTGAATGTGTGTGTGAATGGATGAATGCGAAACACATTGTAAAGCGCTTTCAGTACCACCAAGGTAGAAAGATGCTACATAAGTGCAAACCATTTACCATTTACAAAGAAGCCCACAGGAGAGAGAATGATACTGCAGTTTATCAAACCTACAGTGAGAATTTTCTGGGGTGCCTACCCTGGTATTGGTCACCTGCACCAAATCAACCTGACCAAAGTCAAGCAGCACACCACTCTACAGAGACCTGCCACACCACCTGGTTTGCATCTTTGTGGGAAAAGGATTCACACTGCAGCAGGATAATGAGCTCAATCACCTCAAAGCTTCGCGAGAAACTACTTGAAGACCAAAAGAGTGCTGACTAGCATGGACTTCCCTTCATAGTCCCCTGACCTCAACCCCCTTGTGAACATTTATGGAGGCACTTCAATAGTGAGAAACCCAAGCGTTCCTGACATCACAAGAAGCGCTTTGGAACATCGTCAAATCCTGCTGGGATAATATGGGTTATGAGATTTTTTGTGGAGTTCACACCAGCACAAGTGATGCTGTCATTAAAGCAAAAGGAGGGCAAAACCAATGATACTCTAAAATATATGTACATTTTTCAGTGATTTAATATTTCCCTCACACTGAAATGACAATTTTAGCATTACATTTATTAGCAGTCTTATGCTTTTGGACTTGCTACTGTACAAACAGCAAAATACGATGCATTGCTTTATTTCAACCGACTCCAGCAAAAAAAATACTCTAGTAAATACAGAAAATGGTTATATTGTCATATAGGCTTCTGCACCCGACTGACACTTGAAGTTGTCATCGTGAACGAAAAGCACAGATGGTACAACAAGGGCTTTTTTATGCTTTGACAGTGAAACAGTGACTCAGGCAGCACGCACACTACAAAGACCCTGAAAACGAAGGAGCTAAACGGAATTCAGACATCAGTCCTTTTATTATTTGTACCTAAGCGTCTCCTATTGTGACATGTCAAAATGTCTCCTGTGAAAAATCCTACCTCTGCATTTATGGAACAACTCTGCACAGTGGACTGGAATACAAGTGCACTCGATGCCTTTAGCTGATTAGAACCTCTGCTCATGTCGAAGGCAGGTGGAATAAAATGAGGTCACAGAAGAATGGAAAAGGTGTCTTCTTTTTAAACACACAAACAGGGTATGCAAAAACAGTAACAGGAGAATAAAGGAGATGTGAATGAAGCAGTGTGTCTACAAGAACAGTCCAGCTGAAAAGGGTGAATCAGCCTGAATAGTTAAAATCACCTGTGTGGGTGTAAAATGGGTACTTCTTTGACTATGGACCTTTTTCACAGCAGACATTTTTGACATTTCACAGCAGGGAAAGTGCAGGTAGAATTAATGACATTAATAATGACTCCGTTCCATTTAGCGTCCCATGATGGTGACGCAGCATACACAGCTGCAGTATCTCCCCCTAAGTGGAATGCAGGTATTAATGCATTCACACGCACTTCTCCTGCAATCACATGTCAGAGTGTTTGTTGTGAAAAGGGTGCATTGCTGAGCAAGGAGCAGAAATAATTAGTCACTTTATCGATTTGTCGATAGAAGATTAAAAATGCGAGCAATTTTTTAAAAAAGAGATTGAGTCAATTGTCAAGCTGGGATTTATCTTTTCAAATTGGAGGATATGCTGCTTTTGTTGGTTTTGTATGATTGGTAATAGAATATTCTTTTGCCCAGAGTGTAGGCTGAACATAAACATGTACAAAGATGTTACCTTGGGCTCTGGAAAAAATGTGATTCCACTATTTTCTGACATTTAAATTCCTTCTCCAGTACGATTCTGCTTAAACATTGTAAAACTACTCTACACAAGCGGAACTGTGTTTTTGAGAATGTCACGCAGGTTTAGTGTTGAAATGCTTAGCCATGGTGCTCACTCCCTATTTCACTCATGATGTGTCTCCCAGCATTTAAAAAAACATCATATGGACGTGTTAACAAGGTAAAAAAAAAAAAAAACAACAACTGGATTTTCACTGGAGGGGGTCTATAATACTCTGAATGGCTAATCAAAGCAATTAGCATATAATTCATTATGAAAATAATTGCAGCCTTAACTGAATCAAAATGACAAACAGTCTTTGCAAGATTTTCATTCAGCAGCCTTGATGTTGCATAGGCATAAGCAGATTGTACATCATCAACTGTTTTAAAAGGCTCAATTGTCACATCACACTACTGTGCACATAATCTGTATTCAAATTGCAGCTCCCTAAAAATTTTGCATATGGTATTAAACTGGAGCACAGCAAAAAGAAAAAAAATGATTTCAGCTGTGCTACTTGCAAATGAAGTACTTTGTTTTAATCAAACTTCTCTCTGACAGAATTTTCAAAATCATTTTCATGAAATCTGCCATTTCGCCTGTTTTTGTCAAAATAAAATACGAATCTCAAAAGCGTCATTTTAGTTATGAATACCGAGCAGTTTTGATAGGTCAACAAAGCAGGTCAAAGTCAGTCAAGAGCTGTCTCAACTGCCGTCTGCACTCCGTCTCTGCTTCCCTGCGAAAAGTAGTGTTCACACAAAGAGAGAAGAAGCTCTTCAAATTGGCTGTCTAACAGTCCATCCTCTCAGGGAAGAATACCACGCTACACAGACTGAGCAGTCTTTCTATTGATGCATGATGGTGCGCTGCAGCGCAGAGACATCTGCTTGTTGGTGGGGTAATTGTTTAGTCTCTCCATATCCGGCAGTGACCTGAATTACTCTCTAATCTCTGAGTCTGACTTTAAGAGCCACTTTCTTCTTCATAGGGGAAAAAAAGAAAAAAAAAGTGCCCTCATTGCCTGCCATTGATGTGCTCATGTTTCATAGGAGAAACTGCTTGTGTTGGGAACATATGAGGTGAAAGATTGGGAGGAAGAAGCAAGAACTATGAGCGTCCAATTGTAGATGTTGGTAAATCGTTAATAAAGAGTATGTTGCAAATATTAAAGAAGTACTTAATGATGAATCATCTGAACTTTTGGTCATCTGCAAATAAATATTTATTAATTACCATTATTAACATTTTATTAATATAGGTTCTAGTAGTAATTAATCAAGTTTGACGTTAATAAATAGTGCGACCAGATGCTGCATGAACTGCAATATCTCTGATGCAAAGGAGATCTTAGTTGCAGTCTCAGTTCCTTGTTTCTTGTCATTACTTTGCCATTGCTTTAAAAATAAACACATTAAAATATCCTGACAGAGAATAATCAGTGTGTAAATAGTCATACAGTCTGCTTGAGTGGCCATCCTGATGAAACAAAGAGCCATTTTCCACAACCTATCAATCCCAAGCTTCTTTCCATTAATGACTTAAAACTGATCTATAAAGCAATTTTCTTTACCACTAATAACACCACAAATTACAATATAAAAGCCTGTTATGGAGGGTGCCTTATTAGAAAGTAGTAATTTAGTTTTGGAGCCAATTAAAAGGACATACAGTCGTCTGAAATACTAAGATAAAGCCTGTTATTTTTGTATGTTGCCATCAGCTTTCCTCTGTGAACTGCATGCGTGACACGACGGTGTAGACTCGAAGCTACAACAGCAGCATGTCATAATGTCACTCTTCCACATCAGGCATAAATTTAGCATTAGTGATTCCAAATGTGCCAAGTTTAAGTGTCAGCCGGCTCCCATGTGACTGCCATGACTCACCTGTCCCGCTTTTTCCCTCTGACATTTCAAAAAACAAACACACTGTGCTTATTTTAATACTTCAGGTGATGACCTCGTGGAAAAACCTGCGTTATTGGGGGCAGGGAGATGGGAGGGTTCACATAAAACCCCGAAGCTGCTTTATAGACGGTGTCAACACAATATGATTTTAATGTTGGCAATATGGCTGTGATGATGATAAATATCAAGATCCTGGCTCGGTAGCAATTTCTGTAAAAGAAATCAAACTGAGACAAAAGCCCTTAACGTCTCATTTCCTCTCATTTCTTTCATGCACTGGGGGGGAAGAGAACAACATTTTCGTGGTGCAACAGAGGCTTTAATAATAAAACGCAATCAACTACGAGCATGAGGTAATATCCAAATGGATTTTTTTTTTGCAGCATGTTGAATTACTTTCCTTTTAAATGAAAATCTATGGTTACAGATGGGTTACCCGGACTGATCCAAAACCCTTTTTGTTTCCCTGCAAGTGTTGTTTCTTTAATCGAGTGCATTTGATCAAACTCAGTCCATCACTTGCTTTCTGAACGCCACACATGGGGAATGCATTGAGCCAGCGTTTTATTCACAACCTTTCCCTGCTCATCAGACTGTGGAAATCCATACTGTGTGTAATATTCGCACACTGTTTAATGACTCTAATTAGCACTCTGTTCCCACCCTGTGCCTGTCATTAGCATAACAGAACAGTTGTATACTGTGTAGCATGAGAAATAGAATAGTTGTGAGTTGCCCCCACAGTCAATCATGTGAGAAGGCATCGCTGTCAGTTTGCTTTTGGCTCTTCGTGCCAGGTGGTGCACAACATCTGCAGTGTCCCACATAGGGTTAAATAAATATCTAAAATAATTAGTTGCACTCAGAACATGTTACATGACATCTTCCCATTTAGGAAGGCACAACACTGTTCCCAACTAAAACCGCTTAAGTGTTAAAAGCTAGAGAATACAGGCTAACCTATTCTAATCCTACAGTTTTAAAGCTGAAAAGTAGTTAAAGACAAAGGGATTGATATTCTACTTTTGCCCTTGAGTGAGGGAAGGGAGGGAGGGAGAGGGAGAGAGGCATAGTGAGTGTGTGTGTGCAAGAGAGAGAGGGGGGGGGTGACAGGGAGATAATCTCTTTTGTATTTTTGATCCCTAAATGTGGTGGTTGTGTCCCCTTATCCCAGCTACTTAGTTTCTGCAGTGCGTAAGTGATGCCATGCACTTAGGCTGTGAAAAGCAGGTCAATATGACCACTGAGAGAAAACCACATGTGCATCACATGGATAGCCTTGGGATTATTCCTCACAAAATGTCTTAATTCCTCTGTTCACTAATGATCCAGGGAAAATGCCCTCTAATCTCCATTCCATTAATTAAAAAGAGCATGAGCCCATGGAAAACCTCACCATCTGCTGCAGTTTCATTGCTGCAGACAGATTGTGTTTTCAGTTTTTAAACAGGGGAACTGGGTTTCTCGGAGCACACGGGTGGAGGATGCATTGAGGTGGATGGTAAACAGATACAACTGCTCTATTTGTGTATTAATAGACTCATATGTGCAGGGGGAGAAGAAAAAGAGCAGTTTTAAAAAGAGGTAATCCTCGCCAAGGTACTGTGATGATTTGCAGCTTCTTCTTGAGGACAGTTACACAATTTTACAGTTTAAAATTAGTCTTTAGAGACTGCACAGTTGTTTTAGTGTAGATTTATAGTAGCTGATATGAAATTTATATCTTTTTTTCAGATTTAATAAAGATTTTACTGAAATTGTAACTTCTTCTAATAGTACAGCCCCCCAAAAAAGGATTTGCACAATGATTTTCTTTCAAAGCTCCAGTTTGAGTTTATTCAAAAGTTTTCAATGATCAATTTTCTCCAGAGGGACAATTCCATTCTTGCAGTGGCCTACACTGTAAGAGTAGCTTTTCATGCAACATTCAAAAAAAATAGTTCCCCTAAGAATAAATTGTCTACAGCTGTAAGTTTTCACCAGCTTTGTGAGTTGGAATGAATATACTGCAGGAAGGTGTGTTTATATCCGTTTATGCTTCACTCCATCAGTTCAGAAATGATGAAACACTCTTAAAAGAAATTGAATATAGTACTTGTGACCTGCGGTCAAAGCCTAGAGTCTGTGACATGAATTTGATCGGGCTAGTAGGCAGGAAAGATTATCCGAGCAGATGTCGTTTCCTCTCTATTGGAACAGTAGGGCCAATAATAAACACACGCACACGCAGACACACAGAGCGCACACTAATCTGAGACAGGCTAGTAGCCCCTGCACATCCCTTTCTCTCTCTCCTCTCTCCTCTCCCAGGCTGCCAGTCGCTGCTCCAGTCCCACCAATGTCAAGTTTTTCCCAGACTGTATTTTGCACATTTCTCATCTGATCATCTTATATGAATCCACTGGAGACGCGGTCCTTGGTGTGAGTTGCGGGGATTTGCTTCAGCCTACAGATGGACACACAACGGGCGAAGAGCAGACTGTGTGGGAGATGGCATGGAGTGTACCGTTTTGCGTTGTTCACTTGTTTCTTGGATGCAGTGTGGGGACAGATACGCTACTCCATCCCAGAGGAACTGGAGCATGGAGCTTTTGTTGGCAACATTGCAGAAGACCTTGGATTGGATTTGGACAAGCTCTCTGCGCGCAGATTCCGGATAGTCTCCGGTGCCAAGAAGCAATATGTGGAGGTAAATTTGGAAAATGGAGTTTTATTTGTCAACGAAAGAATTGATCGTGAAGAACTGTGCGAGCAGAGTTTGTCTTGTTCTTTTCACTTGCAAGTGGTGATAGAAAACCCTCTGGAGCTGTACAGGGTGGAGATGGAAATTTTGGACGTGAATGATAACTCTCCCAGTTTCCCGTGGAGCGAGTTTAATCTGGACATATCGGAGTCCGCTGCGCCAGGATCACGTTTCCCACTTGAGAGCGCGCAGGACTTGGATGTGGGATCCAACTCGCTGCGCACCTATTTGCTGAGCGTAAACGAGCATTTCTTCTTGGACATACAAACGCGCAGCGATGGCAGCAAATTTGCAGAACTGGTCCTGCAAAGCCCGCTGGACAGGGAGCAGCAGAGCGCACATCAGATGGTGCTGACGGCGGTGGATGGAGGCTCACCGGAGAGATCGGGTACTGCGCAAATTGATATCACCGTTTTGGATGCAAACGATAACGCGCCCGTGTTTGATCAGTCGTTTTACAGAGTGAGGCTGGCGGAGAACGCACCCAAGGGCACCGTGGTCATAAAACTCAACGCGTCCGACTTAGATGAGGGTCCCAACGCTGATATCACCTACTCCTTCAGCGGCCACGCTCCCATCAAAGTGCGCCAGCTTTTCAGCGTGGACTCGCACACAGGAGAAATCAAAGTCAAAGGAGTGATAGATTACGAAAAGGCCAGGATGCATGAAATCTATGTCCAGGCTAAAGATAAAGGCCCCTCTGCCGTGGCGGTGCACTGCAAGGTGTTGGTGAACGTTCTGGATAAAAATGACAACCTCCCAGAGGTGATCTTGACATCAGTGTCCACTCCTGTGCAGGAGGACGCGCCCCCGGGGACGGTGATAGCAGTGATCAGCGTGATGGATAAGGACTCAGGTGAAAACGGGAACGTGGACTGTGAGATCCCCCACCAGGTCCCATTCCAGCTCCATTCCTCCTTCAAGAATTACTACACACTAGTAACTTGTGATTTTCTGGACAGAGAGGCAGTGGCAGAGTACAACATCACCCTGACTGCAAGAGATATGGGATCTCCACCTTTGTTCACCAGGAAAACTATCTTAGTCCAAGTGTCTGATGTGAACGATAATGCGCCTCACTTCAAGCAGCCTTCATATACTGTATATCTAACTGAGAATAACGCACCAGGAGCCTCCATCTGCTCTGTGACTGCAATGGATCCAGATTCCGGCCAAAACGCATATCTGTCCTACTCCATACTAGACGGGGACATACAAGGAATGCCTGTGTCCACATATGTGTCCATAAACTCTGACAACGGGAACATTTACGCACTACGATCATTCGACCACGAGCAACTTAAAAACTTTCAAGTGACAGTTCAAGCTCAGGACGCCGGGTTTCCGCCTCTGAACAGCAACGTGTCAGTGAGCATCTTCATCCTGGACCAGAACGACAACGCACCTGTGATCGTGTCACCTGTCCCGCAAAACGGCACGACGCCCAGCGAGGTGGTGCCCAGATCAGTGGACGCCGGCTACCTTGTGACTAAAATCAGCGCCGTGGACGCGGACGCAGGTCAAAACTCGCGTCTTTTCTATCAAATGCTCCAAGCGACAGACCCGAGCTTGTTCAGCATCGCTCTGTACACGGGCGAGATCAGGACGATCCGTCAGTTAGTGGAGAAGGAGCCCACGAGGCACAGACTGGTCATCCTGGTGAAGGACAATGGTCAGCCACCGCTCTCGGCCACAGTTTCCATCATCCTGTCAGTGGTTGACAGCCTGCCAGATTCGCAGCCCGATTTGGGTGACCTGTCACTAAGCCCACATCACAGCTCCAACTTCGCCCTGTACTTAATCGTGTCTCTGGGCGCAATCTCCTTCACATTTCTAGTGGCTATCATCGTCCTCGTCGCAGTGAGGAGACTGAAGGGCAGGCCGTCCAATAAAGAGTCCAACTTCCCCTCCATCGCTAGTTGCTGCTGCTGCTGCTCTCGTTCAGAAATGCCCACCACCACAGAGGTGTTCAAGAAGTCCAACCTAAACGTCCGGATGTCCGGCGGCGCGTCCGGGTGCGCGGAGCCAAACGGCAACGGTGCCATGCCTCAGGTCTACTGCTACAAAATGTGTCTGACACCGGAGTCCTCTAAAAGCGACTTCATGTTCCTGAAGCCGTGCAGCCCGGTTATGTCGGTCCAGCAGAATAACGCCAAGAGCACAGATTACCTGACTTCTGGCTGGAGCGCACTGGACCGCAATGAGCTGTCCGGCACCAGAGCAGCGACTCCGAACGAGGTAACGCACTGAAAAGCTGCGAATCAACATAAAACAGGGATTATGTCTCTTATCAAAACACTTTAAGAACTGCATCCCAACTCTTTTCCCACTCAGTCATGTCTCTCACTTGTCCCGCTGCCTCACATCCATTATGGATGACAGGGAGGTTTAACGCAGGGACAAACACCACGATGCGCTCTGCACACTAGGGGACGCCACACGATCCAGCATAGCCTTCATTAATTAATGTCGGAGACCTGTTTTGCATGCGAACTGTGAAATCAAAAGTGTCAGATGAATGTCTAGTATGTGATATTATGAATGCACAAGAAAAGAAAATACACAGTTTTGCACTCACTGTGTTTTATGTGGGTAATCAAATGGATAATTCAGCCTCAAACAACCCACATGTTTTACCAGCATACCCTGCAGACTGAAAGGTGTTGCAAGGATAAAAGAGACTACAGACTTTCAAGCCATTTCTTGATATTAAGGACACAGCTGCTGCTTTTGTGCTCTAGTAAACAGCATCAGTGTTTCCATAAGTATTACATTTCACTTTAGCCACATAAGCAGGTTAGATGTCACACATGTAGCACATTTTAGGAGATTTATATCCTCAGTTGCAGCCTATAATGTTGAATTTGTGTGTCTATTATTTGCCAGTTTAAAAAAAAATATGTAAGAAAATGCAGTGTCATTTAATAGTCTCTTAAAAGTGCCAGCCATCCTTCCTCAAGTTTGCAGCTTTTTGTGGTTTTCTCCCTATTGAATTTCCCCACTACTGGCAGTCACAAATGCAATTGTTCCACGGTGAGGTGGTCACCGCCTTCACAGAGTTTCTTTATGTTTCAACTGTGCAGCTCAAGTATTCAAACAAGGACTGGACATGGACCAAAAACCAGCGCAACTCGGCATACAAGAGGTGAAAACACGGTTCAACCAATTTTCCACATGCTGACACACAGTGCACAAACACCTAAATTCAAACCTCTTCCCTATTTTCTATTTTTATTTTTTTTATCTTTACAGGTATAGTTCAGCAAATATGGAGGGCACACTTTCACGACAACAGAAATATGATACTGATGGGTTTTCCTGCTCCGTGGCACCACAATACTGGACCTGGGGGAACCATATGAATGGTAGGTGGCAGCCGTCCAATTTTGGAACATTATTGTTCACATAAAAGAGAGTGGTGGGGTAGTGAGGTGGGTAGGAGGTGGGGTGTTCTCTGTGTGTGTGTGTGTGTGTGTGTGTGTGTGTGTGTGTGTGTGTGTCTGTGCCTGAGGATTTAGTCTGACATATAAAATGGCAAACCAAAAAGCAGATAATACCAGACCCCCCAAAAAAGTGGGGGGGGATTTTAATACATCAACATGAGGATTATTTAAGTCGCTGCAAGAAGTGGGGTTTTTGCAAAAGAGCCGCAAATAAGAGGATGCCTTTAAAAGCACCTTATTCAGATCAAGTGTACTGTATTTAAATATGGGGATAATCTCCAGATACAATTTATGCGCTTTTTTTTTTTTTTACAGACTGCAAGATGTCTCTTCAAGAGGGAGCAGCTCCAAACTACTCATGGACTCCAAAGTACACCCAGCCTCAATCTGAACCGCCAGACTACCAGCACAATGTATACATCCCCGGCACCACGTCTGGATACAGCACCCTCAAGCTGCCGCCGAACCGAGGGGAGCTGGATGTGTACAACACCTTCTCCACCTTCGGGAAGAAGAAGAGATTCATCTCCAACTACGAACAATCTTTTGACAGAGATGATGGCATCATCAGCAATTCTATCTTTAAATAATGCCAACTACACTTTAGATTCTGCTATATATCAGTTCTGTAGGTATATGACAAATGTTTAACTCGAAGGTTGTGTATGTTCTGGTACATTTTCTGTAGATCCACCTTTTACGTGTTCTAGGCACGGCTGAGTGCACTGCTGTGTGCCAAAGCTGTGAACCAACATACTCTGTTAGCAATAACGTTTACACTTCAGACTAGAGGTTTCTATCAATAGCCGACACATTTTTATTGAAAGTAAAACCTTAGGTGTTAAACCCAGTATCAAATCGTTTCTGCACTGTTATTCACAAGTAGATCTTGCCTGGATAATCAAGCTGTGTACAGTTTTCCTATCAGTTTGACTCCAAACATGCCTGAGCTTTTTTTTTCTTTAGTCATTTTTAAAGAGTCTGCAAACAGGCGTAATGCACAAGCAATGCAAAGTGGTATGTGAAGGTACAGAAAATGGGAAATGCACCTGACTTTAATATATTATATATACATGGCAAGTGTGATAATGCAACCTCTACATCTTGCTTCACTGAGAGATGGTGTTACAAGGAACAGCATCGCAGCTATGATGTGACCTCTTGCTCAGCAGACCATCACACTGACACATCACAATGAAATGTTGATGGTATTTTCAAGGGCAGGAACACAGGTGAAGTGATGTAGGTCCTGTAAAGTCACCGCAAATGTCATGCACCTCTTGAAGAATAAAGATAGAGAATAGAGAGACATATTTTAGTCACTTGTTATATGTACTTCAGATTTGTTTCCATCATTAGGTGGGATTTGTATATTGACAGATGATTACATAGTTATGCTTAGTAGGATTGACCTCTCTCACCATGTACAGTATATATTTAAAACAATAAATCTGCTCTCAACCAGTTGTTTCTATATTTTTTTTGGTTTCCTGACAGAATAGGTATACTTTAAAAGATGCATGCAGAGCCAATATCTGAGGTAAATATACAAATGTATATCTCGATTTAACCCTTATTTAACCAGAAGGTTCACTGTAAAGTCTTCATCAATTGATGAAGGACAGGACACAAGTAAAGCACTTTAAAAAGAAAAAAAAAAACGGGATAAGATACACAAAATAAAATCTAATTACACTCATTGGTTTTAACCAAATACATCAGTATACTGGAACAGGAAAGAAGAAAAAGGGAACTGACTCAAGTCTTTAAACAGATTTTTGCATCCATTTAAAGCAACGGCATGGTATAGTGTTTGGTTATTTCTCTCCCACTGAGTCTTTTTTTGTCACTCTTATAATTTGCTTATGCAGGCAAGGCTGCAATGTAGAAGTACATGAAAGCTCATAAAATAAGTATGTTTTCTGTATTTTCCCCTCCAATTCTCAACTGACTAAGATATATGTATAATTATTATTATTATCTTATACACAAAAGATAAGACAATTATGTCAAAAGCATCCTTTTTTGCTCAGGACCTAATTGAGATGTCATACTGTGTCCATCCAACCTTCAGTTTTGAATTTTCCTTGTTTTGACTGTATTACTGGGTCAGTATTACATTGTTCTGCAGTTTGTACCACTTCCACAGTCTTTAAGAGTCTGCACAAGAGCTTCAAATGAGTCCACCGCAAAATTTAAATGGCTTTTACTAATAAAAACAAATATATTCTTGATTTATAAATAAAAATTAGTTGCATTTTTATGTTGTCTATAAGCTTTTTAACAACACCAATCAGTGTGAACATTTCCTTGTTCCTATGTACTTGGTTGTATGTGGTTGAACTGTTAAAATGCATCTATATGGGAACAACAAGAAAAATACCAGTTACTGGATGTAGCTCCAGTTCTTTGAGCACATGCAAGACCCTCTAATAGGCTTCACTACTGGTTGTGTAATGTAGCCAGAGGGCTTGCCAGACTTTAGTCTGTGGCGGCTGTGACCACCTCGGGCCAACCCTTGGTTCTGCCCCTGGCTGACAGTGAAGACTGTAATTATTAATAATTAATGTCACCCGACATACAGTTACAAGCGAGCTGTGCACAGATTTATAGGATCCAGGCAGACATCATGGTATTAAGGCAGGAGCCCAATTTCCTAACTGCCTTTCAGAAAACAAGAAGTAAAAATAAAAGGTCTCCTCACAAATTCAACCATTCTCTGCCCAGATTGTGACATTGAGGCTGGGCTGCAGAGGAGTCTGGCGTAAAGGCTGGAGTGCATTCAAGGGCAAGTGTGCATATGAGGGTGGTGGGGGAAGAAAAGGATGTTGTGATTGGTTCTTAACCTTTCTCTTGACATTCTGGTCAGTAACCCCAAGGTTTTAAATTACTGCTGTGGAGATTATCCTCAAGATCCATCGCCTCTAACTGAGCTTTTGCAGACCAGTGGGTTAATCTTGGGCTTGGGCCTGACTGCCTCAGTGAACTGCCTCATGTTCAAAACGCTGAGTGTAAAGGGCCATTTTCAGATGTACTTTAAAGGTCCCATATGGTGAAAATACATTTTTAGTGTGTTTTGTGGTTGTTATAAACTTGGAGGTGTAAAATTTAAGCCGTTAGGATATAAATGTGTTTATTTCTGCCATTCCTTAGGAACCGCCACACTAGATAGCCTCCTGTCTTTAAAAGCCAGCCAGAATTCAACCCAGATGCTGCCTCACATCTAAATAACCAATAGCCATCCAGCTCACAGATTCAGTGTCTTCTTCTAGAAGGTGGGGTGAACAGCAGCTGTTTTCATGCAAAAAAAAGTCAATATAGAGTGGTCTAAAACCAGGGGTTATACAGTTATGATCAACGTGAACCATCCTTAATGTATTTTGAGCTGACAAACACTCTGGTGACATGTGAGACTTTGATTAATTTGCTGAAAAGGAGGCGCACAATACAAGACCTTTAAATTAACAGAAAGTCCGATGAATTTAAATGACTAAAACAAAATTTTTACCCCCTAATTTGCGGACAACCAGGACATTAAAACACAAACCCACAACTACAGGCCAACAAGTGCACCATGCCAAAAATTTCAGATATTCAAGCCAAGATTTATCTTTGACTGTATCACAACCAGCGGCATAAACAGCCGGGCTTAGCAGACATTATATGTCCCCTGTGCTATAAGTAGGGACAGATAGCATATGTGCAGCTTCTGTGCCATATAAAATTTAGTCAGACAGTCAGAGCCCAATCTGTGATGCTTTATTTCCCTTTATCTCCCTTGACAATGCATAGCCTCCACAACCTTCAGAGACTGCATGAGCTTCCCTTTAACCCCCACTAGAGGGCGCCTAATGACTGGTGACTAACCATCCCTGCGCATAGTGGACATCAGTATTATCCTCTTTATTCATCTAGTGTGCATGTATGTATTTAAAAACTAAATTTTTTTTAGTCAAATTTTGAATTATATTTTGGCATTGCTTTGGATATGTCAGTGAATAGTAACTATTTTTATCTTGTTGTTGTCATTGTTGTTGTTTTATCCTTTTACTGTAAACAATGCCAATAAATTCCCATTGAATGTTCTAGAGCGTATTACTACACTATAAACTGAAAACAGCTGATGCAGTAGTTCTTTAGTGCATTTCTAGTCAATTAAGATCCAAAGCAAAGAGCTCAGACAGCTGCTATTAGGGTCCATCACTGAGAGAGAGTTTTACATTGTGGTTGCTCACAGGATGATGAAAGGTCATAAAGCCATATCCATGTGTTTTTTAAGTGCCGGTGGTCACGGTGAAAAGCATAATGAAAAAGTAAATGGAGTTCCACACTGAAAAATCTCAAAGGATGGGATACAAAACCAAAGCTGACCCCGACAGTGGAGAGGCCAAGAAAAAGCTAAGACTCACTATAAGGACATCCTATGTGTCTCAACAATTCTGGTACCAATGCCATCACCTCTCCAAAGACAGACACACAAAAGATCACAGCTTTTGCAAAAGTTCACCTGGACAAAAAATAAAGCTTTTGGTCATCAATTGTGTTTGGTAAAAGAAAAGAGAAAAGCATTCAACCCTACAGCCGTCCCCACAGTCAAGCATGGTGGTGCAATAGTAATGATTTGGAGTTTTTCAGCCAGTGGAGCAGGTAACCTTATCAAAGCAAATGGGATCATGAGAAAAGAGGATTATGTGCAAATTTTACAGGAAAACAGAAGGCTGTCTGCAGAAAAAGTTGTCCTGGGGAAGCATCGGAGCGTCCAACAAGACAATGATCTGGAATAAATGGTAAACAGAAACAATATGAGCATGTTAGAGCGGCAGAGTCAGAGTCCAAGCCTGATTCAAATCAAGAATTTGTGGAGGAACTGAAGACCAGAGTGACTCAAACAGCTGGAGATCATCACGAAGAACAAAGTGGAGACATGCAGAAAGACTGTTAAGAACAGTTTGATTGCTGGGTAACATATTAAGGATTTACCACAGACGACTGTAACTTAACATATGGTTGGTGCAGTAAATGCATGACAAACAAAAAATAAAATTACAAACAAAATAAAACTAAATAACATAAAATAATAGCTACTATCATGTTTATTAAGTGTTTTAAACTGTCCTCTCTCTCCTTCAATAACTTAGACTGAGCCATTCTATATTAAGACAATTCATTTAATTTGAGAGAGTGATATGTGGTTAACTCGCTGAATCCTCGGCATATAATGAGCAGGGTACTGATCTTTCAAAAAAGAAGTGTGGAAAGTTTGGAAAAAAAATACCTGCACTCAGGAGCTGTAAGTGTGGGATGATGGTTTTAATACAACTTCAACATTTTACAATTTGTGCTGAAAGACATTAGGGCTTCTCCCACATTAAAATAGAAAAGCTAAAATATTACTTTCATTGATAAAAAGTAAAACTTTTTCTTAAACCTTAGAGCCGGCTGGTTTGAAAACATTATTTTTTCTTTTACCAGTAATTATAGGAACAAATTTTTCCACTGTAATTATATCGTTAAAGTACTTCTTGGCCTTCGTTAGATGTGCCTTCCTTGAGCACTTTCAGGTGTTGGAGTTTTGTTCAACGAGAGCTCAGCCATTCAGCCATGGAAGGACAGGTGAATAGGTTGGTCAGTTCAAGAGTGAAGCCAATTTTGTTTCCCCTTGAAGTGCTTATCTTCTCACTGAAAAGCTAAACACCTCTGAGGTCTGAGATTGAATTATTAAAGGGCAGCATTTCCCTCCTTCATGAACGAAATCAGGTGCAGTAAACCACAGACACTTCAGATTCTGTTGAGGTGGAGTTTAAAGGTCATTTTCGGTTTACACAAAATCAAAGAATATATGAACAAATCAGGATTACACCATATATTTATTATATCTGTACTCAGATGGACTTATTTGGTGAGACGGCATTTACAGCGTGATCAGATCAATTGAATGTCCACTTATTTTCCTATTTATCTTGCTTCCCTCTGTCTTCTTTTCCTTATATCTCCTTAACCTACTTTTTTGTCCCTTACTTAACTTTTCCCTCTTATATATATCCACTCATTTCTCTATTAAAGACTAAAAACAAGTTGTAAATCTAACAAGTCATTGTTTCCAAATTAAAGGGATCATCTCAGTTAAAGCTCCCTGTTGATCTCTTTTTCTTGCATAATAACTTGGCCTCACTCACAAGATCAGTTTGAGAGTGAAGGCAGTTTTAAGACAGGCTACCATTTAGTTAATATGTATTAAGCTATAAGTTTCATTATGCTGCTATGTTTTTGGGTGAACACTAATTAACCATTATTGCAAATAATGGTTACAGTGATGCCTTATAAGAGAAAGTCAGCACAGCAGTGGAGACAGATGGTACACAATTACCTCAGTATTAACTACTGTATGCTTTCAAAGTGAACAATCTTTGCAATGGGAAGAACCAGATATGCCTTTCTACAGTTCATGCCACACATACTGTATTACATTATATACATACACTATTGATGACATGACACAGAAGGAATGTGGATACAGCAATTTGATAAATTCAAAAATGCACTGAAAATAATAGCATCTGTTTATGTTGTAAGAGCTTCCTGTAATTCTTTGAATTTGGCACTGGATGGCGCAAAAGGAGAGGAATGGTTGAGGAGCATCCTAACATTGTCACTCAAATCAGCACACAGCTGCTTTAGTTTGCTTAGAAAGCAGATGCACAAAAATGTAGCAGTAAGCAAAAAGAATGACATGGAGTATATGCTGCATGGACATGATGGAGCAACTTTCCCAAGTTTTTGTTTTTTTTTTTAACTGAAAAAAAGAAGCTTCTCGTCATAACTGTGGATCAGTGTCAGGGTCCTGGTGCCTGAGGGTCAGCAAAAATAAAAAGGGCACATGATACCTTCAGTGGGCCTGAAGATATCATGTGCCCACAATTAGCAGAAAACAGCAAAGCATGTTTTAGGAAAAATCCACATCCTCAATGAAGATGACCATTTTATAGGGTTGTTCTGGCTATAAGGAAAACAAGACCCCTTTATCTGAAAATATAATAATAATAAATTAAATTTTCTGGAGACTTTTATTAACTCTTAAACATGCCAAATTAGACATTTAAATTTGAGCATCTGGATGAAGAACAGTCTCTAGCTGCACTATATGGAGCCCTTTGTATTGTCCTACAGTTTTCCATCTCCTTTTGGTCACCTGTCAGAGTAAGCCAGTGCTGATCTACATCTGTGCAAGCACAAGCTAGCACAAGTTAGCACAAGCTAGCACAAATTAGCACAAACTAAAATGGTGTAAATGTAGCCTGACAAAAGAACACAGCACCACAAGGCTGACTTCCAAATATTTAGTACTATAGGTGCTGTCTCTCTAGCATGTTATTAAGCACGTTAAGCAGTTTTGGACGGGCCCATGTAAAATTTGCTATATCCCACAGCTAATTTCAAAGTGTAGAAGGTTACAGCTGCACTGAACCAAAGACAATAGAACAGTCTGAAGGCAGCGTGAAGGCCGCACTTGCAGCCATCCAACCATAAGTCAGTAACCCTTTAAACCACTTTAAGGTGAAGCCCTTTGACACTCATGTTTCACATAATTTTTCATTTCAGACAACACACTCATGGTTTATTTAGCATTTGTTAAAGTACTGAAGTTCTGTTTGTAGCACACTTAATTAACTTTTGGATGTTCAACATTTGGGACATGTTTTTAAGTGTTACTAATATTTTCTTTGTTTTACCTGTACTAGGGTGTCCAGGCTTCTGCAGCTGTGGTCATCTGGCTGGTTTTGGGCAAAAGTTTGCTGCAGTGGATCTCCAGGCTTTTATACCAGAGCTGCCAATCAGGCCACAACAAATGCCTGCCACCTCAAAGGGGGACTGGGTTTATTTGAATTAAATATTACTTCATTCATTTGACTTGTGTTGGGTATTTAGATATAGTTTAGGTCTATTTGATATTGTTCTTTTTGATTAAGTAGACAAACTGTGATGTTTTGTGGTCTTTGTATTTCGTTTAGGTGTAGGTGTTTTATGTGTTTCCCCCGTTGTGTTCCTGTGGTCTGATCAACCAGTATATAAACCCCTTCTGCTCATTGTTTGTCAGGTTAGTTATGAGTTTGTTGTTTTTTTTAATCAGTGTGGTTGTTTTGCTGAGTTACTTTGTTGATATACCCTTAGGTAAGTTCTTTTTATTTGACCTCTTTTATGGGTCCAGAATTTAGTATTTTTAACTTCTTTTTTGGGTGGAAAAAAAACTGGTTTTGAAATTCATCTGTGAGTCCTCTTACTTTGCAGCTCAGTCCTTCACAGACACCATGGCTAATAAAAGAAGTGCAAAAGTCAAAAAGACAAAGTGTTTTAAAAGGTGCTTTATTTTCAAATTGGTCAGCTTACATAAAAGTTTTCTAATTTCTACCAGAACGGTCATCACAAAGGCATATGGGTCATTCCGCCTCAGCTCACCGAACGCAGACAGAAACATTACCGGTTTTTGACCAAGTTTACACCATCACATAACTGGCTTGTATTTTTCTATCCAAGCTGGGTTGCACCATTGAAGACCATATTTACACATCAATGAGGCTGCAAAATTTCAGGACTCTAGCTACATAATTTCTCAACTTATGGCACTTCAAACATTGTTTCACACATTGACACAAAGAAAACAATGCAAAAATGGACATAACCCCACCCCTCTTTTAAGAATGTTTAGCTCAAAAACTACTGTTATCTATGACCTCAGATTTTACACATGGTCAATTCAATCAATATGTACCACTTTAAAAAAATGTCAAATTGAAGATCAGCTGTGAACTTTTTTTAATCTGGTGAATTGGGGTGGAATGACCCATATTAAAGAGAACAGTCTCGTGTTCTTCCCTCTTCAAGGCCTCATGTTTTCTCATATGTGTGGGATGGAAACCTTATGAACAGCACTGGACAGAAAAACTGCATTTCTACAACTTCTGCACAAACAGCAAATTGTTTTTTTTTCCTGTGCATTGGAAATGTGCAAAAATGATTCTTTTTATAAACACAATTTGATCCTTTCAGTCCAACAACATTTGGCAGGTCGAGAAGAGCGACATGATTATTTTATTTAAGCTCATTCATGTGTGCTGGGAGCCAATAGGATGGCAGACAGCTTGCCAGGTGGGAGTCTCAGTCACGCACGAGAAGGATGGTAGTGCTATAGACACAAAATTTTGGAAGCATGTAAACCATCTGGGTATCTTATTGTGGAAGCTTGGAAAAGTGTATGCATCGGCAAGCAACTTCCATTTGAATAAATGAGGTGTCATCTTGCCAGCTTTCTTTAACACATCCATGAGGGCACTAGAGGGCACCAGTCATGCTTTCTTCCCACTGAAAGGTCACCCAATTCTGCACTTAAGTATGTTACACTAAGTGGCACTGTAAATAGCATTTGTTCCAATTGTTTTTAATGGCACCAGTATAAAACCTGTAGTTCACCCAATTACAACCCCATTTTTTCATTTAAAGTCACTTTACCATGCTTTCTTCCTTGTGAAGGACTTTATATTCTTCCACTAAACAGGCACCCATGAAGGCACTTTATTTCAGGTTGCCATTTCGAGACACAATATAGGGCACTTCATTCTGATTGACCTAGAACAGACAGCTAATAGAAACTTTGGTGTGTTTTCTCCATTGTGTGGGACCATAGAGTGTGTTTTATCATATTTACTTTAGCATGAGGACACCTTAAAGGGCACTTCTGCAGTAACAGTTGTGCTGTTTTATATACAGGTTTGAATACAGGGACAGCAGTTACATCTGAGAGTTTGTCACAAAATAATAAGAAAGGAAAGAAAAAAGTTCTGATACACAATCTGTTTCTAGATTTTAGACATTTTTGTAATATTTGATTTTTGCTGAGATATTGGACCATTTCAAAAATGTTTGCAATGAAACCATGTGAGATGTTTAGAGGGAAATTACAATTCACTTGAAATCTGACCCAGATCAACCACTGGTCTTTTTAAGAAGCCAAAAAAGGTTGGAAACCACTAGTTTAATCTTGTCGAAACTACAAGATTTACCTTTAAAATCTAGTGGGGCGCAGGAATAAAGCAGCATTAAATGGAATTATTCAAGCAAAGTGCAAGTACCTCAAGACTGTACAGTACTTGAATCCACCACTCGCTGTAACCAGTAAACATCAAAGGACTAGAGGAAAAAAAAAAAAAATATATATATATATATATATATATATAATATATATATATAAAAATATATTACACAATACCCACAAAAGCCCATTAGGTTTCTGAATATCCTGTTCCAAAAAAATATTAGATAATCAATTTCAAGCTTTAATTTTCAAAATGCAATTATGGAACATCTAATAACGTTCAATAAATGGGCTGTTGTACTGTTGTCCAATAAGGAGATAAATCAATAAAACAATTCATTTAAACCAACAGTAAAATTAAAATGGTTTAGGTTAAGTGATAGAACAGAATGAGAATTCGACTTTGGAACCATGTGGAGAATTTCTCTTTGCTTAAGGGGAAAAACGTTCCCAGAATGACTTCTTACTACTACTAATAGTACTATAGTATAATAGTAAAAGTATATAATATTTTATATTCTAAAAAAATAGCAGACTTATTTAGCCAATAATTTGTACTACATGGGAAAAATATCCCAAAGAGAAAAGACATTGGCAATGAGGAGGAACAATTCCTATTTGACTTTTTCTGAAGAGCCCTCTGGTAGAAGCATCATAAATTATTGTAATTAAGCTGCATGTTTATCACATCTGTGCTTTTTCATATGTTCTGGCAACACTCAATGTAAACTGTTGCACACAGTGTCAATTATAACATTCTCTGCTTCAATCATAGGAGCCACCGGGCATTTCCATGCCCCACCCACCCACCCACCCCCTTATTTTGACAAGCCAAAAATAACAACAATAAAGAAAAAGTCAAAACAAAAATTCCAAATATGTCTATATTAATAAATACAGGTAAAAAAAAAAGGATATAAATAAAACCCAATTAGTCAGGTAACTATTATTTATAAAGCACACTGTAAAAAACAGTAATTGAGTCAAAGCCTCCCTTTCTGGGAGAGAAATACAATTAATTCAGTTAAAACGGTTAAATATTAGTAGCTAAAGACTCAATACAATATTATGAAAAAAAATACAAATTTGCCCAACTAATTTAAATAATAAAGTCAAGGCCCCATAATATTTTATATTTTGTTTATTTGTGCTACATCGAAAATCTAACACATCATCATTATAATAATAATAAATAAAGGAAAAACGCCTATTTTACTTTTTATGACGAGCCCTCTAGTAGAACCAGCAGCCATTGTTGTTCGTCACATCTATGCTTTTTCATCTGTTCTGGCAACACTTGATGCAAACTGCTGCAAACAGTGTCAGTTATAACAATCTCTGCTTTATTCATAGGAGCCCCCCTTAGATTTCAGCGCGGCCCCCCGAGCAGCCCTCTCAGACGCGCCCCTGCAGAGCAGCTCGGTGAAGCCCCACTCCTCCAGCGGTCCTCAGCTCTGCATGGCCTACTGCAGCTCCAGCTACAACTCGTGGAGGCAAGAATGACACCGGCGCTCCCCGACATCAAAGCAACCTGATCGTAAGGGCGGATCTCCTTCATTTCTATCTTTTTTTAAAAAATAAAACCACCACCACGATGGCGCTTATCTTTGCACCTTTACGGACTGGGTTAATCGTGGGTATTTTCACGTTCGCCGTGCTGTGGGGATTTGCGCTCTCCATCACTCGGTACTCTATACCGGAGGAAATGGAAGAGGGTTCCTTTGTTGCCAATCTGGCCACGGATTTGGGTCTGGATGTTCGCAGTCTGGAGGAGCGCAACGCCAAACTCGATGTCATCCACAGCAAGAATTACCTTGACATCAACAAAGACACCGGGGAGCTGGTGATCCGGGAGAAGATCGACCGGGAGAGCATATGCATGACTAAAACCACCTCGTGCTTTCTGAAAATGGATGTCATACTCGCCAACCCCGTGCGCATTTTCAACATCGAGCTGGAGATCATGGACATCAATGACAACGCGCCCGTGTTTCGCAGGCGGACAATGCACTTGGACATTTCGGAGGCAACCCCTCCTGGTGAGCGGTTCTCATTGACAAATGCGGTGGATGCGGATGTGGGGGCGAATTCTATCAAGACCTACTATCTGAGCGAGAGCAAATACTTCAACATCGACATCCAAACGGGCAGCGATGGCTCCAAATATGTCGATTTGGTGCTCAGTGGCAAATTAGACAGAGAGGAGTATGGAGTTCATAATCTGATTCTAACCGCTGTGGATGGAGGGGTGCCTCCCCGCTCTGGAACAGCCAGCATCATTATTAACGTCCTGGATATCAATGACAACGCCCCCCTCTTCAGTCAGCCCGTGTTTGCAGTCAATGTTCCAGAGAACTCGGCAGCAGGGACAGTAGTGATGACCCTGAACGCAACAGATTTGGATGAAGGCACCAACGCGCAGTTGGTATATTCATACACGCTGTACACCTCAGAGAAGACCCAAGAGCTCTTCTCTCTTGATCCCAACTCAGGTGAGATCAAGGTGAAGGGGGTGATCGACTATGAGGAGAGTCAGAGTTTTGAGATGCACATCCAGGCTCAGGACCGAGGGGCCAACCCTCTGGCAGGTCACTGCAAGGTGACAGTGTCTGTCACAGATCTGAATGACAACTACCCCGAAGTGACCATCAAGTCTTTGAAAAGTTCCCTGACTGAAAACGTCGCTGTGGGTACACTGATTGCGGTGGTGAGTGTCAGTGACAGGGACTCTGGGGTCAATGGGGAGGTGGAGCTCACCTTGAATGAGCAGGAAAAGTTACCGTTCCTCCTCAACAAATCCTCAGAGGGCTACTTTGAGCTGCTGGTGTCGAAGCCGCTGGACAGAGAGGTCATAAGCAAATACGAGATCATTCTGAGGGTGACGGACAAAGGCTCGCCACCCTTAACTGAAAATGAGACCGTCACTTTAGACATCCTGGACATCAATGACAATGCGCCCGCTTTCTCCCAGTCCTTCTACACGATCCATGTTGTGGAGAATAATCCACCAGGGGCGTTATTGACCTCTCTAAGTGCATTTGACCCAGATCTTAATGAGAACCAGTACTTGGTTTATTTCATAATGGAGAAAGAGATTGTGAACACGTCTATGTCAATGCTATTCTCCATCAACCCTGAGAACGGAGATCTCTACGCCCTGAAGACCTTTGATTACGAGAGAGAGAGGGACTTCCTGTTCCACATCGAGGCGAGAGACTCTGGTGTTCCCCCGCTGAGCAGCAATGTGACTGTTCATATCATCATTCTGGATCAAAACGACAACACACCTATGATAGTGTCACCTTGGCGGGCGCAGGGCTCCGTGGTGGAGGAGGTGATCCCCAGGTCTACAGATAAGGGACACCTGGTGGCCAAGGTGATCGCTATTGATGCCGACTCTGAGCAGAACTCCAGGGTCACATACCAGCTCCTGCAGATCAGTGACGCCAGCCTCTTCAGCCTGGATCAGTACAACGGCGAGATCCGGACGACCAGGATGTTCAGTTACCGAGACCCAAGACAGCAGAGGCTGGTAATAGTTGCCAAAGACAACGGCCAACCTGCCCTCTCTGCCACTGTCACCATCAAGATATCCACAGTGGAACACGTCATGTCCTTTTCAGAGACTACAGAGCTGCCACTCGAGTATGACGTCTTCACAGACCTGAACCTGTACCTGGTGATCGGTTTGGGTGCCGTGTCCTTCCTGCTACTGATAACCATCCTGGTTATTATTGTGCTCAAGTGTCAGAAACCGAAGCCGAAGGCCATCAAGATCCCCCCAGCCAATAGGAACAGCGTGATCAGCAGGAACAGTGTCATCAGCCAGAGAAGCTCCACCATCGCGGATTCCACCCTGATCTCCAGCGATGCCTACTGGTACAGCCTGTTCCTCGCAGAGACCAGGAAGGGGAAAGTGGTCGTCAGACAGCCCATAATTCCCAAAGGAGCCGGGTATTTTGTATCCAGTATACCGAGGAGCATAGGGCCAAGTGAGACCACAGACTCCAGAGCGTCCACGCTGGAGGTATGTTAAGTGGTAGCTGGGTTTGGTTGAGATTAAGCATCATCAGTCATGATTGAAACTCAGGGGCAGGTCAGCTGACTTAGTGCAGAATTAAAACTTCCCACACATCATGTTTCTCCTGTAGAGCAGAGAATTGTTTTGTTGAATTTACTTTAGGTGCATGTTGTAAAGTGTCTTTACTGCTGTATATATCCTACAGCCATTTTATCGTTTTACATTTTAATGTCATATTTGCAAAATTACAAGGACAACTTCCGAGTATCAATATTTTATGTTTCTTGTAATATAGTAAAGTAGCTGTTAACTATGAAATTATTCAGCAACTATTTTAATAATTGATCAGTCAGTTTGAGCTATTTCTAAGAACAAAAAGTCTGATTTCTCACATTCCCGCTTTTTAAACTTGAATGTTTTCTGTTTTGTTGTTGTTTTTTTTTACTCCTATGACAGTAAACCGAACATTTGAGGACGTCATCCTGGGCTTTGGGAAACACTGATTTTTCATTTTTCGCCATTTTCTGTTCGTTCATAGACCAAACATCAAGAAAATAAACTAATGATACCAAAAATCATTTGTCACAGCCTTAACTGATAACAACTATTTTAAAGTTAAACATGTTTGGCGGATTACTGATGTGCACATCACTTTAGTAACTCTAAAGTGATGGAAAGTTGCTTCAGTACTAAATTTAAGTTTAATTTCAGCTTTTGATTTTCTTGAGTATTTTTTTTTAACTTTGTATTTGTACTGCACTCCATTCCAGACATACAATATTGTACTTTTTACTTGACAACTTGAATTTTTAGCTGCTTTTCAGATGAAGAATTTATCTAATCTGGGGACTCTTCTTAAAGGAACCCCTGTTAAGTCACACTATAGTATTAAACAGTACAATGTATAAAACTCCAAATACACAGTACAGTCTGTGATGCAAAGGAGTAAAAACTAACTGCAATAAAGTGCCACTGCACATAGATGCACCAGTATTAAGGATATAATAATTATTTAAGGGTGCATCAGTGTTCTGTTGCTTCTGATACTCACACTACATGTTGCTTATAATACTTCTGTCTTTTTATTGTGTAGGATTTTGAATGCAGGCCTTTAACTTGGCATATTTTCATAACTGTTATACTGGCACTTTCACTTACGTAAAGGATCTCAGTGCTTCTTCCACCACTGTGACTCTTACTTTGACGTGCATTCAGGTTGACACCGCTGACTGCAAAATCACTGCTGGTTTTATTATTTAGTTTGTGTCTGTGTTATGAGTGTGAGGTTTGGAGTGTAGAGTGCTCACCAGCTGATTTCACTCTGGGGGACGACTTTTGACTTTTTTCTGGTGACGCTGAAATGTGATACAAGTGGAAAAAAACAAGAACAGGACTGGCGCGTTTGTGACGAAGGTGTTGTGTAATTACTGCAGCTGATTTCTTTAACATTATGCTGTATTAATATATTGAAATATACAGCATAATGGAGCACAGTGCACCTCTTTATAAAGGCTGCAGAAAAATTTGTTCTAAATTGGTTGCAGCTAAGGTAATTTTCATTATCTGTGTATTTCTTCAACAAGCTATATGCACTTTTATTGCATAATTAGGCCAAACACACCCACCCCATCATCCTCACCCAAAAAAATGTGCCACTGTTTGATGTCTTGTGTAGTATGTAGGTCATGTACTGCAGATGCATAACACACAATCATGGTGTAACTAGTAGGCGTGAGAGGGGGAGTACTACAAAGCAGCCCAGACACGGATGGGTTCTCTTCAAGGACAAGAGATAAGGCTGCGCTACGTGAGATGCATTGAGAATCTGCAGCAGCTCTCTGGCGCACAGTAGACTGTCATCAGTGTAGAACCGCTGAAAAATGATCCAGATGTTGTTTGTTTTTTGCACAGCTGTACCTGCAGAGTAAACCGAAACAAGCGATCCGCTGCAAGATTAAACAACATGAATATGCATAATGCGCAGACGCATGTGGGAGAGTGATGTGAATGTATTGTATAAGTGTGAGTTTGAGTGTCTGAGCTTCACGCATTCCACTGAACTTGTCTCTTTTTTCTATTCTTAAGTACTCAAAATGAAAGGAAGTCCATTCTACAACTGGAGGTATGCTGGTTGCTAACTACATTCTGTAGAGCCACTATGACTGTGTAGACATTTTTCTATCCCTCTTCTATTTGGTATACATGTTTGGTTTGGCTCAAAAACATTTTTTGGTTTGATAAACTGTCACAGATTCCAGCGCAGATCTTTGGGGTAATCCTTCAATCGACATGTTTTCACTGATTAAATAGAGCAGAATCCGATATTTTCCATTTGTCCCCAGTCTAACAGTCCTCCTTACAAATAAAAAACACTCTGCTCCAATCCGATGCGACTGCAAGCGCTGAAATTTAAATTGGCCGCTCTCTCAAGTGAGAAAACCTATCAGCTTATACTGAGAGCTGAGATTAGAATAAAATTGGCTGCTGGTCAGATTTTGCATTGTGCACATCTGGCATCTGGAGATTCGGGGCAACGTGATGGCACAGATAGAAAAAAGGGTAAAAAAAAAAAGGCGGGGGGGGGGGGATTAAGGAATGAATTGTCCTGAATAGGTTCTCAGCATGTAACGTACCTGTGAGCAGCGGCTGTATCAACGAGCTCCACATCGCTGCACACGAGACCATGTGTCAGATCTGTGGGAAATATAATATAGAGCCTATTTCCCTTATCTCAAAGAGTTTCTTGATAGTTGTGACATTGGCCCGCCAAAATACCAAATAGCACATTGTGATGCCTGCTTGTGCATGCTTTAATCACACCCTCTGCTTCCCCAATGGCTTTGTCATATGTCGTGTATGTTACTGATTTCTATGGATGATTTGGTGAAAATTGTGAATACTAAAAAAAAAAAACGGATTCAAAAGGAGATGAAAACATACACCCAAATGTAGAAGCTAGTTAATAATTTACCCTTAAACATAAATGTCCCTGAAGTCCAATGAAACCTCAATGATGGTGGCAGTAACCAGTCACGATCCACTGTTGCATGAGTGATGACTTTCTCCAAGTTTATATCGAGCTTCTTGTTGTGGCTAATTCTATGTTCTGTCTCTCAGCAGGAGCCCAGAAGAGAACTGCCATGATATAATCATCTCTTCATGGGAGTTTCTGGCTGAAATTCTTCCTCTGACTCACAAAGAAGATGTAAAACAACTCTCCTCCCCTCAGCCCCTCCGCTCCAACCTCTTCTTTCTCTCTCCGGTCCCTCCAATCCCCACGCACAGACATCGACCACTAATCACCTCAGCTTTCTGCCGCCGTTATTCTTTTAAGCATGAATCTGCATGATTCTACGACATGTTCAAAGCATTCGGACGACGATTTGAAACCATTTATGGCAGGATGTTATTCGGGACGTTCCTAAAAGAGGCCTCATGTAGTAAATCATTCCCTCCTTAGTGCTTTGACGCTTCGTAATGGACAACTTTGCCTTCTCTCCACGGCTGTAGTTCTAGAAACCATCAGTAGTTGGTCATATACTTAAGTCATGCGACTTTTTTTTAAAGCAAGAGCTGAAAACACGCCTAATAATAATAATGAAACACATGAATCAGGGTGAATATGCTTCTTCCGTAAATCTGATTGATGCATAAGTGTAGCTGGTTATATCTAGAGCCCGACCAATACCGGATGTTTGGGGTCAATACCGATTTTAGGAAGTAGGAAATTTGATTTTGGTGTATCAACCGATGTTTTTATATATATATGATGGGGTCATTGTTATTAACTTTCCAGCAATGTATTTTGCAAAATAGTTAGCAACTTACAGTGAAGACAAGTTTGACTCTGCACCACCCTCTGCTCACCTGTGATACGTACTCTGCTACATGTACTGCAGACTGTCAAAGTACTTTTATCAATGGAGTCAAAGCTCCATTCATAAAAGCTGCTGGTAAAACTATATGATGATGCCCTTTCTAAAATACCCTAAAATATTTTTCTGTATAATATGTAAAAATAACTAATATCAGTGTAGATCGGACTACAAATATGGCGTCACTGATGTATCCAATAATAATATCGGCCAACTGATATATTGGTCGGGTTCTGGTTATATCACTGATTCAGGCTTTGCCCTTGGTGTTCTTTTTTTCTTTTTTTTTTAAATAAAACGTTTCTATAGTATTAATGAGTCATGCCGTTAAGTGAGGCTCATATAGTCATTTAGTAACTTTCTGATTAAGGTAATCCGTGATTCAATTTTAGGTCTTTTTTTAACGATGTTCGTTGTGCTCAACAGGTTGTGAATGTGTGAAAATGACAAAAAAAAAAAAGAATGAAAGAAAACCGTAAAATGGCAAAAACAAACCAAAAAAAACAAACCATAGGACATGTATTGTTTCTCTTCTTATTTGATTGTAGATAGTGTAGTTGTATAGAAACGATAACTGAGGTCAAAGAAGCAAAAAGGCAACTAACGTCAAATGTGCAATTCATACCTGATCCGACTGTCGAGACATGAATTTCACTTGCAATACTGAATTTTTTGAACCATGATGAAAATCTGATATTCACTTGTTCAGCCTGAGTCCTCTTGTTGGAGGGAGGGAGCAGGTGAGGGTTCAACGGGGGAGGCGTGTCCTCGGATCTGGGTTTTATTCAGGGTAATCACAAATTTAGGCGAGGGCAGAGGGGAGTGTGTTCAACATTCAAACACAGTGAAGCATATTTTTCAAAACAGGGTCAAATGTCAAAGTAACTTTCTTTGTGAGAAGATTTGCTCATCTTCTATCCCCCCACAGCAGCTGGCAATTCAAATTACAACTGCATTCCTTCATTGCACACGGTGCAAACTGTATCAATCAGCTAAAAAAATTTACAATAACAGTGAAAATTTGAAGAAAAAAAAGTATTTTGTAATGATAAATGCTCTGTTTATTGAAAAGAGTAAGAGTATTAAAGTGTATTTATCTTTGCCAGGGTACAAGGGGGTACAAGGTACAGGCAAGGTGTTGTTTTATGAATATTCCTGTTTTTATATATATTTTATGTATTAACTTTTAATGCTGCTTTTGTGAGCTTCTTCAAGGGCATTTTGTGTTGCATATTTGTAGTTTAGTGCATAAGACGTTGTTTTGATAGTGTACATAAGTTTAAAAAATTGAAACGAGAATACTTTTCTTGACCTCAAAGGTAGCGCTATTGCACTACTGTTAATCCCAGGACTTTAATTTTTCAGAAACAAGGAGCTTATTAAGACCACTCATTAGGGTGCTAAGTGATAAAAAATGTAATTGCATGAGGTAAGAGGATTGGATTATGAGAAGAAGAAGAAGAAGAAGAAGAACATAGTGTTAATTATAGTTACAGTATTTTAGAGCTGACTCTGCAAGTGCAAAAAAACTGCTGAACCAATAGAGTGCATAAAATAGTATTAAGCAGATGACAGCACTTTGAATTTGAAATATGCACTAAATCTAAATGTGATCACAGCCGTCCCTCAGTAATGCAGTGAAGACAGAGCATTTCTGGATGTATCGAGCTCCATATTCTGAGTCAGTGAAATTGAACCTTTCCCTTCCTCTCTGCCGCTCTCTCACTGTTCCACCAGGCTGCCCAGACATAAACACAGCTGGCTGCCTGTCTGTGAGACTAAAGATGTCACTTAATGAGGGATCTCTTGCTGTGGAGTACGTGTTATATGTGCAATCACTGCCCAAAGTGATTGATTCCAACATTGTTCCAAGAATTAATAAATTGCACATATGATGAGCTCCTTGTGTGCCTTCTGCAAAAGATAAATGTGACTGTTGATGAATGAAATAATGGCATTTCCTATAGTATTACAAATTTACAGCTACTCCCACGATACAGTACCTTAAATTGCTTGTCGGATTGGGGCTCAGCCTTTTGGATTCAGAGCAGATGTTCAATGAAGAACCGGTAGATGCATTTACTGTAAATTGAACTGCTTTATACTTTGTGTTTTTTTATACAGTAGACCTTTTTGATATCTTCTGTATTCACTGTGATCGAATGGCACAGGAGGTGCTTGTGCTCGGTATAGTAAAAGTGAGTTATTTCTCATTTGTGTGCACTGCTCAGTTATTTTTTTTTCCTTCCTGCAGCTAATTTGCCAGTCAGATTGTACAGTATGCTTCGAGAGTTGCATCAAACGTAATTCCAGTTCCATCCCGCTTAGTGGATCAAAGATAGTATGGGTGAGAATGGTCTTGCTTTATTTTCAAGTCTAGTTAATTGTCAGATTTTGATGTTGCTTATTTGGCTTAAATGTCCTGCCTGATCATGCTAGTTTGAATAAAGCTTTTTAATCTGTCTTTCTATTGTGTCTCTGATGAAGAATGAAACTGAAATTATCAAAAGTGACTTCTGCAATGTGACACACTCTCTTTCTGTCTCTCTCTCTCTCTCTCTCTCTCTCTCTCTCTTCTTCCCTCTCTCTCTCGCTGAAATTCCCTCACATGCACACATTTTGACCCAGTTTCTCTTTATACCGCTCTGTACTAATTCTTGGAAATTGAAAACTAAATAAAGGAGATGCGCCTGCAGTTCAAATCGCAAAAGCAGACAAATAATAGCTTTGTCAGGATTAGTAAAAGCTTTGAGCCAAATTGCAGTAGTCTACTCTTTGCAGTGACCACACAGGGCTCTCAGTCTGTAGTCCTACAGGAGACGGATGTATGAGAGTCATGTGAAGCAGCCACTATTAAAGAACAGAAGGCATGTCTTATAGTGCCAGTGAGATTTTAGCCAGTGTTTTATTTCAAACTCCATAACAATGTCCTTATATATTCATACTCTTTAGTGCAAATTGAGATGCAATCAGGTCAGAGTTGAAATTTCCAATATGTAATTCATACAGTATTTATTCTATGATGCTAGCAAGGTGGTAAACCAGTACTTCAGCACTACAGAACTTCACAAAACTGCCACTGCATCGAAGGCCTTGAGGTCCCTGTGCTTTAAAAGAATCCGAAGTAGGTCGGTGGAAATAAGCAGTGCACCTTTGGCTACATCCATGCGTGCTGAGTGTCGCTGCCATCAATTCTTCCCCCCAGTGGGCTACGTCTTCTGAACCGGTGCTGTCCGTGGTGCTGAAAGTGTTGCGCAACCCAGTTGGGATAAACCAGGTCACTGAGGTTCAAAAGAGGCACTTTTTATTACACTGTTCACTTGAAGGTGGAATTAGATTTTTAGTTTTCTCTGTAAACATTTCCCTCTGCAAAATTTCCAAATTATCGCAGCTGTTTCTCTACACAGTATCGAGGTAGTATAGGATAGGTCCTGTATGTAGGGCAGCACTGTCCAGCCACTTACAGTTCTGATTTGTTCTGGGGTTCAAATAGTGTGAATCTAGTGGAATTAAATGGCAAATGGGTTTCCTCTAATAGTCGGAAGACATTAGTTGAACCGTCATGAACTGCTGACCTGCACATAGTGTTCTGCTTTTGCTCAGTGCACGCGAAATTCGATTCTTGTCCCTGAACAGAAACAGGCAAATATGAAAAATCAATAAGTGGACTGTGCATGTTGTTATTCTTGTCTATGTGTTTTTTTATCAGCCCTTTTATGCAGAACCTGTTAAAAAAATAATGTTTTTGTACACCTAAAACATGGATGTTTTGCAATATCTAACATTTTGATTGCAATACACAGCAGTCTTCTAATTTAAAATGCACATCAAGGCAAAAATACAACAGGGGAAAGGGTAGGAATTTCAACAAACAGATATCACCATGACAATTCTCAACTGATTACTTTCATTAAGATAATTATTTTTGCATTGCAGGTTTTCTGGGGGAAAAATATACAAATGAGGTAAAAATCCTCTAATGTGCATGTTTTCAGATGACACATCTGATCACTGGACAAAGCATCATAGTGTTGACATATTAGAGACAAAAGTTTTCTCTTTTTATCACTCTATAATTCAGGCAATATTGTCAACAGCCAGGAAAAAAATGTGTTAAGGAATAAGTTGTTATATTATTCACAATAAGAATGATGTATGAACAAAGCCCTGTGTAAAAACCTCCAGGATATAGATAGGAATAATAGTGAAAGACTCTGGTACATCTAAATGCTACTGAACGGGAGATTTCTGACTCAGACTATGGGGAAAAACAGCCTTTAAAGACATAAATTGCTCAATTCTGTTCATGTTTTTTTTTTTACTGAAAGCTGCTATTTATTAGTAGAACTTTTAGATATCACAATAAAACCTCTGCAGTGTGCACAATAGACGAAATGCAGTAAAATAAACACCTAAATGTGTATTATGAATGTTTCCACCAGTCTGAAAGAACACGTTTCCGGCTGGTTTGGAGTAATTACTAGAAATAATGTGGGTTCAGTCGAAGTTTTAATAACTGTTGCAGATGCTATGCGTGAAAAGGTTAGAGGGAGAAGAGATTAAGTATTAACTGACAACCAGACCTTTTTCAGGTGGCAACAACAACATCTGCAGCCTCTGAGTGTTTCCCCAGAGCACTTACAGTAAATGTATCAATCACAGAAAAGCAGCAGCACTGAAAACACTGTCTTCTCTTCTGTAAAGTAGTCGCACAAGTCTCATCTTAGACGATAATTTGTGGTCTGGAAAAGGTATGCTATTAGCACCCCATAATATATCATCATTTGAATTTCTTTGTGCAGCGCTGTAGTGCTTTAGTCTGGTGTTTGGGCTACAACATAAATCATTTTAAAAATCTGTCTTCCTCAAAGTAAAAAATAAAAGCTTTTGTTTGTATAGAGCTTGACCGGCAGACAACAGCGTATCGATCCGTCAGTATGGAGTGTGTCTTTATTTTACTATTGAGTAATCGAGTACATTGCTTAGATTTCCTGAGGTGTAACCTGCTTTAATTTTGTTAGCATATGCATTTGTGTCTTCATTGAAAATCAAGTTTTTTTTCCTTGTGAACATGTCCATACGGTGTTTTTCTTATATGCTGGAAGACACATAATGAGCAAAATAAGCAGTTGACACAACTCCTGAACATTTTCACCTTGAAATTAGAATGCACAATCTCAAAAATACATCCCATCAACTCACAGTGTCCGAGGAGAAGAAGAGGAAGCCTTTATTTATCACAAATACATTACAGCACTATAAAATTCTCTTTTCTCATCCACCAGTCTGTGTCTACGCTCAGGGTCAGCCATGATATTGTTTCTGCTGGGCTGATATGTAAAACATTGAAACTAATTTTCCAAAGTCAAGGTTTTCTTTCTGTCTATTAGGAATGCAACAATAAATCACCTGAATGAAGTCCAGCCTGATCGTATGAATAATCTAGTTGGGTCTAATTGACTTCAGCTACACAATAACATTCAGTAGCGCACCTCTAATTGGATCAGTGCTGCTTCCTGCTCCCTCCTCCTCCATTCTTTAATTTCCTTATTCAGAGCCATGTTCATCTGTTTGCTTGGACTGCACAGTATTTAACAAATCACTGCTATTACTGGACCTGCTAGCAAATATTATAAGCTTATTCAAGGTTTAGGCGAAAAAAAATTTGATGAGTGGTCGAGAAGAAAATGTTCAAATGTTTATCTTATCTGTTTACAATCAAAGTTTTAAACACACTTTCCCAGACATGTGGGCCCTGATTCTGACAGCGGGGCTCCATTGAAACCCCAACGTGGACAAAAACAGTTAGTTCATTTAGATAGTTCACAGCATAGAGCTTGTTAGCATGGCAAACAATGTTACTGCCTCTTCCACACTGTCTCCATCATTACTTGCAGCACTGCTCAAATAGATCAATATATGTCTTGTAGCATCGGCTAGCAAAGCCTTTTATAGTTATGTGGTACCTTCCCTGCAAGGCTGGCTGCAGGTTTTCTCTTCCTATCCATGTTTCAACAATAAGTGCTAGATATTTTTACTCAGTGCTAGATAATACACACCCATCAGCCACAGCATTATGACCACTGACAGGGGAAGTGAATAGCATTGATCATATTGGTACTATGTGGTGTTCTGATGGAAAACCTTGGATTTTAACATCCGTGTTGATGAGACTCAGACACCCAAATAAACATTGTCCCACAACAAACACACTCCCTCATGCAAATGGAAATCCCACAATGTCACTGGCCTACCCCTGCAGGAAAATGCACCTGTCCACATGGCAAAAACATCAAACAATCAGGAGCGTGTTGAGGAACATGACAATAGCCCAACATGTTGATTTGACTTCCTACGCACAACCCATAGTACCCAAAGGATCCACTGCCAATGTCCTGGTTCCAGACCCCTTAGGACACCCTGAGAGGTCCTCTTGTTTATGCCTAATGGTTCAGAGCATTTTTTGAGCACATAAGGGGGACCAACGCATTATTAGGCTGGTGGTCATAATGTTATGCCTGATCACTGTATATAACTATCTGAGTGTTAGATACTATCACCTATGATGGCAAATGCTACTTGCTATAATGGATTTTAGCAGCTGTGTCACTGCAGCTTAGTATATACACTATTAACGACGGGGTTAGGGAAGAAATATTGGCCCAACAAGACTGGTCCATTGTGAAATTTCTTAAACTTCCTGGTTTGAGCAGAGTTGTAGGTGATCTTGTGTGCTTGAGCTGCAGTAAGTAACAGGAAGATTGGAGAAAGAGGTTGGGACTTTATAGATCTGTATATTCCACAGGAAGCAACAGTGTAACGTTACATCTAAGCTGTTTTAAAGTAGGAAGGGGTTATTTTGATGGAAAAAAACATTTAATGATGTCATTTTGATACACAGAGATGAGTTTTTATGAGCTTATCAATGAAAAAAGAGGGGCTTTAAGCTGAAAACTAGTTTCCTTTCAGAATAATTCATTGACATTGGTTGAGTCCTTAATGTAGTTCACAGCATGGCCATTTCCCTGCTTCAGGCTGCAGATGGCAACTCATGCTCTGGCATGTAGTGGAGTTTTAGCAGACTTGTTCTCTGGTGCCCTCTGCCTTCGCTTTTAGGCCTGAAGTAAGTGGAGGAAGTGAGATTTGTAATGTGTCATCCTGCGTGTGAAAGGGACTCGGGCACAAAAATAACTACTGGAAACCAGAGTTAAAGCACTTCTTATTTTCATGTGATATTTAGGATCAGATTGCAGAGTTTCCATTGAATTAGGTTACATCAGAGCAGTTTTACCTACTAGTCAAGTTCACCAGTGTTTAATTTAAAAATCCATGTTGCTATTGGAATTCCAGCGTTATCAGCCAAAGTGTCAGACAGGCTGTGAGTGCTTGACCCATTTGTATGAGTGAGTCAGATCAGCAGCAGAGATACCCTGGCTGGAGCCCATCGCACAATGGGGTCACAAGTCTTATCACCTAGAGCTTTGGTTTGCGCGACAGTTGGGAGGAAATTGAAGAAGTCTCCAGCAAGTGTCCGGTAACATGTGGCTGGAACAGCAGTCGGAGGGACGTGTTGTTTGTTTGATTTTGTAATGGCGCTGTGTGATAAGATAAAACAGTTATTGCATCGCCGCAGAAATCGACATGAGCAGGCTGTCACTCTGATTTAGAGACACACACTGGGCGAGACAGGGGTACAAATCTGTTACAGCATCTGCAAAATCTACCATATGAAATGCTAGATCGCCACAGACAACATCTGTCTTGTTGCCTTTATATTACATCAGTGAGCTTTTTGTTGGAGGCAGCTGTAGATTAGAGAGAATTTATGTCTTTATTATTGCATTACTGACAAGAAAGACTGTATGCATGATTTTTTAAAAAAAGGGCAGAGAGAGTTCACAAAGGAACCAGCTATTGTGATAGCGGCTGCAGATCTGGAGGCCAGTTGGACAGTACTATGATGGAGTTAAGAGCAGCGTGATTTAGGCTCCATCTTGAGTGACGCCTGTGGCAGGTTATTTATGTGCATGGCTGCCCTTGCCACGGGGTCACCGCTGGACTAGTTTGTACTGGACATTTTGTGCTGGTTGTTTTAGACGACTGTGTGCAAACTGGAATCTGCCACAGTTTGGCCGAAATGAGTCATAAAAAAACTTACAGAAATCACGACAGTTTGTGGCACTTCGGATGCACAGATGGACAGACAGACGAAGACAATCTCAAGGATTCGGTTCCATCCCGCTGCCTGTTAACTAAAGTCCAATTAAAATGTATCTTTGGATAAGGGAGGTGGACTAGTGAAGAATACCGCGGTGTTTTCTTTGCACTTTGCCAAACATAGCTGCCTCAGATGTTTCATTATAAGCACAGATTTGCGAGGGGGACAGTACATCAAATTTAGAATGTTGATCACAGCTCACACATTCATCAAGTTGCTGTTGCTATGGAAACACAAGTCTTATGCAACAAATGCAAAATGGTTCCTATAGCCGGGCAGGTGAACAATCAGCAGCACATTTGGATGGGGATTTCTACTCTTTCAGTGCAAATCCTTCACATGTAATGTCATTTTTTGCATGCCGGAATGCAGGTGGGTGTATTGCAGCTAAATACGAGAGCAAACATTAAGAGGTCAGTGGCTGCCTCTTACCACGAGTCTGGACTTTATCTTAATGCTTATGAAGCTTTAATGCTTTTCCATCATCATGTCAGATCAATACATACAAAATCCAGGCACAGCTTCACTTTGCCAGATTCTGCTGCTGGGTTAGACTGAACTCAGATCAGGGGTCATATTTGCCAGACTCATTTTTTCCTTCCTTTCCTTCCCTTTTCCTTTCCACAGGCTAACATTTGCTGCCCTGTGAGAGTCACAATTTAAGATTTAAAACATGCAAGCCTGCTTCAATTCGTGCAAATATTCTTGTTCTGACTTATTCTTCTGCAGCTGGGGCGGGCGGAGAATCATTATAGTGCAATCAGTGTAATCTTCTCAATAAAAATCATGCATACAACAGATTTCTATGCTTTTTTTCACTTTAAATGTAATTCCTAATACAGGCATATTCAGTTTAGCATCTCATTAAATGCTATTTAATGTTTTGGTTAGGAGTTGTGACGTGATATAGCTTTGATAAATACAACAACACTTCATAATGGTCCGGCTGACATAGATTATTCAAAAGAAGCTCTGATGGCTCCCCTCCATTAGACGCATTCATCCAGTGATCTATTCTGCTTAAGGCTATCAGGACAGCCTTGCCCTGCCAGCTGTTGTGACCGACTTTGCTTGTCTGTTTTTGGATGGATTTCCCAGACCTTAGCTTCTCTCTAAAATGCCACAGCTGCCCTCTCACAGTGACATGTTCCTACTCACTTGCATTTGCTCATACCGGCGAGCTTCACAGCTACAGTTCCTCGTTACTCAGCTAAAAGCTTTGCACTGCATATTCAGTGATGTTCCTCCAGTTTCCTTTTTTGGTACACGAAGCCACGGCTGCTAATTCGCTCAGTGCCCGATCGTTGTTATCTCTAGGCTCTACCCCAAATTTTACACAAGAGAGACATGGTTACTGACCTAGCAATCCCTCTTTAGTCTCATTTGTTATGATTCACTTGCTGCTTCAATATGTCTCCGTGATATTTCCTGTTTAGGAGATGGACAATAATCACGCAGGAATATTCCTCGAAATCCTACAGCAAACCTGAGCAGTATTAGAATGCTAAATAGATAGAAGAATCTGATCCAGAAAACCATCATGTCTGCCTATGACCAATAGCTACACAAGGAAAATGCTAGTGTCAGAATTAGGTGAAGCTGTTTAGGAACTATTGATATAATGAGATTTAGCATTCCAGTGTGTTAACATGTCATCCCTTCACATTACAGTTGCTGCATCTACAGATATTAGAGAATAATACGTTTAAAATACAAGTTACAGTCATGTTTTTTGACTCTTGTATTGTGTTAACATCAAAAATTTCTCTAAACCAAAAGAGGTACAAACTTACATTCACCCATTGAACCATAATTAAGCAATTTGAATTAGATGATAAGATTATGTTCATTGTACTTTTACATCCAAAGCCGTGCAGGTTAAATGCATAATGATAAAATGTGCTTCATTTACATGTGAACTTAGCCTGTAATAATACACAGTCGTGGAAATTGTTCTGTTGTGGTGACTGGGGAGGAACTGTCCTTGGTGCTGACGTGACTCATTGGCTGGCGCTTCCTTTGTTGAGCCACACATTCCTGGTTTGTGCAAGTAAATATCTAACAGTTAAAGAATAAAGTCATACAGGGAGTTAGAATTAACATGTGTGTGAGATCTGTTTGTATTTTTAAGCACCAACCACTGCCACTGGAACCTAAAGCCAGAATCAAGTAACTCTCAGGAAGGCATTTTTTTTTTATCAACGTATATTTCAAATAATCACCTACAATCACAAAGAGAATGTTCTGCTGGTTTTCCAGTTAGAATGCACTGGTTTTTTCTAAGGTTTTAGGAAGTCTGAGGTTATGTTAATTAGTATACTTTGCATTTACTTCCACTTGTCTTAGTAAATCCTCCCTGGGTGCTTTATGAATGCTCCAGAATGCATTTGCTAAGCTCTTGAAGTCTTCAAAGAGGCCCCACCTCTAGAACCATGCAGGGTTGACCGCCTGCCTACATTAGAGATCCACTACAACCATTCTGTCACCAGCAGGTCTCTGAGGCCTTCTGCATTGGTCGTTTCTTACTCCAAACCTGAAACTAAAGGAGATTTTGCCTTTGAAACAGTGGCTCCTAAATCTCTTCCTTTGGACTGAAGATTTGTGGATGCCGTGTATACACTCAGAAATCTTTTCACACTTGCTTGGCTCGCCCAGACTTTGAGTGGCATTTAGAATGTGGATCTCGAGGCACAAATATCAGCACATTAAATATCCATCCATTCGTTTTTTATATGGATGTTTATAGACAGCAGCGTCTCCAGGGGCTGGAACTGATCCCAGCTGGGTGAGATGCAGGGAACAGCCTGGTTTTATAACACGCATACACAGTCACCTATGGGTGATTTCTAGTCTTCCATTTCACCAACAGAGAGAATATGCAATGTCTGGGATAACATGAGTGTGAGACATTTGCCATACCTTTCTATTTCTGTTGTTTTGGCCACTGGCTGTGAGATTGGAGAGCTAATTCCCAGCAGCTCAGGTTACATAAATGTAAAAAAGATTTTTTCAGTTGGAGTGCCTTTTTGCACATAAGAAAGGGGAGTTATATAAAATATTCCTCCATCATGTGTTTGCATTAAGTCACCCTCAGCTGCATCCTTGTTTCCGTGCCCATATATGATCCCAGCCTATATCATGTTTCTCTGCAGGATGTATCCTATAGAGAGGAAATGAGACTCGGGCTGTATGAGATCCACTACGGGCGTCTTAAATACGATTATGTGACCTGACAGTCTGGGGTCTACCACTGACAGTGATCCATGTGGAGGGAAGCTTGTGATTGTCAGTGCGATGCCTTCTTTCCGCTGCGCCTTGCCCAAATGCTCGCCATGCGGTAGGCTGCGCCGCAGAATCGCTACCGGCAAATTAACCATCCTTGCGACTCGAGAACAGACAAAGGAGGACAAACAGAAGCCAGTCCCCGACAAACATGTGTCTGTGTCTGTGACCACGTTTCTTTCCCTCTGTGCCTCACATTCAGAGGAAGGGGGGGGAGTGGCACATTTTGTACATTCTGCAGATTATTCCCCGGTTTATGCGCAACAGTGCGTCCAATCTGGCAAATAAAATGCTTCAGCCTAATTTTCGGCTTTTTATTCTCCATTTCACTAATGCCACCGTTTATTTTTCAGTCACGTGCTGCACAGTGGGTCTGAATTGATGACGACTGGTGTCACTGGGTGCATGCATACAGGCTGTGCATACGGTCGTTTTTTTTTTTTTGCGCGCGGTCGCCATGCTTCTTTTTTTCTGGAGGTGCTTTAATGTGTCGGTCGTCGGCTCGCTCCCAGACCCTATACACCGACATCGCCATGGAGGGGATGAGAGGAGGGGAGTGGGTGGGGAGGGGGGGAGGAGGGGAGCTGCGCCACAGCGGAGAGAGGAGAGAGCTGGAGTCTGAGTGCGCGCTAGGGTGGGATGCTGTCCTTCCAGCGTCAAGTCAGCAACATTGTCACACTCAACTTCCCTTTACGCATTCAAAATAAAGCTAATAGTGTTGAGCATGCACAATGCGCTTCTGCATTTTTAATAAAGCACTTACTGTAGGCACACAGAGATCAGTGGTACATAGCTAATAGCGATATTACCTCAATAAAAATAAAATATTTATGATTTTAAAGTGATGCAGCAGTCGGCACCGTTGTCTGGGTCAGCTGTGTGGAGTTTGCATGTTTTTCTTTGACAGCCCAAAGCCATGCATAGTAGATTGTTTGATTATTCTAAATTGGATATAGGTGTAAGTGTGAAAATGCACTGTTGTCTGTCTGTCTGTGTGTGTTGTCTGGGATGTACCCTGTCTTTCACTCTATGTGAGCTGGAATAGGCTCCAGCCTCTCTTGACCCTCCACAGGACAAAGCAGTTACAGATAATATATAGATGGATAAAAATAAAGGTCTGCTCATCATACATGACGGCTATTAGTCTATACATAATAGTTCATAACTTCAAATACTTATTTGTGAGTCAGGAATTCATAAAACCACTATCCAGATCTGTCTCTTAGATTTTTATTTTTAGCAAATCACATAATGCAACAGAATGAGACATCCCAACATACGTCTTTTTCTCTGCCCTCAACTGCAAATGAACCTAATGAAGGAAACGAAGGAACCTTCTCATCGTTTTATTTTTGTAAGGCACACTCTTCTTTTCCGGTTGTGCGGGTGCACACTTCGTCCGCCTTGATTTTCTCACAGCTCCAGCGGCAGGGAAACACACCCGTCAGCAGCGCGCATTGGAGACAAAAAAGCGCATCACGGACAAAGGGAATATGGGTGCGCTGGAGAGGATCCACCTCAGCCGGGTAACACAATGGATGAGCCGCTTCTGTTTCGTTCACCGGGAGACCAATTAGCCCACCTTAATGAGGTGCTGGGATGCGAGATACTGCAAGCTAAAAAGGCGGAAGGCTGCGTTTAATCCGTCTGCGGATCCTATGAGCTTGCGATGGCTGTGGCGGGGATATGCAACCGGATAGGGGATAATGTGCCTTTTTATTTTGTGATATTTTCCTTGTTTTGTGGCCTTTCGTTTGGACAGTTGCGCTATTCGATCACAGAGGAACTGGAAAATGGGGCACTGGTCGGCGATCTGGCGCATGACTTGGGGCTGGATATTCGAAAGCTCGCCACCCGAAAAATCAAGGTAACCTCCAACAGCGGTAAGCGCTATGTGATTGTCAACCCCAAAAACGGGAAACTGCTCGTCAATGAGAGGATCGACAGGGAGGCGCTGTGCGATCTGTCCAGCACCTGCCTCATTAATCTGGAGGTGCTGGTGGAAAACCCCACTGAGGTGCACCATGTCGAGGTGGAGATCGTGGACGCCAATGACAATGCGCCACAGTTCCCCAGAGACGAGTACCAACTGGAGATCATTGAATCTGCTTTACCGGGCTCTCGTTACCCCATTGAAAACGCTCAAGATCCAGACATTGGGTCCAATTCCGTCCGCATGTATCAGCTCAGCACAAACGACCATTTCGCGCTGGTATCCAACAAACCCTCCCTAAACACTAAGCACATCGAGCTTGTGCTCAAAAAGCCCCTGGATCGCGAACAGACGCCTTATCACCAATTAATTCTAAGTGCTGTGGATGGTGGGACGCCAGAGAAAACAGGGACGGCTAAAATCAATGTGCGGGTGCTGGACTCCAATGACAACGTTCCCTTGTTTGACAGCTCGGTGTACAAGGTGAAACTGTTGGAAAACTCCCCCAAAGACACCCTGGTGATCAAACTGAATGCCACTGATCTGGATGAGGGCACAAATGGAGAGGTTTATTACTCCTTCAGCAGCTACACTCCAGAGAGAGTGAGGCAGATGTTCAGCATGGACACCAACACAGGTGAAATAAGAGTGAGGAGCAATGTTGACTACGAGGAGACCAACTCCTATGAGATGTACATCCAGGCGATGGATAAGGGCCCCGGGGCCGTGGCAGCACACTGCAAGGTGGTGGTGGAGGTAGTGGATGTGAATGACAACGTCCCTCAGATAGTTCTGTCGTCCCTGTCGAGCCCTGTGAGGGAGGACGCCCGTGCAGACACAGTGGTGGCCCTCATTAGTGTTACTGACCGGGACTCTGGTGCGAACAAGCAGGTGAGCTTAGAGATCCCAGCAGGCCTTCCATTCAAGATCAAGTCATTCAGAAACTACTACACTCTGGTTACCTCAGCCTTCCTGGACCGCGAGACCACTGATGCCTACAATGTCACTCTGAGTGCCACGGATGGAGGAAATCCTCCCCTTTCCTCCCAGAAGACCATACAGGTGGATGTGGCTGATGTTAACGACAACCCACCACGATTTGAGCAGACTTCGTACACAGTGTATGTGACTGAGAACAATGCCCCCGGGGCCTCTTTGTGTACTGTGAAAGCTCAAGATGCAGACATCAAAGAGAACGCACGCATCACCTACACAGTGCTCAATGACAATAACCACGGCATCCCTGTCACCTCGTATGTGTCTGTGAAGGCCGATACAGGGGAGGCTTATGCCCTGCGAGCCTTTGACTATGAGTCACTGAGAGAGTTTCACTTCCAGGTCAAAGCCCAAGATGGGGGCATTCCTCCGCTCAGTCGCGTCGCCACTGTCTACATCTACATAATGGATCATAATGACCATGCACCACTGATAGTAAACCCTCCTGGCAATGGCACGCGCTCTTTGGAGACGGTACAAAAGAACGCTGAGCCCGGTGCCTTGGTGACCAAAGTGGTGGCATATGATGCAGATGCTGGTCCAAATGCCTGGCTGGTGTACGTGCTGGAGACGGCCACTGACCTGGACTTGTTCAAAGTGCACGAACACACCGGCGAGATCAGGACCACACGGAGGATCCTGGAGGACAACTCCACCTCCTTCGCTCTGACCGTGGTTGTCAAAGACCACGGCCAGCCTGCTCTCTCTTCCACCGCCACCATCAATGTGGCTGTCATGGAGGTGCCGCCAAAGGTGGCCCCTGACCCCAAGAGAATCATCCGACCTCACAGCACACTGCTTTTCTCCAACGTAACCCTCTATTTGATCGTGGCTTTGAGCGCCACAACCTTTGTTTTCCTGGTCACTGTGGTGGTGCTTGCCATCGTCCGTTGTCACGCCTACTGCACCCAGCCAGGGTCCTGCTCCCCTTGCTGTGTGTCACAGAAGCCCCCTCCAGATGGTGGGAGCAGCAGTGTGAGTGCTGGCGGGGGAGGTGCTGGTGCGGCCGGGGGACAGCCTAATAACAACGTGGTGCTTCGGAGAGACCTTAAAGTGGAGCCTCACTACATCGAAGTGCGTGGGAATGGCTCCCTAACGAAGACTTACTGCTACAAGACCTGTCTGACAGCCACCTCTGGCAGTGACACTTTCATGTTCTACAACACGGGACGGCCCATCAGTGGCACCTGGGGCAGCGGTGCCGACCGCTTCTTCACCAGTGGGAGTGGATTTGTACGAAGACTGAGTATGCCTGATGCCTCACTGCAAATCTGCCCAGAGGTGTGTCATTAATTTTTTATGTTTACCTTTGTCTGCATAACTGGAAGGTCATGACTCATCATGTTTACATATCAGTGGCTTTGCAATGAAATTTAATTTAGTTGCAAACAACATTAGACACATAACACCAAACCTTGACTTAAATTAAGGTTACTGCATTGTTGCCGTGTCTTTTGTCGCTGCAGGGAGCTGACATTCGTGCATGTCAAGTTTGATCCCCTTCCTGCAAAAGAATTGAATCCTTGCAACCTTCATTCTCTTTGTTCAGTTCCTCCCTTGTACTGTGCAGTCACTCAGCCCGACCCAGCTCAGCACTCACACTGAATTACTGTCAGTCCTGATGCTTTTCAAGGCTCCTGTGTTATTTCTGATGATTCAGAGATTTGTGTTTCCATTTGAGGTTGTCATCACATCTACCCCAGGAACAGGTCATGTATCCTCTCCACCACTGGCTCACTCACTTTGCGTGTGGGCTCGACTAGTCTGTGGGGGTGTGTGAGTGAATGAGTAAAAGTGAGCAGCTACACTGGAGCACTTGGGGTTAATTGTGTTGATCAAAGCCACCACGAGACTAGTTGTTGTTGCATCCGATGTCTGAGAGCTATTATTAGAATAAACATTGTCTTTTTCTTGTCTCTATGGCTGCACCACACTTTTTTTCATTTCAGGGATACAATTTCCTTAATCCTTTATGGCTTCGAGATATGTGAAAAAGTAAATGCTTTGTCTGTAGTACTCATGATTTAACTTTATTTACAAAAGATTGCTGTTTAATTGACATTATTTCAGTAATTTGCATGCTTTCCTATGCATACAGTCACTGTTTATGTTGCTTTTAAATGACGAAAACTTCACATCTGCTAGTCTTAGATTTAAGGAGTCAGGGTTTGACTCCAGCAAAGATTTCTGGGTAAATATATTCTGCTTTTATGACTGAGAAGCTCTTGAGATTGATGGTTTGCATATTGGAATAATGTATTAATGTATTTTTTATCACCAGACTGTTAAACTGAAGGCCCCAGAGGTCAGGAGGTTTCCTGAATGCATCATCTTTATTATCAAGTGCCAGTCACTGCTGCATTACTTATGAAAAAATCTCTTACCAAGACAAATGTAACAGTGTAGCAGCGTAAATTAAATTAACCTCCAGCCTCTGTTCCTTAGCCCTGCAAATTAGATTTACTCAAAGAGGCTGGGTCTACCAGCAGAAAATACTCCCCTATGAATTCAGCTGAGGAACATTATGTGCCATCTTTATCTGGGACACTTGCTGCTGCCAGAGCAGGTTTGTTTGTTTAACACAGCTTTTCCTATTCAGTGTTTTTGAGGCCCGTGGATGCAGCCTACGTGATGCTGACACATTTTAGCATTCTGCTGTACTACAGTAGAGTGGATGCTAAAATCTGTGTTAGTGTTCACAATCATGTCACGCTGTGCATATGCACAGTACCTACTCATGAGGAAAATAATTATGAAAGAGTCAGACATAATTAGTGGCTGCGAAAGATAAGCTCATTAAATATATGACTTTTCCCCCTGTGAGATTCATATGGTTCTGTGGACTTAAAGGCTTCAGACTTAAAGCAAAATCTGGCATCATCAAAGGTAAACGAATGAGACCTGGCAGCCTTGACATGTTGAAGAGCTTCAACAGTCTAAAAACTATAACTCAAAACTATAAAACTAATGTAGGGGGGCATTAAAATACATCAAAAAAGGTTTGTTTCTTTCACCAACATATTAATTTTTTTATTTAAAAAAGTTCCTAGAGTTCTATATAGCATATTGTTCATCAGTTTATAATGCAAATACAGTGTGTACTAAAACACAGTTACTTTCATTCAGTGATAGTAAAAACTTTTATGTGACATACACAGTCTTCAGAATCAGAATCAAGTACCTCTCAAATGCAAGGAAGATGGAGACAGATGATGATTTGTCTCACACATTGTCCTCCACCAAATCCTATACATCTGCTATAATGTGTTTATAACACCGGCCTCAGGTCAGGGATATAGGATGCGGTTGCCCTGGCGATGATGGCTCTTGCTTATTGGATTTTAAAGGCAATAATTTACCAGAAGGCTGCTGGGAATTACAAGCACTCAGCCCAGGTTCATCAGGAACAGACAGATTTACTCACATTACGCACAAACACATACACATCAGTCTGTACAAACACCCCAGCACTCAGGGAAAGGGCATAACTCTCCCAGCTCTCACATTTATAGAGCCGTGGAGTGAAGGACTGTCCAAAAACTGTCAATATGGCTCTCTGTCAGTGCCCTTTCTAAAATGCTTGTGTGGATATCAATATGTATGTGTGTGTGTGTGTGTGTGCTTGCAATGGGGGACACAACTGCAGTGTTCCTATCACGTCCAGAGCTGGGATGTGTATCATGATTAATTGATGAGACCATGGCCCAGCCTGGCTCTGCACAGTATGAGATCAAACTAAACTCACTCCCTTCTCTTCTCTTCTCTCTCTCCCTCTCTTTCTCTCTCATTCTTTCTCTTCTCTCTCATCTCTATTTTCTCCTCTCTCTCTTTACCTCTTGCTCGCTCAGCCAAAAGCCCCAAATGCTGACTGGCGATATTCTGCATCTTTGAGGGCAGGGGTGCAGAGGTAAGCATTTTTCATCTTTAACTCTTTTGCAACTTGTGATTATCTGGGAAAAAAAGTTACACCTTGTCATCCTGCTCATCCTGTCTGCATCCAGTCTGTACCATGAAGGCGGCCCTTCATGCTGCTCTTACAGCTTTGTATCTCTAACAAATCAAAATATTCACTGACACCCTAATCACACAGATTTCCGCACCTCAAAATGACATCTATGAAAAAGACAGTGCAACATAATACAGCAGCTCAATATGTGCCATTCTTGGACCCGGCTGCTAGTAGCCCCCTCAGCATTTGTTCGAACCTCAACCCTGTCCTTTTCCTTTGGGAAAAGGCATGTGCAGCTCCATCAGTGGATGCACAACCCTCTGCCTCTGCAGTGTAATATTATATAGGTCATCTACATTCTGAGCGTCGCTTCCCCCACTTACAGTCTTTAAGCAGGAAGCATGAAGGACAAATGAGCTGACGATGACCTTTCTCGGATTATCAGATGCACACATGCATCAGTGTCTGCGTGTACAACTGCCCCGCATGCACACATGTGTGCGTCTCTCTGTGGGGTTATATGTTTTTGTCAGGAGATGAGGGGAGAAGTTGTGAATACAGACAGCAGAGGACATTTTGAACTTGCATGCACAGTTTATTCAACTATGTCCTCATATATAGCACAGTTCTAGGCAGACGTATTGACCCACTCTATCTGCTGTGTAATATGTAAATAAATATGATGTGACTTGACGTGTTATAGCACTCTAGCTAAGATTACTGTCTGTCAACAACACGGTTGTAAGATTTGGGTTAAAAGCTTACCCTGAGTGTTATTTCAAAGTGTGTTTTCCGTTTGTTTGCTCTTCTAAGAATATTTGAGTATCCCCCTGTCTGTCTGAGTAATGTTCTAATTAGGTACCTTCTGCAAATCAGAAAAAGTTTCAAGAATTATCTACAACAGTACCAACAACTGGAAGAAAATAGTACTTTTTACAACTTCACATCTATCACTTACATTTTGTAACAATCAGGTCATAAAAGTTGCAAAAAAATATGTAATTAAGTGTTTTTCTAATTTGAGAGGCGGACAGCTGGAACATCAGGAACTAATGAGTTTTCCCTCCACATGCCTGTGCTTGTACCAAATTTTACATAATTTCATGCCAACAATGCTCACCGCTCGGTTGTGCAGTCATCTGCTCCGTCTAAGTTTGATTTAATTGGATATTAGTGTTAATTTCTATGGCGTGGAGGGGATCATAATGTACGCTCTCTCATCAAGTCACTGTAACATGACATGGATTAACATAAATCATCACTGCAATTTGCCGCTGCCATCTTTAAAATGGCAGTGCCTCTAACACACATAGACACAGAGATGGCTCACATTAACACTTAACCTCAACACAGGCAGGCTGTAATGTATCACACTAACCACAGCATGTAGCACAAACCTAACTGACCCATATCCCTCGGTGTCGTCAGTCGGTGCAGGAACACACCAGTCCTATCTGTGTCATATTGTCACACATTAAACCGGCGACTTTGTAAAAGCTAGAGAGTGGCTCAGAATGCACACAGTCATTTTTTATTCATTAGAAATCAACATAATGTGTGTTGCAGTTTCACATAGGACTGATGTGCTGCATTGCAGAGGCCCCAGTCAGTGTAGGTCTTCCTATAGAGCAGGCTCCGTATTCATTACAAATGTATGAGGCGAAAAAGCTTTTCAAGGATTGGCTTGTGTGTCAGTATAGTATTTACAAAAACACATTTATGCACTCCAAATTCACCCTTTTCTTGGAAAATATTTTTCCTCAAATGCTGTCTTTGACAACACCCTGTCTGCATGGTAAATACAGAGCTAGACAGATAGCAGCCAGTTAGCTTAGCTTAGCTTACACACTGAAAATAGGGGGAAAGAGTAGCCTGGCTTTAAAGTGCTGAATTTTCCTACCAGCACATCTAAATCTTACTAAAACACGTTATATCTCATTTGTTTCATTTTTCATTTATACTAAACAGAATGTCTTGGGGGTATTACTTGGCTGGGATTAGCAACGTGGAGTTTCTTCTTGTTGCTAGGCAACCTCACGGTGAAGACAAAACTCTTGGAAGGCGCAGATTTTTTTTAGCTCGAAACAGAATCTAGCTAATTAGATGACACTGCTACGTGTTTATAAAATGTTCAAACAGGCACACTAACACTAACTTGTAAAGATCCATTTCTTGGTGCAACAGTCTATCAGTGCTAGACCTTCATCAGGCAAAGCTCGAATGGCTTCCTTTGGGTTTAAGTATTTATAAAATATAATTTTGAACCTTTAATGTCCTGAATGCAACATTTAGAACTACTGGATCCTACCAGTGCACCAGCATCTCAGACCAAAACAAGTAGGAGTAATGGCCACACCACCCCTCAGCTTTCACCTTTTATTTACAAGCTGAAAGGTAGTGTACATGAGCACCAAAAAACAAAATCGAACCACAACCATTGCCACAGCTAATGTTGTAAAACACACTGAAAGGCAAGTTTTTGTCAATTCAAGTACCGCTAAATTCTCTTCACCAGTCTTTCCTTCACACCGTTCTTGTCTGTTCCACTCCGGTCAGTGAGTGTCTGTTTCCACATATGACTTGACTGACCGGTGGATTTACCCAATCTACTCTGATCCGTACATGAGCATTTGTTGTGTGTGGAAACAGACATGCACAAACCAGAGTGCAACAGCCACGAGTAGAGAAGAGCCTTAAAACAGCAGTAGAGTCTCTCACACACTGCAAAAAAGAGTAGCCTAAATATAAGATAAAAACACTGAATTTGAGAAGATATTACTTAAAAGCAGTGAAATTATCTGTCCATGCAGGAAATAAATTTCACTTGGTAAGAAATCTTGAAATAAGTTTTTTTTCTCAAATCTAAGAGTGTACTGTAAAATCAAGGACTGAAAATGAGTTATTAACTTTTAAAACGAGCTAAATTATCTATCGTGTCTGAAAATAAGATTTTAAATCTTGGCAAGTGCCAATTAATTTGCAGTGCACTGAGCTGAAATGAAGTAAATCCACACAAATTAGGGAAATCTTTAAATTCCTCGGTTTTCGAGGTACCTGCAGAATCCTCCAACCTCAGATTGTATAAGGATCAGCCACAACATTCTGACCACTGACAGGTGAAGTGAATAACATTGATCATATTGGTACTATGTGCTGTTCTGATAGAAAACCTTGGATTTTAACATCCATGTTGATGAAACTTTGACACCCAAATAAACATTGTCCCACAACAAACACACTCCCTCATGCAAATGGAAATCCCGAATGTCACTGGTCTACCCCGACAGGAAAATGCACCCCACCTCATGGAAAAAAACACCAAACAATCAGGAACATGTTGAGGAACATGACAATGGCCCAACATGTTGATTTGACCTCCAAACTTCCTACACCCCATTGTGATCAAGCATCAACAGGATGCAGTGGAACAAGTTTGACTGACAGAGGCCCCACTGCACAAGCCAGAGTACCCAAAGGATCCAGTGCCAACGTCCTGGTTCCAGACCCCATAGGACACCCTGAGAGGTCCTCTTGTCCATGCCCAATGGTTCAGAGCATTTTTGAGCGCATAAGGGGGACTAACATGATATTAGTCAGGTGGTCACAATGGTATGTCTGATCGATGTATCTAAATGCAGAGAGGGCCAGTAGTTGCAAAGTGAGAATCTCACATGCACAAACATACAATACTGTGCACTAATATGCACACAAAGCCACCATGATGTCAATTTCTGCAAAGGACACCATTACTCCACTATATGTTTACATGCCAAATAGTTGTTTCCTGCTATATTTATGCTCAAAATCTTGCATACTGCATCTTTAATGATCACTTGAAATGTTAATGCACTGACTATTTTTGAGTGTGACTCAACACAAGGTGACTGTGAACCTTAACAGTGAAATCTGAAGGAACTGTCTGCGCATTTCCATCCGTCTGTGTGCCGCCTGCCTGCCAGCAGAATAAAAAAAAAAAAACTAGAGCTCAGAAAAGTACACTTCAGATATGCTGACAAAAATAAAAATAAAAATCTGGAACCTCAACAGTTCCACTTTGGTGCCATCTCTACTGTCTATGTTGTGCTTATAGAGTGAATTTTCAATATTTATATACACTGGGTGTGGTAGGGGTGTCCTACTTTTTATACACATAATTATCATACATTAAAATATGAGTACGTAACAAGATCAGCAGAAAGTACTTACACCATGCTTTTAATTGCAATAAATATGTTATGTATACCAAGTAAAACTGTAAATAATTGACATCTTAACTGTCAAGATAAATAACTAAAGAAACACAGTAAAATATGCATATTATATTTTATGTTTCTGTCACTATTATATATATATATATCACTTAGATATTGAGTTCATAAATGCCACTGTGTCCATAATGTACAACACTAATGGCGAATTTCCGCTAAGAGGGCTACCTGTGCTATGCTGTAAGCCACAATAATCAAAACCTATAATGTGGGCAGAGCACAGACCACATTTCCATATAACAGCATGGAAACAGACATTCACTGTGCATTCTTAGTACTAAAATGCATCTTATTTCCATCTTTTCTTCCTTGTCATACATAGCAAATGTTCATTTAAATATACAGGAAAAATGCACACATATAGATACCAAGTATGATGAACACAGCAAGTCTGTATTACACATAAGCTGCAAAATTACTGGAATATACTGAAGCTACTGAAGTGAAACTTGGTCAGCTTGTGCAAGTGGCACCATTTCCCTGCAACTTGTATGTGCACATTTGTTGAGCCAATCACTTCACAGTGGTGCTGTCACAGCTCCACTGATGCGGGAACTGTTAACGCGGCAGCCAGAATGGTAACCCCCTGCTGTGAAAAGGCAAATGAGTGCAGCACAACATGGCAACCCACAATAAAGCAAGATAAAGAGTGTTTGGATAAACTAACTTGACAGAGACTTAACTGTATCCGCTGCCATGACTCACATCCCATGTGTGATGATATGTAAACTGGTCTGGTAGTTATTTATCCTGGTCTACAGCAACCAGAAAATAACTGTATTTCCAAGTAAGCCATCAGTTTGGCAGCCAAATTACTCATGAAGCACCAACAAAAGTGAGAGCAAGTGGAAGCAATTAATAACCTTTTTCCCTGGCAGTGACTAACTCGAGATTTCATGCAGCAAAATCTGGAGCAGTACTCCTACGTTAGTCAGTGCACATATTTTGAGGCTTTGAACCATCACTAGTTCCGTACTTCCCTTTGAAATGAGTGTGAATCTAATAGAAATGGTTGGAATCTACTGTTAACGAAATACTTTCCATATTCCTTTTTAATTGTAGAGTTGCAACAGTTTGCAAGGATAGGCAGATTTAATGCATTATTATTCAGCAATTTGACATTGTCACACCTTAATCACAGGAGACCTCAGCCACAGCAGGAAAGTCAACGAGTTAAATAATAACATTGATAGGCAAATTTCATTTTGATGCATTGTTTTCAAAGTAAATGTCCCTTTGTTACATTGTGTTAAGACAGTACATTCACAATAATGGTCTCTTTTCTAAAATTGAAAAGCAGAAAGTTGTTGCCAGGGCCAACAAGACCACAAGAAATAATCTAGAACTGGGCGACCAAACAACCGTTAGCTGTCGAGGCCTGAAACAGTGACTAATGCCACTTGAAAAGTTGTACACTGTAAGCTATTTTTTGGCGTGTTGCATTACCATTCTCATTTAATACTTCTTTAGGGGTGAAGTATTTACTTAGAGTCTATGAATAGGTTGTCAGTATGTTTGAAAATGTCTCACTGATTTTTCACTTTCAGCTCCGTCCACATGGAGGAGTCCTCAGTGATGCAAGGAGCCCAGGGGATGCTGGTCCAGAACTGGCCCACAGTGTCCAGCGCTGCAGGTCAGTAGTCAGGATGTAGGGGGGGATAAAACACTTCTTTGTGGCAATGGTGGCAGAAAGCTGATAACTGACAAGTAAAAGATGATTTCTGCACATTCACCTGCAAAAAAAATGTATTTTTGAGTCTGGGATGTTATCTGTAAATCAGGTGTATTGAAATTTGTGTATGTTTCTTTATTAAAAGTGGCCTACGGGCTGTATGTTGGAAGATGTGATTCATCTGTAAAGACATTAGTATACCAGTCACTCATATGACTCAGGTTAGTGCAAACAACATATAGAATCCAACGTATATCGAGAGCACTGTAAGTATTTTCTTAGCTCAAAATTATTACTTGATGAAGGCAGAATGACTTTTTTAAAGTTAAAATCTGAGTATATGATATTAGGCAAAATGTAATTCTGAATATGGTAGACTTCTGAATAAAACTAATTCAGTTTCAGGTGTTGATACTGAGAGGCACTGGTACACTGGTTGTTTGTGCAAAATGGTATTTGATTGGTGGGATACTCAACAGGTTTTGCCTTTTTGTTGTATTATATTAAAGCATGTAAGTATGATATTTAAGTATATTAGTAAACAATAAATCAACTGAGTTAATATTACATGATTTATGTTCTGTACTAGTTTTACACTTAGAAACAATACATAAAATCAGATGTTTTTTATAACCTTTATAACCGTACATTTTTATTTAATCACACCTAAAGGAATAGTCGGACATCTTGTGTAGTATGCTTATTCATTTTTCACTGGGACATAAATGACAACATCACTACTACTTTCATGTCGACATGCTAAATATGATGCTGCACCCACAAGGCAGTTGGTTTAACTTAGCTTAAAAAAGCAGGGGGGAACATGGATATATATTCACATGTAAAAAATCTGCCTGTCAGTACCTCTAAATAAAGCCAAAACCTTTCAGCTACAACTGTTTCACATTTTACTTTTTGCACCCTTGAACAGAGTCAGCCTTTCTGTGTCAGGCCTTTGTGCAAAGCTGAGATAACTATCTGCTGGCTGTCGATTCATATTTAGCGTACATGAAAGCGGTATCGGTCTTTTTATCAAACCCTCAGCAAGTAATTGAATGAACATATTTCCTAAAATGTCAATCTTGTACCTTTAATTAAATCTGGAGTTTCATAGGACGGGCAACACAGGTGCTGAGCTTAACACAACTGTCAGATGTCACCACACCCAAGTGCAAATCCTACCTAATGTAATTCATCTTTGGTTTACTGACGGTTTGACAGAATTGTCCTTTGAATATCTGCACCATCTTGAATTCCAGTGTGGTGTTCATGCAGAGCTTAGCTGAGACGCCAGAAGCCTGAGGTCCTCATGCAGAGCCACAGATAAACAACTCCTCCCATGAAAGTAGCCGACAGCAGGAAGAGCTACAGACTGTTTTTTAATAAGGACTGTGTTGTCCTGAGTGGGTGGCAACACTGAAAATATGCAGCAACACGGCATAAGTGTAAAGCGAGCTGACCTCAGTGATGACCTGTGCTACATCATTCACACCATCACTGGCTCAGAGCTAATGACTAAGAATATTTGGGAGGACTACTACTGTGTGTAGAAACACACAGAAGCGACTGAGAAGACTTTTGTAACCAAGATTCCAAAGCAGTGTTTGGAACATTGTGTACGTTCCCTCCTCCTTTCAGCCCAGCTTTCATTCATCGATTTTCTGTCTAGCTGCAGGAATTAGAACATACGTGGAGACTTGAGGGAGAAGCGTAGCATCACAGTAAATCACTCTGCAAGTCGGTGACAGAATGTGTCTTACTGCCGGTTACTAAACATGTTCATATGAAGGGTTTTCTCTCTCTGGAAATGAGAGCTTGGGAATTATTTGAGATACCAGCTGCACCAGTTTCCAGTCTCTCTGTCCCAGCTTGCAGCAGAGAAATGCACATTTTTCTCAGAACAGATGGAAAGCTGCTTCTCTGGTCATGTAAAGAGTCAAATATTGTCTTTAAGGCAGCAGTATACTGCAGTCCTATCAGGGCTGCATTGTTGCATTAGGAAATAATATGTCAGGAGTGGCTCAGTGCTAAAGCATAGGCATGTACTAGACTGCAGGTTGATCCTCTTTATTATGCATCAAGAGGTGGAGCCTTTTTTGTGACACATTTTCCCGTCTGCAGCAGTGAATTGATATCATGATGAAGTTGCCCGACATGCTGCGGTGCATCTAAATGCGGCGCCCTCAAAAGTGTGTTTATGTAAGTGACCCATGGCGCAGATGAGGAGACATTCGTCTGATGCCAGAGGGGGAGACAGGCTATTATCAGTAATAAGACAGTGCCACGAAAAACTGGCAGAACCAGTAACATTAAAAGCAATTTTGGAAGGAGGAAGAGCAAAGGAGATGTACGGGGGGGACGGAGAAAAAAAGCGAGGTGTGGGGGGATGGAGTGAGAGAAAGGTTAAGAGGATTGGCAGGTTCCTGCAGTAGTGTTGTTGCTAGGGAACGCCATGTGACCTGTTGCCTGGCAACACTGTCTAACTGAGAGATTGCTGCAGCAGCCGCACCCTCCATCAGCAGGGAGTGGGCGAAGGCAGTTTCTATGGCAACCGGCCATATCTCTGAATGGAATATTTAGAGACAAAAAAAGGAAGGAGTAGGAAGCCCTAAAGGGAAGGGGACTCGACAAGGGCAGGTATTAAGAAGGGAAAAGCGGCCGATTGAGAAGAAAAAATGTCTGAAAGTATGGTTTATGTAGATGTGTCTCATGCAGAATACATGCAGCATACTGCATATATTCACACCAGCACTGTGTGACAGTCAGATTAGTACGTGTGCTACAAACCACCAGAGGGATTCATATTAGTTGGAACCGTTTCTTGGACCAGACAGAAAATAACATAGCCTATTTTAAATGTAGGACATCAGGTTACACAAAATGAGGCTTCAAACACTCACATACCCACATCAGGTGTCATGGCAACCTCCTCACAAGGAGCTTTACTGACCTGCTTACCAGCAGTTACACCATAATCCGCTTCAGACACACATTTGCTCTGAAATATGGGCTAAGATAAAGCAATGGCAGCACGACATGTCAGAGACATAGCAGCACAGAGGAAGCAAAGCTCTTTATAATTGTACCAAACTGTGACATGACCTACACGTTACGAATTAATTTTTAATATGCACATACACTCACACAGCAATATCTCTGATTAATACCTGGGTCCCTATTTTAATTAACATGTCAGGGGTTTGGATTTGTCACAGCAGTGCAGGAAGCCCAGGGATTTCCCAAGACACTCAGACAATATTTACTTGATTAGACGCTTCACAGTCAGTTGACATTTTAACTCAGCTGGTCAGGCATAGACATATGCACTGTTATAATCCCATCAGGTGCACATATACCAGAACCACTTACTATATTGCTGTGATAGTGTACTATTTCCTTCGCTGCAGGAAGATAGTAATTATAGCTCAGTTTGCAGCAACCAGTTCAGACATTTTGGACTTTTTTGGATAAATATTTTCCATAATGTCAATAAACTGCTCAACTCTTAACAAAGTAGGTCACAGCTTAACCTGTAGTTATAGTTATGTGGGATGAAGTGTGTACAAATCAACCTGATTTAAAAAAAAAAACAAAACAAAAAACCCTAATGGTCATCTTTGCATTAATTTGCCACAGAGTTTAGATCTTAATGTTTTAGTGAGCCTCTGACCTTTAATCTAACACCTAAAATGTGTTTAACAATTATTATTACAACAATTTTTTTACCTCCCCAGAGGATGAACTGTTATGACCTTTCATCTCCATTTAAACTCACAAAATATTCCATCATTATAGACTGACACTGGCTTCATTTAGTTTGGAGGTTGAAATCTGACTTTACGGTGTTTCCTGGTAAAGCATCTCACTCACCATGTGCAACATGTCACCACCAGGTCACCTGAGTTCATGGTGAAAAGTAGTCAGTGGTTTTGTATAGCAGGCACACATACAATAACCTGTGAAATGTAAAATATAGAAAGATCCCTTTGTGGGTATTTAGACATCTATCAGCACAAGAGTGCCTGAAGTATTTCTAAAATCCAAGCATCAAACACCTTCCTTTAAATAGCAGGATCAGGTAACAGAAAAATGGTGCACCAGTTATATAAAACTGTGCTGCACTGGATACAACCATGCACTTCACTGCACTACTGCCTCAGTAGCTCATCCACATTCTGCCTCACAGTATTCTGTGCATCTCCTGTAACTCATTGGCCGTCTTTTCGGTTTTATTTTAAGCATGTTTGCCCGTTTCCACATACGAGGCAATCCTCCCCGTCTAACCACTGATACCAGTCAAATAGGACTTATTTAAAAAACGGCAGCCACATCCTGGGCTTAATACCCAGATTAAATACAAACAGACAGACCATACCATCAAATGTCATAATCCTGAAGCTGACTAGCATTACAGTATTACAGCAGTAACTCTGCTAATGGTGAGATAAGATGATAGCATCTGACACTGACTAATTATCAACAAGCTCAATTATGCTGGTCAATTAGCGGCTGTTGGAGTTTTTTTATTATTATTTTTTTTGTACATGGCAGTTACATAAAATGAGACTAAATTATAAAAAAACCAATGAATCGGATAAATCTGGATTTCCTCGGTAACAATGACTTATTGGGTTTTTTTTGGTCTCTCAGTCCTTCACAGGCCAATTATTTCATCTAGTTCAAAATGAATACTTCTATTTTTGCAAGTGGAGAACAAATTATTTATGTGCCTTCAGTCTTTCTTGTGATCTTGTTACAATCGTGCATTGCTGTGTTACTACATACTACAATATCTGACTTTTCCTGCTATACTGAAAACACTAATCCTTTCCAGCATTTTCTTGAATTAATATCTGATCAATTCACCATGAGTCAAGGCTCAATAATATATGATAAGACTCTGTTCAGTGCTCTCTACAGGCTCTTTGTGGGAGTGGTTAAACACAGTGATAATGCAGAGCTATCTATAGAGCAGTTCAATCGTGTCCATTACGTCTGCTCTTTTTATAGTCTATACATGTAATTTACTCTTGTACTCGATTAACTCGTTGCAGGGACGCTGTGTATACGGACGGCACACATTTTCAGAATAGTGTATTTCCCAGTGGAACGGCGGTTGGAACCATTTCGACTCTCCAGCAATGTCATAAATAGCCTACAAAGATAAATCAAACAGAATCTTTTTTGCAAGGGCCTGTGTTTGATCTAAATAAAATCCAGACTGAAAGTAGGTCAGCGCAGAGGGAACTGGTGTGGGCCTGAGAGCACCGTGTCTGTAAAACCCGCCCACCCCCATCTTCGTTACTGCCTCTCTCCCCCTCTCTCTCCGTCTCTCTCTCTCTCGCTGTCGCTCTCTTCATCTCATCCCACATCCTCTTTCCTTTTCATGCTGAAATATATTTGCCCTTTTGACCCTAATAGCTACATCAGACTTTTACCTTTCATAATGATTCCTCTATAAATAGATCCCTTCCTCCACTTTTGTTTTATGCCTTTTTTTTTTTTGCTGGCTTGCTATCTGGGTTCCATTCTCTTCCACACCCATGCGTGCACACTAAGGGGTTGAATTCCCGTCTCTGGCCCTCCTATGAGAGGAGGATTATGCCGCAGCCGTCATCCAAATACAAATAAAAATCCCTCTGCCATGTTAAACATCCCTGTGGTTTAAAGGTTAGTCCCCTCCAGTATTCCCTTCTGTGATCTTGACTGAACGGCTGTCCTGAAAATATCCACTCCCTGTGGCTGTCGTGCAATTGTCAGGCCATTGACTAAATAATAAAGTCGGGGGAAAGGACAATGCATGACAGCCATAACAGTTATTGTAAGCTAATAGCAGAGGGGGCTTTAAATTAAGGAGGTCCAGGCTACAATGGAAAATGCTGCTTTTACCACATACCAGCAATTAAAATATTACTAGAATGTGTAAGGATTGACTGCTGACTGGATGTTTAAAGGAAGAGGATGTGCTTAACTGCAAAAGAAATGCAGTTTTATAGGAAAGCTGGAACCACAGTCCCATCAGCAACAGAAATATGTGACTAAGAAGTCAGTTTTGATTGGAACAAAGAGTGGAAACAAACAGAAACAGCTTGCTTGGCTCTGTCAAAGAGTAACAGAGTCTGTCTACTAACACCTCATGCTCAACATGTAGTATCGTTTTGTGTGAAAATTCAATTCATTCTTTTAGTTTTTTAAAGTTGGACTACTTCTTTGCCAGAATTAGCACTTTCCTGGAGTTTCTCCTGGTTGCCTGGCAACTGCTCCTAGGCTGTAACATCCTACTTAGCTTGCAAGAAAGTGGTATTGATCTCCTCCTTTAACTCTCAGCAGGTTGCCCGAAATGTAAAGCTATTCCTTTAACGGAGCAGTTAAGTGTAATAAGTATCCACATTTGACATGATCTCTTTCCATTTCCTTACCGTACTTGTTTAGATGGAGAGGGTGGTGGAGAGCTCTCACCCCCAGTGGGCGCCGGAGTCAACAGCAACAGCTGGCATTTCAGATACGGCGCTGGACAAGGCTACGGCCCTCCTCAGCCCCTGAAACCTGGGGAGATCCCCCCTGAAGCCTTCATCATCCCCGGATCTCCAGCCATCATTTCTATCCGCCACGACGCAGGCCCTGTGGATGACAAGGGTGACTTCATAAGCTTTGGCAAGAAGGAGGAGGCCAAGAAGAAGAAAAAGAAGAAGAAGGACAAGAAGGACAAGAAGGAGAAAGGAAAGGATGACGGGGGCGATGAATAGAGGAGAAGGCGCAACTTAAAAGCAGAGCTACCGACAAACTACCATCCCAATTTCAGAGCCAGAAAAATAAGCCAAATGCATATTATAGAACCAAGGGAGCCTGCTTGCACCACATTTGCATAGACATTGTACAGTGGCCAAATCCTCATTCGACCAGGCTTGGCTCCCCACATCATGCGAACTAACTTGCTATAACTTTGGCCAATAAAAGTCTAAGGTTTGTGGTAAACAAATGATGTTCATCTAAAGACTGGACCAAATTTAAACAGAAAGGAATTTATTGGCTTAGATTAGCCTTTCTGTTATTTTGCTGCCCAACATCCCCAACCCCTTCCCCCAAGTTTGTATAATAAAAATGAAAGCACCTGAAAAGGTGTACTATTTGTATCTGACCATTGTCAGCTGAGGCCCGCCTGTGTTGACATCTCAGGCCCCCTTCCTTTTTGGTTCACCAATAGGAAGTGAAAGCCAAACTAAAGAAAAAAAAGAAACAGAGGCTTTTGTTTTCAGTATTATGGAGGCCTTGTAGAAATTCTGAAAATGTGGTCTTTTGTAAAAAAAAGAAAAAACGAAAAAGTAACAACATACAGTATGCGTACCATAAGCTTAGCACCTTTGTGAGAATGAGGTGGCTGAGAGCAGCTGGACCACACTCGAATATAGAGCTCTGTTTCAGTGTAACATAGCACATTGCAGAGGCTGAGGACCTGGACTAGGTTGCACCAACTATGCGCAAGTTTGTTCCCAGGTTAGTTTATGAAGTAGCGGCTTCAGAACTGCTAGTTCATTTGCAATTAGCAAGTTACTAAATTGGCATGGGTATTAAAGGGGTGAGGCCTGAGAGTGTATCTATTTAGAACATTAAGATTTAAGATGAGTAGTAGGAGTAATAGCAATATCATGCTGATGTGTGCAAACCACATAGATTTGTAACTAACTAGATTGGCACAAAAATTACAATTGGTATCCATATTTGATTCTTAAAGGACAATGTTAGTTTTTGCATGTTTTAGTCCACTCTCAACAAATTATTTTACACTTAACATCAGTGCTCGCCAATTTCCAAATCATGTCTTTGAAATTTTTGTTCTATTTTGCTACTTTGCGGGCAGCTATTGGTTCTTTTGCTGAATTACAGCACAAAATTCTAATAAAACCAGCTGAGACTCCAAATTATTTCACACTAAAACTCATCAGAGTCAACATAGCACCTGGATTTGTTGTTGTTTAAGGTACGTTTTCATCATATGGCAATGTAGCTCCAGCATTATCACAATAAAGTAACCTCAGACAAATACAACACCTGACATGACAGATTGGCTGCAGGATTTAAAGCAAGTCTCAGCATGTTCATTTTTATATTTTATGGAACCAAATGGGAACCAGATTCTGCCTGAAGAAAATGAAACACATTGAAAAAAAAGTAAGAACTCATGTGGAAAACAGTTGGCAGTATCATGTAATGTGTAGAAAATGGACAAAAACATTCAAAAATACCTGCTATGGCCCTTCAAGTTGCAAAAAATGGCATGGAACCGTTGAAGAAAAAATACGCTGTGTGCAGGAGAAAAAAAAGAAGAAAAAAAATCTTGCTTTACTGTCAGTGAGTGCAGTTGTGTGGCTTTGTATCATTTGCACCTGCTTTATTGCTTGCTTAATTATTTACTTGTTGCTTAAGGTTACGTTACGACAGGTTTTTTGTGGTGGTACCGCTTGTAATTTAGCAGTGAATCGGGATTAGTGGCTACCTCGGGTATAACTAGGGAACCTACGTGCAGCTGATGCAACCGGCCCCTCACCTTGCCTCTTCTCTTGGAATATGGCACAGGTCAACGGGGTCTTAATCCCACTGTCAGCACACCCAGTCTGACACACACATTACTGTACACAAACACTGACTCACACGTACAAACAGCAAAACACACACACCCTCTATTCCACTACATATGAACACAAAAACTATAAATATACTAAAAGAATACACAGCCCTTTTCTGGAAAACTGACGGCCGACGCCATCCTTAACATGGGAGTGTATTATATGGCTGGGACGCAGGAAACGTTGCTCGTCGCTTCATTTCTGTTCAAGCCTGATCCCTCTACTTCTGTCTTTGAATGTTAAGTAGTTGTTCTTCAAGCCCTGCACCACTGCCTCGACTGCTTCAGTGCTTGTAGGATTTGCTTGCCCGCTGCCTGTTTCCTCCCTCTACTCCTGCTTCCTCGAATCAAACATGGTCGGACGACATCTTTAGAGTCACTCTCCTTCAATGAACTGTGCAGTCGTAACACAGTGACATTTGTGTATTTTTGCATATTTTACACACGCACAAAAACAAAACATGCACACACACACACCACACTCACATATACATCTTTTGTTTGACTCAACTGAGTTTAAGCGCTTCAGCCAGAGTGTCTCCCCGATTGCTCGTTGTTGACAGCTCTGTCATCCCCTGCATGGGTTGTACAAGTTGCGTTGTGAAGACGCCTGACAGGTTCGCAGAAACTGAGATTATGGTCCGCTCGATATAATGAGACAAGATGGAGTGGCAAAAACGAAAGAGTCAGAATATAGCAGTCATTGTAGTGTATTGTACAGATTCAGTGTAGAAGAAAAACAAAACTACTGGGAAATCATTCCTCTTTTGCAGAGGTATTGCAGTTATCCATGTGTCTCCAATTAGTCAGAACTTGTCAGCTTGGGTTGACTTAAAAAAGTAAGTGTATTGCAGTTCGGCAACGTTGGAAAGAAGCTGGTGATTGAATTCAACGAGGGAAGAAGTGAGGATGAATCACATTGTTGAAATTGTTTATGGTGCACCAGTGAGAGGTAACAACGAGACTTTAAAATGAGACTTTTTTTGCTTTGTTGCTGCACATAAACAGGAGAATAGCTGCTGGGAGGTGCTGTGAAAGAAGTTGAGCAGTGTAATTAACTTGGCCCCTGACACTGTGAAAACGCAGGTCTAGCATGGTAGAGAAAGCAAACAGTAGATATTGGAACAGCATCAACATGATTAAAAAGTGTCATAAAACCTCACCTCGGTGTTCCTTTTCTTAGACCATCGTGTTACCAATCACTGTAGGGGTATATAGGTGCTGCTATCCGGCTCAAACCCTCCCATGCACACAACTCCTTCCCCTCCCCCCGCCCCGTTCTTCAGGTGTACTTCTGTGCTGTCAGATCACCAAGTGGCTGTTTGCATGTTATAAGCAAAGGAAACAGATAATATATAGATACTATATATACATAGATATGTTTTTCCACTGGGAAATGCGTATTGGAATGCATATACCTCTGATACACATTCTCAAAGACAATACACATACATGGAAAGACCCACACTCATCCGCACATGAACATACATATAGTACATACAGATACGCCATTGCGAACAGTAATTTGTGGAAAAAAAACCTGAAGAGAAACACATTTTTTATCCTGTTGAAAATGAATTTAATCCTCTAGATATACATAATGCTATTGTGTTATGCTATGAAATGCCTTTTATTTCTGTTTTTACCCGTATGATTTTCATAGATAAGAAAATCAATCCTTAAACCTGTGTTAACCTTCGAAATGATGATCAAACACTATTGTGAAATCCAATCATTTACTCACCCTCCATATCTAGTCCTCGCCCGGTAGAGAAAAAGGGAGAAAAACAAGAAAAAAAATCATAAAAAATAGATAAAATGGTCTAAAAAAAAATAAAGTTGATGTATTCTCTGCTTGTGTATAGTGAATGTTCCTCAGTCGCTGGGTGTGGCAGTGAGTGGCACATTCCAGTCGACTGTGACAGTGCAGATCTGTTAATAACTTTTTTGTACACCTGCTCATCATTGTAAAAGGTGATAATAGTGATTCTTATGATTTAATCAATCTGGTAATGTGTTTTGTTAATAAGTCACAAATAAAGTTTTTTTCTTAAATATCTTAAACTGTGTTCGGACTTCAGTTCAACCAAACAGCTTGTTTTCGTCTTCGGTAAACTTTCCACTTTACTGGGGAAGTTTACACAGTTGGCCGTGGTTTGGAAAAGTAACACAGCATGATTTATTCAGCAGCTTACATGGCCGTGAGTGGTGGTGAGTGGAATGTTTAAACTGCTACACCATTTATTTGCAAGATGGCTGTTTAGGATACAAACAGTGCAGTATTGCACGTTTGGGTCCACAAAAATGGTGGTAGTGCTGCTGAATGAGTACACATAGAGTAATAAGATGCATGATCATGAATGGTGAGTACAAGGCTGGATATCAGCCTGTTATGGCATTATTTAGGAGTAAGCTGTTACTTCTAAAGGTGCAATATGCAAAATTTTGAACATAAGCATTGCATTAATATCTGCAATGTAAAGATACAGTGAAGTAATGGTGTCCCTAACGGAGCATGACGTCATACTCCACATGTGTAATTTGAGCTTCTTTGTTCAATGTGTTGGCAGCTTGTCCGGCCATGAATGCATGTTAGTGCAGATGGTGCATGTGGGTCCCTCCCTTTGAAACAGTTGGTCCTCCCTGCATTTACACACAGACTGCAAGTGACCTCCCACACTGTACTGGAATAGTGAAAGTGACGTGACAGTGACGTGGGAGACGTGCCCATTGGTTTAGGTCTGAGGTGCTTGCTCTATAGCAATATCCAGTAGTTCTAAAGGTTGCACACAGAAACATTTATGAAACATGGGTGGATGACATCATGTAATGTCTGTTGTCACTACAATTGTTTTGATAGTATGGGTCAGTTAAATATTTTAGAAATTCTGTGGGAAGATGTGAAAATATCTATTTATTTTAGGAATTAATAATAATAACAATAATAATAATAAACCCAACTTATATAGCACCTTCCAAAAGTAAAGGTACAAAGTGCTTTATAATAAAAGCATAATAAATTTATTTGTAATACACTTCACATTTCAAAACAAAATCTCATAGTGCTAAACGAGAATACTAGTTCTTATTTAAAAGTAAATAAGAACTAGTATTTGATGTGATGAGATGTAAAAAGATTACATAAGTAATTACAACAATTACCATCAGTTAAACAAAACAAATGGTAAAAATGAGCCTAAAGAAGAGATTTAAAAAGGATACTGAGTTTGTCTGCCTGAAATATGCAGACAATAAGGTCTTAAAATCTTTTCTAAAACTTTCAGATGGCCAGTGAAGGGCAGCAATGATTGGTGTAATGTGGTCACTTGTGTTAGTACATGTTAAAGCCTGTATCAGTGGAGATGTTTCCCCTGCTGGTAGCAGAATAAAGTGCATTGCAATGGTGGAATCTGACAGAGATAGTAGTATGAATGACCTTTTGTAAGGCTTCAGAATAAAAAACAACCTGATCTTGGTTGGCTATCTCAGTTGAGCAAAGCAGGGCGCTACCACTTTAGTCACCTGAGCATCAAAGGACAGCTCTGAGTTTTAAAACACAGCACCGAGGCTGCAGGAGTCCTTACTGACCCTGTTAGATAAGTCACCCAGACTTGAGGAGAGATTATTAATGGGGCTAGTGCTGGGAAATGGCATCAACAATTGGAATTTTGCCCGATTAGACAATTACATTTTCCTGGAAACTGAAACACTGCGCCCTTGTAAAATCAACCACTTTGACATAGTCAAGTTTTTTGGCAGAAGCAAATACTGTTGCAACAGGATTCACAAGTATGTTGTTCATCTGCCAAAAAAAGAAAAAAACAAGAATGAAATAAACTAAAACTTCATGAAAACAGTAACCAAAGAACTGGATCATTCATTAGAAACCGAGAATCTACAGCAATGCAAATTCGGGTCATTAAGAAGACCTTTTGTGCTCTGTGAATTCCCTATTGAGCTCGAGGTCATGGGTCAGATCTGCACATCTGAACATTAAGAGATGGCAGGAATTCAAAGCTGCCACAGAGGGTTGGATACTGGTGAATGTGGGAACTTAATCTCTTCCTTCTGTTTGAACAAAGTGTTTTTGTTTTTTAAGTTGCTTAGGAAGGAGTCTGTTGATGTCTGCAGCATGAGCTCCATCTGTCTGCAGACTGGAGAAAACATTGCTGCACACCTTCTCTTCCTCCTCTAAAGGTTCATCTCTCCAGCAGTGCTGACACCTATTGATGAAAGCTAAGACTGGCAGCTGACCCATATTGTTCTCATTCTGTAACACTGGAAAATAACTATTCTTCTTGTGTGCAGAGAAAGAAAACATACTGGGTGGAAGAAAATATACTGGTTATAGACGCTACATACAGTAATATTCAGATCTTTCTTTCTTATTGTGCAAGTTTCATTGAAAGAGACTATGAAAATATCACTTAATTTATTTTTTACCCATGAAATAACTTTTTAAAATATCTTTCTGAAACATGTAATCCTCGTGTGAGTCACAGAAACAAAGGGATCACTTGCCTTAGCTCTCAATATTGACACAGTTTAAGGATGACATCAACAAATGGGGCAGTGAATGAGCATCTTTGATGTTCATCTGCCCCTTAGTGGGCGTTTTGTTAAGTGCAGCTTTGCATAAATATAAAATCCTGCACATCCATTCAGCTATTGAATTCCATGCTATTGTGGTATGAAATTAAATGAAAATCAACCGTACAAAAATATAAACATGGGACGTGCTTTTCGGTGAATTCTTGTTACACCGCATTAAAACCACCTCTCTAAAATTGTATGGATGCCCTTTTTCTGGCCTTGGACACTTTACCTCTGGGGGGTGTCCTGTGGTATCTGGTACCAGGTTGTTAGCAGTGCATCCTTTGAGTTCTATGGGTTGCAGGGTGGGGCCTCCATGGACTGGGTCTGTTCTGGAGCATCCCATTAGTTGGATGGAGTCTGGGCAGTGTGAAGGCCAGGTCATCGTCTAGGGCTCTTTGTCGTGTTCCTGAGCAGTTTTTGCGAGTTACTGTTTGACCTTTTTGACTGAAGCATTGTCCTGCCGAGGGAGACAGCTGGCATCTGGGAGTGTTTTTGCCATGATGAGGCGTGCTTGGTCTGCAACGGTGATTAGCTTGGTGGTATGTGTGACAGTAACATCCACATGAGGATCCAAGGTTTCCCAGCAGAACATTGTATTGTAATGAAATGTTCACTTATACTTGCGGACGTTTTGATGTTGTGACGGATCAGTGTATCGTATGTTCCTTATTTACCATTACGATGATATTTGCTAAAAGATTTGCTATGATTTAAAGACACCTAGCTAACACAATATAACATAAGAAATGCATTGCCTAAAAAGTAGAAAAACAATAAAATATAAGTACAATATAATACTGAAATAAAATAAATAAGGAATAAAGTTAAAACACAACAGTTAAAAGTAATACTGGCAATTATACTGAGGTAATAAGTAATATCACACGTGATAATTAAATATTGCCACTGAAAAATGAGATGAAAATGAAATATTTCATTTTACATTGACAATGCCGTAGATGAAAGTGAAATACCACACATGAAATCAAAATATTGCAAATGAAAATGAAATGTTGCACATGAAACTGAAATACTGTGCCTGAGAAATATATTTGATGGGTCTGAAAGGGAAACTACAATTTTACACACAAGCCAGCTTATATGAAAACAGGTGTAACATAGCTTTTGTGGCTCCAAAGGGAACCACAAGGCATATTACAGCTTGTGGCGACATTAGCATAATACACTAGAACATCTCAGCAAACTGTCTGTGGTAAAGTTGCATTGTAAGTAGTGTAGGTCGCAGGGTTCGACAAGAAGAATGCATGGAAAACATATGCTTTGTAGTTATTTCTACATCTTTTGTATTTTAGACAAAACAACGACAATAGAACAAAAGAGTAACAGCATCAGCAAACTCAGCCTTTAATCCATGATGTCCATGGTTACTGATGTGCAGGTACACTGATCAGTCACAACATCATGACCACTGACAGGTGAAGTGAATAACATTGATCATATTGGTACTATGTGGTGTTCTGATGGAAAACCTTGGATTTTGACATCCATGTTGATGAGACTTAGACCCCCAAATAAACATTGTCCCACAACAAGCACACTCCCTCATGCAAATGGAAATCCCAAATGTCACTGGCCTACTCCCAAAGGAAAATTCACCCCACCTCATGGAAACAACATCAAACAATCAGGAACATGTTGAGGAACATGGCAATGGCCCAACATGTTGATTTGACCTCCAAACTTCCTACACCCCATTGTGATCAAGCATCAACAGGATGCAGTAGAACAAGTTTGATTGACAGAGGCCCCACTGGACAAGCCAGAGTACCCAAAGGATCCAGTGGCAACGTCCTGGTTCCAGACCCCATAGGACACCCTGAGAGGTCCTCTTGTCCATGCCCAATGGTTCAGAACGTTTTTGACTATACACAATATTAGGCAGGTGGTCATAATGTTATGCCTGATCGGTGTATGTAACAGCTTCCACATGCCTGCCTAGTGTACCATAACTAACCTGTAATCTGATGCTCCCACCTCCACCTGGACTAGGTACTCATTATAAGCCTCTTGTCACCATTTAAACTGCAGCTGCATCTCACCAGTCTGCAGTCTTCATGGATAAAGCCTCTAAAAGTTTAAATTAAGCTAAAGAAACTGAATGCTAATATTTAAACCCTCCTCCTCTGAAGAAGTAACTATTATGATGTGTAAATGCAAAGCACACAAAACTCTTACAGTGACAGTAAAACTGTTTTCACTGTAGGCATTTTTACTGATACAATATTGTGTAATCACCTTGAGGCTACGGGATGATATTCTATTCACAAAGTCAGCCTCGTGCTCCCCAGGGCTGCACTGATGGAATTTGAGTGCAATCTACTGAATGCAGTGCACTCCATCAGCCCGCAGACTTATTTCAAAGCAGTAACAGTAAATTCCATCGGATCCTGATAACTACTGTACTGTCAAATTCAGTAAACCACCTGCCATTTGCAAAGAGACAGATTGTCATTTTAAACAGACGGTAATAAGGGTTCCTCAGTTCATTCAATCAGTCCCTTTAATCTGAGACAGACAGCTATTCTAATTAAATTCAAGCAGACTCTATAGAGGTTGAATCATGGTGGATTTTTACGAAGAAGCGGTGATGTATACTCATATTAACTCTCGCACAGTGGCCTGCTCTGGGGTTGGTGTGGGATGTCACAATAATTTAGTTGGAAAAAAATGAAATTATTTAAATAACAGACTTTCAACTGACTTTGTGTTAATTTATCCTGATTGTGTGAAGCGAGGACTCACAGTGACAGAGCTCCCAGTGTATAGGACAGTTTGGCAGGGCAGTGCTTTCACTGTCGATCAGTCTAATCAGGACTGACAAGCCCCTTCTTACTGTATATAGGCCTCCAGTCACTAAATGGATTAATAAATTTTACAAGCAGTGCATTATATTTATTTTTGATGAAACTGCTGTATGTTAGAAAAATATTTCTATATGAATAACATAAAATATTTTTAATTAAATGATTTCATTTAAGCTTAATTTACTCTTTTAATCACTTTTCTACTTGTTTACTTTAAATTCGCCTACTTTTTCCCCATTATGTTGCAGTATTGTTTACCAGTGGTTGGAGATTTGATCTTTTCCTAAATAAAAGTAATGCAACAGATCCCCAAATACTCTGTCATTGTACAAGTGAAAATGATGTATTAAAAATGTGAAAACTGCAGTAGGCAAAAACTTGTAAAAAAAAAAAAAAAAGGTCAATATTTGAAAATGCACATCCCACCTCTTGCACCTCTTCCCTCCATCTTCCCATTATTCTAAGCCCCTCAGACCAGACGGGCAGCACTTCAAATATGTAAAGATAGCTAAGCTAAAAGTCAATTATTTTGTGGCTTCAACCCTTAAGTCTCCCAAGTGAACGTCCCCTTTTAACTCCTTGTACTACCACATCTGTTGCTCATTGCAGGCTCAGACTAAATTGTGTCAAAGTGTGTCAGACCACTTCAATAATAACATGTTGCAAGGTTCGTAAGTAGTTATAGTAACGTTTTTATCCAATTATGCCAAATACTGAGGCAGTATTTGTTTGGCCAGAAGCATTCATTATGCACTTTTTTAAGCAACTTCTACATATTTAAAAAGGAAAATGCACCCCACCTCATGGAAAAAAACATCAAACAATCAGGAACATGTTGAGGAACATGACAATGGCCCAACATGTTGATCTGACCTCCAGACTTCCTACACCCCATTGTGATCAAGCATCAACAGGATGCAGTGGAACAAGTTTGATAGACAGAGGCCCCACTGCACAAGCCAGAGTACACAAAGGATCCAGTGCCAACGTCCTGGTTCCAGACCCCATAGGAGACCCTGAGAGGTCCTCTTGTCCATGCCCAATGGTTCAGAGCATTTTTGAGCACATAAGGGGACCAACACAATATTAGGCAGGTGGTCATAATGTTATGCCTGATATATAATAAGTGTTTTGCTTCATGAATATAGTGCAGTACAATGTTTGCCTCCGAAATGTTGATAAAGTTCCACAAACTTTATGTTGGGAAAGTACTTGAAGAGCTGCAACATGTAACAAACTATAGTAAGTGTGTTATAAGTGCACAGTCAGACAAATGTAGCATCTGCAAGGCATAACATTTTGTTGCCCTGGCTGTCACTCAGAGGTGACTAGCCTGAGGCAGCTATCATAATTTTTAAAAATAATTTGACAGTAACGACATTAACTATAAATGAAGGCATATTAGTCTGCACTTATTCAGTCATACATAAAAAAACAACTTATCTCTAAAAAGAGTCGCTGGCAATAAAGAAATTGCAGATAATACATAAGCAAGTGTAATTACTATTTCCTGTAATTATTCAAAATAATCCATATTGAATTGGAATTTTCTAAACTAAATATACATTTGTTCAAATTATTTTTCATATTTCATCCTCAGACTGCTACAACTTTGTTTGCATTTGCATTTGCTTCACTGTTGTAGTCGGTTCACTTTCCTTGCTTTTTAACTTGCATGGTAATTTACACACAGTCCCTACCCCACTGATGCAAGTCACTTCCTCTCTCTCTCTCCCTCCCTCTCTCTCTCTTTCTCTCCCTTGCTCTCTTTCTCCACCCAGCTGTAGATCAGGATACATGAATGCTGGGAAAGAGGACAGGGGCAGAAAGAAGAGAGAGGGAGAAAGGGTGAGAGAAAGAGAGAGTGTGAAGAGGAGGAGGAGGCAAAAAAAAGGCAAGACATAGTAGGACAGAGTGTGCAGCATACTGTAGCATACTGCTGTGTTGTGATTATGGAGTGAGCATGGAGCGGCAGGACCAAAACAAAAGGAGAAGTGGACACAAGGAGGACACAGCTTGGCTTTATGCCTGATCAATAAAAGGTAGATTAGTTCAAAATCTGAGCAGGAGAGAAGGATCCTCATTTAGCAGCATTGCTTTGCAGTGCTAGACTGCCTGCCTCTGAGTTTGAATTCTGCAACCAAGGGATTGAAAGCATGAAGACAAAGTCATTCCAAACCTTGAGGACTTACGAGGACATAAAACAGAAAGCGGAAAACTAGCTCTGGACGTTTGGAGTCAAGAAAACAAGACATCTCGCAGCAGGATCGCACAAACACTCAGGTACGCCTGTTAAACAGAATTACAAAAACATCTTTTTTTTAGTCATGATCATTTTTAAAAAGTGTGTGAGTGTGTTTTTTAACTATGCGAAGAGGGATTTAATGGTGTATTAACACTGCAGGACAGTTGTCACTTAAGATTAAGCAGCGACAACAGACATAGGTCACTTCAATGAGCTCAAGTAACATTAGATGACACAACAACCAAAATAATAGTCCCTTCAGGTATAGATGACTAAACGTTCTTTTTGCAATTTAGACATCCTTGAATCAAGAGGGGGGAAGAAGTGAGGGGAGCCTTGTCAGAATGTGTTTGCATGAAATTTTTGTCATAAATCAACGCTTGCAAGCGGGGGCACACACATAGACACACACACAAACCCCAGATGCATTGGGCATTTTACTGTTCACTAATGAAATGCCTGCTGGTATGCAAAAAATCCAAACATTATTGCCGTGTTGTTGACGACTGAACTGTTGTTGCGTAAATCATTAAAATGACCTCCTGCCCACACGGGAAAACTGGCACATGTGAATTCATGGATGGCATGGTCCTTCACACACAGACACACACACAGAAACTGCCCCCTTTTTGAAAGGGTGTTCCAGTTAAGTGCACACAAAGCTTAATGAAGACTATACTGTAGTATCAGTGTATGCATTATGGACTCTTTCCAAGGTGAGCTTGAATGTGGAGGACAGTAGTGTGGAAACTGTCTGGAGGAGAAAGAGTTCACCACAGGAACCATGTTTTGAAATGCATTCCCCAAATAAATTATTCCGAGTGCTGTCAGACGTTGAGTGGGGATCTGTGCTGTATGTTTGAAATGCTAATACAATATAGAACACTTGTTTTCACAGGAGCCGTCTCCTCTCGTTATCAGCGTTAACAGAGTGCCATTCCCATTTCTTATCCAGCCACTATGTCAGGGCAATTGGAAAGTGAGAGGACAATTCTTCCTATCTTATCTCAAATCTGCAATTGATTTTTGACAACTCCAGTTATCCTTCATCCCTGCAGTGTTCGAAAGCGGCTCCCCGTCTCAGTTCTAGCTCTGTGCATTGTTTCAACTTAATCCTGCTTACTCATGGATTTCCTCCTTCGCAGCACCAACTCAAATGCCTCTCAGTGTAAACTTGTTCCTCTCTTGCTTTTTAGATGGGTCTAATGGTGTGGAAACACCGCCGCTCTCTTGAGTTATCAGAGTTTTGAGTCGCTCAGACAAGGGATGGGAAGACGAGCAGCCGACCTGACGACTCCGGTTCCAGTGTTAGGAGTCCCTGCTTTGGTTGGGGTGCGTGGCTGGAAGACAACAGGAGGAGACAGAGCCGGAGGGAACCTGCTGCAGACATGGGGACTTCACTGCAGCGTTGGTGTTCAGACGTCCCCGGGGATAAGCAGGCCACCCACCCAGCTAACTGATACACTCTCAGATAGCGTTGCTCAAACATCCAACAGCTATATTGCCAAGGAAACGGAATACAAAGAGATACTGCTGCTAACGAAGAGTGACAAGGAGAAAAAGGCTATTTTAAAACAGAAAAGTGGGGAATCCAAGACCAAAAAAGAAGTGACTTTCAAAGCACTCGGAGGTGAGGTCTCTAAGGATGTGGCCTGCTGTCAGAGGAACAGTGCTGGGACTTATTGCTATGCCAGGGCAATCAAGACCAATCCACACATTGCAGGGAATGTAAGCAATGCCAGACCGAAATCTGCTGCCCGTTACTCCAACGGTAGTGTGGTTGATTCGGATGCGATCGGTGGAATTAGCGTAGTTGATGATGAGGCAGAACCTGTAAAAAGTGCAACCTCTCGTGGAAGAGACCACACCAGACTGCAAGGTCATTATGCAGATCAGCCCGGGAAGTCGTTATCTGCTGCCCGACCTTTCGGCATGCCACAAAAAATATGCAACTACTGCGGTGGGAGACAGTCTGTAACCACCGGAGCTGCCATTCTGGGGGAGAAATGCCCGAATGCTGACGCTTGTCTTCGAGAGAAACAGTTAAAGTCAGCCCTCGCCTCACTGTCGGCTACTACGCAGATGCCTCACATTGAAAAGAACCTCAATCTGAGCCAGCAAATCTCTGAGAGCATCACAAACTCTGACAAAAGGACACAAATCACAGTCAGTCCACAAATATTATATCTTAAGGAAGAACTGAGGTATAGAAATACGCCACACCCTGCATGCCCGGTCCACTCCAGAGGCAATCCGGCAACTTTGTCGCACACACACGAGGCCATCCTACATGCTAAAACCATCACAGTGACAAGGGCAACTATTGAAACCAGGCAGGATGAGTCCAGTGTAAAATGTGTAACAAAACCCCCACAGGACATCAAGATCCCCCGACCAGCAAGCCTCACTTTCACTCCTCAGATGGCCACTGCTACTAAATCTAACAACCCGCATTCGCACACTTACCCCAAGACCCTCAAAACCACACAATGCAACTCCACGCAGCATAATGTGCCTCAAAACGTATGTGTATCTGTGCACGCTACACCTAAGAATACTCTGTCACCACCTTCTTATTTGTATACTACAGCTGGAGGTTCTGGAAATACACCTAGTACCAGCGCACACAAAGCAACTTCTAATTCTGCAGCGACGTCCACTGAAAATATAGCGGCTAAAGTCAATACTCAACAGGAAACCCTGCACTCACAGCACACAGCACAAGAAAACATTGCAACAAATGCAACTAATAGCCCACAAATAACCCCAAAAAGCCCCACAGTATCACCGTCAGTCAATGCTTTTGAGTCCATCCAAAAATCTGCACATTTTACACCTGAAAGTCCATCGTTTACTTCATCTGATGTTCATAAACCACAAGAGAAGCCATTTTCAAATACTGACAGCACACCACCAGGTAAAAAGTCTTTTACTGACACAGGAGTAAACTCAACTCGATTCCCTGCTTTCGCTAATCCACCACATAAAATGACAGCACGTCTACTTCACAGCGCCGTTGTCCCACAGAGCACTTTGAATCAGAAAGCTAATTCAGATCAAATTACAAATACTAAATATACGTCGGTGGCTGCACAAATTCGCCTGCTCCTCCAACCTAACTCCTCAAATTCTGAACCTACACTTCACCTGTCTTCTCTGCACACCACATCTAGCGCATCTAAACCTCTAGACTCAAGAGCCCGGCTGTCTGCAAGTACAACTCCCAGCTCCACACTCACATCTAATGGCACTCTACAAAAAGACACAGCCCTCAGGAAAACCACATTCAATTTGAAAAAATCTGCCTCCACAGCCGGCTCGCTGTTGTCTGCACAGACAGAAAAACAAAACAACATCTCTGTATCAAGTGCAACTTTGCTTCAATCAGCAGACACAACCCAAGTACTTAGCTGTAATGAAGCCCCCGACAGAAGCAGACCTCATCACACACAAGCAGCAAACATCAGAACTCCCAGCAATAATGAATCTGGTGTCTGCGGGGTGGTTCCTAATCAGAGAAACAACTCCAGAACACCTCAGCTCGCATTATCTCAACCACAAAATGTGTTGGAAAATCACAACCGAGGCGGCGATGTTAGCTCCCACGATCCTAAATCAACCGTTAATCCAAATGAGGGGCTGCATTGCAATAAAAGCAAATTCAGTGGTAATCTAATCGATGAGTTAGTTGTGCATGAGTCAAAAGGCCATGAAAATTCGAATCCATCACAGGTCAATAACCTTGAGAATTATATTTCCCTAATTAAGTCAAGCAGCTCTTGTCTGCAGGGTTGCATAAACACAGAACAACAAAGGCTTGCACATTATCAAGGATGCACAGAAACAGAGCATGAGGGACAATGTGCAACATGCCCACCAGTCAAAACAGCCCAGCAGACGGATTCAAATACAGAACAGTTTGCCTTGGGTGCATCAGCCAGGCATGCTAATATTAAGCCTAAACACAATGCAGATAAACAGACACATCCCAGTTATTCAGCATCCTCTGCCACAGCACAAACAAGCTATGAACCCGTGACCTCAAACGCATGTCTCAAACCCCTCACCAAATCTGATTTTGATATATCATTACAGCCGCGGGCACACACAAGTTCTGTCTCTTCACGGGCCCCATTCAGCAGCGAGGGAGAGCTCCATGCACACACAGGCCCCGAATGTAATTCCATATTGCCGTCATCAACAATGCACTCGGCATCCCATCCCTGCCCCTGGCCCGGCAAGGCGGAGGCAATCGTGAGGCCGGATTCAAAGTTTAGCCCTGCTCCCCCACAGCCGGGCCCAGAGGACACCAGCCTGGCTCACTCCCACCCAGCTGATGCAGCCCTGTTGCTGCCGCCTTCCCCACAGTGCAGCAAATCAGCAGCCCTACAGCAGAGGCTCGAGACAGTGGAGGCCAGCCTGGCAGCCAACAAGGACAGGATCACTACTCTGCTTAACATTATCCATGACCTGGAGTCCTGCCACACTCCCACCAGCGGGTAAGAGGATGTGCATGTCTGGGTGTAAGTGTGCTGGGGTTGGAGAGGGCTGGTCCTCTTATTTATTCATCTGCAAATAAAGCATCACAGAATCTACAGTGTTTGTCACACATAGATTCACAGCATAATTAATTCTGCGACGCATATTAAACATTTAACTTGTAGTTCGACTGAACATTAAACATTTTGGAATAATAAATATTAATCCTGCAGGGTCAGATACAACTTGTAAATTATTAATGTATCGCATTCAGTCCAATACAGCTGCTGTACAGCTGCCAGAATTTGGACCAGTGAATTACTTTAAAAGCAGTCCTGCACTGCTGATCTTTGGCTTTTCCAGTGAGTCATCACTTGCATTTACTGGAACCACTCAGTGACTGAAAATCACTGGCAAACAGAACACACCTTAAATCCAAAAACTTTAGTGTGTGCATTTGTTTAAGGACAAGTATGATTATTTAGCCATAGTTCTCTTAGACACTGGGTTGGAAATTATTAATTTACTAGAGAAAACCTAAATTCTATCCGACACAGAGCAGATACAGCATAGATATCACACCCATTTAGTTTTAAAGTAACACGGTGACAAAATAAATGCAGTTTTCCTCCTGATTGTAATTGGAAAATGCAAAATAGTAAAAAAAAAAAAAAAATCTGTGCAATTTGGAGGAGGTGTAGCTATAATTAGTTTAGACGCAATAAAATTATGAATTTTGACTTTCTGCTGACACTGAGCTAGTCTCTACACTGGATCAACCAACTCAACAAAGAGAAACAAAGCAGCCGACTACACACACTATGATGTAACACGTTGCACAAATCCGTTTTGAAGGCGACCATACTGTTAAAATGCTGTGGAGGTGGTTTTATGGCTGCTACAAATGTGCTATAAACCAGAGCCGATGGTGTGATGATGTGAGGACGTAACACCGGTACACGTTTGCACACAGGTCTGCGATTGTGTTCCCGCGAGTGTGACAGAAACCTACTTGGGCATTTCAAAGGAGCACGTCTCGGAGAGGTTTATTTAGCCGTACAACTCTTCTGGGACAAATAGCAGGAATTAAAACGGCCTCCTGGCAATGTGTCTCTGTCAATCATTCTCATTCACTGTGGTGCGCTAATAAGCTGTGACTGCCTCTGAGGTCATGTTTCAGAATAACCAAGTCCTAATAACCGACTGATGTCCAACATAATGCATGTTAGGTAGCTCATCGCTGCCAACAGTGGTCTGAGTGAATCTCCAGCAGCGGGGATGATAGGACAGAATCTTAAATTGTAAATCTCGAAGGATAAGAGTTTTGGAAGTTATTCACAGCGTGCAATTTGCTTTGTTTATTCCAGCCGGCGATGCTACATAACTGGACAGGACCTCAAAAACTGCTCAACCTGCCAGAAGACTGCTTGTATTGTCTACAGGTGAGATAATAGTGAAATTGCCTGCATGCAATGTTGGAGCGGAGCAGCTCAGTTTTAGAATATAATTAATACTGTGCTTTGCTTTGTGGTAGTCCTTGATGTTGATCGTGGGAAGCCTTTGATAGAGAATAATTACGAAGAAGAAATGAATATGCATGACTTTTGCAAGTTTCAAAAGGACAATTTCAGCATATAGATTTTATTTACAGTGTCAGATGCGCAATCCAATTCGTGGGTCAGCCAATTTGCCAGTGCACTCGCCAGTTTCCCTGCCAGCCTGTTCACTTCACTCCACTGAAAATTAATGACTTACTGTACGGGCAGCTTACCAAATGAAAAGCTCCGTACTGCTCGTTTGTTGCTTGCTCAGAATACACAGGAAGATTACATTTTCCTCTATGAGCGCGCCATAAATCTTGTGGAGCAACTGTCAGGTTTAAGCACTTACTGTACGTGGCGCAGTCTATTCATTCCATGGATTTATACAGTGATGAAGACGGACTCTGAAATTCAAGCAGGCAAAGAGGAATGAGCAGCCCGCACGATTGATTCATAATGATTTATGATGATCACTGCTGAAGTCCCTGCAAACATTGTTAATTTGCAGAGAAAGTGACTTCATGTCGTATGAAAAAACTATCACTATCACCAGATGAGGTGAGCTGTAAGAGGTAGGAGAATTTATCTTAAGTTGCCTCATCTTAAACTGAGACATTCTTCATTTTGATATTATCATATCCTACAGCAATAATGTGGAGGATATCAGTTTAGATATAATCAAAATATCTGATGCATTTGTCCTCATAAAAATGAAACCATAATTTTTGTTTAACTAAGGAAAGATATAATTTGACTGTGGACCTTTAAATATACACTATATTGCCAAAAGTATTGGGACACACCTCCAAATAATTGAAATCAGGTGTTCCAATCACTTCCATGGCCATGGGTATATAAATCCAGCCCCTAGGCATGCAGACTGCCTCTACAAACGTTTGTGAAAGAATGGGTCGCTCTCAGGAACTCAGTGAATTCAAGTGTGGTATCATAATAGGTTGCCACTTGTGCAATAAGTCCATTCATGAAATTTCCTCGACATTAAATATTCCACAGTCAACTGTTAGTGGTATTATAATAAAGTGGAAGCAATTGGGAACAGGAGCAACTCAGCCATGAAGTGGTGGGCCACATAAAATCACAGAGTGGGGTCAGCAATGCTGAAGTGCACAGTGTACAGAAATTGCCAACTTTCTGCAGAGTCAACAGCTACAGACCTCCAAACTTGGTGTGGCTTTCAGATTAGCTCAAGACCAGTGGTAGACAGCTTCATGGAATGGGTTTCCATGGCCAATTAACCGATGGCCGTTGCAGCGGTGTAAAGCATTGCACTTGGTTATTGCACTACATCAAAGTGTCGGATGCAGTGGTGTAAAGCACGCCACCACTGGACTCTAGAGCAGTGGAGATGTGTTCTCTGGAGTGACCAATCATACTTCTCTGCCTGCCAATCCAATGGAGGAGTCTGGTTTTGGCGGTTGCTAGTGGAACGATACTTGTCTGACTGCATAGTTCCAAGTGTAAAGTTTGGTGGAGGGGGGATTATGGTGTGGGGTTGTTTTTCAGGGCTTGGGCTTGACTCCTGAGTTCCAGTGAAAGGAACTCTTAATGCTTCAACATACCAAGACACTTTGGACAATTCATACTCCCAACTTTGTGGGAACAGTTTGGGGATGGTCCATTCCTGTTCCAACATGATTGTGCACCAGTGCACAAAGCAAGGTCAATGAAGACATGGATGAGCAAGTCTGGTGTGGAGGAACTTGACTGGACAACACAGAGTCCTGACCTCAACCCGACAGAACACCTTTGGGATGAATTAGAGTGGAGGCTGAGAGCCAGGCCTTCTCGTCCAACATCAGTGCCTGACCTCACAAAAGCTCCTATGGAAGAATGGTCAAAAATTCCCATAAACACACTCCTAAACTTTGTGGAAAGCCTTCTCAGAAGAGTTGAGGCTGTTAAAGCTGCAAAGGGTGGGCCAACTCCATATTAAACCCTACGGATTAAGAATGGGATGTCATTAAAGTTCATATGCGTGTAAAGGCAAACATCCCAATACTTGTGGCAATATAGTGTATGCGCTTTGACATTTTCCTACTGAAGATGAGGTGTATTAAGACTAATCATTCAATATTGGTTAGTTCTCATATTCTATATTCAGTCCAGATTTGCACCCACTCATTGAAATGTTGCATCAGGCAGAAGCAATAGAAAAATAGCAAATCTCAACAAATGCCCCAGGAATATTGTATGTGGAAAAGAGGCTAAGTGAGGCTAAGAAGTGTAAAAAATCTTCTCATCATCTTTTTGGAAAAACGCCTCATGCTCTACAAAGCAAAACCTACAACTGCCTTTATCTTGAAATATTCCAAACATCCTCCTTGATCTACTTATGTTCAAAACCGCTTTTGTATGACAAAAAGATGTTATATAAGTTGAATTGCTGACTGGTGTGCGTTGGCATCTGGTCCTGAAAGGCCAAGTGGAAGATAAGGATATTCAAACAAGACATGTGTACCTTGAGAAAAAAAAAAGGATACCCTGCCGGGAAATGTCTTCCTGCCCAAACCAATCAGCCACTTTGAAATCTGACAAGCACAGAGCTTCCCACATGAGGAGTACCACACAGAGCAAAGTGAACTGTAGCAGCACAGTTTACAGTGATTGGTGCCATAAAAAGCCTTTTTGCATTGCAGAAAAATGAGCTGGAAATGCAGATGTGACACATTAAAGCGTTCATTTGCATCTTTGGCAAGAGCTGAATCTGCTACATTTTGTGCAATGGTTGAGTGGTTTCAGTAATTTTGGGGCTGTGTGTCTGTCTGTCTGTCTGTCTGTCTGTCCGTCCGTCCGTCCAGCGTGGAGTACGACTTCAGGCAGCAGGAAAGACGCTTCTTGGAGGTTCTGAATCATGCAGCGGGCGGCAACGGCGATTTCTCCGCGCATATGTCCCAGCCCTTGAACTTCAGCCTGCTCAGAAACGGCATCATTAAGAACTTTACAAAGACGAAGGTGAAAAGCAAAAAGCTGTGCAAGACCCTGTTCAAATGGATCCCGAGGAGAATTCAGCAAGTGTAGCCCTCTAAAGGTACCTGTGTGCTGTTTTAATAGCCGTTAGCCTGTGTTTCAAGTGACCAGCAGAAGCCTTTTGCAGGGGATTCTTACTCTTTCCTTAGAATGAGAGATTCTGAATTAGGCACTTACCCACTAGAGTTCCACTCTCCTGCACACTGTCAAAGCTTATAAGCAGGATTTTGTACCCTAATTTGCCCCTGATCTTTGTGACCTTCATCTAGCATCATCCTCCATAAGAGATTCTTTAATATTTTGAAAGTTAATGCTATTTTGTTGTCAGTATGCCTGCGTAAAATTTATGGCTAACCTCCACCATAGATTTCTATATCTAATTTTATATATATGATTCTTTTCTCTTTGCACTGTTATGATTAATGCAGTTGGATTTGCATTTCCCCTTCAGCTGTCCTTTCTCCCCCAAGAATAAATGTTCTGTATACAAGTTTTGTTATACTTGATTTGTCTGCAAATCTCCTGATTTGTCCAGAGCATTCTGTTAATTCAGATTGCTAACCGAACTCGGTCATTTATGAATGAAATAAAGGGTTTTTTTTCCAGCTAAGACATACGCCTTTAATGCATCTAAACCTTTTCCACAACTGCAAACTGGCCACAAGGGTGCAGAAAATACAGAAACATTCATTATGCTTTTGCCAATTGTGCTGATGGTCTCCAAATCCCCAAACAATCTGAACTTCATAAAAGGTCTCCGAGTAAAACAATGACATGACGAAAGGCCGCAATGAAGCATGAGTCACAATCAAAATGTTCATGCGCACACATGCGCGGCACACATGAGCACACTCCTCGGGACGCACACATACATGGATATAAAGAGCAAAATATAGCAGCGTGAAACAAACCCTTGTGGGTGGTTTCACAGAACGGCTCATAAATTATCAATGCGAAGGGGAACATGAGCTCGAGAGTTTTGGTGAAAAGCTTATGAGTGAAGAACACATACACTATTTATCATCTGAGCAGTAAGCCCAAGCAAAAACTGTGATATTAAATTTCTGAGCAGGCGATACTTACACTTTAATTAAAATTCCTGTAAGAAGAAGTAATACCTACTGAAAATGAAATTCTTGCAACAATGGCACAGGAGGGAAATATGTGCTCATAGCAGCTGTGAAAGCCTCTGCAGGTAGCACAGCTCTGCCACATTTCACTACTGTAAAGGGTAGTGCAGTGTTTTATGCATATATCAAGCAGCATATAGGAAAAGCAGTAAATGTCACACATCTCTTGCCTGGAAATTCGATTCTATTTAGTTTATGGTGGTAAATAGAGACAAGGAATTTTTTGCACTTAGAGGAGTTTTTTTTGGTTTTATATTATGACCTAAACTGTAGGAATTACAACAACTCCTTGTGTATCTTAAAGGTGGAGTCTGCGATTCTAATCCAGTAGACTTTTTCTATCAGATTCAGCAAATATCTCATCACCGTTGATGAGCTGTCTGTGATCCTACACAGCTTTGAAAATGGGAAACAAAGAAAACAGCACTATTCCAATATTACATGGGCATGTTTGTACTCATGCACAGGACAGAGGGTTATGAGGGGAAAGGAGGCAGTAAGAGCGAGACGGATGAAAATCTGGTGGTTCTAACTCGATTAATATGCTAACCAGCTAAACATCAGAACAGGGGGAGTCTAAAGTCTGTTTACACGATTAGTTGAGTGTTGCTTACCTGAAAAGAATTGGATTGAAAAATGAATGGATTTAGAAAGGTGTGAACTTTGGAACGAAACGAGTCTGTAAGATTTGTTTCGTTGTGGTATTCATGGCCTTGTAAGTGGAAATCCAATTCAATTGTACTTATATAACAACTATTCACAACATGTGTCTCCGATGTCTCTGAATCTGGAGCTACACATCCCTGATCTGCAGCCGCTGGCCTCACCACCTACTGTCCTGCCATCCCCACCCCAACCTCTCCTGCTATCCCCTCTCCACGTATCCCCACTCCCAACCCAACCAGTCGAGGCAGATGGCCGCCTTCCCTGAGCCTGGTTCTGCAAGAGGTTTTTTTCCCCTCCCTACCCTAGGGTTTTTTTTTTGTTGTTCCTTCCTACTGTTGCTGACTGCTTGCTCATAGGGAATCCAAAAGCAACACTGGATTGTTGGGTTTTCTGTTTTCTGTTCTTCCTTACTATGTTAAGCGCTATGCAGTGACATATGTTGTAAATATGCACTATATAAATAAAACTGAATTGAACTGAACTTATGTCATCTCAAGGCACTTCACATTGTAAGGAGAAGATCTTACAAACTGTAAACAAGGAAACCCAATAAATGCAATACTTCAGTAGTGCTGAGAACAAAGGTCCATCATGACACAAACACACTTTAGAGTCATTCCATGCCAACTCACCTAGTGGCCTCCCAGTTGAGGTCATGATTTTTTCTCAAGAAAATCCATGACCTCAACTGGGAGGCCCTAGGTGAGTTAGCATGGGATGACTCCATAACTTTAAGCACATGAGATCTGAACAAGTAAAACAATAAGGTGTACAATATACATGAATTAACTACTTACACAAGGAATATTGGTATAGGGCATGTCTTCAGTTATTTTATATAATGCACTTAGTTTCTTTTGTGCGTAGCTTCAAGCTTATTTAGGAAGTTGGCTCAGAATTGTCACAGAAATGTGAAAGCTCCTAGTTCACAAGGTTTGATGTGTTTACTGACATTTAGAAATGGCAGATTCCAAAGAAGTTCACGTTTTAGTGAATTGTAAGGTAATATTCTGCGATTTTTTTAAGTTTGTTATTTTCTTCCTTGTTAAATAATGTCTGAGGAAAATGCAGATTTCATCAGGACTTTATCTGTTCATTATGTCTTTGCATGTCGTACATTATGTTATTCGTGGTTAATGGAGCTTTGCATTAGTTCATACAGGCATGGAGTCACAAGGCCCTTTTCTCCCCAATCGTGGAAGTCCAGCCCACCCACTTAGCTGCTTTATAACCAAGGCAGCGTTCATTCATTCTGCTCTACCAGACTCTACAGACCCAAGCATCACCGCTGATCATCAGAGATCCTAATACAGGTTATAAAATTCAGTGTCTGGAGTTTTGTTCTTACCTTCTGACTGTTATCCTATCCGATCCGTCAGTCTGTCAGACGTTGTTTATGATGTGTCCTAAACCGCTTTCACCCTCCTCAGACAATTTTAAAATCCAGTAAAATCTTCTAGCAGTCAAAGTGGCGGAAGTCATCACCAACGTTTGATTTTTTTCGGTTCATAACTTCAAATCTACATCATAAAACGTCGTGCGTCCCAGCTCCGCCCATCCCGCCGATCCACCGGCTCCAGCTCCTCCGAGGTCGAACCATCTTAATCCTGCTCTGGAAGGAAGTCCTCAGAAGTCCTCGCACCCAACTTCCCCGTCATCATATCTCCTCCAGGCATCCACCAGTCTCTCCTCTAAACACCATAAACTCCAATTCAAGCACCTTAGCACCTGTTACCTGCTGGACAGCTTCCGGGTTCATGTCCGCTGTCTCCGCCCACCAGAGTGACGTCACAGCCGATCCAAGGGTGCACCGCCACTCCTGCAGCTCCAGCGCCCCCTGCTGGGGTGGCTCTTTTCATCATACTGGAAGGTAATGATGTCAATCCAATTAAATTCTGTTGATAGGGCGGTCAGGGCCGTATGTATGTATGTATGTATGTATGTATGTATGTATGTATGTATGTATGTATGTATGTCCGCACCATCCATAACTCAAGAACAAATAGAGATAAGATAATCAAACTCAGCACAGATGTTGATCTTGACCTACCCTGGTCACCCATTAATTTTGGGGTCAAAAGGTCAAAGGTTAAGGTCGCAGGGCTGCCTGCCATGTTTAGGAATGTTTTAGGATCTGATTCAGGCTGGATAGGAAAACAGTCTTAGTGGTTGTGTTGAAATATCTGTAATTCTCAAGATCATGATGCCATAGGATGTTACAATGATTGTGTTTAAGGTAGCTTTCAAAGCTTATAGATAAAACTAAATTTAGTCTGGCTTACTAAAGTTGATCATCAGCTTATCTACTCCTCTTGACCAGAGGCTTAATGCACCAACAGTCCCAGTCCTCTGTTCCACAGCTCCAGACTGTGACCAAAAGTTTTGAGAGCATGTGAGTTAAAATTTCAGGTGGTCGCTTTTATGCAAGTAAATTATGAAGCTGTTCTGTTGTGGCTCTACTGCTATTGATTCTATACATTCAGATGAAAAGGTCATGCTACTTGCATGAATTCAAAAGAAATCGCTAAACATAGGCTAATTTCATTAAATTGGATTTCATTTTAAGGGGACTCTGCTCCTCTGCTCAGGTTTGGGGTTTGTTATATCAGGGGCTGTCTGTGTCATGCTTGCTCAGATTGTTCCAGAGCGCCACTCGAGTACAGTCACCGCCAAACACAAACGCGTGTTATTTCAAAATAAATGGTTAAATCTGACAAAGTGTCCTGTCTGAATTATTAATTATGGCTCATGGTACCACTTGAACTCCAAGCACTTGGTGTACACAACTTCCAGTGTTGGTTCCACAAGCTTATGAGTTCCATTTTGAAGGCAGCACGACTTACTTATTGGCTGTCAAATTGCATTGTTGGTAATGTAGGCAGAAGAGAGGATAAAGAATGGTTGAATACATAAAGTCAATAGCTGTGGATCTGCAGCATCAATCATAACCTCTTAGAGAAGCACAAAGCTTAATCAGAGCAGTGCTCTGATTAACATTTTGTAATGTGAGGACTGATATTTCTGAATGCACTATGCAGTTGTCTTGATGGGCTTTTTTCAAGGCCTTAAAATAAAATTATTTATCGTGTGCTGTCAGAAGTCATCACAAACACGGCTCGACTGTGTGCTCGTGGCGGTGTTTAATGATTTTAATGGTTCATCAATCTGGCCAGTATGTTCTGCATGAGGTGAAAGAAAATTTTAGTGTCAATCAAACATAATGTTTTTCATTAACTGAGGCTAGAAGACAAACTCAAGTCAAAATTAATTTGTGTCATGTTAACTGATTGCTTTATATAAATCCCATCTTAAAATATTAATTTCAAAGAGACATTTTCATTACCCTTACTCACAAATATAGACAACAAACAATGTTTTTCAAACCTGATCATATGATTGCTTCTGTAGAGGACTCAGTGTTCTGCAATATTGAGCAAAGGCGCCTGTTAATTTTGAAAGTGGTACTGCTAAATGATACTGCAGCAACAGTGAGCCCCAAGTCCTAGAACCAAAGACAAATGGGCCCATAAAACAAAGCATAAACAGGCCAGGCAATGTATTCACTTATATTACTATCCATATCAGAGACTGTCTTTCAGAGTGAATGGAACCACTGCGATCTATATGAAGATTAAAAATTTTAAAATGGTTAGACGAGCCGTTGTACAATATCACTTCTAAACCTCCCTGTGCTTGTAAAAGAAAGACTGTAACTCACAGAGTGGCAGCAAAGAACAATTTACTGTCTCAGTTATGTAATCACTGCAAAAAAAAGAGACTGTATTGCTTCTTTGGAAGTGTTGTAGCTGGGCAGAGCTGGAGGCAGATGCTGGGGGGGAAATTACCAAATCAATATCAACATGTCTGTTGTGTTTCAGGAAAGGATTCTGAATCAGTCAGGCATGGAGCTGCTGTAGTGGTGCATACTTCTGTAAAGACCTGCACAAATAGACTCTTAAGAAGCAATTTCCCTCAAAGTGTAGTCTGTCTGTTTCACATTGCCCACATGATTTATTTAAACCTGCATTTGTCTTCATTTGTCCCACAAAGTCTCGAGTTTAGTTTGCACATTTGCTTGTGGGCTATTTTCATCAAAAATTCAGCAGGCATCTTAGGCACAGCATCTATACAATGTATGCCGCACAGTCATTTGATGCAGTTTCTGTTTTAATGTGTCTCTTTTAAAGTTTTCAAGAAAAACTTTGGAAGAGATTCTACTTCTGCACTATCTAAAATACTTCTTGCCCCTTAGTTTCCCTCTGATAGTCACAATCGTGTACAAAATCAGTGTTGCCATGTTGTGCCTTTGCAGTCTGCAGATGACTTTCAACTCATTCACATTTAAGCTGCAAAGAGGACAGTCTGATCTACAGTACAGTACATGAGCAGTGTGTAACTGTGCAAAAGCGCTTTTAAAAAGGGCAGAAGTGTTTAACAGGTATTCCACTGGTTGCACAAGTAGCATGCAACTATAATATGCAAATGTGCGTGCTATAAAATATTCAGTGTCATTTTGCTGCACAGTACCATGGAGCAAGTCGAGCACTGGTTGACCCTTTGCAGCTGTTTCGTAACTAAACAAATCAAACCTGCCAGCTGAAAAACTTCAGTCTCCATTAGATGACATTGCTGATATTAGCTCTGAATCGAACGACTCCATGTGAGGTGAGAGAATTAGCAGCAGTGCCAACACCAGTGAAAAGTAACAGCCTGATCTGCAGCTCTGTGCACCCCTCAGCCACTTTCAGCTCATTATTTTGGTTCACTGGTCCGTCTGGTGGAGGTCCAACAGCTTTCACCAGCCCCTGCATAAAAAGCCATGGGCAGCTGCCAGCTCACAGGCTCAAACAAGCCACGCTGCACTGCTGTACCTGTGCACTGAAAAAAAAAAGGCAGGGAGATTAAGTGATCGAGAGTGTTGAATAGCAAGCCAAAAGCCCCATCCCTATTTCTCAGGAGTCAAAAACAAGGTGAATGAATACACTTAGAGGGTGCAAGATAAAGGACTTAGATGTGTGGATAGATAAGTGTTTGCTGACACTGCAGCAAAAAAGAGTCCAAAAAGCTAATAGAGGATCAAGGGGAAACCACTAGGGGCACCATATGCAACAGAGCTGACACTAGCAACTGAGCTACTTTTACTGTACATTATATCCACCATTGGCTGTCCCTGCAATTAGAAACTGAACATTTTTGCGAACAATGGTCAATGTGAAATTGTATAAAAGGAAAATTAATAATTCAAATGCATATCGGTTGTTGGTGGTGGTGGTGTTTTGTGTCATATTGTCTTATATTTTCCCAAAAAGGCCAAGCTTGAATAGAAGGAAGTGTCAGTCCCCCCACATGTCATAAATATGTAAGAACAATTCTCTAGTTTGTGTATTTAAAAATAAATTAACCCATGCAATCAGTATTTGCACAAGAAAACAGGATAAAACTTCAAAATATATTAAGATACAACAACAACAACAACAAAAACAAGACGAAACAGGACCAACTTGTAAGATAAATTTCCAAAATAAAATAAATAGTAATACAAAAAATACCAAGAGCAACCAAAAGCTATTTAAAAGCATGTACTTCTTGAGATTTTTCTTAAAAGTGCCAGTGGAGAAAGAACATTTGATTATAAGAGAAAGGCTGTTCCAAAGATTTGGAGCTGCTCCAGCAAAGGCCCGAACTGTGAAACAGTTAAAAGTAGTTGTTGTGAGGATCTAAGAGGCCTGGAGGTAGAGTGGGGGCAGATAAATTCTAAGATGTACCCAGGTGCCAACCCAAGCATAGCTTTAAACCAACAAATAAAATCCATTCTGTATTTAATGGATAGCCAGTGTTAGGAAGCTAGTGCAGGTGTAATGCTTTGTATTTTTTGGTGCCAGTTGGTGCAGCTGCAGATGAGATAGTGAGGTGTACCCAGTACAGAGAGTAACACTAATCCAGCCTTAGGAGATTATTGCAGTGGTTACAGTGTTTGTGTCATTGAGACAGAGCGTGAAGTTCAGTTTGGCAATTTTAAGACCCATTTTCTGTCTCTCTTAAACACTGAGTTTACTTTGAACGTGTAAGAATACATGCATAAAACCTATCACTGATGAAGAGTCTATTTTAATAGCTGCACTTATGTGAGACTCTACTTAGTTACAGCAGTGCTAATGTTCATATTTCAAGGGCTGTAGTAAAGTTTATTTGCTTGTTTTATCACTGTAAAGCAAATTTTGATTGCACAATGTAATGATGATAATGACACCATCGGCGATTAGTTTGATTGCCTTTAAACCACACTTTTACTGTTCAGATCAGTCTAGGCATCAAATCTCCCGGGAAAATTAAGGCTGGAAGGAAGTGCAATTGCACAACTAAAACAGGAACAAGATATCGCTTTTGTTTTCCCCGGTAGCTCTCCCCAGGTAGCTGAGATGGCAGACGGTGGAACAACTGATGTAACTTTGGAAACTCTTTGGATGAGGCCGAGAAGTTGGAGAGAGCGATAGAAACTTGACACTATTTATTAGCACACTCCTTTGTTTTATTCTGTTGTAGCACTTGGATCAGGGTTTCGGAATCATAATCAGAAACACTTTAATGATCCCTGAGGGGAAATTGCTTAAAAAGTAGAAAAAAAGAACAGGAGCGACTACAACAAGCTGCACAAGAAAATGGTTTCCAGTTGATTCTTGTAGTTGTTTCTTACACTTATCCTCCAGATATTAACTTTAGATCAATCCTGACACCAACTAACATACTTGATTAGTTGATTGATGACTTACTACTACTTAATATTGTGTTGGTCCTCCTAATGTGTTCAAAAATGTTCTGAACCATTGGGCATGGACAGGAGGACCTCTCAGGATGTCCTATGGGGTCTGGAACCAGGACGTTGGCACTGGATCCTTTGGGTACTCTGGCTTGTCCAGTGGGGCCTCTGTCCATCAAACTTGTTCCACTGCATCCTGTTGATGCTTGATCACAAAGGGGTGTAGGAAGTTTGGAGGTCAAATCAACATGTTGGGCCATTGTCATGTTCCTCAACATGTTCCTGATGGTTTGATGTTTTTCCATGTGGTGGGGTGCATTTTCCTGCAGGGGTAGGCCAGTGACATTTGGGATTTCCATTTGCATGAGGGAGTGTGCTTATTGTGGGACAATGTTTATTTGGGGGTCTAAGTCTCATCAACATGGATGTCAAAATCCAAGGTTTTCCATCAGAACAGCACATAGTACCAATATGATCAATGTTATTCACTTCACCTGTCAGTGTTCATAATGTTGTGACTGATCGGTGTGTACTGGATGATGTTTGACTTTGTGTTCTCTGATGTAACGTCAGCTGGAATAGGTTCCAGTTCCCCATGACCCTCTACAGGATGGATGCTAATGGATAGATGGATGGACCAAGTACAGATTAGATGGAAAGACTAACAGTTGGCAAGTATTTATAAATCAAAGTGTTAGACGAATTAAATTTTGACATGATGAAGGTGCTATATGAAACTTTTAGAGAACGCCAAAGTGGTTCTTATTCATAGTGTTGTTGATGGTGTATGCTTTCTGTAAGACTTATGGCAGATAAATAGACTTAGGAAGAGATCCAACTGCTTCATTGCCTGCTGATGACTTTCAGTTGTACTTCCTTATCCTCAGTGCTCATAAAGTGTGTCCTTTCCCTGGCACGTTGAGTATATAAGTTATAAACTCACTGCAGTGCTGTTCTTTTTTCTTCGTTAGCTTCGACCAAACTGCACCTTCTTTCTGTTAAAACACATGCTAGTGATTTGTCTCTACAGAAGGCAATGTTTGCCATTTGATCCATTTCTGGTTCAGGCTGATATCTCAGCAACTATTGGATGGATTACTATGAAACATTCATGGCTCCCTCCAGAGGATACAATCTGCAGATTTTGGTCTTCCCTAATAAACAACCTTATCTTGACAAACTGGTTACTCTAACACTTCCTTTGTGCAAACTGAAAGCGTCACCCAAACATGCACGGCTATCCTGAAAGGCCACCGCTGCTCATTTGCATGTTTTTGCATTTCCACTCCACCGTGAGCTTTATGAGGCACCAGTGATGCTCGATGATTCATGCATGCTTTTAATCCAACATAACATATGCTAATCATTTGACAAATACAGCACTAAATGTTACACATAGCAGCGAGGGAATGCTGTTTTCCTACAGAGCCTTTCGCTGAGAAGGGTACCTTTCTTTCAGAGCAGCAGAAGAGATTTACTATTTTGGCAATTCTTCAAGATAAAGGTTTTAATATATAATGCATGTTCTTTTTGTTGTGTCGGTCCCATGTGGGACAGTTTCAGAGAGGACAATCATTTCCACTGCAATGCTTCTCCCTGGGCAGCCTGCTGTGCGCTGACAAACATTTTTTAGACTCAAGTTCTGTACAAATGGCCCTGTTATTCTTCTTTCCAGCACAGTGAACTGTAAATTAATTTCTACACATACAGCATGCTATACTGACTGTATAATGAACACCAATACTGTGAATGTAAGTGAAACTGAGCCGCCCTGAAGATCTAGCCCGACGATCTTGAGTCAGTTCAGCTGAGGTTTTGTAATCTGTTGCAATATCTGTTGGCGGTTAGTGTGAAAATGAGTGCCAGTTCTTTTTTTTTTCTGTAAATTAATTCTGACAGTGTCATTATGATGAGGCTTTACATGAAGAGATCAGCCTCTAATGTAACAGTGACACCCAGAGTGTTAAATCCATTCACATGTCTCAATGTGAAGAGAAAACCCCTCATAGTCTTCAACCAATTGAAGACAGAGGGTTCGTCTTTTTGCATTGTTTTAATAAGAGACTGGAATTGTTTTCTAAATGCTGGTGTCTTATTTGACACAAATAATTAACTTCATCTTGTCTGCTTCGAATAGGCAGTTTGACCTTTCTGTAACCCAACAATAGCCAAATCTACCACTAGGAATTCAAACACATAATTTGCCATTTGACAGCTTTGTCTAAATATCTTCAGAAAGGGTTGTAATTTGTGTGATATAACCAAACTGACTCTGTTAGTCTTTGAAGACATAACAAGAACACCTTTATCTTTATTAAGAGTTGTATAAAATTACAACAGAGGCGCATCTCCTGCTGCAAACAATTCTCTTTATTGTACAGAAGATACTAAGTTGATAACTGTCATTTTGTATTCCCTGATTTAATTATAAGAACAGTAGGCTACTCATCACAAAGACTACTCTGATGCAGATGGGACCATTATACTTTTATAATAAAGTCTTGTCAACAAACTTGTAAACAGTGTGAGCTAGATTTAAGTACACTGTTACCAATGTTCCTGTAAAGATATAATATTTTACTGTGTTACAGTGTAGTACTTTCCAATGATAAACTGTATTTATAGTATGTAATTTTGATATTGTAATAAACATTAGAACCTACCTGCAAATTACATTTTCTGTGCTTTAACATTAAGAATACAGAATTGTCATGAAACTCTGCTTAATAATTAAAAATGTATATACCTCTTTAAAATCTTAAACAATAACGGATAAGCGCAAGTCATATTTTTATGTTTTGCAAACAACAAGGCAGCAACCTACAACAAGTTGTAGTCTATTAAACAGAATTTAGAAAAGTACTTTAAGTTAATGAAAAAATAGGCCTATTTCAAAGCATCAGTGTAAAGTTATTAATAATATTCTAGGCTGCCTAAATCAAGTCTCCACTCTAGACAGCGCTTTCTGAAATGTTGTATGCATATTGTTTAGTTCACATCATCAGCTTTTACAGTAGCAAATCCTCTTTTTCATTTTAGACTCCAAAACAGCATCAGATTTTATAGTATTTAGCCATATTTTGGAACAACTCGACATTACTGCTAGGATTTGGCTGTGTTTTTACAGTAATTTATTATAGATAGATAGATAGATAGATAGATAGATAGATAGATAGATAGATAGATAGATAGATAGATAGATAGATAGATAGATAGATAGATAGATAGATAGATAGATAGATAATGTGGTACCATAACTATTGCTGCAGATGTTGAATCTTTTTTTCCTAACTGTGACAGATTTATTGATTTTTGGTGAAAAAGTATGGCCCAGATCTTGACCAAGAGCTCGGCCATGTGCATGTTGCCTGTGGCTCAGGTGGTACAGTGAGTTGTCAAGTAATTTCAAGGTTGGCAGTTCGATCCGATCTCCGGCCCCCGCTGCTGTCCTTGTGTCAGACAGTGACCGCCGATGGCATCCTGCCACCACTAGTGTGTGTGTGAATGGGTGAATGAGAAACACACTGTAAAACGCTTTGTAGAACCATTTACTAACAAGGTGTAGGATCAGTATGCAACGTGTGCGGTGAATAAAAGTTGTGTCCAAGCGTTAGAGTGCAGTGACAACAGTGACAGGGTGAACTTCAGCTCAATATACTCACCTTACCTATCCGATTAAACCACTGCCAGAATTGTATGTTTTGTAGATGGCTCTCACCAGATACCAGACTTGTCCTTCTATTTTAAAATGTATTAATTCATCCCATATGAAGCCGGGTTAAATCAGACACCAATACTTCAAATTAAATTTGTGGGGGTTCTTTGTTTCCCAATTTATTTACAAATAACATAACTTATAGAACAAAAGGTGTTTTTCACAATCTATGGCAAAACGCCTCAGAAATAGCATAGGCTACCGTACTAGAAACATACATATACCCGGAATAGAAACCTACAAGAAACATAAGCACCAGAAAAAAAACATACGGCTGTGGCACCTGGTGGACAAATATAACACACAGTTACCACATTGCCCTGTATAAACTCCTGTGTTAAACACACACTGCAGTAACAAAAAAACAAACCCGTTATGAACATTTCATCATTAACCAACATTACAATATAATACATATAATAATACATTCATATTTCATGTAACGAAGAACATATCATGATACGCTGGAAGTCTCTTACCTAGCACATGGACCATTAGCACCGGCGGCAAACACGCAGTGCTTTCATTCACTAACCATCGGGTCTCCTAAGCACAATACATGGACATAAAGTGGATTTTCAATACAAATAACATACAATTTACCACTCGGTCGCTATATTTTGTAATTCAGTTTAACCAACGGTATTATTTACATTCTCTTATTGTCCCGATCCGCGACTGTCTCTGTTGTCACAACTTCCGGTATCATGCACTTTGACCTCAAAACTACCGCGAATACAACAATACCAATACGCCCCCTGCTGTCCAAAACGAGAAACTACAGAAGAGGCACAAACAGGGATTTCAGTGGCTTTCAGTTCATTTCTCTGTGTACCACCTGGTTACATTCTCCCCTGCTCAATTGGCAGCGTCCTCGCTGACAGAGTAACTCATCTTAACCTCATTTAGTGCTTCTCGGAACAATACAGTACCCAAACTGGCAATAATGTTTGACAACACTGCAGGGCTCACAGACATGGACTCTACAACTGATCTGGGCTCATGATGCACATTTGAGTGAGTTCCAGCGTTTACTCTTTTACTCCGGCGAGGAGCAGGTACTGGACGCTGGACCTTTGGCTCAGAGCTAAGGTTCTGTCCTTGACAGCCTGGTTGAATCTTCACATTTGACTGCTGCCTGGTCTCAACAGGTTCTGGTTTCTCCTGATCAACCACAGCAATCTCCACTTCACTCAGTTCACACACTGAACCTACTTCACAGTCAAGACTCACAGACTCCTGTTCACAGTCCCTAACAGGAGTATTCTCTGCATCGGGACTTTGGTTTAATGCAAAAGAAACTTCCTCTATTATCACTCCTTCTTCCGGTCCTTCATCTGACCTCTCTGTCTCAGTCTGCTTGTTCACTGATGGCACACTTAGTGGTTCTGCCACCTCCCTAAGCTTTGGTGCAGGTAGATTACCACACGGTCTAATGTCCACTCTGTTTACCCTTTTTACCGGTCCTCCCTCTGCAGGTTGGACAGTGTAAGTGGTACCCAGTATGTCTACAACCTGGTACACTGTTGCATTCCAAGCATCTTGTATTTTGTTGCGACCTGGAGGTCTATGCCTCAAATACACATACTGACCTATGTCTACTTCTGGGCAGTACACTTTGTCACTTTGGAGAGCAACCCGTTCTTCGGCTTTCTGCTCAGCATATTCCTTTGCCTTAGCATGAGCATCTCTCAACCTCTGTTGATGAACTGCAAGCCAGTCAAGTCTATTGTCTCCAAGATGCTCCTTCGCAAGAAGTGCATCAACTGGAAGATGCGGTTCCACCCCATAAAGCAGATAATATGGGGAATAGCCTGTTGTGGCATGTGGGGTCACATTATAAGCATACACAAGCTCTGGTAAATGGTCAGGCCAACGCCTTTTTTTCTCAGCTGGGAGTGTGCGCAGCAGCTCATGTAAAGTGCGATTGAAACGCTCACACTGGGCATTGCCAGTGGGATGATATGGCGTTGAGCGTGTCTTTCGTACACCATACAGTTTACAGAGCTCAGCAATGACTTCTGATTCAAAGTTACGGCCCTGATCTGAATGCAACCGTTCAGGTACCCCGTACTTCATGAACCATTCCTTCAGCAGCACTTTTGCTGTGGTTTCTGCTTTTTGGTCTCGAGTGGCAAAAGCCTGAGTGAACTTTGTGAACACATCTGTGACCACTAAAACATTTTCCCGACCATCTGTGGCTGGCTCTAGCACAGTAAAGTCCACTGCCACCACTTCTAGTGGTCTGGATGCTAGAAATGATTTCATAGGTGGGTGAATCCTAGGTTGTGGCATTTTGGTTAAAATACAGCGCTGACAGTTTTTAACCCACTGTTCAACATCATAGTGCATGCCTACCCAGAATGCTCTTTGTCTCAGCAGCTGAAGTGTCCTTTCAATGCCTTGATGGCCCATTGAGTCATGCACACTCTCCATTATTTGCTTCTGCAAAGACATGGGAACAAGCAACTGAAAACAGTCTCCATGGCGCACATCTTCACGAACCCTATACAACAATCCATCTCTTTCTCTGATATATTTCCACTGTTTTAACAGTGACTTCACCGATCTGGGAAGACTTTTCCTCTCCTCTGGACTTGGTTTACGCTTCTGATTCCAAAATGTCAGAAAAGCATTGATCACTGAATCCTGGCTCTGGAATGTCTGCAACTCTTCCTTTGCATAACCTGGGAGAGTTGGTGTCGCTCCCTGAGTGCTAGACTGGTGCACACCCGCTTCCAGAGCCCTGACTTGATTGACTTGACAACATTTAACACCTGCATTGACCAGTTCGGGTTCAAGAGGTGTTCCTCTCCAGATAACGTTACAAATGGCTACACAATCATCAAACTGTTCGTCATCTGGGTTAGGCTGTGGCTCCCCTGCTAACGGGTGTCGTGACAGAGCATCAGCTGCAGAATTACATCGTCCTGGCCGATATTGGACTTCAAAATCAAAAGCAGCCAACTGTGCCACCCACCGTTGTTCAATGGCTCCAAGTTTTGCACTCTTAAGATGACACAAGGGATTATTGTCTGTTATTACTGTGAACTTTGATCCAAGCAGATAACCCCGAAATTTTTCTACTATAGCCCACTTCAGTGCTAGCAGTTCCAACTTCATGCTGCTATAGTTCTTGTCATTCTTTTCTGCATTTCTGAGCCGCCTGCTTGCATAAGCAATCACTCTTTTTCGGCCACTCTGTACCTGATATAGGATAGCTCCTAGACCCTGGCCACTCGCATCTGTTTCCAAAATGAAAGGGCTGGTAAAATCTGCATATCCTAAAACTGGTGCAGTGATGAGCTTCTCCTTTAACATCTCAAATGCATTTTGACAGTCAGTGTCCCACAACATACTTAGCTTCTGGTTAGCCTTAGCCGAACTGTAAGAATCACGACACTGGTTTACTACATCATGCAATGGGGCAGCAATCTTTGAAAATCCTTCAACATAACGTCTGTAGTAACTACACAAACCCAAAAAGGACTGCAGCTCTTTCACTGTGGAAGGCAAAGGCCATTCCTTAACAGCAGCCAACTTTGAAGGATCTGTTGCAATCCCATCTGCTGAGATCTGATGTCCTAGAAACCTGACTTCCTTCTGAAGAAAATGACACTTTCCCCACTTTAGCTTAAGACCAGTGTTTCTGAGTCGCTGAAACACTATGTCAAGCCTTTCTAGGTGGGACTGGAATGAGGGGGAGTATACCAAGATATCATCAAGATATACCAGCAGTATCTCAAAGATCAAGTCGTTCATAGTTGCCTGCATTAACCTTTGAAAGGTTGCAGGACCATTGCAAACACCCATAGGCATGCGCAGATACTCAAAAAGCCCAAATGGTGTTGTGAAGGCAGTCTTATGCCTATCGTTCTCCTCAACCACCACCTGGTGGTACCCACTTGCCAGATCGATGGTGGAAAAGTATTTTGCACCTTTCAACGCATCAAAACTCTCGTCAATGCGTGGCAGTGGGAACGCATCTTTCTTGGTTTTCAGGTTCAGTTTACGGTAGTCCACACATAGACGTATGCTACCATCACTCTTACGGACCACAACCACAGGGGAGGCGTATGAACTGTCACTCTCCTGGATTATGCCCTTTTTCAACAACTTTGAAATGTGTTCTTGCACTTCCTTGTACTGGTTGGGTGGGATACGCCTATAAGGCTGTGTGACAGGAGTGTCATCAACCAGCTTGATTTCATGTTTTACTCTGTCAGTAAACCCAAGATCATCATCATCATTAGTAAAAACATCAATGTACTTGGTCAGTAAAGCACGCAGAGAGGCTTGTTCTTCAGCTGTGCCTCCAATGTCAAGATTGTCTAAGAGCAACTGCACTTTACTGTCAACTTGTTCATCTTTAGTGTCAACACAGACTTGTTCAACATCAGCAGAGATGCGACGAAACTTAACATCATAGGTCTGGTCACTTTCAACACACTCAACTAGAGATATAACACCTAGTCTGGTTCTTGGACACAGCCACACATCCTCTGATGAGAAGTTTACAATCTGAACTGGAAGAATATGGCTTTTGCCATTTACCAGGGTTGGGATAACTGCTACACCTGAGGGCAATGGTGTGTTTCCAGGCTCAATAATCAGATGGGAATCTTTGTGGGCACCTCTTGGGTTACCTCTAACCATGACTGGTGTCACAGAAGCAGCTGGAACCCTGACTCTATCCCTGCCTGCGACTCTAGCCGTTGTTTTCTTTTCAACAGTGCATGTCTGCATTTGCTGGAATACAGTTCTCCAAGCAGTGTCTAAAGAGCCCTTTAGCACTGTATCAAACTCTGCTGTCACTAGCTGTTGGCACCTACGTATCACATTCATCCCAATAATGCAGTGTTCTGTTACAGCTGTGCTGTCAGAGGGTTTTAAAACCAAAAAGCCACAGTTTGGAATCTTCAGACCCATTGTCACCACCTCCAGTTCAACATAACCTTGATAAGGAATATCGAGGCCGTTTGCTGCTGTTAACTTGAGCCAACTAGAGGTCGAGAGCATGGAGTCATCATCCCCAAACAACTTTTTCCTGAAAAATTCATCAGTGATGGTACTGACTTGACTACCTGTATCTAACAAACAACGGGCAGGTGTACTGTTAAGTCGAATGTTAACAACTGGACACTCGCCTATTGCACGTGCAATCATTTGCTCTCGTGAAATGTCACGTTTGGCTGAGTCTACTCTTTGACCCTGTATTGCCCGACTCACTGCAACCAGGGGTTCCCGTTTCCCTGCTGACTTGATGCGGGAGGGTTTTCTACACTTTGACGTCTCTTCTGTGGACACTGCTTAGCAATGTGACCTTCAGTTTGACATTTAAAGCATATAGGTTTACCATCTGCTGTAAACTTAGGAGTTTGTGGCCTACTACCTGCTGGAGCGCTAGGTCTGTGATTCTGAGATTTCAAATCCTTTACTGCTTTAGTCAGTTCTGTGATAACTTTACCTTGTTCTGCAAGGACTTTCACAACATCATCAAGTGAGACAGACTTCTCACTACTTTGACCTTTAGTATTGACTGTACCTTGTTCAGTGAGAAACTTCATGACATCCTCCAGACACATTGGTTTTTCAGTAGCCGTTACAGCTGTACACTGTGCATCTGTTGTTATTTGGCTACAAGCTTTGACTTTACTCTTAACACACTTTGAGCTTACTGCTGGCTCTTCTGAAGCCCACAGATAAGCTTCTTCCCTTACTTCTATTAAAGATGATTCAGGATGGGCTCTGATGTATTTGCGCATCTCTCGTCTCAAAGAAGGATCTCTCAACCCCTCTACAAACTGATCCCTTAACGCTACTTTCTCATTAGCCACTGAGTTGGGATAGTGTTTTAGCACCAAACTTAAGGCCTGCGATAAAGCATGTGAAAATTCACGTATGTCTTCACTTTCCTTCTGTTTGCAGCTAAAGAAGCTCTGTAGCAGCTGAGAGGCACTACGCTTATCTCCAAAAGCATCCCGGAGGTAGCTAAATAAATCACTGATCTGATCAGTTGTTTCATCTTTGCGTAACCTCACCTCTTCTAAAGCTGACCCTCTCAAGAGTGACATCACAAAATCAAATTGTTCAAGGGGAGACTGATTTCTGGCAGCAAGCACTCGTTCAACCTCTTCAATGAATTCATCAACCGATCTCCCATCTCTATCAATGTCTCCACTGAACGGTGAAATATGACGCTCCCTGGGCACATAAACGTAAGACCTGGATGGTACAGCCTGCAATGAGGATATTGCTGTCATGACTTCTTGTTGCTTTTTGGCTAGTTCACTAATTTGCAGCTGTATATCAGCTTGTGATGCGTCATCCTCAGACGAACTGTTCTGATCATTTCTCATCTCCTGTTCATCACCTTGTACACTATTTTCATCGTGCGCTGACATTTTTTATACTTGCCCGACAAAGTTCAGTCCTTAAAGTCAAGTCTTAGATACACAAGCAAAGGATAAATTTGCTGCAGGATCAGTTAAATTGATGTTCCTGGGCGATATCCACGTCCTGGAGTCCCTCTCCTGTTGGCACCAAACTCGGTAGACGTCCCCTCCAGCCACCAGCAGCAATCCCTCGTTGTCTGGCCTGTTTCACGACGTCCACCACACCAGTATCCTCTGGGAGCCTCCTTGATTCTCGCCACACCACTGAACTCCTTCTCCAGAGTCTGCAGCCACGACCCTCTTCACCACAACCGTATGTTTCTGAACTACAAGCTACTGCCGCCTAGTTTTAAATTTTTGAAAAAGAAAATACAAAGGAAACCCCACTCCTGGTACCAAGATTTGAAGCCGGGTTAAATCAGACACCAATACTTCAAATTAAATTTGTGGGGGTTCTTTGTTTCCCAATTTATTTACAAATAACATAACTTATAGAACAAAAGGTGTTTTTCACAATCTATGGCAAAACGCCTCAGAAATAGCATAGGCTACCGTACTAGAAACATACATATACCCGGAATAGAAACCTACAAGAAACATAAGCACCAGAAAAAAACATACGGCTGTGGCACCTGGTGGACAAATATAACACACAGTTACCACATTGCCCTGTATAAACTCCTGTGTTAAACACACACTGCAGTAACAAAAAACAAACCCGTTATGAACATTTCATCATTAACCAACATTACAATATAATACATATAATAATACATTCATATTTCATGTAACGAAGAACATATCATGATACGCTGGAAGTCTCTTACCTAGCACATGGACCATTAGCACCGGCGGCAAACACGCAGTGCTTTCATTCACTAACCATCGGGTCTCCTAAGCACAATACATGGACATAAAGTGGATTTTCAATACAAATAACATACAATTTACCACTCGGTCGCTATATTTTGTAATTCAGTTTAACCAACGGTATTATTTACATTCTCTTATTGTCCCGATCCGCGACTGTCTCTGTTGTCACAACTTCCGGTATCATGCACTTTGACCTCAAAACTACCGCGAATACAACAATACCAATACGCCCCCTGCTGTCCAAAACGAGAAACTACAGAAGAGGCACAAACAGGGATTTCAGTGGCTTTCAGTTCATTTCTCTGTGTACCACCTGGTTACACATATTAGATTTTTTTATTCATTCAAGATAAATAATGTTATTTGTGCAGCCGAGGCAAAAGTGTTTAAATGCTCTGATGCTTTGAGTTACTTTGTGTTACCAAAAGCTTCAGTACAATAGCTGGAATGCAGAATAATTAGTTCAATCACATCACTGTAACAAATTGGTTGGTTCTATTTTCACACATATCAGGAGCCGAAGAGTTGGATGTAGTTTTTTGTGTCACCCCAGATAACTATTAGGGATTTGAAATTAGGTCACATATAAGGCTGAATCTAAAACAAATTTGTCGTATTCGACAATGCATTACAAATTTAGGAACAGCTCGTATTTGTCTGCACGGTGAGGGTAATATGCAATTACACTATATCAGTGGCGCTCATAATGCACTGAGACAGCTTTGTGGTTGTCAATGCAAGCACGCTTAAATTAGTAAGTGGTAACTCTGACCTCATTATTCGTGGACAGAGTTATGCTTCGTGCCAAATGTGGTAAAAAATTCAGGAGCTGTGCCAAGTTTCCTGCCAGCCGCAAGAGCGTGCAGGTGACTAGTTCCCATGTCAGTATTTGTTTGTCTGTTTACGTCAGCTTGTTTGATTATTTTATAGCCTATTTTCTGCTATATCCACCAAATATAAACACCCCCGACTCTTCTTGTTTCTCCTCTATATATGGAAACATTGCTGCCGGTCTGATTCACAGACAGAGCTAATGACTCATTTTGACATGGAGACTCACTGGCAGTGTTCCTTGGGGACAATGAGGAGTGGAGCAGGGCAGAGAAGGGCAGATTGGGGTTTACTATCACTCCTCCTCTCAGGGTCGAGTGTCCTCCAGAGGGGCTTTAGAGGAGCAGTAATCCACTGAGATGTGAGAGATTGGTTTCCCCTGGGATGGAAATGTAATATGACAGAGCACAATGGAAGAGGAAGGAGAGAGGACTGGCTGAATTTCCATACAAGAAACCAGGCAATTGCCCAGAGCTTTTATATGGCTATAAACATGATGTAATTTGGTTTAATAATCCTGCATAACAAACATGACGATTTCCACTCTAGTCAGTGCGTTCAGTTTCCAGACTTCCTTCCATCATGTTCAACACTGTGTGAGGTCAGATGAAGGTAAGAATAAATAAGGGTGTGTGAAACCAGTGTTGTCGGCACATCACATCACACTTAGGGCTGTATTTGGAGTGTGAATTATACAATAACCTTGTTTTCCTTCATCAACAAACAATACGTTGTCACAGAAGCCATGTTTGGCTCCTTTGAATGCAATTAACATCCAGTGACATTAATTAAAAATATTCCATGTCTTTTATTGACCTAGAGGGCAATTCCTTTGACAAACGTTTTTAACAATTTTTTAAAAAACAAATTAGTGTTATCATACAGATTTTGTCTGTTTTGTTAAATCATATTAATACCAAATGAATTCACAAAAAAATATTAATTTACATGTTAGCTTTAAAAATACATTGTAAATTGTAAACAATGTCCACATTGAAAATCTGTACTTTAAACATATTGTAATTTGTTCTTTTATAACATTTGACTGTAAAATTGCACTGCTTTTGTAAACATATTTAAATCAGAAAAAAATCACTATTTTTCAGATGTATATTACTTCTGAAAAAAGTACATTAAGGACTGAAAAAAAATTTTTTTTAGTAAATTACAGTAGAGGTAGCATCTAATAAAGTCATAAAAATAGCATTGATATGCAATGTTGGAAAAAAGAAAAAAAAAACTGGCCAAACCTGCTGAATGCCCGCATCAAAAAACTGCACTTTTACAGTGATTTGTCTTTTCTTTTACAATGTGTGACGAAAAAATTCCATTGTTTGATTGTAGTTACATTTGCTAAATATATATTTAAAATAATAATTAAAATAATGATGTTTTTACAGATATTTGCAATAATTTTCACAATTCTTAATTTTTTATTATTTCATTTTTATTTTTTCATATTTATGTATTTTTCTGACACCTTGCTGCAGGACTACTGATATGCAGAATTTTTATTTACAGTATATTGCTGCACACACAGAACATACACTACAAAATTATCAATACATATCAATAATTAAATGCCATGTAAAAAATATATTAAAAATAATCAAATTTTTAGCTTATTTTTTATTATATTTTTTGTCAGCACAATACGACGTATGCATTTTCACATTTCAACACATTTCCATGAGTTTCTTTTCCTTCTTCTGAGCTGTATATGAATTTTTACAAACCTCCATGGATGATATAGGATGGAAATTAAAGAAAATGATAACAGTAATAAAAAATAAATAGACAATGTCCACTCCAGAATATAAGGTTATAGGTGCAGATCCTAGTCAGAAGCAGGAGGGCAGCATTTTGATATAGAACAGGAGGATTTTGCGTTGCTAATAAATATTGTTCTTGCATCAATAAAGGCAACATTGGTTCCCATCTTTTAGTAAAGGTGGCTTTCTAAAGTCTTAGTGAGAATGTAATCTGCTCCATTTGATAAGCATCCCAAACTTTTTGAATCCATGTATTGTATGAGGGAGGTTCTGGTTTCAACCATTTGATAGTTATCAGCTTTAAGGTATTTATCTGTCCTCCTATCCAGACCTCCAGGTATTACCCCCAGTATAATATATATATATTTTAATTGTAACAGTCGCAATGAAAATGTTTGTGTCTTATTTTATTTCAGAAGAGTGTTCAGGTCAAACTATTGACTTTTGGACTGCATCAGCTGTGTGTTCTCATTCCACTGAATGAATTACTTCAACCTCATTTCTTCAATACTCAAAGGTATCATTTATAATCCAAATGTAAACACAAACAACAAATACCTCATCAGTTTGTGTCATTCAGCTGAAGATTGAAGTTTCCCTGAGAGTCGGTCCTGTGATTGTGGTTTCCTTCACTTTTCATCTAGCGCCAGCAGGTCTGGGGTTTCATTTATTCATTAAAATATTCACAATATGAATCAGCACAAAATATTTAAAAGTATTATCCACAAAGAAGGAATCCTAATGATACAATGCTCCCCCTTCATTCTTCCTTTCTATTAGCTCCACCAGCTGCTTCACATTTTTCATCCTGTGCTAATACCTTTTACAGCTACTGCCATGAAATTTGGTTCAGGTATTTATATCCTTCGTGGAATTGTAATAACTGTGGTGATGCTTTAATATTCAACCCAGATCAAAAATGTAATTCTTCCACTATATTCATTTGTGGCTTAATACCTGCAAAACGAATGCTATTCCCGTTAGCCTCAGCTGTAGGTGACGTTTAGTGCTAATTAGAAAATCCTAAGATGACTGATGTAAACACAATGCCTGCTAAATATCTGCATGTTAGCATCATTGCTCGTGGCATGCTGGCACGTTGACAGTAACATTTAGCTCGATTGAATTTATGTGTCGAAGACTTGCATGGTTACAGAGTTGCATCTGTACACTCATCTTCCTTTCTTTTTTCCCTAAACAGAATAGATAAAAGAATGTTTTGACTCTGCACACGGCGAAGGCCACGGCATATGATTTGCATAATTTTCACACTCATCAAAGCATTCAGTGACCCCTCGTGCCCTATGTAATGGGACATTGTCATCCGAGAAGCGGCCACTCCCATCGTCATCGAAATGTTATGATAAAGGTGATCCCTCGGAACAACTCTGTATTGATTCACAGTGACCCTTCCTTCTAAGGGGACAAGTGGGTCCAAACCATGCCAGTAAAATCTCTCTCACAGTATAACAGAGACATCAGATCCTCTCACTGTAGAGGTCAAGGGTTCAGGTTTCCTTTAAATTATCACCCTCCTGAAGTTAATATATAAAACAGAAGAAGTCAGCATGGGACCAATGCATGAATATAATCTGAAATTTAAATAGTATAAAAATTCCTCCAATTACAGCGTCACAGAGTCAGGAGCATAGCTGTAGTATCTGTAGATTTTCAAATATTAATATTTAGCTAGTAATGACACTAAGTCCAAGTTATTTTTTATAATGGCAGCAGTTATATTTCAAACAAGGATTGCTAATTTTAAGAGTATTCAATATACCATGTGTTTTATTCGTAAATCAACTAAAACAGGGGTTGCCAATCCTGGTCCTCGAAAGCCCCTATCCAGCATGTTTTAGATGTTTCCCTCTTCCAACATACCTGATTAAATGATCAGGATCGTTATCAGGCTTCTGCAGAGTTTGATGATGAGCTGATCATTTGAATCAGGTGTGTTGGAAGAGGGAAACATGTAAAACATGCCGGATAGGGGCTCTCGAGGACCAGGGTTGGCTACCCCTGAACTAAAACTATTTCAAACTCAGATTCCTTTAATTTACGTTCACTTAAATGAGGTTTCAATTTACATTCACGGCTTATGAGGTGTATACAGATGTTTTTCAACACCCACTCCTCCATTTGTCTAACTTTAAACCCATACGTGCCTTATATATTTTATTTCCTTTCATAATAAAAATGTTATTTGCCTCCTTTAGTTCAGAAGCTTACATCATATCAGCAGCAAAATGAAAAATATCAGCACCACCCAAAGAGCACTTTACCACTTAATTAGTGTATATGTGGAAAAGCCTGTCGGGAATTGGAGAAATGAGAGGCTTTTTCACTCGCTCAGTATTTTTTATTTGATATAGAAGGCAGCTTTGATGATAGAAGAACGCTGGGGTTTGGAGGAGCAGCAACACCAGGCAGGTCAGACCAGCGGCCTTGAAACAGTGAGAAAAAGCTTGTTAGTCAGAAACATCTCTTCGGGCTCACTCACATCTCGTTAGAGCAGCCCTGTGAATAATGGTGATTGACAGACAACACAGCTGGGAGACCTTTTTAATTGCTCAGACTCCTCTCATAAAGTGCACAAATAAACACATTCATTGGCAGTATGTAAAGTATACCATCATTGACACGTTGCATTAGACACACACATAGGCAGGAAAAGGAAATTAAAATTGAGTGAGATACTGATCTTAAGTAATAATTTTTTTTCAAAACTTCGAGAAGGTGGGTTTGTACACATGTGGAAAGCTAGAACACTCTGTCCCAACTTTAAAAATACTGCAATAAAAGCCTTAAATTAAAAATGTGAGTGTTAAGTACGAAAAGAAGAAGAATGGCCTTTGAATGTTACTACTGTACACTGTATCGTATAATTACTACTGATGTGTTTGGAGGATTTTACTGTTGTCAGGAAAGAGCTGTTTGTTAGATATTTAATATACTGATGAGTAGGTAAATGTGTAACAAATTCTAGATTGTTGTCAGACGCCAAGATTCTAAAATGTTGTAAGATTCTTGAATGTTAATTTTATTTATATAGCGCATATTTACAACATAAGTCGTCACATAGTGCTAAACATTGTAAGAAAGAACAGGAAACAGAAAAACAGGAAACAGAAAAACCCAACAATCCAAAGGTGCTTTTGGATTCCCTATGAGCAAGCAATCAGCGACAGTGGGAAGGAACCAAAAACCCCCTACGGTAGGGAAGGGGGAAAAAAAACCTCCGACAGAACCAGGCTCAGGGAGGGCGGCCATCTGCCTCGACCGGTTGGGTTGGGAGTGGGGAAGAGGAGGGAGGGAGGGATAGCAGGAGAGATGTTAAGTAACTAAGTAATTTTTTTTATGTAGCACCTTTCACAGATAGAAATTACAAAGTGCTTTACAGTAAAAACAGAGTGCTTCACAAAAACAGAATAAAACAGTGATTTACAAGGGACACAATACAACACTGTCCTTCACAATAAGGCATGACAAATACACAATGTAAACACCAAGTTAGATAAAAGGTTAACTGAAAGCTTCTCTATATAAGAATGTTTTTAGCTGCTCTTTAAAGGAGTCAAATTCTGGCTTGCTGACCTCAGAGCACGAGGAGAAGAATGTGGTTTTAGTAGGTCAGACATATATTGTGGAGCTTGACCATGTAGGGCTCTAAAAGTTAAGACCAAAATTTTGAAACGAATTCTAAAATTTAGCGGCAACCAATGAAGAGAACCTAAGCCTGGACTAAAGTGTGATCTTCTATTTGTGCTGCTTAAAAATCTGGCTGCTGCGTTTTGCACTGTCTGGAGACGGTCCAAAGCTGACTTGTTTAAACAAATAAAAAGACTGTTGCAGTGGTCCAAACATGTAGAGATAAAAGCATGGATAATCATCTCAAGTTCAGCTTTTGATACCAGCAGTCTGAGTTTTGAGATATTCCTTAGGTGATAAAAACGGTTTGTAACCAACTGTTTAGAGTGATGCTCGAAAGACACTGAACTGTCAAAGAGGACACCCAAAGTTCTAAGAGATGTTTCATCAGAAAACCCTGAAAAGCTTATGTGTTTTTTTGATGTCTGGGATTTCCCTGTCTGGAGCTATAATCAAAGTTTCTTTTTTTTCATTGTTTAATTGTAGAAAATTGTTCTTCAATCATTTCTTGATATCTGTCAGGCAGTTTATTGAATTAGATAATTTATAAAATTCAGAAGCTTTGAAAGAAATGGTATATGTGGATGTCGTCAGCATAGAGATGATAAGAAACAGTATTGTATGTTGTCATACACCAAGATTCTAGAATGTTGTCATAGGCCAAGATTCCAGAATGTTTTTCCGATTCTACAAATGTTGTCATACATCAAGATTCTACAGTGTTTTTTGTATTCTAGAGTGCTTCCATAAACCAAGATTCTAGAATGTTGTTGGATTCTAGAATGTTGTCATACACAAATATTCTGGAATGCTGTACGATTATGGAATGTTATCCTAGGCCACGATTCTAGAATGCTGTAAGATTCTAGAATGCTGTCATTGGCCCAGATTCTGGAATGTTCTAGAGTGTTGTCAAAGGCCAGGATTGTGGAATGTTGTAAGATTCTAGAGTGTTGCTGGATTGTAAAATGTTGTCATACACCAAGATTCTGGAATGTTGTCATTGGCCAAGATTCTAAAATTCCTTTGCATTGTAGAATGTTGTTGAATTTTAGAATGTTGTCATGCACAAAGGATCTAGAATGGTATAGGTTTCTGGAAAGCTGTCACAGGCTAAGATACTAAAACGTTGTTGGATTGTAGATTGTTGTCGTGGGCCAAGATTCTAGAATGTTGTTGGACTCTAGAATCTTGTCATAGGCCAAGATTCTAGAATACTGTAAGATTCTAGAATGTCAGCATACATCAAGATTCTAGAATGTTCCTCCAGTACATATACATGCTGTTATTGGTGCATAATTTACTAGGACAATGTTAGTACCAATGATTACACTGTAACTCCAGAATAACTTTGCAGGTTGTAATCTAAACCATTACGCAAACGTTTTATTTGTACAGTTATTATTAGCTATACCTGTCAAGTAAACACAGGGGAGTAAATCATGCGATATATTTCTCCAGAATGTAGAATGGAGTTTAAGTGTCAGTTCACTTGAAATGGAAAATGGCTGAAATTTTTAGTTGATTGATTGCTTAGTCGATTGACAAGAAATAAACCTGCAACTTTTAAAATAATTATTGATCAAAGTCTGTTTCAAGAGTTCATTTTAAAACTTAACATCAATCATATTTACAAAGAATGCATGAATGTAGTTAATAATATGTACAGTAACTACATTTTAAGTAGCTACATTCATTCAATTTTTGCATATTCTGAACATTCTATGATAATTAATATTCTATAATCAAATGGGCTTCTGTCTCCACCTGTCTTTTTTATAGTTCGGTTGCTGATCTCCCTCTTTAGTACCCACTTATGTCCAGTAGGTGGGAGAAAAGAGTTGTTAAAATTTTAGATTCCAAACGAAGAGAGAATTGCAGATCCTCCTCCTACAGAGTCACACTGTCTGTTAACTGCTAAATAACTGCCTTGTAAACACACAAACTGAGTTGCAGCTAATCATTCCATTTCTACAGTGAATTTGACCATTTAGAGCTCTGGAGAGACGTTAGTCTGTCATTACTAAGGGAAACAACCAAATACGTTTTACATTAGGATCCACTGATTTGATTTCTGATCTCATTCACTTTTTGTTTCTGCTACTTTGTCATTCCTTTTGGCTGTGAGATATGAATCCTTGCCAGGAATAACACATTTAAGATCCTTGATAATAAGATTTTCACAAGGTTACTGAGGGCGCATTTCTGGACCAGTGCATCTAATCTACTCCTTTTTAGTCATTATTTAGAGTAACAATAAACAGCCTCCTTCTTCCCTTTGACTTCACATTCTTAATGCTTCACTTGAGAAATTTATCTGTCCCCCTCATTGACCTGGTCACTATTGTGAAGCACAGCACACTGCTATTTCTAGTTGAACAAATAATCTAACCAGCCTCTGTGAGTCTCAGGCTTCTCTTCCTCCCTAAATACGCATGTTTTATGGCTCCCTCTTGGATAATGGACTTTAAGATTCCCATCAACTAACACACTGACCTTCCTGCCTGCAATCTTCCTGAACCCTCATTTAATCATGCATTTAGTTTTCACTTTACTTTAATGATGATATCATTTAAGATTAATGTGTAAGTGCATATATCTAAAGGGTGCTGCCATGCATGTGACCTTAGTGTCAGATATTTCTGACTGCACTGGCTTAAAGGGAGTTTTTCAGATGCTCAGCACAGCTCACAGTTTCCAAGTTACTCGTGTTATTGTTTAATCTCTTTAGTCTGCAAGATTATTGAACCTTATTCAATTATTAACTTATTTTCATTTTGGGGTAAGTCCGGTGATTGACCAAGTAGGAATTTTTGCATGAATTATCTTGTCGGAATTTATTTTAGAAGAGCCATTAGCTTTACTATGATGGAAGAAGGTAAAATTACTTCATCATTGCAGAGTCTGAGGTATTGGAGAGACGTATTATGCGCCCGTATTATGAAACCACTCTAAAAGAAAATTACCTACAGCAAGGTCTGTGAATTTTCCACAATTCAGACCTTGATTCTGAGAAGACACACTGTTGTTGTGAGTTGTATCCTCAAGGACTGCAAATAAAACACCCCTCAGCTCCAGAAATATCAATGTCCTGACCATTATTTCTCATAACTTATATACTCCATATGTAGCCATGCTCTGGTTCTCTAGGGAGGGTAATGTTGTTCTGCCCTCTGGTCCAGACTATAATATCTCAGCAAATATCTGATGGATTGCCCTGAAATCTGTCTAAATTGTAATAAAGCACCATCATCAGCGAGGTCCAATATCTTGATCTAGGACTAAATAAACCTAATGACATTCGCATTAGTCAAATGCACTCTGTGTTTTGCCCCACTTAGCAAATTTACCATGCAAACAAGCCAAACTAAGACAGTAAACATTGTAAACATCACCTGCTGAACATCAGCATGTTGGCGTGATCGTGCTGACGTGAATATATGGCTCAAAGCTGTTTCTAAGTGCGGCTGCTGGCTGCTGCTCTTAATAACCATCCAGTGAGTCACGTTGCCACTAAAATTCTACATCTGTTTACTGTGTTACATCTTTTTTCTGAAATAGTGTTCACACATGATGTCGCTTTGGCTCAACGCATCCTCTCCCCATGCTGAACGAAAGAGGGGCAGTTTGTGCAACGGCAAGTCATAAATTCAAAGCTATGTAATCGAATGACTGTAATCTAATTACTACCAGTGATGTACACTGTTACATTGCGAATGACAATAGATTTATAAATGCATGTTGCGTCTTGATTTTGGAGGCATTACTGTCAGCGGCTGTCATGGATGAGTGAAGAGTGTCTTATCTCGCCCCACCATCTCCTATTCTTACATTCACTTACTGTACGTTGCATAAGCAAAATAAGGAGACTACCAGCAAAACTCCACAATGATAACATTAAACGATGATTCAATATTGCATCCTTATTAGAAACTAATGAGATTCCTATCGAGCCCCTTGATTTGGAAATAGGCTAAAGTTGTAAACTGTGCACCCAACTGCTTTGCAGATATGGAGTGGGATATATTCATGTGTTAAACCAAAAAAAATGTTCACAAGCAAATGATTAATGACAAGTGTGAGACGAGGGAGTGGGATGTGCATATGCTAATGACATGTGTCTGTCCACAGGTCTGTGAGAACAGAGGCAGGGGGGTTGGAGAGAGGAGAGAGAGAGGAAGGGAGAGAGAGAGGGAGAAATAAGTTTGAACATGGGCAGGATCAAGGAATCAGAGGAGAACTTTCATGTTCTGGGAAGAAGGATACGATCTGACGGACGTTTAGGAGAAACCATGTGAGGTGAGTCAACAAGCTTTTGTCAACAACATCTTCTTGGGGATTTCGTGTATACAAAAATGATTAAATCACACAAATTCTCACTCTTGATTGTTGCAAAGGGGAAGCTTTGGTTAAGACTTATAGATGTATATAAATGTTTAGTGATTCATTTATGTCTCGTTTTCTTTGGTTACACATTCACAGGATGTTAGCTGACATGTAGGCGGCTGGTTTAGACTTGATTAAGTACTAACAGTATAGAGCAGCTGTTCTATAGGACAAGTGGAGCCTCGAGGCAAACTGTTTGCTCTCTGAAGGCGAGTTATACACTTTAGTACTTTTAAAACTTATCTGAAAACTTAGTGTTGTAAATTTGAGGTAATTTGCACTTTAATTGGAATTGTGTTGTAAGTATGATTGTGTTGGATGTGGTTAGTAATGCTTGATGATCAGGCTAAGCCATTTTAAGGCAGCATAAGGGCTTTTTGTTTGTTTGTTTTAACATTGTTTTAAGTGATACTGTTATGAATTTCCTTATAAGTATGTGTTACAAAATCCACATCAAATTAAATTCAGCCTTAATTTGAATTAAGATCAAAAGCCAAAAGTGAACATTTCCCCAGTAATTACAACTGCATTTTGTCACCGGCTTCTTACATTCATTCAGATTGGAATAATATAAACAACATGACAGTGGTCGATGTTACAGTAACCATGTGGGAGTTTTTCCAGTGAGCAGCAAAGCAATTAAGTTTCCCAGAAAAGATGTTAGAGATCAGGCTAATGGAATCAACATAGTCTGGATAAAGTAATGTAGCAGAGAAAAGAACTGCAAGGAGCTCAGTTCAGAAACGTGAGGCAAGAACACACTATTATATAACACCTCCTTGGATGTCATGTTACCCAAAGATTTACCTTACTGCTCTTGGTGGTTTCACTTTTCACATGTTCAATTATTGATTTATAATGTCGGCCTACCGTCTGTCTTTCTGGCCAGGATGTTTTGCGACATTGCTATCGCTTACTGTTGACTCAACTACCTACTTAATTTGTACTGTGAGCCTGGGGATTTTCATGCTGCAGGTTCTCGGGACAGCCTCCAAACAAAAAGAAGATAAAGATACTTTATTGTGTCGAGTCTACCAATGTGTGGCTGCACTAATATATAATTCTCAGATTGTATTAATAAGCAATAAAACATACATTTATCTATGCTGTGCATTTCGAAAGGATCTGCTATTACTTATTAAAGTTGATATATAGTGTGTAGTCACGCATGTAATGTTTGCACAGCATGTGGCCAAAGTTTACACTGGGCTTCCGTGCAATATCTGTGTATATATACATGCAGCAGATACAGTAAACAATATATGCCACTTTCCACATCACATGGATTTATTGTAGATCTATGATTTGACAAGTTTCATTAACCTCTTTTAGATTTACTTCCTGTTTACTTTTTTAGTTTGTTTTTCAGAGAAAGGAATTTTTCTGATACGGATAAGAGCATTTTTTTCCCCACTTCTAGTACGCTGTAAGTGAAGCAAGGAGACAGATAACACAATGAAGTGAAACATGATCGTAGGTCACTCATGGTACTACAGTGTTGTGTTTCACCTGCTCCCTTAGTCACCTACAGAACAACATGACAGTGGAGCCAAACATCATTGGCTTTTATTACAGTTTTGTATTAACATCGTCTCTGAGTCTTTATGGCCTAGGTTTAAGGCCTGGTTCTTATGGAACTATACGAGGGTAGCCAGATGACCAGGGACACAGCTCGATCTAAACCCAGTCAGTGCTGAACAAACAAAGTTGCCATGGAAACAAGTAGTGTTGATCCCTGAGGGAAATCTATTCAGAAACATTAAAACCTTGGAGTCCCTGAAAGGCCAGGTACAGGTGACACACAGGCTCCTTTGAATTATTCACTTACAGCATTAGGAAAAAACTAAAGGTAAAATCCTCATTTGAGAGCTATTAGTGAGTAAATTATTTGTAAATGTAGTAATTTTTTAGTGCTTTTCGCATTACAATACAATACAATATTATGTAAAGCAACATGACAGGGAACATAATTGTCTGTTAAGTAAAGGGATGTTTGTACTTGGTTTGAAAATCTTAAATTACACAATATGTGAAGAAATGTAATTATAAAACACTTAAGTAAGTCCATTTAATAACACAAACAAAAACAAATGTACAGCTAATCCTAACCTTACAGAAAAAGGACAACTTTTCTTATAAATACAGGTTAATTTATGACATTATTATGTTCAATTGTAGCATCTTTTCAGAAGACTTTTAATAAAAAAAATATTACCTGAAAAACTGTCATCATCATTCATCCCTGAGTACTGTCTGCAGCCTGTATGGCACCTGAGAGGCAAAACTTAGAGCAAAAATGGTCAGAGTCACTCTAAGTCCATTGCTTCAAGCAAAAACTGCCCACTCAAAAATTACACTCTTGCACATTTGTGTGTATTTAAAGGATTTTTTAATCAGTTGAACTTGCACATCTATCCGTGAAGACTATCACTGAAATGTGTTTAATTGTGTAATAACAGTCTATCTATTGTCCTTTTATCATACATTATCACAGTCATCATTATAAAAACTATTGTTTAAACACCACCATAATTTCCTCCAACCCTCTATCCGCTGCTCTTATCGTTGGCAGTCTCATCATTGTATATTAGCACATCTGTCATCACAACATGAACTGTATTCTACTGGGAAAATCCTGAACAGAATTAGAACACATGATAAAGAGTTTTCCACAGAAACGTGTTACATCCGTCGGGTTTTCCTGCTTCTGTAGTTAGAATAAATTTGACATAGCTGCTCTCAAACTAAACATAAATGAGCAGTTTGTTTGGTTAAAGATGCGTCATAAAGAGGTGTGGATATCCCTTCATCTGTGTGAACCATAACATATTGCTTGTGTAACTGTGTTATTTATGTTTGCATGGGCAGGTCAGTTAAAGGTCAGTCCAGAGGAACATACAGTAGCTGGTACAACAGCCACACAAGTGTTACAGCTTCCATATGAGATTACAGGTGTTTGCCAAAACTTGATGTTTTTGATTCCCTCTCTTCCAGAAGGAAATCAGAGAGGTCAAAGGTGGTTGTATACAGCTACGATTTAATGATTTTGAAAGAAGTTATTACAGATAACACAAGCTCAGTCATAACTTTGTGGCTATAGTTTAGTATAGTATAGTAATAGTATAGCATAGCATCGTATACCAATAGCATGACATAGTATAGCATCGCATGGTATAGCATAGTATACTAACAGCATAAAATAGGATACCATCGCATAGCATAGTATAGTTTTTGTTTAGAATATTATAACATAGCATAGCATAGTATAGTTTTTGTATAGTATAGTATAACATAGCATAGCATAGTTTAGTATGGTACCGTAATAGTTATAGTAAAAGTATAGCATAGTATACTACAGCATAGCATAGCATAGGAGTAGTATAGTATAGCATAGTTTAGTAATAGTTTGGCAAAGCATGTCAGAATCAAGTGGACATTTGAGGAACAGCAGTTTTTGGCACGTCCACGCACTGACCCATATTTTCAGCCTCAGTGCATTTAGTGTTATTATAAAAAATGATAACTGCGTGACCTTTTCCACACAATGTAGACTCTTAATTATAGTACCATCAACTTAGTATCAGTTTGCTGTTATAAAAGCCACCTCTGCTTTCGAGTCATCCAACCTTAATAAGGGTATTTGCCTTTATGGCAGTACTTTAAATAGCCGTACTGTGATAAGAGGGCAGATAGTAAACTAAAATAGCGCTAATAAACATACAGTACATATAACTGTCAAAGAACAGCCCCAGGCAGTTACATGGGTCACAACAGGTTGAGCATTACTTGCTTATAAAACACCTGAAACGCAGCATTATGTCGCTGTGCCTATTATCATGTGTCCAATTTCGGTTTTCAATGCATTTAAAAGCTTGTGGGTGATGCAGGGGAACAAATGAAACATGAGAGCAAATATTAGGTTGACGTCATCAAATTAAATAAGCTGTTACTGGGAAATGTATTGTTGCTTGTTTGTTGTTTTCAAAGCGGAGTCATATTCATCAGTATTAGCTCAGCTTCTGCAAGACAGGAGGGCTGGGTTTTGAGCACTGTAGGGAAAAATAGATGTATATAAATATATTTAGCGTTTATATTCAGCTTTCACGGAGGCAAAAGATATTTTCAAGAGACTGTAGTGAAGTCTGACTTCATCAGCAAAAAAAAGAGTCTTAAATCTATTTTTAAAGCAGGATATGTGGTTGGATACACAGCATCATTTTTCTTTTGTCAAATCATCCACTACTTAAAGAGCTTAGATTTGTTTATATGACTCCTTAGACTGGGACAGAATGTTTTATGATTTGTTTTTAAGATCTTGCCTGGCATCGCCCTGATAGTGATAATATAGCACAGCCTACCCTTCTCCTCTCTAGTAAATAATCCCGTCTCCAGGGACCGGCTCTCTTACCTCAATATATTCACAGATACAAAGGCTCATTCTCTTTATCTCTCTGTGTTGTAGATCATCCAAGTCCATTATTCATTTCATAAATATATGTACCTCCAGACCAATTATTGCCAAATTCCATTAAGAAGATTGCTGTTTAATTTGTGAGATGTACACTTTCAGCAACAATTACACACAATAAGTCCGCTGGGAGAGAAACTGCAGGATGTACATAACCTTCTTAAGCATTACAATGGGTAGAAGTGCAGGCATTATGCGTTTTATGCTATATGGAAATAATAAACAGCTGGAAGTACAAGAGCAATGCAGTGGGATTGAGGAAGTTAATATTGTATGTTGAACTTGTGGGTGGAAGGAAACTTTATGGAGTTTATATGTACATAAGAGCATAATATGTTGGGTGTATTGTGCTCTTGAGTTTGACTTTTTTTTTCAGTATATTTTTCAATGTACCTCTACAAGACTAATTGTGTTTTTGAAATTTCTGGTACGGATGCAGATGAATGCATGTATGCACCAGTGTATGCGACTTTTTCACACTGCTATGATCACTGACGATGAGATTAGATTACAGAAATCTGAGACGTACGCGACATGACACCAGCCACAAGCTGGCTGAATGGGGTTGAGTTATGTCTAATTTTGACCACACAATGTGTAGAGAAAGGGATAATTGCATTCAACTAAATTGCATTTTGTTATAATCAGCTTAGACATCTGTGAGGCTAGAGATTGGTGTAGAATATAGGAAATTATCCTAATGATTCTCCCTGTTTTAATCCAACAACTAAACAGCTTAGAGTAGAGAGGTAAATGCAATGTAAAGGTTAACACCTGTCACTCAACCGCTTATATGGCTGGTTAGAATGATTTTTTCCTAAAAAGCATGTAGTACAACTGTAAATAATTTCAAAGACCCCTTCCCGTGACAATGAAGTGTTTTCTCACCATGTTAGCATGTCCACATGGCGTTTTTAAAATGCTTGACGACTCATCATGAGCAAAATAAGCAGTCAGCACAGTGGCTGAGCATTTCAACATTGAAACTATAACGACAATGGCAAGCTGTTTTCATATTTAAGAGCTGAGCTGGAATTGAAATGACAGATATCCACATCATTTTAAATACCTGTAATTACACTAATTACATTTTTTTAAAGATAGTGTTATTCTGACTGGTCAAAACAACAGTTGAAGATATCTAGAGTTTAGTTTGACTGGTCAGACTATTAGATCTCTCAAAAGTCATTATGGCTAATCTGAATTGTTGCGCATGACACCATGTGAGGCTTCCCGTTGGATATTCATTCAACAATGCATTTGAACGGTGTTAGCAGAAGTAATGGCAGGCACCGAGGTGGATAAGATCTTCAAAAACACCATAAAACAAAAGTAAGCTGAAGAGGAAAAACTTCAATTATTGAGACAGAGCTTTCACTTCAAGTTTCTCTGATGTGACAGTAAAATAGTTTTCCACATGCAGTAACGGTTGAAGCGTTACAGTGTGTTTTTGAAAAGCAGCCTCCCCGACCTCGGCTAGTCAAAACTCTAATTCAAGGTATACTATAATATGTTTAGGCAGAACACCAGTGCGAGACGTCTACAATATCATTTTGACCTGTCCTTTATCTAGGATGCAGATATCTTGAACTAAAGAGAATTATGGGTATTGTAAACTAGAATTATGACTTGTCCGAATTGTACTGTAGATATCCAAAATTGGAATTACAGCTGTGATTCAGTTGCACATATCTGCAATGTGATTTGTGGATATCTGCAGCTGAATTATAGATAACTTTAATGAGAAACACTATACACATTGGAAGAATGACATTGTGGGTATCTGAAATGTTCTTTTTTAATCTAGAATGAATTGAATTATAGATATGTCCAATACATATTCAGGCTAGCTATTAAATGTTAAAAAGGTTTGCCCTTTTTTACAGCAATCTCAGAAACACAGATGCAGATCTCCAGGGCCTAAAAAAACAATCCTGTCAGCTTGCAGAGTGGAGCTTTCTGTATCATTATGCTTCTTCAGAATCAGTTTCTAGTTTCAATATGTATGGCTGAATTACTACAATATTACAACTTGCTCTTGTGTAGCATAAAGTAGTCTTAAGGGTTGTCGGTGAGCTGGTGTGCTTGAGCTGCAGCAAGAGGGGAGCACGAAAGTGGCATGGACTTCATAGATCCAGACAAGCAGCAGCGTAAGGTTGAGTCCAAATCATTTTGTAGACAGGAAGGGATTATTTTCATGAAAAAAAATTCAAAGTATTTTGTAGTGATACACAGAGATGAGCCTAGAGAGAGACTTTAACATAGAAATCCCATTTAAAATGTGTACAACAGCCTATTGCCCCACATTTCATTTACTGCACTGAATTATTTTACTTCATCTTTATGACACCTTGCTACTTTAGATAACACAATGAAGGGAGACTGTAATTTATCACATTTTCATACTGTCTGAGATGTCAGTATTAGATTTCCATGTAGAACCCAACTGTTCTCAAACCTGTTATTTTCTCAGTGACTATCTTTGGTAATTTGACCATTAACTGGCACCTGCAGATGCATTACATGCTTTCATTAAATGTCAAGTAGATACTACTAAAATGTAGTATCTACTGGATACATGTACATGGTGAAATGTGATCTTTTTTCAAGTAATCACTGCTGTTCTTGTTCTTCACCAGGGATGTGTTTACCTCAGGGGCTGTGACAGTGGCACTGTGGAAAAGACATGGCTAGGAAGTACTTTCCACTCACTGACGTCCTTCTGAACCTGATTACCTTTGAACACAGGCACCATGGAAATAATTGTCTGAGAGGAAAGTGAATTTGCAGCAGCTGGGGAAGTTTGGAGATTCATGGATGAGTCCTTTTGAACAGTTTCTAGTGAGGTCTGTTTCCCAGCGCCTGTGGAGGAGGGCATCATGATCTCCACAGCTCTCCGCTGGCTGGTCCTACTATTCTTCATCATTCTGACCATTGGTGGCAACGTGCTGGTGTGTTTGGCCGTCGGGCTAAGCCGCCGACTGTGGCGCATTGCGAACTGCTTCGTGGTGTCACTGGCGGTGACAGATCTACTGCTGGGCCTGCTGGTGATGCCCCTATCTGCCACTCTGGAGCTGCGCAGTGGGAAATGGCCCCTCGGAGGAGCCCTGTGTAACATCTACATCTCAGTGGATGTCATGCTGTGTACAGCCTCCATCCTGACCCTCCTGGCAATCAGTGTGGACCGATACCTGGCCATTTCAGCTCCCCTCAGCCACTCCCGGAGAGTTACCCCTCTTCGGGTGACACTGGCCATCACCGCCATCTGGACCTTGTCAGTAGCTGTGTCCTTTGTGCCCATCCACCTGGGCTGGAACACAGCAGACTACAGAGTGCAGCACTCGGACTGGGGCATTGGGGATGACGACAAGGAGGGACGCTACTGCCAGTTTGAATGGAATAACAACTATGTTCTTATTTATGCCTTTGCCTCATTTTACCTGCCACTGGTGCTTATGTGTGGAATGTATCTTTGCATATTCAGAGTGGCGCGAGAACAGGTCAGTGTTTCTTATGATTATGTAAAATCAAAAGGTCATAACCTAAGACTTAAAATACTTTGTGCAACTGTCTGAGGTTACTATTCTAAAAATTAGTAGAAAAGCACACATCCAAGGGTCATTCAAATGAGATCCATCCAAAGTCACATTGCCTTGTAATCTGGTATTACTAAGTCTGTAAGCAATCTCCTTTTCTGTGTCCTCTGGCTCCCTTTCCTTCTTTAAACCATTCTTTTCAGGCCCGGCGTATTCGTGCAACCACCCCATCCCATGCGCGCACAGCGACTGCAGCCATAGCCCGAGAGCACAAAGCTACAGTGACCCTGGCAGCTGTACTGGGGGCTTTTGTCATCTGCTGGTTTCCCTACTTCACCTTCTTCACCTGCAAGGGCATAAAGGAAAAGACAAACCCCCCAAACACACTTCACTCAATAGTACTGTGGTTGGGTTATTTTAACTCGGCCCTTAATCCTATCCTGTATCCAGCCTTCAACAGGGATTTCCGCAAGGCCTACGGAGAGCTGCTTCGCTGCCGAGGATCGTCCCGCAGAAAACTGCAGTTTACTCGTGCATCTGTGCATAAACGATTGACCTTCACTAATGGAATAAAGGTCTCCCAGGAGTCTAAAAAACATATAGACACAGTTAAGACAGAAACGGTGGAGAAGAACATCAGTCTACTTGAGGGAAATGGTATCCCTCATGAGCCAAGATGAAAATGCCGTGGATCCTGTTGCACCGACAGACTAGTGTGGCAGTAAAATATTATAACTGCAAACTCGCTCAGCTGCTCACAGAACCAGATTAGCTAACGATTTACAGTATCAGTTAAATGTTTAATGTGAAGTGCCAAAGATTATACAATTCAAGGCACAAGTCAGTGAATGTTACATAACGGTTTTGTTGGTGTACAAGTAGCAAAATCCAAAGTTCAAGGGCATAATTTATAGGTTCATGCCAGTTTTGGTGATTGCATCCAATTTTACACAACAGAGAAGTTTGCAGTATTGTGCTCTCTGTTTATTGGACACTTGGAGTGAAGTCTATCTGTCTGGACTGAATGGATGACTCAATAAGTTTCCCAGCAGGCTGCATGGAGACACGGGTGGTTAAAAGTTTGAAAATTGTTTATTTTCTCTTCCTTCAGCTCTGACAGTGGAAGTGAATAAGTGACCAGCAAGCCAATATGATGTGTACAATATGTTCATGTTTGACTTGACCCAAGCAGGATGACCTGAAAGACCTCCTGGATGTTTCAACAGATGAATTGCAACTGAACTCGTTGTCCTTCTTAAACTAAGAGTTAAGCTATGATGGAGACTGATAAAAATGATTAAATCTGTGAAGCTGATTCCAAGAGTTTTCACAAATTTTTGAAGAGTTTTTCCAGAGGACATGCTCTCTGCATTGCATTACATAAAAAGACAAACAAAGTGAGGACTATCTTGTTAAATTATTAATTACGGTTTTGCTACCTTTATGTATGTTATAAGACAGTGATGAGAGAGGATGTGGAATGTAAATGTGAAAAACAACCTTGAGAAAAAGAATTGGAATTTAAGCACACTGATGGATGTTATAACAAGTAAATGTATGTATATATATATATATATATATATATATATATATATATATATATATATATATATATATATATATATATATATATATATAATGGAACCGTAAAATTTAATTTTTATGTATTTAAGAAACATATTTATTGTGGGATTTTTATTTCTTAATAGCGTTTTTATGAATGACTTTCTAAACTTATGTAATCCAATAATCATTACAAAACTCTATACCTTAATTGACACACTCACCCTTAGCTAAACTTCTGCATATATGCTATAAATACACTGCAGATGTTGTACTATGTTTTGAACATTGTACTAGTGATGTGTCAGGTTGTTTCTTTGTATGACTGAGGAAAAACATCAGTGGTATTTCATAGATGACAACTGTTTTAAAAAGTGTCAGTAACAAGGCAAACTTAGAGTGATTCTAATGAAAGACTCGCGTCAGCCTTGGTGCTGCTGATGGCAGTCGACGTGCTGTTCAAATGGTAAATGGTCTGCACTTATATAGCGCTTTTTTTCACCTTAGTGGTATCCAAAGCGCTTTACTATGTGTTTCGCATTCACCCATTCACACACACATTCACACTCCAGTGGCGACAGAGCTGCCATGCAAGGCACTAATCTACCACTGGGAGCAACTTCGGGTTCAGTGTCTTGCCCAAGGACAACACTTCGGCATGCGGAGGGGCCGGGGATCGAACCGCCAACCGTGCTATCAGTGGACAACCCACTCTACCACCTGAGCCACAGCCGCCTGTTCAGCTAAAGAAAGGTCATGAAATCCCTTTGAATCAAGCTTGAAGAAAAGGGGACGCAGCTGAGGAGAGGACAGAAGATCATTCCTCCACAAACATAAGGACAGAAACTAGAAGTGATAAAGCCAACACCTGTATTGTGACATAGCTACTGTACAAAACATGAATAAAATTGTTAATTCTAGTTGACATCCAGTGGCAGAGTTGTAAAAAGTGGGAAGAGGGTTGGAGAGTTTGTAGGCAACATTAATCCAGCTTTCTCGGGCTTTCCAAACTGAGGAGGATGAATGAAATATCTGGTAGTGCTGCCAAACATGCTCAAGCACAGTAAGAGTGTGTCAGAGTCGGAGTGTTGCGTGTGGAGATTAAACAGCTGCCTCTGTGAAACTAGCTGGAACCCATCAGATGGAGCTCCACATAGTTTATTTAAATGCACCAAGTCTGACATGGAACCAAGAGAAATGGCTTTTTCCATACTACAGCAGCTACTGCACAGTTAAAAATCAAATCTCAACAGGAAAGTATTTCTTGGAGTCTTCTCTCAGTGCCCAGCAACATCTCCACAACAACAAGACTCCACAAAGCAACAGCATTTGCTTACACCATGTAACTCCCCGTAAAAAAAGGCCTTTTAGTTTCTGTTTTAGTTAGATACCACATATTATGTAAACTTCAATGATTTTACCTTCGAACTTTAATGATTTTACAGTAGCTGTTTCCCCTGCTTCCAGTCTTTATGCTAAGCTATAGGTTAATGGTTTCCTGGCTCCATATCCATACAAATACAAGAATATTAATGACAGTATTATATAACTCCAAGCAAGATAGCAATTAAGTATAACATCCTTGTAGAATAACATACTGTTGTCTATGTAAACAGATTACATTAAATTTTCAAGAAACTTTGTGTGGTCTCCGAAGCTTGGACCATGCAGGACCACATGGAGAACAATTGCAGGAGGAATTGAAAAATCTGACTAGGAGACTTCACAAAGATGAAAAAGGACACAGGGAGCTCAACAACCAACTAAAACTAAAAGTCAAAGCCCAGTTGCGGCTGTAATCAGAAGATGCAGATGTAGCTATATCAGTGCTGCAGTGGTCGTCCTCCTAAAATGGCACCATGGGCAGTGCACTGCTTCCACAATCTATCGCTGTAAAACAGAGGGGCAGGTGCTTCACACTTAGCATAGTGGTTATCAATATAAACTTAGGTTAAAAAGTTTGAAGGATGGGGCGCCCTGATAGCCTAATGGTTATGTAGCGTGACCCAAGTGCAGAGGCGTGGCGGCAGTCCCGGGTTTGACTCCGACCTCGGCCGTTTACCGCATGTCCTTCCCTACTCTCTCCCATCTCCGATTCGATCCACTGTCCTATCTAATAAAGGCACAAAAGGCCAAAAATAAATCTTTAAAAAAAAAAAAAGTTCAAAGGACAGTGTTTAATGTAAATAATGTAAATCTGAATGGCATTCAAGAAAAATGCATTTGGTTGCTATTCAGTATAAAACTTGAAAAAAAGCCTGATGAATGCTGGGAGCACATTCTTTGGTAAGATGAGACCTCAATAAATTTGTCTTGCTCCGATGAGGTCCATCATGATTAGTGTGAGCCTGGTTGGGACTACCACAGTGAATGCATAGTTCCGACAGTGGAGCACAGAGGTGGAAGTGGAATGATATGGTGGCTGCATGAGAGCAAAAAGTGTTAGAAAGATGACCTTTATAGATGCCATTAATACCTGATTATATACCAAAATACTGGCTGACAGGTTGACTCGGCTTCCAGCTTTAAAATGATCCAAAGCACACTGCCAAAATCACAGAGGAGTTTCTAAAAGAAGAAAAAAGTAAAAACCACGGCCTAGCCAAGTATATCGTCTGACTTGAATCCAATACAACATCTTTGGGGTATTTTGAAGAGAAAGCCAGAGCAGCGCAACCCCTCCGGCAAAAAGCAGCTGAAAAAACAGTCTCTGAGGAACGGCAGAACATCTCTCCAAAAATTTGTGCAACATTGATATCCTTCCAAGCCAAGTCTGTCTTCAAAAATGAAGGCAGACACACAAAATATTGAAAGCATTAAAGATTTAAGTCATAGTAATGACAGATGTGCTGATTTTTGTTGCACTGTTGGTGGCCTGTCGTTTTATTACAGCAAATACAAACTGTTAGCTTTGAGAGCAAATACCCTGCTGGTAAACTTGCTAAATACTGTAAGGTGATCCAATTGCAAATCATCTGACATTTAAGGGACACTGCACAAAAATAACCTAATAAATTATTGCTTCATTTTTCAAGCTTGTAAATGCATTTAATTATTTCATATCAAACATCATAGATACATTATTACATACGAGTAACTAATGCATGAAGTTATTGAGATGAACTAGTTCTGGATTACAATGTATTCCTCCTAATGGCAAGTCCCATTTATTAACAGGCTATATCTGTTTTAACCTTATCAGTCTGGGTTTTGTGCTTCTGTAAATGTTTGATGATAAATAGTGTGCTGTGACTTAACCTTGAGATCAAAAGGACAAAAACAAAGATAATCACGCCACATGAGATTTTCCAGTAACTGTTGGTAAACACAATGGGACCAAAATGGGCTTTGTAATGATGCTTCTACTGAATTAAAGGACTGACAGACCTTCAATGGTGCCATGCAGCGTGCGTCATCGTCTGCTTGTTAAAAATGTATCGCCGGCTCAGAAGTGTGCTAATCCAATATTATGCTTGTCTAATTACTTATGTAAGGCCTGACGCGGAGATATCTTCTGTAATCTCAGATGTTCACTCTCTCATTTCCATTGTGGTTATCTCTGTTTACCTGCATACTATCATTTCCGGTGTGACATCTCTATAGCAGAAAGATAAATAAAAACCCTGCCTGCAGCATTTTTTTTTATCTCAGTGTTAATAGTTACATTATTATTGTTTTGGTGGCGCTCTATGTGTGAACAATTATTTATTCAGGTCACGGACACTTCACTAAGATAGACGTAGGTACATGTTTACAGTGTTAAACAACACAACCCCACAAGAGAGAGAGATGGCCTGAAAGCAGGACAAGTGGCGAAAGGTTTGTTATTGCAGCCAATGTGATGAGCAGAAAGCAGACACAGCAATGTAATATGACAACATACAGTATGTGCAAATTTTATATTTATCAGTTATGTCTGATCAGTGGATTTTGCTAATTTTGCACAGAGCTGGATTACCTGTTCGACAAAGTGTAGGCAGCTGCTCAGGGCCCCAGACCCTCGGGTGCTTAAAATGTGGGTCCTTATAATTTGTTAAATCACTTTTTAAAATACAACATTAACTTATTTGTTACCATCGCAGAAGAGTGTGAAATCATAGTTTTAAAACCAAGATTGCTTCAGTTTGTATTGAGACTGAAGCGCCATTGTTTAAAAGCTGTATTTTATCAATTGTTTTAGGAACTGAGAACACACTTTTTTTAAAGCATTTATTCTTTTAGTTAGCATGTAGAAAACCTGCCTTTCCAACCTAAGATGCTGGACTTTGTCTGAATAATGCTTTTTTTCTGCCTTCAGAGGATGTGCGTTGACTACAAGGTAAAGGACCCATGTTGCAAAAAGACCAGCAGGAAAACTACAGCAGTGACACAGACACTGCTGAGGCAAAGGAGTGACAAGGGTTCTGGGCTCTGTTATTTATTTATTTGTCAATCTCCAATTAAAGTAGCTTCAAAATTGACATGACGATGATGCATGCTCCTAAATAAAATGATGTTTAGCCAAATTACAAATACCAAAGCCTCAAGTCCACCACCTCATTTATGCATGCGAGTCCCCTAGTGGGTAAAGTTGGAAGTGATGAAACTGCTGCTCTTTTCTAAGAAATGGTAGATTTTCGTAGATGCAATCTATGATTGGCTGAGTATACACATTTTTCCAAGTGTATTTACAGATGAATGCTGTTAGGTCTGTGGTCTCCAACATGATGCACACTGTAGCTTTTATCATTGAGTACAGGACAGAGTTGGCCTGTTCTGACCAAACAGTGTGTTTCCACCAGATGGCAGCACAAACCAGCTTTCACCCTGCAGACAGGTTTTGCAGAAGTAATATGTGGGCTTTTCAAAACCTTATTCCTTCTCCTTGGAGAGAAAAGACAAAAACATCCTGTCAGCGATGACGGATTATTCGGACAACACGAAAATTTGGTGAAGCCTCTGCAATTATCCTCAAAGTCACGCTTACAATATAATGTTTTGGACTGTCTGTCAGAGTTTAAGAGGTCTATATGATTCATTAAAGACCACTCACTTCATTAAATTCAAAAGCCTTTAGAAATGTAGCCGATGGACACAAAGAGAATCAACTCTGAGATTAGGGAGTAGAAAAAAAATGACTAAAAACTCTGAAGATCTTTTCTTAAATGTAATTAAGGTGCCCATAAGGTGATTTTTCTGTCCACATTGACTCTCCTCGGTTCAAAGATCAAGCAGAATAGGGGTAAAAGAAAGAAAGGAGAAAGCTCATTAATTTTGGATCGTTGAAATATGCTCCATAATTCATAAAAAAGCTTAGAATCTTTACATCATCATGTCCAATTGGTGCCCAATGCCCAAGTGTGTTTAAATAACCTCATACATTATGCAACTGAGTAGGAGGTGAGGTGGGTGGTGAGGTGCAAAACTTAAAATAAGACTCCTTCCCTCCACAGCCGTGTAAGCCTGCACTGTAAGCTTGTAAATACTGCCTGTGCGTTTGATTGGAGTGCTGGCTGGTGTTTGTTTTAAGTCACACACCCTAATTGTCCCCAGTGGACCTGAGCAGGACAGCACTTGCCATGGATAATTAAACAAATTTCTTCCGCAGGCTGCACCAGGAGGCGATTTTGTGGATGTTTGCCAATTGGTCACAATAAACACATAATTTATACGATCTGCAGCCACACTTTGGGTTTTACTGTAATCTGCAAATTTCTTCTGCTTTTACCCCAAAGGCTTTTTAACATGTTTACACCTTCATCTCTGCTGCAATTAGGTCTTCTTTGTGAGCTCGGCTTTCTCAGCACTTTTTTTATTGTACCTATATGAGCACTGACTGCAGCAGAGGTAGCATCATGTTTTGTTGTGCTGTATACAGCTGAGGTAATAATTAAGATATAATAAACTTCACGTCTACCTCACACAGGTTCAGTTTTCAGGTTTGCAACCACACCGATCCCCAGGAAAACACATTTACCTAAGAGAAGCCAAATCTAAACACGCTTCTATGTATACTGTATATGTGTTTGTGGGCCTATGTGTATATTCTGTGTGGGTGTAGCTGTTGACTTTGCCTCAAAATGCCAGATATCTCAGCTCCGCGGCTTCCCACTGTTTCTGTCACTTCTCATCGTTCCACGTGCAGATGACTGCTAAACTCCTGTGTAGAGATCCAAAAGCAGGTTCGTGTGAGCATGCTCAGTGCGGGGGCAACGGGAGGCTTAACATCTGAGTGTGGGAGGCAACGCAGTGCTGCAGCAGGGGTCAGCTGTGCGGCTGCCTGCACCCAGCAGCGGTTGTTTTTACACTGACAGCATTGAATAGCAAACCCTGAGGAAATGGGAAATCTGTGGCTTCACTCACCAGGGTGATGCACATGATTGATGCAAGAGACACGTTCAAAGCAGAGCAAGTCAAAATCATTAAACATGGTGCTTTTCTTACCGATTTGTCTCCTTTTTCTTCTTTCTTCTGCTTGAGGAATGTGCTTCACTATGGCAACAATATTTTCCTCAAACAAGTGCCAAATTAGTTTTTTGTGAATTTATTTATTAATATCTCCTCTTCACTCTCCTTTGGCTGTTCCAGTGAGGTTGCTGCCAATATTATTTCTACCAAAACTGCTACATTATTGTGGGATATATATTTTTTTTTATCTTGAACACAGCAACGCTCTGCCGAATTCAAATGCATGTATGAAAATGTTTTTAAGAATGTTATTTACCTCTGTAGGTGGAATATTGGATCCATGATTAGTTTTAGCTAGTTGATTGTGCTTTAACATGCTGTGTGATACTAAATGATAAATAACTTCACAGTGCCACAGAGATAGAGAAGAAGTGATACAGAAATGAGATCAGCGAATTATCTGGCTTCTATGTGTGTAGACATTGTACGTGGATGAAAAAGCAAATTAGAATGGCAACAAATTACTGTGTGGGCTCAAGGTGCTTCACAGCTGTGGTGGAAAGAACATTTATTTAAGCACTGTACTTGTAAAGACAAATTTTACGGCACTTGTGCTTCACTCTTCATTTCCATTTTATGCTGCTTGATACTTATTGTCCATTACATTAATTACCTTATAAAATGAAGTGCCAAACCAGTGGTTCCTGGACTAAAGAAAATGTGCAACACGTTTGTGCTTTGGACTCCTTGTCACTTTTCATTTAATTTCATTTGATAAACTGTTTTGACCCAGCAATGACAATGTTTCACAACTACGGAAAGATGAGAGAAACGAAACAAGATATGAATATGAATTTCAGTGGCTGAACTTTACTTGTTCTTCATTTCTCTTCCATTAATCATCACATTGGCTCTCTCTGTGGAGGGAGCCAGACCACTGACTTAACTACCAGTACCTTCATTATCGACAATCTAATAATGCAGTTCATATGCAGTGTATCAGTCACAGAGGAGATTTTACTGCAAAGTAAGAACTTTAACTTTGGATACTTTGACAATAATGATGCAGTTTTATCTATGTAGTATTTTGAATGCAGGACTTTTACTTGCGGTTGTTGTGTGGTACTTTTACATAGGTAAAGGATCAGCGCAATTCACCACCATTGCTTTCAGGCTATAAGAGAGCAACCTATATTTTCAAAACTAAAATAGGTGTAAATGCAACAGCGGAAAAGAGTTTGTCAACTTGTTATTAAAACAAAGTAATACTTTCAAAACTAATGCCATTGGTGAAGTATGTTACTACTAATACTAATAATACAAAATGTATGTATCATAGCCTCAGCCAGTTCAGCAGCCAAAAGTGCTGGGTAATATCAATCCACTCACTTTCATCCTAATTTATCATTTTTTCTTTTATATAATTAATCAATCTCCAAAACATTGTAGGTATATTAGTTGTTGACATACATAAACAATAAATTAATCATGCATATTTATTGTCACTGCTTATTTCTTTTATTTTGCTTACTTTTGTTTTAGCATAACTGTCTTGTCTTTCAGGTACCATTCTGTTGGAAAAGCCTGGCACCTGAGCCTGAACCCTGGACTGTACCAAGTATCTGCTGAAGATAGGGGTAAGAGAATAGGTGTATAGCTTGTTTTGCAATGTAGCTAACTTAAACCGTTTTAATTTGCTACTTTCCTTTAAATGTAGTTCATATTAAGTTGTTAGCAAGCCATCTGTCTAACCTTTAGTCAATGTTGATTTAGTTATTAATTTGGATAGATCGTGTGAGTCATTGGTTTGGCCAACTAGTATATAAAGCCAGCCCACGACGTTCGACTTACTTCGGAAACCGGAGGGAAGGATGACCTTGTTTGAAGGTTAGCTGTTGTTAGCCGTTGTTAGCCGTTATTAGCCGTTGTTAGCATTACAATTCCAGTTGATAACAATGCATTACACCGTACTTTGTACACCGTAGCAACATGTCCACAGGTAAAACTTGAACAGTACCGTGTGTACAGTAGTTTTAATGAGGAAAAAAGAGCACAATTGCGAATAAACCGTTCACTAGTACAGCCTTGACTACCGTTGACGTGCCGAACCGCCATTTTGGATTATGTGGTCGGTCATGAGGTTCTTCTGACTTTCCAAGTTGGAAATTGTCATTCAGGTTCAGAACTCAGAAATTGTAAATGTTCCCCTTCACTGTCATTTAGCTAGGTCAGCCATTTTTTCCTTTTTGTCTTTGGCTGGTGTGTCTGAGGGTTACATTTTTATGGGTCATTTCTAATTCAAAATGAAACCGCACCAACAGTACAGCTCATTCCAAATGTATTGCAAGCTGAATGGAATTTTAAAAATGACTGTAATTTACACTCTCATGCATCGTCCAGTTATATATCCGGTTTTAAACCAAGCGTATTTTTAGGGGACGAAGGTTTCTAGGTTTATCTGCTCAATAATCATCAGATTAATGATAGAATAATATTTAAATCAGGTTCAGACTTAAAAATCACACCTGCATAGTTTCATTTCACCTGTATGGACTAGGTTTAACGGCACAAAATTACTTAAATTGTCAGATCTAATACCAGTGATCTGCACTGCACACATGGTGACACTATAGCTGTTTGCTTTGTGTGTGTAATTATTTTAACTTATGTGTGAAATGTTTTGTGTTATTAACGTTGCCTCATGCTGCCTGCCAATCTAATTTTGCGGTCTACTGAAGCATGTGACTGAATGTGAGGCATTTATGGAAACCTGTTAAATTGTAGCGTCTAATGATCTTCTGCATGTGAGGCATTTAGGGTACATCTCTAAATTGTTGCTACAACAAAAAAACTGTTAAGGTTTTACACCCCCCCTTCTAAACAGCATGTACATCTGTTACACGTCCTGCCACCCACAACCACAAGTAAATTCTCAACCTGTTGGAAACACGAGTGTAACGAAAAGACGACTCCCACCAAGGCCAACTGGACTTTCATTTGTACAAAAGAGCCATTGAAACGATCAGACTGTTCACAAACTTGACATCACTAGCCACTTTTGTTGAGATTAGTTTCCTTGTGTTGGCCCAATACTTATCTTTGCTTTTTATTTTCTCCTTTTGTGAGCAAACGCAACTTTTTCTTTTTTTTAAGTTTAAACTATGTCTCCTGTGTTTTGTTGCCATGTCCCTGATAATCTGTGTCTTTTTAGGTTGGCAACATACCCAGTTGTGCTGCTTCTTTTCACAGCTCTCACAATAATTACACAAATAATTGCTGTCTCTGAATAGTATCTAGGTGAAGGCCTGTTATGACACGATTGAAATGTCAGACTCATTCTGTGGGTCGATACTATGAAAAGCACCTATTTTCACAGTTTTTGTTCCTTTTTTCTGTTTGTAATTTATTAGTAATCACTAATATCCTACGCATAGCCTACTTACACTCTTTTTAGACAGTGTGGCTAGCACTGTGCTGCTATTTTTACCGTGCCAGTCTTTGACTAAAGTGCTCCTCTCCTGGGATCTAAACAGGACTGTGCGAACAACCACCTAAAGTCACGAAAGCTGTGGACTTCCTGCTGTCGTTTTCTTTATTTTGCCTTTCTTTTGTGTGACATTTAGGATGCTCGAGCATCAAGACCTCCCAAAATACAACCGTGGCTGTGAGAAAAATAAATAGAATCTATAAGCATTAAATATAGACAAGACAGCATGAGGGGGAGAAAAATAGACAGAGGAAGCACTGCGTCATACTCTCCCCGAGCATTTCCCCAGTTCACTGGAGTGAGAAACAAAAAGCTCTGTCTCCACAAGCAAATTGCAGCCTTACATAACCTGTTTTAGAGTCATTTTAAGATACAGTAGACCACAGCGTTTATTGGTGATTACTTGCTTATATGTGAGTTTGGCACAAAGTGTGGTTCTGTCGCAGCAATGATAGCTTCTCACTTCTGGTGGGTGTCTGATCAGCAGAGTGGCAGAAAATGGGCTTTCAGGTTTATGCATGTACTTTCCAGCTGTGTCTGTACAGATGATGCAGGTGTTGCTGGTAGACGTCTAGGATTGATTCTGTTCCATAATGTGTTTTTAAATGTTTTTCTGTCACTCTTCCTTATTTTGCAATTACTTCATAATTCAATTTTTCATGTAGTTGCACACCATTTAACCTGATACCTACTGAGAAACATTATACACGATGCTGTATATATGCAGCATCCTCTTCTGAACTCCCCATCTACCTGTTTTCATATAAACACTTTATGATGATGTCTTTATGACTAAATAAGCAGCAAAAGTTACACAAGAACACAGCAATAGTGTATCAAATATATAAACTGAAAACCTTTGAAGTAAAACTGGTAAAGATAATATTATACAGCCTGACATTTTCGGTTCATAACGCAGACCCATAGATGTGAATTAAAACACATTGCTGCTGTTTCATTACGTTGTGATATGATCTCTTGCAAGGTTGTATATTTACATAATGTCAGATAATAGTGTGTAACTTCAGAGGAGGTACTATTAAAAGTGTGCATTTAATATTAGGCATTTGGTCTTGCAGTGTGGAAAAGATAAAAACTATATTTATGTGCAGCAACCATCTGGGCTCCAGTTTTACTTCATAACCTATCAACTTTAACTTCCCCTTTTCTTTATTTCTCACCAGGCTATTTACTGAATCACGCAACTGTGTTGGCTCTAAGGTAGAATAAAGCGATTCAGTCAGACTGAGAGTGAGGAAGCACAAATGCAACACAGGAGGAGGGAGCATAGAAGAGGGGAGGGCGGTACAGTGGTGGCTGCTGGCGCTCTCTGCAGCACAGATCTGCTGAGAGCACCAGAGCAGTGCTCCTCCACAGACCACAGCCGCAGGGCTCCCACTGCAGTTCAGAGGAAAACCTCACTCAGAAACATACACTGGAGGAGAAACGGCTCACCTCACAAGACTTCAAGACAGAAGACAAGACAACGAAGAGGACAGGAAAAGAGTGATCAGACACAAAGGCAGAGGAGGTGAGAGGAACGGCACGAGGTTCTCTGCTTTTTGTTAGACGAACAGAACTTCCAGGGGGACGAGGCTCTTTACGTTCTACTTTTGGAGTCCATTTAATAATTTATCTTCTCCCTCATTTTGATCTGTGGAACACAACTTTGCTTTTTTAAAAGTTTGACATAGAGATCTGGATTTTTTTTTCCATTCAACATTTCTTGCCTGTTTGGTTCTTTCTGGTGGTTTTAGCACCAGTTTAATACTTTAAAACTTGACCACAGTGCTTGTGTGTGATTGCGTTGCATATTTGTTGGGGGTGTAAGCATGTCTTTCTGAATGAAAAATTAAATGTGAGGGAGATAACATTTACTCAGATGTAACTGCATGAAAGAATATAGTGAATGTTAGTGAAATATATATTGTTTTGTTTGTAAACAGTAGTGCAAAAGCTTAACTTTGCAGGTGACTTCTTATTTATCTCAGTTTTTACTTTTGTTCTCCACAAGGACGCCCTTAAAGGACCTCATGATGTCACATCACAGAAACGACTGAGGCAGATTCTTCAGTCCAATAAGGATCCCGTATTACAGACGCTCAAACCTTTTTGAGATCTGTCGGCGGAAACCTGCCCCGTCTGCCCCTGCCTCTACCTCAGGATGGCTGGCTGCACCAGCCGATGCAGGCAGGGGGTGCTCAAGTTAATCCAGTCCCTGCAGAGATTGGTCTCAGGAACCCTTACAAAAGGTACTGTGGCTATTTACTGATGCACTCACCCATTTTATGACTTTTTCATATGGGCTTGATTAGAAACCATGTGTTAGAATGTATACCTTATTGTATGTTAGAGTGCATGAAACTTGATTATGTGTAATAGCATGATCTAGTGGTGTTTTCATGCAAAAACATGTTAAGAAAAGCAACATTAGTGTCAAAAGCCACTGCCACTTTCCCCATTATCTGATGACTGGAAACACGTTCACTTTAACTCATAAGTTTTCTTATCTCAATTATATTGCGATTTATTGTCACATACAATCAATTTGCATTCCATTTTTGAGTCCTGGTGTACCTCAAGCAGCTGGTGCTGCCATGTGGTCAAGGTCAAGACTCAGTTCCCACATCAGCCATGGTGTGGTCTATTCATCAACAGCCATGTGTCCTGTCATTGTGTCCTTGAGCAAAACACTGAGCCTTTGCTGTGCAGCTGTAAGTCTGTAAGGGGTTCAGCTCATAAGAATATAAAAATCACCACTTCCTGGATGATGCCCAAATGTTGTGCCGTTTTATGTGGGAATGTAGCACATTTCTTGATGTGAATGCCAGCTGTTGTTGCTTCTCGTGCCAATCACAGAAAATTTGCTTTACTGAGCTCGGTTTGTGTAACACTGGATGTACTGTAATTTGTACTGAGCTTGTGGCAGCTAAATTGAGTCATCAGCTCAGGTTAATCAGATAAGGTTGGAAAATTTGTGGTTTTTAAAGTCAGCTGTCCCCAACCTGCAGGGTCAAGACAATCCTGAGGGGTCACAAGATACTTCTGTTACACATAATGAACTTTTCTTGCTTTTTGGCTTTTCAAAATGAAACGGCCTGAAAAGAAATTTGTTTGCTCTTTTAACTGCTCGCAGTTCCACAGTACACAATGGAGCCTTTTTAAGATATAGGTTAGTAACATGGCAGACTCCATCAGTCTGGTAAAGTGACGCCATTCAGTCATTCAGACATGGGTCACTTTTACATCAGCATTCCTCATGGCTTCATTTAGACATATCCATGATGATGATGGAGAGAGCCACACTACATGAGCAATATTTTCTTTATGCACTAGGCTGGACAGTACATTCAGGTACTCATTAACAACAGACTAAACCTACACTAATACCAAGCTCCTCAAATTGGCAAAATAATTGTTGATGTAAGCACTTGCATAGCCAGACCCGTCTTTACAGCACTGTGTCGGCACTGGACAATGCTGGGGAATATCTCAATTTCCCTATAATTGTCAAGCGAATTTGTGGCAAACTTTTCAAACGGTACAAAAAAGCTATAACTGCAAATTAGGCTTGTTTAAAGTAACAGTCGTAGAGTAGTAGAAGCCACAAACAAAACAAATTTTTGTCAACTGCTAAACACAATCAAGGAAGAAGAAAGAACAAACATAATTTTGGGGATCTAAGTGAGAAAAATACATACATGTCTTCTGGAACTGTTTTCAGTCACCCAAGTGGTATTTATTCTTCCTTGTCAGCTGGTATTAGACATGTTTCATGCTGTCCAGAGGCAATGACAGGAAAAGAAGCAGAAACGGCTGATGCGTTGTGTATATTATAATTGCTTGGTTTATTTTTTTTTTGAGAGTGAAAAAACTTTTTGGGGAAAATTTGGGAGGTGTCTTTGGACCTGAACCTTTTCAATGAACTTTTTCTAATGCAGTATTTGAAAATGCACTAAAAAAAAGACATTACCAAAAAGGTTTACTACTCCATGACTAGTCTATATTATTAATTTTTACAATGGCAATAACACTACCACAAAGACAATAGAACTCTGGACGACTTTCTTCTTACTCCTCCAGGACCATGCTGCTTGTCAAATCAGCATGCAGGCCATACTTGTGTCATGTTGAATGTGTTACAGAAATGTTTCTAGATTGAAACATGAAGGAGCTAAACACTATACCATTAGTGAGTAGACATAAGTAGACTTTGCTTCATTTAGGAAGCCAATTCATGCTTTCCCCGTGTCTGCCAGTTTGAATGTGGTGTTCATTTTGTCATGTGCATGTGCAGGCCAAAATTTGTGACCGCATGGACTGTATATGCTGCAAGCATGCGAACTGCGCATGTGTCAGGAAAAAAATTTATGATCAAAACAAATACTTCTTATGAGAAGAGACTGCATGAGGAACTTCTGAATCAGTCATACCTGTTTAATTTATCATTTCATCAGTTGTAATATAAGTTGTGGCTGCTTGACTCGCAAGCTGCTTTGATTGTAGCTACGTGTTACCATCACAGAGACCCAAACACAGTGGGAAGTTCCAAACTTGCTAGTAACCCTGTGCTGTGCCCACCCAGTGTGCTCGGAACACTTCAGGAATAATCATCTATAAGTAGATGTTATATCCTGTAAAAAAACACAAAGTCACAGGCAAGCTTTCAGGAAAATCCACAGGAGCTCAGCATGTTTTTCTGTTTCATGCGAGGGGTAATTTGACTGTTTGCCTGCAGACTGTCACGTACTCTGTTGTATGTATATTGTAGTGTGAATGGAACATCTGCTGTTTGTGTTCAAAGTCTGCAATGGACAGCACACAGCGACGCAGAAACCGTGAAATGGCCTGAAGAGATCAACACCTATTTCAAAATTGTTTGTTTTTATCTCAAAATATTTATTTACACCTGAATTTTACCTACCAGCAGCACATAATTTAATGCCATTATATTGTATGCAAAGTATTCTGTCACATGCCCTAATGCCCTCACACACATTTCCATCACAACAAAGGTAAATCAGGAGGCAGGAAAATCAGAGATGGTGCTCTGGTTTGTTTCTGATTTAAAACTTGAATTAGGTTCCTCTTGGACCTCCTCTATTAGCCATGTCTACCTTCATGACCTGAATAGTGAGATCATGTAAGCATCATTTGCATTACATTTACACCCCTCAGGCATCAGTTAGGATAAACTCTAAACCTGTCTTCTTCATCATCTGCGTGTTAAAAGCACTGGCTCTCCTCCTTTCCTCAACCTCCCTCATCGTACATTTCAAAGTTACTTTCCACCTCAGCAGCAAAAACCGAATGCTGAGTCAGAGTACAGCTGCAAGTCAGTCACGACTGATAAAACGCACGGCTCCACTCACTTTCAGACAGACCTGCGGTCAGATATAAATTTAAAATGAAACCGACAGACATGTATGGCGTACTAAATATCTGTGCAGGTGGTGCTTCATTTAAATGCTCAGTGTGGACCATGAATTTTAGGTTCATGTTTTTTTTTTCTTTTTCCACCGCTTGCCTTCTCCTTCAAGAAACATTTGGAATCTCTTACTACCTACCTCTAAATTATTTGCAAGCGCTGTCAAGAATGAATTGCTTGCAGGGCAAAGCAGTGAACCTGACAAAGCAAACATATAAAATGAGCAACGTTCACATCGGATAGAACTATCAACAAATTCACATAAACTGTGTGATACCTCTTTGTCTTTATAGATATATTAAAAAAACTTATTTATAAGAAAGAAGCTTTGCAGTCGGTAGCTGGTATGACTAACAACCTGATTCATATATTTCCCACAGTTTGTGTTACAGATGTGAATATGCAGTTTACAGGAATAACATTTTAATTGCTTTACATATAAAGCAAAAATCCATTTAATTTAGTTTGTTCTGTTCTACCTTCATACCACTCGAATAACCAGTCTCTCATGAACTGCAATGCCTCGTTACCTGTGATCTGGTTGCCCAGTAAAGAGTTTTTGTATCTGCAATACGAAAAAGAAAAAGCACTAATCAAGTACAGTAAGATTAGATGAGGTTAGACAGCTTTATTAATCCCCATGAGGGAAAACTCATTTGCTTCCAATTCAGTTTATACAGACAACAAACAATATAGACACTGCACCCAGAGACAACAACAACAACAAACTATATAGATATTAAACCTTGCTGACAGTGAACCTATGTGTTTTAAATGGGTGGCTTAGTCAGCTACTGTGCTTTTCCACAAATAATACCAGCCTTCTCATTGCTGCATAGGTTGACAATCTAGGTCATGCAGTGCAACCACATTATCTATAGTGTTTAAAAACTGAAATGGTTCTAAGAAGCTAATCTTCAACTGCTTGGACTAATTACCATGTAATATGATGTAATGTAACCAGATGCCAATATTTAGAAGAGGAACAGCAAACAGCCCTGAGGATGATCTCTGTTTCTCTGCCATTATTTGTCAGTAATCCTGCTCTCTGTGTCCTTAAAGGATGAGCAGTTGATGAAATGCAATGGGAATTCTATTGAACATCTAGTCCCCTGATGTTGGGCCTCTGCACATGGTTGCTTGCCTTTCTCCAAATGTTCTTTTGTGCTTTGCGGCTTTGCTGCACGTGGCACTGACCTTTTCTGACTTCAGGTTAAGATGCCTGTGCATTGGGCAGCACAGAGGCCGGGTCTTCATTTAGTTTCATAATTAAATGTCACAGAGTTAATTATGGGCATTTAGTCCAGTTATAAAAGGTCTAAAATGGGGGATTTTTTTTTTAAATTTCATTTTTTTTAAAACAGATTTTGGAGAGATTTTTTTTTAGCATGGAATGATGATAAAATGCCAGAATAGCAAGGACATTCATAATCTGTATGAATAAAGGAACAGTCTGTATTTTCCTTCATGTCATTTATTGATACACATATAAAATTAGAACTTTGCTTTTTTCACTCAAATAAACTTCAATATCGAGTCCAGTCTCTTTAGAAAGTTTGCAATTCCTCCTCCACAAACCTGTTGAAGCATCAGAAAGTTACTGGTTTAGATTTGGTAATTGTCCACTGTTAGTCCATGCAGTAAAAAAAATCTGTGAATCTAAGTGCATAGTATTAGTATGAGTTTGCAGGTTTATGTTCAGATTTTAGTACAATGGCTATAATTGTTATGGATGAGAGTTTTGGAATCATATGATATATTTAGTCTTGGTCAAAATATACATTTTAAACATATTCCCAAGCAAATAGGGTCTGAGGACAATTGTTAATAAGGAATGATGGCAAAACCTTCATGCATGTTAAGAAATGTCACTAATCTTTATTTAATTTTAGTGGTCACATGGCAAGTGTTGCTCTTGCTATGCATGGTTATAGCACGCAAGGCTGTTCTTCCTCTGTGATGATGCTTGCATTTAAGATTGAGTCTCTCTCTGCTCAATTTACTCATAATCATGTCTCAGTGCATCACCTCTGGAGGATGCAGCAGAGGAACAGCACATGCTATGATATGCATGGAAGAAGACATGAGAAAATGCACACACAATCACCTTCACACACGCAAGCATCCCATTTAGACTGAAAAATGTGAGCTCCTTGACTCCAGCGCACTAGTTTGGTTTGTTATGCATGATGCCTTCACACGCTTACTTACATAGAGAACTGAACTGTGAAATTCAGCCTGTTCACCTTTAAAATGCTCTACTTACAAGTTCAGCAGCATGTATATTCATCTGCAAACCTTTAAACATTGCTAGCGGAGAGTGCCAGAGTTGGAGAAACAGGGGTGATGAGATGCCTCAGGCCTGAAGCTGACGCTCGCTGTTATTCATAGGTCCCTCGCAATGTGCTGCACTTTAGACTCTTGTTTCACATTGCTTTGTTTGTAAGAATGGTTTGGTTAACTATAAGGCTGCAAATATTTCAGCTTCGATGAAATTGCTGGAGCTGTTATTTTATCTGAGAAACACCAATAAAGAGCGGGAAAAAAGGTTGTCTTTTTCCCCAAATCGGGACAGAACAACTGACAGCTTCTCAATTTAAAAAAAAAAGAAACATTCTGACAGCTGAACACTATCAAGACTGTTCAAAGCTCCCTGGTTGATTTAAGGATGTGACTGAAAGTTTGCCTGACTGACAAGTGTGGAGTTTTTTTCAATTAAAGCTTTGCTTAGACACAATGACTGGACTAAGAGAAAGTGGAGGGGCCCGAGTCAATAGTTTCCAGCTATTTCAGGCCTCAAATATCTATCCATTGTTTTAAATTGCTTGAGCATGACAATATGTGTGAATGAATATGTTTAAAGTAAACATTTAACTAACAATTATTTCGACATTTTCAATATTTTAGGATTTACTGATTAAGCTCTATGAGGGGTATACTGTATGATGCCCTTTAATCTAGAGGAAAGACATTGTTTTTGCACATTGGTTGTTCAGGTACACATTAATGTCTGTTATAGAGTGACATTGCATTTGGTCCCACATGGTGATAATCTATGTTATTTGTTTTTAGTGGTTGTTATAAACTTTGAGGTGTAAAACAAAAGCTGTTAGGATATGATGACTTCTACCATTTCTCAAACCCCCCACAATTCAAACCCAGGCTTTACAAGCCAATAAGAATTTGAACCAAATGCTACAAACATAATTAACCAATAGTCATTTAGCTCAAACTTTCAATTATCCTGGCCCCTCATTGCTTACTGCTTCCAGGTGAGCCGTTAGGAATGAGCAGCTCCCTCACAGTATCCATCCATCCATTATCTATACACCGCTTATTCCTCACTAGGGTCGCGGGGGGGCTGGAGTCTATCCCAGCCGACTCGGGCGAAGGCAGGGGACACCCTGAACAGGTCGCCAGCCTATCACAGGGCTACATATAGAGACGAACAGTCACACTCTCATTCACACCTACGGACAATTTAGAATAATCAATCAACCTCAGCATGTCTTTGGACTGTGGGAGGAAGCCGGAGTACCCGGTGAAAACCCACGCATGCACAGGGAGAACATGCAAACTCCACACTCCCGGGCGTCCTAACTGGGATGCGAACCAGGGATCTTCTAGCTGTGAGGCAACGCTGCTAACCATCGCGCCACCGTGCAGCCCCTCCCTCACAGTAATTTCTGCTAATTCTAAAATTTCTAAGCCAAAACCAAAGCACAAACCCAATGCTCTGCTGTTGGCTGTAAGAGCAAACACAACAGTCTTCGTGCACCCCCAGCATCTGAGGAGCTGGTATCCTATGGATTACTTTTAATTTTGTTGCCAGTTTCACCACCACAATAGGAAAATCCTTAGTGTTAGCGCTTTGTGTGGCTAATGTGGCTAACATTACCATTACCTTTGATCGTATGCCCACAGGTCAGAGCTCTCAGTCAGAGAAGGTAGAAAGTTTAAGAATGATTTAAAACTGGTAAACAAGGATGGTGTGGGTTATTGTTGTGCTTTGGTGCAACCTAAATTCAGCCAGTGTTTACGTCTGTTTTCTTCTCTTTTGCTCTTTCCGTGTCAAGTGATTGCTCATAGAGAAAGTTGTTGTGGACTAACTCGCTTGTTATGGTGTCAGCTGCTGTATAGTCAACTGTTTATTGCGGCGCTGTCAATCACAGACGCAGTGACAGTCTTCTTCTTGTCAGGGGCAGTGATGGTTTTCAGAGCCCGTTTAGAACAGCATTAATGTCAGGGGTTATACAGTCATGGTAAAATTAACTGTCTTTGCAGCATTTTGAGCTGAAATATTGAAAGACACGCTGTGAGAACACGTTAGACTTTTATTAATGTGCTGAAAAAGGGACACAGTACAGGATCCACCCACTGTTCTGACAGCATGCGAATAAATTAGTGGCCCTGTTAACGGCCAGCATTAACATGTGTTTGGGTGATCCAATTACAAGTGGACAGCTCCAAGTGTGAATACACCCAAGCCACATTGAGATCCAGTCTCTCAGGCCACATTCGGAGGTGGTCTTGGCTTCATATGGCCACATTTCTAGAACAGTGTGTATGTAGATGTGTCCTTGGTCACTCTGAGGTACTACCTACTCAACTGATGCTTTAAGTGTAAGCAGATTTACTGTATGTACTCTCTCAAGTGCCAGCGGCATTATATCAAAGTGCAACAACGGGCAATATGAATTGTTGTGGATGGAGTACACACGGAGCATGCTGTCTGATTACCACTGGCATCACACCAAGGAATAGACTAGACACAGAAAGTGCATTGCTGCCTTTCTGTGTCTAGTAAAAAACATCGTTGCATTCGGTCTTTGTAAGTTCAAATGATGTATGTGTCTTTTTGAATATAGAGCCCAGAGGAGAGATTCAGTCACATTAAGTCACACTCTAAAGCCAGGTGTGAATTGACATACAGTACTGTGAAAACGATATCCTCTATTTTTGCATATTTCTCACACTTTAATGTTTCAGATTGTCAAACTAATTTTAATATTAGACAAGAAAGAAAGAAAACACAAAATGCAGTTATTGAAGATGTCTGTAGGGAGGCAGATACTTTTTGCAGCACTGTATTTAGAACCGTCCAATTGAGATTGGATTACCCAAGATGCATGTTAAGGCTTCGGGGGAAGCAATGTGTAAAAAGCAAAAAGAAAAAACTGTCAGACAATAAAAATATACAGGCCTCATTCTTTCGTCTCTGCTCTCTGTTCTAAGCCCTTCCCATGAGACGAGCACACACTTCAGATGCGCAAAGATACTCAAACTACAAGTCAAAAATCATTTGTGGCTTCACGCAAGTGAAATTCCTCTATCAAACTCATTGTGCCACCACATCCTACTCTCACCGTGCTCTTCATGTTCTCTCACCTGCTCTGGATGAAAAGACTTGTAATTGGTTAAAATCTCCCATCGCAGCCTACATATTTTAGCTTCTGAAAACAGAACAAAGAGGATGTGCAAAAGAATAGTTAACTCTCATACCACCTGAATTACAATATACTGAAACATTTATATGGGCTTTTTGTGCAATGATGCAAAATCAAAATACTGCCTACCCAAGCTTTAACGCCAGGTGTGAACAGGGCCAAGGACCATCTGGATGAAAACCTATTTTCTGCACTCCAAGACAAAAAAGTTGAGGCTGTATTTCCTCATGCAGACATTCAGAAATATGACCTTGCTGTTTTTGTAAGAGAGAGCAAGGACAGATGGACATATTACTTTTTTATGAATGTAAAATAGGATGATTTTACCTAAAGTGTTGTGCAGTTCTACTGTTAGACTCTAGAAATTGTGAAAATGATTTAAAAGCAAGTTATGTTCACATACACTGTCAGTAATCTGTCACCCCATTTTGTGCAGATGTGTAATTGTCTGTTTGAGTAAAACATTTTCATTAATAAAGTTGTTGCTGATCAATTATACTACTACTTGGCAAGGAATCGGAGATCAAGATGTAGTATCTGGATGAAAATGGATAGCATGGTGTAAAAAGTGACTACATTTCATTGGATTTAAAGCTGGGGTATTGCTGATTGATGAAGCTCTGAAGTTTTGCTTGGCACTGTCCTTTCCTTAGTCCCACTTCATCAATCACTGTCAGGCTGACTGGAGTGTTGCTTTAAATCGCTCTCTGTCTCTTTTTTAAAACAGTTAAAACTATATATATATAATTTTACTACATTTTTAGACATTAAAATGAAAATTGTTGTGTAGGTTTAGATTTTTAAAAATGCCTTAGCATGTAAACAGAGCATTTCTTTTTATTATTCTGAGCATTTGTTTGCAGTTTTAAATTTAACACCATAACTGTAGTATTTTATCAATCATGACCAATCAAGTTTAATGACCAACAGACATTTATAAATTTAAAAAACAGTTGTTGTGATTAGTTGTGAACACTAACATAGTAAATAACAGTATAACCATAATAACATATTTTACATTTTGCCTGTTATTATACAGATTGAACAGGGAGATTACTGTTTTACTTTGTCTTTGTTTGTATTGGTGAAGAGAGACACAGCTTTGGAGACAGATTCAAAATCCTGCTTATATATTTTTCATCAGTCATATACACAGCCTTGTGTTTATGGCTTTTGTGTCGACTCAGGGCCTATCGGACACAGTAGGAGTGTAGGTAAAACAGAAACCCACTCATCCGGCCTCATGCTGCAGCTGTCTCTCGCTATTACAAGTCACATGTGTCCTCTAAGTGCATAACCTTGCAGCACGAGTCACGTCACTCCACACTGCGGAGACGGATTCAGATCTGTGGCTCGAGCCCGTTTGACGCACCGTCCATTTTGGCCCAAACTACAGCTGAATTACGCAGCATTACTCTGTTTACGTGAACCGTCTTCCCCAAAAACTCCTTCGCCCCTTTTACCTCTCACTCTCCTTTCCTGTGGCTGTAAAAGCAGTGGATTGGAGCTGACAGTGTGTGTCTCCGCTTTTAATTTTTTACATCACCTCACTACATACTTTTATGTAACCGCCTTCTTCTAGATTTATTTTTATCTCTTGCTCTTACTTCCTCCGTGTGTGTGTATGTGTGTGTGTCTGTGTTTCATTCTCTACATTAATTCTGTCCGGCCACATTGTTTTACTGTATTTACATGCAGAATCATCTTTGGGTTGACAACCATTTGATGAATTGAGCAGCGTGGTGATGGCTGTGTAATGTGTCGTAGTACTTCGAGTTTCTGTTTCCATGTTCATGTGTTGTTGGACTTGGTAGATTTTAACTCATTGTGTGTTAGAGCAAGACCACAATGAGCTTGCAAAGGTGACACAAGCTGCTGGTTGCATCAGGAAGCGTTATACTCTGCTGCCACCTGTTGTTCAACATGTAACACCGCAGCATTACTAAATGGGACCATGAGCTCTCTGCTTAGGGAGTTAAAAATTACAGATCTAAAGAAAAGTTGTGACTGCCTGTGTGGGCTGAACTGGCCAATTAAGCACAGAAGAATGGACTAGGAATATAACACATCCTATGTTTGTCCTACTTTTACTTTTACTGCTTTAATTGTGGCTTTGTGGCTGAGCTGACCTACATCTGTCAGACCAGACTGTCCTCCTTAGACACAGCTGACAAGATGTTTTTAAGCTGCTTAGCCAGCCAGTAGTTTGTTCAGTCTGTGAAAAATTCGGTGAAAATCTGGTTCGTGTCTTTTTTGGCCCCAATCTATGTCCTCAAAAAGAGCCAGTGGTACACTTTTCTGGTTTGTATTAAGGGCACTGCTTAATGCAGTGTGAGTAAGTACAACATGGAAACTGTTGCCTCACTTTTTCACATGTAATTTTCAGTAGAGTTGAACAGTTATTTGATTTCACATCCAAGTTGCAATTTGAAACAGTGCAATTAATAAAAATCAAAGCTGCAGTTTACTCCAGAAAAATGTCATGCAGGACATTTGACCCAGAGTTTAACCCGTATCAGTGGTTCTACAAATCCTCCTAAAGTGACAGCGATGTTTGTGATATATCTAATGTGGTGATGTTTTAAATCTGTTACATGGTGAATATTAAAACCATGACTTTAAAATATTACATTGCAAATTCAATTGCGCTATCTTTAAAAAAAAAATCACAATTAGCTGTTTCACCTAAATTACTCAGGCCTGTTTTTCAATATTCAGTATTTTTTGGATTCTTCCTGTTGACAGCTGTAACCATCATTTTGTATGAAAACACTGATATCTGATTAGTCATAGTAAGTATTTGTGAATATACTTTAAAAAATGTATTTAGTTTTGGTGGCCTAAAGGCTTTAAAAGGCTTGTTTTGTGTGACCAATTAAAAACTTGACTGGTTTGTACGTTTTTGTAATTGATAATAAGCTTGATTGACATTTACCTTTTAGGGGTCGACCAGTTATTTGCCCTACGTATTATCCAGTCCAGTATTCAACATTTTTCTACTTTTCTGCGTTGTTATTTTTGTAACCGATTCCCGATGAAACTAATTAATTCAAAAATGCAGCCACCTCTCTCCATCTGCAATCACTTGAACAATGTTTCCCACCCACAACCCTGTCTGATTGCTAATACATCTTGAGTAATAGCCAATCAGCACAGAAGGATAAATATTAAAAAGTTCTGTAAGTAAGAAAAGGCATTGCAACTGAATTTTTAATTATAGATATCAGTTATCGGTCATATTGATTACTAATAATAAGTGTCAGCACTGGCTCTAAAGAAATCATAGTCGTCCTCCCCTAGCAGCTTTACACTAAGTGAACATGAAAAACAGGCCATTCCTAACTTGTTCCCTTTCTCTATAAAGAAACAGAAACTGTAAGGGTGCTACTTCTTTAAAAAACTGTCACGTATCTCTTTTCCCACATCTTTGTATGTCGTAAACCACAAGTGGCTCTAATTTGGAGTGTGTCGATGGCAGGGGGAATGTTAAGGTGAAGAATAGAAAAGCTGAGATGAAATACTGTAATTTAAGGATGCAAGCTGTTGCATAACCTGACTAGAGAGCCACTTCATCAAGTCTCAAACTGCCATTTCATACCAGAGAGGAGGGAAACAGATTCCCCCTCACATCAAAACACTTTTGTGCCCCTTCCGAAATTCATTCAGTGGGCTTTGGAAAATGTGTTTTTTTTTTCACATTGAAAACTGTTTGTGATGATAACTTACGTCATGAATGAACTGAATGGTTTTTCACAAATGCTTGTTTTACAGTATGTTCTTCAGAGGTGCAGTCTTTCCTGCACTGTACATGAATGCAGAGGGAGACTACAGCAAAGAAAGGCTTTCAGAAAGAGCATGTCAGTGAAAAAGACAGCCATGCAGCTTCACAGTATAAATTATTCAAATTTTATATACAGTAACTGAATTCTTGGTTGTGTCTGTGCTTATCTTGTCTGGTTTTAATTTTTTATATTTCTCGTATTTTCATTAGAGCTCATATTGTTGAAGCTAGTCTTTTTATTATCTTTATATCAGTTCATGAGCTACACAAACCAGCTCTCCACAACCAGCCTGGTTGTGGAGAGCTGGTTTGGGTAGCTCATGAATGGCCATAAAGATAATGAAGAGATTATGAAGTAAGACTGCAGTGCAGTGTCCTTGGTGCTCGTCACTGCACAGGGTGATATGGTGCAGAAGGACAGCTCCAGATGGCAAACATCTGTCGCAGGGATTACATCGGTTTACTTCCAGTAATCTGAATACTAAATTCCCCATCTGCAAGTGTTTGCATGCATATGTGTGGGTGTTGGTGTATCAAGGGACTCATTTCTGCTTGTAGTGGGAAGAGTGGAGGGGAGAGATTGTTTAAACAGTCTTACAGTGCTCATTTATGCTTCCTGGTTTCTCCATGAAGTAAAAGTCATGAATATTTGATTTTAAAAAATGCAGTGATATTGCTGCAGGAAATGCAAGACTGTAAAATAATCTGCAAAGGTGAAACTGTATTTCATTCTAGTGTGATAATATCTGAAAGAATGAAATTGGGATGCAAAAAGAGAAAGGACTGCAAAGAAAAGTTAGAAAACCTGCGTGAGAGGAGTGTAAATTTATCAAAATTATGCATGGCTATGATTAATTAATCAGTACGTGTAAGTTCTTGCCTCAGCTCACCTGGGCAATCGATCTGAAGACCAGAAACCTGCATACTTTAGCGCAGACTTTGGATTTTTAAACAGTGCAGACGAATGTATAGCAAGAATACGTTTTACAAGGCTTTACATAATGGTGCAGAAACAAATGTTAATTTTATGAATGACTGCAGAGTTTAGGCTCTTAAAGCTGCGATGTAACGCATTGTAGATTTAGATCTTTTTTGCCAGCTATTGCGACTACAGTACACTACTTTAATATGAGTTTTGCTCTTGCACTGTAGAGGCTGAACGCAACTTTCAAGAAACAAGAAAGCTGAAACGCCATTGAAAATATGGCCCCCCATGAATTTTTTAAACTATGAGAGGTTTTCTGTAGCCGTCACACACACACACACACACACACACACACACACACACACAAATACAGAGTAAGAACAGAGTAAGGCAGAGACATTACATTTCTGGTCTGCAGCCAGTGGAATATTTAAAAAGACTCCACTCCAACCCTTTGCATGCACCTCACATACACCAATGCAACTGCCTTTTAAATGCCTTTTTAAGATTAAACAGTTCATAGTCCTGCGGGAATTCACTGTGAGATAGCGGATCAAATTATAAGACAGCCTACGAAAATGTCCTAATACAATGCGTTTTACTCATTAGCTTTTTTTCTATCACAGTAATTGATTGGTTAAGCAGAGCAAGCACTTAAAAACATTCACATTTGCATCCAGCAACTCTATTTGATTTTTAATGCTCAGTGTTTGGAGGAAAATAAATATTCCTCACTCCCACTGCTCTCTTACCCCTCAGTGCACACAGTCGTCTCGATGAAAATTCATTGACATCATTAAACACTAATGTTCTTGTTTGTACCACAGTAAAAAAAAATAAATCTCAGAATAAAGTTTGTCTTTCCAGAGGGAGAGAAAGCTCTACCCACAATGCCATTAGAGCTAACATGAGCACACAAACACACGTGGGCAGCCTTCACAGCAAACGTACATCTACATGCTCATTATGGTGCACATTGTACTTGAGGGAGCAGAGGGCTAATTCAAAGGAGTATCGAAAGGGGATTATCATTAATCACAGGGTTGAGCTGTGAGTCTGTGTGCAGGAAAGAGAAAAATAGGTAATCATTAGGAAAAAAAATTAGAATAGAGAGATAAAAGGTAAAAAAAAATGTGTTAGCTTTAAATAATTGTTCTTTAACTGCCACCCCTCACTTGTCAGTAAGTGTTATTAGTGAGTGCATCGCTACACAATAACACGAGGGCATGAGGAGGCAGGGAGCTCGAAAGAGGGGGGAAAAGCTGACAGATGAGTGGAGTGAGGCACAGAACAGAGGGAGTGGCGCAGAAAGGCAGGAGCAGCGTGTCTGTGTGTGTGTTTGGAGAAAGGGATCAGAAAATCAAGAGAGTCAGCTCCAAGAAGAGCGCCGTCCCCCAGTGACAGATCTGAAACCAGTGAGGAGGCGTAACGGGGGCAAAAACCCCTTTAAGATACAGAGCTGTGGAGGGACAAAAAGACAGGACGGACAGGCTGACAGAACCGTGAAAATAAATAGAGGACTATTACTCTCTGGGTTGTTTGACCAGGCTGGTTTCCACGGTGACAACATGGGCGCAGTGGTGGGCACTTTGACCATGCAAACCAAACAGAGGAGACCATCCAGAGGTACGTCAACATTAGTCAGAAAGCGATGGAGAGGAGACAAAAGAGCAACAGAAAGCTGGACCAAACTGAGGGAAAGAGCAGAGAGAGATAAGCTTGACATACCAACTGAAAACACAATAAGATAATAATTTATTTCAGTATGTGTTTGCTTTTACATTGTTTGCTGTGTACATTCAACATAAGCAAATACATTTATATTTTTTCCATATTTCTGCAGATTTGATTTAAATTATTGAACTAAGAAGTTTCTTAGCAAGCATGTGAAATAGACTAGGCTAATGCATTTACTAAATGTTACATGCATGCAAAGAAATGGTATCTACAGTACATGTAAAGTATGTTAACCAATAGCATTAGTGCTATTTTTTTTTATTTCTGTATGGAAAAAGCTGATTCTCAAATTCAAATACATAGATGTTCACTCACATGGAAGAGGCAGCACAATTGTGAGGGATCAACTGATGATAGAAGTTTTCCCATTGATGTTGAGGTATAATACATGTCATGATGGAGAGGCTACAGGATGCCATGAAGCAGGATGTCCTTGAAAATAACTACAGAGCAAAATCACTGCCCCTGACTCTATGATTATGTGTGTGTCTTGGGCATGCCCAGTGAGCGATTGAGTGAATGGAGAACATGGAGGGAACGAAGGTTCAGGCGGGAGCATGTGGATTAACACGCAGCTCACATATCATACCTCTCCCTGGCCTTATGCTTGAGAAGCCCGTTGTCATGGAGACTGGGTTGTAGGGGCATAAAAGGAGAGTGTGAACACACACTCCACCAGGGTGAATGATGAATTTATAGCAGCATGAGATCGAGATAAAAAAGATGAGAAAGCAGCAAACAAAGCAATTACTCTCTGACACAGACATAACACCCCACAAGGCGAGGGTAATGCCTTGCATTTGTTTTCTTACACAGACAAGATGAAATCATTTGTCCTTGTTTTGATAAAAGCCTTACAAGATCCTTTTAACAAAACAGGGTCATCTCGCTCTTTTTTTTAGCTCCATTAATGTTGTCCATTAAAAGTGTGTTGTGGTGCCAGCTGTGCGGAGGTATACGAGATAAGATTAGACAGATAAGACCTTATCCACAGGAGGGAAAATAAGTATCACAGCTGCATGAAAAACAGCCCAGAAGGCAGGTCAAAGTAGGATATGAAAAATAACTATATATAAAACAATATCATGGACCACCGAGCATACAGTAAATATATGGTGTACATGCAAAACTAGTCAATGTTGTTTTTTCAAGAACCTGCTATTTGGGTAACTGGCCAAGAGCATAGTCATGCTGTTATCACAACTATGGTGGATACATCTGTGGTATCTGGTTTGCCAGGAATCTCAATACAAGTTGAAAAACATGCACAGAAGACAGTCATTGCTAAGAAGAAAAATAGTTATAGAAAATTGAAAAGAGTCGCTGTGTTTGTGGAACAAACACTTGAGTGATATTTATTGTTGGAATAAAAGTGACTTTTTGGGAGATTCTACTCTAGTGTCAACCCTGTCTGTCGAAAATTACATGCCTGTACAACGAAACTGCATTCTCATTTAAATTTTGAAAGAAACATTTTTCTTCCCTGATAGATAGGACTGAGATGTAGTGGGAAAGGCTTCTAGTTTGAAGGAGCCACTAAGTCCGCAAAAGGAGGAAGGAGGGTAGGATGGAGACCAAGCTGAGCAACAGGACTTTTACTCATGCATCCCATATGGGACCATTATTCTTAGGCTTAAGCTTGCAGTTGTTGTGTACTGCTTTTGTCTTTTTTTCCCACTTTCCCCTCCCTTATTTGCATGTTGCCATTTTTAATATCCCCTTCATTACGGGAAGGAACAACATCAACTTCAAAGCAATAATCTACACTGAAAAATTCTAGTTTTGCTGAATGCCTTCTTGGATTGTGCCAGAAGGCAGCCCAGCTTGTCCTTTTTTCAGTGAATTAGACGTTTTAACATCTGTGCTGACTTCATTGCATGCAAATGTTCCACCAGAACAATTCCATAGTCAGGGGGACCATTGCTTCTCAGCGCTGCCCAAGATTGCGATTGATTTAAGGAAGAGGTTCTTTTTTCCTTCTGTAGCAGTATAATACTAAGGTGCAGTCAGACCATTCTACAACACTAGCACCGCACTGTGGATATAGGTCTGATTATGTGAGACAAACACTTTCACAGCAAGGACTATGTGTTACAAGGTTGGTTAATCTTAATGGCACTGAAATTACTTGGTTACGTTTAGGAAAATATCATTGTTTGGGGTAAAATATGACCCTCTTACAAATTATTTGAAGCTTCTCAGCCATTTTCTGGGTTATCAGGGTTCAGAGTCCTGTCTAATATATTATTGATCGGCTGTAAAAGCAATAAAATTAATGGAAATGATATGTTGATCTGAAACATAGTTGTGATACATCTCAAACGTAATCCGGCAGGAAATGCGTTTTCCTCTAAACCTATTTCAGAGTGCTGGTTAAGTGTGTAATGTTTGTCTGAGACACAGCCGTTTGTGTCAATACATTAAATAGGATGCTAATGCAAGCTATGAATTAATTTAGCTTAACACAGGTATTCTCAACCAGGGGAAACAGCCAGTCTGTCTGATTCCACAGGTAACAAAATATCTGCGACTGAAATGCTCAGTGTTATACGGGGTTCGTAAAACTCATACACGGAAAAATAAAAAATGGCATGCTGTGGTTTTATGAGGGATTACATACCAGACTACTACTTGACCCAGCACAGTGACCTACTCGAGTTTTGTCGTCAGAGCACAGACTACAAAAGGTTATTGGATTAAGCAAATGAAGATTTAATCTGTAAAGTGGTGCGCTTTAGACATGCTTGTAGGTTGATTATTTTATCTTAGGATGGAGCGCAGCTTGCCGTTTCTCCCTGTTTCCAGTCTGTATGCTAAGCTAAGACAGCCATCTGCTCACACCAGCTTCATATTCAGTGTGCAGACATGAGAGTGATGTCAACATTCTCATCGAACCCTGGGTAAATACTTCCTTGAGTATGGGGAAAGAGGCGCTACAGAGCATGCAGGGGTGTTTTTTTAACAAGCGCGAGTACCTGCAAAAATATAAAGCTAGTGATGTTGCACCTTGTGATGTTCCACCCCCATGTTCATCACTTGTCTCGTTAGCGTTGTGTTTGCACCATCCTGACGCCCAGACAACAATTACAGTTGGGAAATGTGAGCAGGTTTCTGGAAAAACAAGCCCTGCTGTCCTGAAGCTGTCGCAGCAGTTGCCATTAACCGTGTGACAGAGCAGTTACACACTTCTAATTATCTCTGTCCTTTCATCGTATAACACATCCCTCCCTGCACATGCTGATGAATGTTTATGTGCATAGTAGTTGTTCCGATAATTATAGCAAGACTTCTTCCTTGCATATCAACACTGAGGCTGTTGGTAAAAAGTGTGCAGCATGTCTCTGTATAATCTGGTGATTTTGTCACCTGTTAAGACATTATCAGTAAGTGTTTTATAGTTCAACAAGGTTAAAGCTGAGCAGTTCATCAGTATGCCCCCTTTCTCATCAAGCTTCGCTGATCAGCAGCTTAGTGTTTGTCTTCCACTGAACCTTCTTTTTTTCTTTTCCATTTCCTCCAGATATAATGTGCTTTTTTTAAAAATTCTTTCTGTTGTGCCATGTGTTGTTCTCCTTCTCGCCTCACCTTTCTTCTTCACACTCTGCCGCCTCCTTCCAATCCTCCATGTCTCACCCCCTCCTCTAATCAACACCTCTCCCAGCTTCCTTTTCTCACCCGCATTCCATTTCATCTGTTTCTTATCACACTGTTGCATTCGCAGGGGAGCAAAGCGCCCTGACAGAAAGCATTAACGCATGCAGGTGGAGCAAAAACAGCACCTTTTGTTGTGTTATTGTCATGGGATGGGAGACTTTTAGTCATGGGGAAAATAAATGTATACAAATTGTTTTTTACACCCCCCCCTTTTTTGTATCAAAATCAGTTTTTCCAGTACACCCACCACTGCTCACATTTATCATAGCTGTCTATCTCCATGACAACAAGAATCGGTGGGATGGCAAGTAGAGCTCAGAGAAAGATGGAGGGGAGATTGAGGGAAAGTAATACATACCTGACGCCACTCTATAGCCTTGAGAATCTTGGATCATCTTGAACACAAGTACAGCGCTGTTCAAAGAGACAACAGCTGCTGAATAGAGCTTATTATTCGGGCCTAATGTTGTAGGATGGTTTATGCTGAAAAGTGTTTGACCAGCAGAATGTTCACTGTAAAATTGAAATAGATTGTCTTTGGCAGATGATGCATGACAATAAATACAGTTTCAGAGGATTAATCTTGACAGCGCTGATAAATGGGATGAAATGAGTCATCACTGCAATATAAAAAGAAATTTATATTAATTTTAATCTCCGTTTCGTAAAGCCAACTGATTCTGGCACAACTACGAAGCTTGTTTGGACTCAAATGTATGCATTTGTGAAGTTATTAATCTATTCCTAATTGTGGTATTAGGGAGGGCTTTATTGGGTTTTGTGCACATGTTTGATTTATAAAAATACATCTGTTACATGGTCTGCAGAGAAGATAAATGTGTTGCTTATTTCTCAGGCCCAGCTGAGATATTAAAAGTTACAGACCACCCAGTGTAAATATGCCGTCCTGCTACACCAACATAAGGCTTCAGACTTCAGATTTAATATCTTCACAGTTTTTTTCTAAGGCCCTGCAGCTGCCTGTGGGTGCTTTCTCTTGGATATTTGTTCACATTGGTGAACTCACTGGTGTGTGGATTGTGCCCAGTGCCGGATGTTGGGATGTTAGTGTTGGCCTGTAGCTGGAGACAGTCACAGTGACAAACACTTGCCCTCAGCAGAGGCATCTCTTCACATCATTAACCACAATCCGTCTCCACAGCAGCCGATACTGAGCAGCATGTTGCCATTAATAAAATGCTTCAGCTCCTGAGGGGAAACCTAATTTGTCAAGAACATGTAGTGCTTCTTTAGTCCTTCTGTTGCTCTCTTTTAACCTCCTCATCCTGCCTTATTTTTCTTCTGCTTCGCTTACCTCTGTGAGCACTCTTTTCTGCTGTCTAATCAGATTTTTGAGTTTTCTTGCCGACTTAACATTCTCAAGCTTCGCTGAGTTGTCTCTTTCTTATGTGTCACAGTTCTTATGTTTCGGAGAGGAGCATATGTTAAACAGGCAATGTAGAAGTACTGAATCTCTGTCTTTCTTTCCCCTACCCCTGTAGATAAAACAGATGACGAGCTTGAGATGACGATGGTCTGTCACAGGCCAGAAGGTCTTGATCAGTTGGAGGCCCAAACTAACTTCACCAAACAGGAGCTGCAGATCCTATATCGCGGTTTTAAGAATGTAAGTGCACACTTTCTGATTTCATTGTCAGAATACTGAAATATGCTTGTCTCAGAAGATCCAGGGCCATATATAATTAGTGTTAGGGGTGAGCAATGTGACGATCTTGTGAATGAAGAGCAAATTTTTCTGCTCCACATGAACTAAGTAAAAGCATAATTGGCTGTGACACAGTTAGGATGCTGGTTGACTCAGACATTTTGCAGGTGTAGCTTATTTTATGAAGAAAATCAAGACGCAGAAAGTTGTTTTCTTGTTTTTGCACTATTTACGAGAGCTGCTATTCAAATTTCGTTGTGCTTTTTTTGGACAATGACAATAAAAGAATCCTGATTCTGATTCTTGTGAGTTGGGCTTTTCGCCATGAGTTGAAGTGGCATGCTCTGCTTCAAGGCAACCACATACACCATTAATAACGTGATTGTGACCGATAAGAAAGTCGGCAGATATTATCGATCAGTATTGGTCTATCACATATATATATTGGCATCGCTGTATAAGTGAAAACTTAAATTTCTAGATAACATAATGCAGAAAGAGATGTTTGGGGTATTTTAGGAGTGGTGTCATCACATAGTTTATCCAACAGAGGGGCTGCAGCTGCTTTGTCTGCAACACTGTCAGCACTGTCTGCAGCACATGTAGCAGAGGGTAATCATAGCTGAGCAAACAGGTGTCTTCATGGTAAGTTGATAACTGCAAAAAAAAGAAAAAACCCTGCATCTGAGGAGTTAAACTAAATCTGTGGGGAGAATTGTGATCCAGATTGTTGATCATGATTCTCCCCCAAAAAGGTTGTCATTTCATTTTTTGTGCAGATTGCCCACCCCTAGTGAGGGTCACATGACTGACAAAGCCCAGAACAAACAGAAAAAAACATTGTCATTGAGTTGAATAACCTCAAGGAATCTTTCTTCCCCACAGGAATGTCCAAGTGGAGTCGTAAATGAGGAGACATTTAAACACATTTACGCGCAGTTCTTCCCTCATGGAGGTAAAGTGCACCATTTCCAAATCAATTCCTCTTTGATGCTTTTTGAGACCAGAAGAACTTATGTGTTAATTTTTTTGCATTGCAGATGCAAGCATGTACGCACATTATCTTTTCAATGCTTTTGACACTACAAACAACGGCTCCATTAAGTTTAAGGTAATATAAAGTATTTAGAAGTACTACTCATGTTAATGCTTTGCTGTCTTTGCAGTTATGTACATGAGTTTTATTTCCCTGTTTGCAGGACTTTGTAATGGGGTTGTCGATTCTGCTGAGGGGAACACTGAGGGAAAAGCTGGAGTGGACGTTTCACCTTTATGACATCAACAGAGATGGATACATAAACAGAGAGGTGAGATGTGCTGTCACACTTCAAATAGTGTTTCATGTGTTAGCTCACGTTTTTGCTCCATCACAATGTTAATCTTCTGTTCTTTCAGGAAATGACTGAGATTGTGAGGGCTATTTATGACATGATGGGCAAGTACACCTACCCTGCACTAAAGGGAGACGTCCCACAGCAGCATGTGGATGCCTTTTTTCAGGTTCATTTCTAATTCCTAATTTTACCATAAGTAAGTGTTAAAAGTTCTTTTGTTAACAGTGACAAGTGATTTCAAACCCATTGTGTTTACGTAGCTAGCGGGGAAAACAATCTGACTTTTAATGTCTCTCATCATACCCCAGTAGCTTCGCAAATGAACCTCTCTGCTTGTATTGAGACACTTTGCATGTACTAAAGGTTTTTTGGATAAGGCTTTTAAAGTTTTACAGCAATAGTAATCCCAGTCCCTGCACTTCATAGCATCTTTGTAGTGAGGATGTTTTTGGTTCAGTGTATACAGTATTGTACAGTTTTTGCAAACAAAGTTCTAATCATGAAAAAACACAAAACCACCAAAATTATAACACTACTCATTTTTTATATTCTTGCAGAAAATGGATAAGAATAAAGATGGAGTGGTGACTTTGGAGGAGTTTATTATAGCCTGCCAAGAGGTATGTATTGTCCTGTAAATGTGTTGTGACAAAGTGGAAAGAATATCTAAAGAAACAAATCATAAAAGACGTGAATTTGCCTCGAGTTAAGCAAACCCTTTTCAGAAATGCACTCCTGTCTGTTAATCTGACAGCGTCTGAACATGTCGGCTTCATGTCTGAATGAGCAATCAAGTCTGGTAACTTCTCCATAAGAGTCATGATATCGATCTTACTAGGTCAGACTTACCAACATTTACATATCACTTTCAACACAGCACAAGTCTGAACTACAGGCCGTCGCATTAACGTGAGGTACTAACAAGTGAGTTGTGTGGAACAATTTAGGAAGGACTTTTTTCATACTTTGCCCTACAGTTTCACTTCTGTTAGAAGCTGAAATCCATCCATCCATTATCTATACATCACTTAATCCTCTGTAGGGGTTGTGGGGGGGCTGGAGCCTATCCCAGCTGACTCGGGTGAAGGCAGGGGACACTGTGGACAGGTGGCCAGCCTATTGCAGGGCTACACATAGAGACAGACAACCAAGCACGTTAGCATTGACACCTACAAACAATTTAGAATCATCCGTTAACCTCAGCATGTTTTTGGATTGTGGGAGGAAGCCGGAGAACCCGGTGAAAACCCACACATGCACAAGGAGAACATCCAAACTCCACACAGAACGATCCTAGGTGTCCTAACCGGGACGTGAACTGGGGATCTTCTAGCTGTGAGGCGACATTGCTAACAACCAAGCCACCGTGCAGCCCAGAAACTGAAATGTCCGTAAAAATAAAACTTTACTCCAGTGAATATAGCGACTGCAACAGATTAATGAGATTCACCACTAATAAATTTAATCCATGTTAAAAGCAGCTGCAGTTTAATTTGTTGAGTCTTTACTGAGTGTATTAAATACCTGCAGCATCACACAACAGCAGGATCCACGTGAGTGTCCCAGAAGGGGGAGCTGCATGCATTTATGCATGGAACAACAGCAGTAACTTCATTAATTAATTATAAATTATCCTTTACATAGAGACAGGATCAATCAGGATCTAATGGAAAATCACACTGTGTACTTTTCCTTACCTCAGACAGGTGAGCTGTCACACGGAGTCACACTTTGTCAGCTACAGTTAAATTGTTTGATACATAGTAGAGTATGGAGCTTTAGTATGGATTATACATCACTTGATGTACTGTCCAGTTCAGTGGCTCTCGTGAAATACATGTCTGAATGAAGATAAGAGGGACATTAATGTAAAGGCGACCTACTGTGTGTCTGAGTGACAAAGTTGTTGAAGTCCGCAATGTTATTTCATTTAATTTTTATTTATTTCAGACATGCCACAGTATCATAAAGGCAAAAATAAATAAATAAATACACAATACAAAACAAACAACCAAACAAAATCCAAAACCTAGAATAATGTCTGAAAATGAGAATGGTAGTTTAACTTTTTAACTCCTACCTGCTACGTATCTCTACATCTCATATCTTATTTTTTTCCTATTTACATCAAACCAGAACCAGAATTCCACATTATTATATTTTCCAATGAATCGTTTTTTTGTATTCTTTTTGATTTATAGTTGTACTCATTTCTAAATCCTCATCCAGACCGTTCCATAAGTTTACCCCACATATTAATAACCATGGACTACTCGTAGTGGTACGAGCAAATGGCTTTTTAAATTGAAAATTTCTTCTTAATTCATAATTTGCAGTTCTGCTTCTGAGCAGTTGCTGAAATTGTTATGCATCCCATGTCTGAAAAGGGCTGTAGTGTCGTTTATGTGGAGCAACAGTCAGAAGTTTGGATACACCCCCTCACCTTTGCGGCTGTCTTTATGCAGCAGGCTGGTAATCCATTAGCGGTACATAGCAGCTGACAGTAAGATGCATCATTCTGCTAAGATTAGTTACCTTCTCTCTTCCTCTCTCTCGCCAGGATGAAACCATGATGAGGTCCATGCAGCTGTTTGAAAATGTGATGTAGGACGAGCGGCGGCGATGACGAGGAAAACGAGAGGGCTTTCTGTGTGTGTGTGTGTGTGTGTGTGTGTGTGTGTGTGTGTGTGTGTGGATGCGTATGTGCAATACATCCAGTCTCTCCTCCTCCTCTTCTTCTCCCCATTTTATCCAGCTGTGATCTGGATACAGCCAGAAACCCCCCCACAAGGACTTGCAAGAAGAGATTGGACTGGAATGCTTTAAGCCTTCCTGCTGAGTTTTACTACACAACACAGAGTGACTGATGCGACAGGCCCGGACGTGAGCACACATCGCTCTCAGTCCTGTCTCGAAAGATTGGCCTGGAATAGATAAAGAGGCTCCTACATTACAAGGCTGCTCCCGACCAGTGATGAACAATGTGTTCAACAAGCTGAACTATTTATTTATTTTTTTGCCAAAAGATGTTCTTTTTTTGCCAAAATATGATTGCATGGTTTTGCAAGAGCTTTTGATTTATCTCCAAATATTTGTTAGGTTTGTTATGGGAATTTGGCCATAAGGACATTTCTATTTATCTCATCCATCTAGTGGAGGACAGATGTGAGATACTTCAAATGTCATGTACAGTGACCCCTGTACTTTTCTGTTAATCTGACTGTCGCCTGAGAGTCCGTCTTATGCTTGTTGTTAGTCTGTCTAAATCTTAAAGTAGAAAGTCAAATAACTTCGACTCAGTACATTTTATGGGTCTTATATGAGTGTGTGTGGTTGTCTTTGTTTTGTCTACGTTGGATCTTAGGTTTTAGTGAAAAGAAAGAAAAAGATTCATTCTTTTATATTTTCACTTGCTGCTTTTGCTTCTTGTGGTCAAATTGATGTGTTGTCGACAATGTAAAGAAGAAAAATAGTGTTTAAAAACGTGCATAAATTTTGGATATCATTATGAAGTGCCCGTTTAATTAATGGGAAGAGGCTAGTGATCATAAAAATAATATCTTTATTTGTACAGGGTAGTCGAGGTGATGACAATGAGGACATGGAACCGGGCTTATCTTGATAATAGATAAATCAACGTGGCAGAAACAGTCAGATGGTAGCTGCTGGGCGGTTCTAATGAAATCCTGGTGTAAGAAAGTTTCTGATAATCTTACAGGGAAATACCTCTGAATGTCAGCTCTGGAATGTGATTGACCGAGGACAGCTCCCATCTGTGTTAATGGACATTTGGCACTGCCTCCCCCCATCCAAACCAGGACAGTGATGTCACACTGACGTACGCGGTGCAGACAGAAGGAGACACTTTAGGGTGAGTCAGGGTGAGTTTGAAAGCACCACCATCATAGAAAACTCACAAAGCTGTAGTAGTTTAAGCACTGAAATATTAATCACTGTTCTTTCTCGAGTCAGTGGATCAGCTCTTTGCTGTATAGTACATCTGTGTGACATCACGGCCTCGGCTCTCCGGTATCTCGGTTTGGAACAGAGTTGTTAAATCTCACAAAGAGAAGATTAATTTAAAGCCATAAGAATAAATATGTAAATTCCTAAAATGAGTCACGTCTTTATTCTGTGTATGCTCTGAACAAAATGTGTAATTTAACTATGATTTCTGGCATACGAGGGGTGATAAATTAAAGAACACACACACACACTGCATGCAGTCAGGGGTCACTGAGTGGCTTAATGAGTATGAAAAGTGTGTGAATCATATGTCACGGCCTTTCCATTCCCCAGATCTCAACCCATTTAGCTTGTGGTTAACTAAGGCTTCTTCCTTATTATCTCACCCATCTGCTTAAATTAGGATCAGTGTTTCAAATAAGAAAAGACGGGGGGAAAAAAGCCGACTCTAAAATAATTTAGCCTGGAGAAGGAGATCCAAATTAGATGACTCAATTGATCAGATATAGATTCTTTCATTTTCAGCAATTCTGGTGAAATATTTTATCCAAGTAAAAGATATTAACATGATTTATACTTTTGCTTCTCTGAGTTTTTGTGCTCGAGGCTTTCACATAGTATTATGATGCAGTGCACGAATGAATTAGTTATGTTTTTATTACTGCGGCAAGTAAAAGTTATATTAAAAAAATCCCTTTTTAAGTGCATTAGTGTTGGCGGTAAAATGTAGCTGAAGTATTAAAGGAAAAGTCCTGGTTGTGTCCCTCTGACTGATGCATTATTATACATGATATCATTAAATTATTAACAGTGAAGCAGCAGCATGTTACTGTTGTAGCTGCTGCAGGTGGAGCTGGTTTGAACTACTTTATATACAGTTTTACACACAGAGACACCAGAACATTTTGGTTTTCTGATGCACAGTTTTTTTTTTAATTTTCTGACTTTGTCCTTAAATCTCAGACAGATACTGGATCTCTTGAACATTTGTTGAAATGAAACCATGTGAGAAGTTTAGAGGGGGGAAATCACTATTTGGGGAAGCTGTTGACAACTCATCGACATCTGAACTGTGAGCCTGACTGCACACTGCTGTTTGTAAGAAACCAAAAAAGCTGGCTCCATCTTCAACTATGTATTGTATTGTCGTCTCCCAAGGTAACTGGACCAGCTCTCCGTTTCTAGGGTTAGGTTCTAATCTGCTCATAAGTATTACCTATTGAGTTCAGCAGAACAGCTTAAGCTGGTGGTGAGGGGACTCGCCTAGCTCTCACTGTCTTCTTCCAGACGCCTACCCTGCTTACTCTGACAGAAAACTAAACTAAGTAGCCTCGTAGCCTAGCCTTCCAATCAGTCACGCCTGTTAACGACAGCTCCCTCCTCTGTATACGACAGCACTTGGTGAATTGCTAGGTTAAAGTTTAGAGATTAGGATAAGAAAACCCCAGGGATCTGTTTAAAAACCTATTTTCTTATTAACTACAACAACCTTTCAGAACCTTCAGATCTCATGCACACAATTGCTTAACTTTTTACATCCATGAGGTGTTTCAGGTGATTAATTTAAAACTCTGGACAACTTCTCTTTAGATGCTTAATTAAAGTTTATTGATTAATGATAGTAGGGGCAGCAGCAGCTCTTGATTAAACACAAAATACATCTACAAATTTGATCAGATTCAAATAATTTGGTTAATATTGCAGAACTGAGCTTTCCTAATTAGTTACCTGATTGTGTGCTTTTAGGGGGGAGAGGACAGGCAACCCGGCCGTGGCCACCACACCCAGTCCCGACTTGGGTGCAATAGAGTTCCTTAAAGGAAATGATAACTCCGTACAAAGTCTCAATATATCCAAAAAGTTTCCCATGCATCCCAAGGGGAGTGAACAGTCCAGATCCCGATTCAGTCTTGCAAAAATCCTTTTAATGTTCTTGGGTTCGTTGTGGAAAAGTTTCAAAAATCTGACACGATGGCAAAATGAGCTGAGGACAGTCAAGGACTCTCCTAGCACAGGCTGAACGGCCTGAACAGGCCGCTTCTTCTGCTATCTCTCGCAGAGGGAAGGATATATTGCTCTGTTTAAAAGCTTGCTATTTTACCCGCTGTGTAAAATCTTTACTTTAAATGTAACTGAAGCTGTCAGATAAATGTAGGGGAGCAGAAAGTGCAATATTTCCCTCTGAAATGTAGGGAAATGGAAGTATGAAGTGGAAACACTCAAAGTGCAAGTATCTCAAAATCAAACTCACTTGAGCAGATTCACTTAGTTACTTTCAACCACTGTGCACAACTATTCCCAGCCCATGCTAGCATATATATAATACGCTAAAAGTTGAATAATAGTCACATTTTTACCTGCACAGCCACAAACTCCATGCACAGACGAACAACATCTGGATTTCATGTAAAACTGGCATTCTTAAATGATCATCGTATATAGACTACAGTCTGTGATGGAACGTAACTCAGTACATTTACTAAAGTACTGGACTTAAATACACATTTGAGGTAGTAGTGAGTCTTTTTTTTATGACACTTTCTACTTTGACTCCACTACATCCCAGAGAGAAATACTGCACTTTTTACTCCACTACATTCATCTAACACCTTGAGTTACTTTACAAATTAAGATTTTTTTGCAGCTAGTTAAGCAAGTCAATAAAGTCGATTGAATGAATATTAGCAACTATTTTGATAATCATTTAGGGCGCCTGTGACGGCATTTTTTAAAAACTATTTTCAGAATCAGTTAATTAATGGAGACAATAATCAGTAGTAGCAGTTGGATACTCAACCAACTTTACTTACATTAATACATGAGTAATAACAACCCCATCTCCAACAGTCACCAGGGACATTTTTTTTCTGAATGGACTGTTTTCACTTTATAAAATTTACTTAGGCATACATACTTTTACTTAAGAAACATTTTCCATGCAGGACAACAGGGTGTTTTTACAATGTGGAATCAGTAGTTTTAATGAAGAGTTGTGATAAAATAGCTCAAAAGGTACCAAACAGACATATAAAACCTTGAAATCAACATAATACAAATGTTTACCTGACAATTAAAGTCACTGAAAACCACGAAAAATGTGTCATTTTCATAAAATGTTTAAATAATGAAGGAGTGATGTAACATCTTTAATTTTTTGATATGTTTTCAATGGATATGAAGACATTCCCTTCAAAAAGTGTCAAAGAAATCAAAACAATCCTTCCTGAAAAACAATTCTGTTAAAATGTCCTAAAAAGTGGATTTTCCAGCTCCAAAGCTAATTTTAGGAAGACCTGTGCAGTCCGTTTTGATGTATCACCAGATGACGTGTAGATATGACAAAACTAAGTTGTTTCTACCCTCAACACAAATTTGGTTGGAACTGAGTGAACATTAGTGGAGATATGAGTCTTTGAAAATTAAAGATTTTTTTTGTTTTGATGATAAATGACAGATTTATATTATTTTTATTTCTGTTTGGAAAAAAATCAGCATGAGCAAATGACATGGTTACAAGTTACAACTTTTTCTTGAGGTTTCTGGGATATTCAGTGAAAAAAACAAACAAACAGCCAACTCCTGTGAAAAATAAGCAATTAGTTTTCAAAAATTCATAACTCAAAAAGTATTTGGAGTTGAGCTGTGGGATTTTGCAAGGTTAAATGGTTAAGATAGAAGTTTTGGCATGACTTTTTTTTACAAGAAAACCCATGGGGGCCCCATAGGTGAGTTGGCACGGAATTACTTTTTAAGTAAAGGATGTGATCAGTAACAGTAAAGCAACAGAATGGGACTTACCACTACTCTACACTGTGCTGTTCTGTGTGCTGTACACGCCGCGGTCCATCAGGGGGCGCTGTGACTTTCCTGACTTTCTGCCAACCGTAGAAGAAGAAGAGCAGCAGCGCAGTAGCCGCACGTTAGTTGGTGGTTTCTAGTTGCACTTCTTCCAGCGCAGGAACACGCAGCAGGTTTGCAGCGGCTTTATCCCCAAAATGAACGGGTTAAACGAGGAACCAATGGCACCACAGACCTTCCTTTACGGTGAGAAAACTTCTTTTATTCTCCGTGGTACTTAAAAGTGTTTAATTCTGCGTGGGTCCTCGTGTGTGACTGTCGCTAGCAAAGCAGGAGAAGCATTACACTTAGCTGCTTTAGCTACATGTGGCCCTCTGTAATGAAAGGTAGCGTATTTATTGGTATATTAAAGTGTTTAAAATGTAGTAAATATCGCTTTTATTAGTTGTAATACTCCAGCTGGAGGTCTGGTGAGTCCTGGAGAGCAGCTTTCAGTCCGCTCTGCCTCACACGTGCTTCATTTACCAACATGGCGGCGCCCGTGTTTCATGAACAGCCTTCATATTTAAGCATTTTCTTTCCATGTGAGGACGAAACAGCTGCGTAGTTTTTATCTACAACCCATTTCAGTTAACTGCCGAGTTTAAATTTAAAGTTTGACCCGACAGTTTTGAGCTGGCAGGAAAAAATCTTCCCAACGTGGCTTCAAACACATGTGGACCGCGCTCACTTCCACTCCTGGGTTAACAAATACAGACTTCTTATCTTGTATTTATGATCTTGCTTTGTTTTACTTCCATAACAGGCTGTAATCCATTAGATATAAAGTCATTGTGAGTGCAGGTCAAACACAGTTTATACTGAATTTATCCTTTGATTGTGTGTAGCTCACCGTCCCATCACCCAGTTCAACCTCACCTCTTGTTGATATATGATAGCCTAGTTGGACATAATTCTAATTCTTTATAATGCAAGCATGGATTGTGTTGCTGACATTAACTGAGATTAGATATATTGTGAGCCACCAATTCAGAAAATACGAGCTGACAATTTTTTTTCACACGTGTCATTTGTGAAAAGGGTTTTCCCTCAGTAGGTCAGTGATGCTATTTTAGTCCACTACTGTAATACATGTGTTCCAGACAGTATGAGATATAAGATATATTCAAATGAGACCACTCTAAAGCACATCCAAGTGACTTTACCCCAAATTTGTTAACAAGCCACATTTTTGTAGTAAACACACCGCGCTTGCAAATGACTTTTACATTTCCTAGATGTTTAATTTGCACTACATAAGTACAGGTTTTGTTGAAATTGCTTACAATTTTAATATTTTTGTCTCATTTAAGGAGAGTTATGGCAGCACTGTGAGGAAACATGTAGATTATCAGTCATCCATGTCCTTGTAATTCAGGAGAAGTCAACTGAACTTCTTTTTTTTTTCTTAAATGTGTTTCACCTCATCTAAGCGTCTTCTCAGTTCTGAAATTAACGCAAAAACGTTCACCATGTCTTCTTACTAATGTAGGTGTTTAGGTAGTTCTGAAATTAGTTCAGAGAAGTCCACTTCTCTTATCACCTAGGATTGCCATGTGGAAATATTCCCACCAGTACTCTGTATAGCTCCCTCTTGTGCATAGTTTACATATGACACTTTTAATACCGGGGTGGTTCCAGCTAGAGCAAAAAGCCACATTGGTGACTTCACCTTCCATGCTTTTTAAAACCATATTTATTCCACAGATTGAATTCTCTGCATTTATATGCTTCATGTGATGTTGTCTGAGTCAGTTGTTGGATCATTAACTAAGATCTGTTCATCAGGTTGCGTGCTGGAAGCTGGAAAGGAGGTGGTGTTCAATCCTGAGGATGATGACTTGGAGCATCAGCTAGATCTGAGGATGGTAAGGACCCTGAGGAAGGGACTTATGGCTAATGTCATTTATAACTAATTAAGATGTTTTATATCCCTTAATTTGTCCACAATTTAAGTGAGTCATCTTATAATTATTGGAAAAACACATGGTAGAATAATGTGGTTGACTCAGTACTTCTGCACAGAGATTGGTTGTTGATTGAATTAACCTAAATGCTTTGAAGTGATCAGAAAATGCGTAGTTCCTGGTGGCTAAATGAATCATGTTCTCTATTAGTAGCCTTGGAGAAAAAATCTTCCTCTCAGCATTAGGAGAACAGAGTTAATGGTGCCTGCTGGTGTAGTACTTACTGGAACAACACTCTGCTGCTTATTGTCTTATCATTCTTATCAAGTCTTATTATGACTTCTAATTCTATTGCACTGACACACATTGCTTTCTTGCCAATCAGAAGAAGGATTTAATAGTAGTTTGCGGTTTGAATTCTGGCTAAAACAAACACAAACTATCAAGCTCCTGTGGTTTGTGTACTTTGTTTTCACTCCGCAAACAAATTGCACCAGAGTTTGACAGCTTTAAACCAGCAGAAACAAACTGGATCAAGTACATTTGAACAGAAGTTCGATTTGAAATCACCATAAAGTTCTTGTAGAAACACAGTGAACAGCTCTGTTGCCCCTTTTAGGTCTGCGTGGAGCCCAGCACAAAGGATGAACTTCACATGGTGGAGGTGGAAGGACAGGACTTGGAGGGTCAGAAAATCAAGGCAGTCCTGGTTTCACTTAAGCCCTCTGTTCTGCCAAGTGTAAGTAAACCTCCCTTTGTCTTTGCATATGTGCAGACACACTAACGACAAATTGTTCTCTCACAGTGTCAAGTGTTTGTGTCCTTTAAGCTCTTACACACACACACACGCACACACACACACAGTCAAGCGCTGTATTGGTTCAGTCATGCTCGTCGATTGCCTTTGTGTTTGTAAAGCTACCACTTGACATTCTGCCCTTTGAAACATCCCTTCGCTCTCGTGGCTCAGATAATTCATATCTATCATTTTTATGAAACGCTGCTCTGTGCATTAACAACCAGCATTGAGGCGGTTTACTAATGTGAGTGTTTGTTGCAGGTGTGTCTCGGTGGTTTCACGATCACACCCCCAGCAGTTTTCCGCCTGAAGGCCGGTTCGGGTCCGATCCATATCAGTGGACAACACCTTGTCAGTGAGTATTTGTTAGAAGGGTGTAGTAATGTTTGTCTGGATAAAAAAGAACACTCATGCTCTGTCTCCTTGCCTGTTAGATATGGATTTGGAGGTTTGGAAATTCTGTAAATTAGTCTTAATACGTGAAAGAGAAATGCACAAACAAAGAGTGTGACTGTTTTGGTTGAAGAACCTTGTCTAACATGTCTACATTTTCTTTAAAGTGATGGAAGCTGACCAGTCTTTTGATGAAGATGATGACGACGACGAAGAGGAGGAGGAGGAAGATGTCAAAACATCAAAGAAAAGACCTGCTTCTTCTCCTGCTGCCAAGTCTCAGGTTGGTTTTACATTCTGTTCAGCTTACACTTGAAGTTTGCCACAGTTTAAACAGTTTAAATAACCGTAACCCTACTTTTGATCTCCTGCACAGAAAAAAATGAAAATGGACGTTGATGATGATGATGATGATGATGAAGATGATGACGATGATGAGTGAGTGTCAGACTTCACACACATTATTGTCACCTTTTCCCAAATACATGCACGCAGTGGAACCCAACAGTTTGTCTTTAAACAACTTTAATGGCATTCGATGGATTCAGTGCAAGCAAAGCTTCATAGACTGTTCAGGTCACTGCTCTGCTGGCAAAAGTATCCGATTTAGCTCATCTTTCTTCCAGCAAAAACAAAGATGGTCTTCTTTTTCACCAGTTCATTGTGTGAACATGATATTTTGGTCCATAATAAAGATTAGATATGGTTTTAAAGTGGTTCATAAACTGCTGTGTGACAGTTTCAAAGTAAATGTCGGCATCGGCCCAAAATAAGCATCGACAGGCAGATACAATGATGCTGCCTAAAGCTGAGATCCTGGTACGAGGGTACACTAGGACAGTGTGTGTGTTTATTTGTTTTTGCAACTTCAGAAATAGGTCAGATTTTCCATGCTTGAGACTGTTGTCAGGATTATCTCTGAGTGAGCATCAGCCAAGCCTGTTAAAGTAGGATGAAGTTTACAGTTTTGTCTGAAAATAAAAATAGACATGGACAGTCAGCCAAAATGACTCGGTATAGATCTGCAAATATCCAGCATTGTGCATCCCCAGGTATGGTATATGGTGCATTTTGTCCCTTTGCTTTTTAGTTACTTCTCTGTGTTAGCATGATTTAAATCGGTGGTTTTAAAGGAGGTACACTGAGTTTTTAAAAAAGATCTTAAATTAGATTTTTTCTGTCTGTAAATGTTTTAAGTTTTATTTTTTAATGATGAAGGGTCTTATAGTGTGACATGTTTGGCCCAGTTGTAAGCAGCCACGCGCTCTCTTGAGTTTGCCTGTAATCCAATATTATCACTGATGCTAAACTAAAGACAGACGAGTGTCTTGCTTCTGTTTGACGTTACTACGAATGCTTTGTTTTTGAGGGATGCTGTTTTAATTTTCTGAGCTTCCATTGTGAAAAACACTAATGTTGGCATTCTTCATACGTGTGAGATGTAATTATGTGTGCTATCTGAGACTGGACATCAGCTAAACTAGACTACATCTAATCTGGCTACAGGTTAGGTAAGGACACATGGTTTTATGTGTAATGTTATGTATAGAATGTGAGGGTTTTTTGTGTGTAGTGCATGAAAATGACTCTTCAACATTTTGGTAATCATTTTTATAATTATATCTGACCTTTTCCTTTGCATCCAATATTTGAGTTATGTTCATACTTTGATTTATAAACTCCCCTTAATTTCTTTAGAAAAAGCATATTAGGTTCCCCTTTTTAGGATCTTAAAAAGGTCTGGAACATTACATTTGTTTTAGAGAATTGTTCGGATACTCTGCTTAAGAGCAGCTCGTTTGTTCTATAAATGGAAATGACTTATGTCCGAGTTGTCCTTCTACCTAAGAAACAGCCTCAAGTTCTTTGGCACTGGGATGGTGGTTCAGCACTCAGGACAGCAATTTCGACCTTGAATGCTTCTAATAAATCTTTTGGCGTCATTACAGAAATTGGGGACGTCCAGTTGAAGCCAATTATAAAAGACAAAGCACTAGTATTGGTAACAACACACAGAGGACGACATAATTTAGTGTCTCGGTTCTTTTGGTGACCGACCAAAACACCTTGTATATCTATGTCACTCAAAAAAAGTTAAATAGTTGAAAACTATGGAGACAAACATGATCACTTGCTGGAAAATTTAAGCCTGATGGGTGTTTTTCTTTTTTTTTTAGGGATGATGAGGATGATGAAGATGAAGATGAGAGCGAGGAAGAAGAAACGCCCGTCAAGGTTAGCAAATATCACAAACAGCTTTGTGAGTTAAAGCTCAATTAACGTAAAGTTGCTTTGTGACTTACAGCTGCCTCTTTGTTACAGGCCAAACCAACACCATCCAAACAGAAGACCCCTGCTCAGAATGGCAAGAGTTCTAAACCCAACACCCCAGCTAAAAACCAGGTAACGGCTGGTCTTCATATGGACTTCTTTCTATCCACTGAATACCACTGGGCGCTCTACTTAAAGGTCCCATATGAGAAAATTTTATCATGTTTTGTGGTCTTAAACTTAAATTTAGTATGAGCAGCTGCCTGTATGTTCATTAGGTTGGTTTTCTTTCTTGAGCTGCTTCTGCTAACTGTTAAACATCTCCATAGACGCAGAGAATGTTTTCGTCCTACAGGGGATGAGGACAGCAGCAGCAGCCTATTGGTTTTCACAGCATAACAGCCCATTTAAAATAAGGCTAAAATCAGAGGTCATACAGCTAGGTGTTATGAGCAATTGTAGTTTGAGCTGAAAAATTGAAAGACACTCCCAGACTGGTGCACAATATGGGACCTTTAACCATTTGTTGGATGTTGGCAGCATGCTGATATTTTGAAAAGCCATCAATTTAATTTCCAAGTATCTTAACTTTATAGGAAAACACCCCGAAAGGAAAGGGCAGCAAGGCATCCAAGACCCCACCGACCCCCAAAGCAGTTCTTACACTTCCTGAGATCAAAGCCAAGATTATGGAGGCAGTGAACAAGGTTGGTGTCCTTTTTATATCTATTTCTATTACCAGTCTTTTCCTCTATGTTAAAAGGCGATACATGGCATTGCTCATGGGTTGTATTTGTTTCTTTTTTTTATAGGGAGTAACATTACCTAAAGTCCAGCCCAAGTTTGAGAACTTCGTGAAGCATGGTCACAGAGTCTCCGACCCCAAGGTATAGTACACATTTACAGTGCCTACACTTATTTATCAGATACCCACAGCTGTCTTGCATTGTCTTTCAAATGTAATGTACTTGATTTTGTAAATTTATGTTGAGGTCACAGGTTGTAAAAGGTTAAAGAAAATGAAATAAGACACACTGCTACTGCTGATACATGAATTTCCTGAGCCGAGTTCATTTCAGACTTGCTTGTTTTCATACGTCCGAACAACAAAAAGTTGTGATTTCCTCACGTTTAAAATAAATTGTTCATTTATTTGAGGCATTTTCTGTTTATTTTTGATCATTCATAGTAGAGACATGAGGAAACAAAAGGAGTGTTCTTCAACTTCATGTGTATAAAAAGTAGAATTGGGGAGATAGAAGCTACTCTTGGTTCAAACTGCTCCAGAGTTTGTTGTCAGGCTTTTCATTGATGCTGCCACTAGGGGGCACCAATGATGCATACAGTGGAACTTGTGTAGAAAATGCTCTGATGTCTTTGATGTATAGGTAATAATCTACATAGAAAGGGCTTTAAAAAGTTTAGACTTGTTATTCTAATGTTGCTTCTTTAAATGTTTTTGAACCTGCCATGTGCTTCAATCATCACGCTACCAGCCAGCTAATTGCTTATTTCTGTTTTTAGGACATTGCAGAGCTGTGGAAGTGGAGACAGTCATTGAAGGACGGAAAATAACTCGACTCTGTAGTGTTTTAAAATCTATTTTTATGCCTTGTTTATGCCCATAGCACCTCTCAAAACCCTCTGAAGCCGAACTCAGTGCCTCACACTTGTCGTCAAATCACTCGTAAGTCTAGTTCAACTCCACCTGCTCTCCTGGATGAAAAGACTGAAGAGGGCGGTGATGGATGGTGACAGTGCACTGTTGTTACATCCACCTCCATCACCCTCTCATTAGGGCTAAGAAACGATTTGCTTTGTCGAATTAACCCTGGTAGAACCAACTTACAAATTTGCATCACTGTAAATGTGTAAATAAAATTCTTGCTAGATTGTTGGCAACAGGGTGTGCAGGATATTTTCATGTGGATTTGTTGTTTTGTTTTTTATATATAGACGATTTGCCTCATTTAGGAACAACAGAAATACACCCATTACATTATTTCACAAACTTACAGAGCAGATACCAGACTAGTAACAGCTCAAGCCACTTCAGATCTGTTTTGTAATCCAATTATCAAATTAATGTTGGTCATGGTCGCACTGTCCGCCAATTTTAGTGAGTGTTTTGGCTTCATTAGTCATGATATTGATATTTTTCTGGTACCAAGAAGAACATAAACACTTGGCACTTTTTTTGAAAACACAACTCGTTTGGTGTTTTTTGAATGTCTACGCCAGCGTGAGATTCCTTACGTCACAATGGCCCCAGACTTGATTGAAACATTGCATCAGAATTCAAAAACTTGATCGTCGTTTGTCGTGTTTTACCGTCCAGAAAGAAACAATTATTTAATATTAAGCAACAAGCTGCACTAATGTTGAAGAACCCGACACATTTCAGCTCTACTGGGGCTCTGTCTGCTTTGTTGCCACGACTACTGGTAGCCCATAGGCTAAAGGTCACCTACTTCTGTGAGAGACTGTATGCTTGAAGGAATTTGCAAAAGAACTGCGTTACGTTTCCTAAATGTTTCCCACCTGTATTCATGCCACAAATTCTGTTCTCATTTGACCAGTTCAAGTTCTAATACAAATCTAAGTGTCAGTGCATGAGGCCTGTTAAAGCAGAAGACCATTCCATGTTAAAGAAGTGTCAATTTTTACGACTTTAAATATGCTGTGGGTTGATGAGTAAAGTGATTAAATGATAATGAATACTGTGGATCTGTCTGCTGTTCAATTTCTTTGCAGTTATAATAAGTGACAGTTGTGCCCAGTTCTGATGCTAAATGCAGTATTTTCCCTAATTTGTTTTTTTTATGTGCAACAATCTCGTAATTAAAAGTTCAAGAACAGAAAACTGTCCTGATGTGTTTCTTGAGACATAAAAAGAACCAGTCTGTCTTTCGAAGTTTGCATTACTCATAGTGTACGCAGTCCTCTGTTTCCTGATACTGTGAGGGAGAAGAAAGTTTTAGATTACACAAACCAGCACACTCCCTCAAACGGGTATTACCATCAGTTCTGGTCTATTGGAGCAGGTTCAGCAGAGCATTAAAGGAGCTGTGATAGCAGAGTGAGTCAGAAGGGACCTAGATCAAGGGGAACTCCACTATTGGTTCCCAGAAACGGAAAAAAATTAAACTGGTTTCCTATTGTCTGTGTCTTTTAAATGGGACAATGACTCCACTTCCTCAGTGTGCTACAAAGAAACCATCTAGAGGAGAAGCTACAGGTGTCCTTTTACCGAGCCATCATAGAACCAGTGCTGATGCACTGTGTGACTGTTTGGTTTGCTGCTTGCTCTGCTGCAGACCAGAGGGCCCTGCAGAGGGTGACCAGAACTGCAGAAAAGATCATCGGCTGCCCTCTGCGCCCCCAGAGACCATCAGAACATCGCCAGCACACGCTGCCACAGCAGAGCAAAGGAAGCACTAGCAGACAGATCTCACCCTGGACAGCACTTGTTCAACCTGCTGCCATCAGGGAGGAGATTCACATTACAGAAGGGTGACAAACTAAAGGAAAAACTAACATAACATGTCCTTATAAGGTGTTGAACTACCAGAAGAGCTTCAGTTCCCCTTGGCATTGATTCTACAAGTCTCTGAAACTCTACTGGAGGGATGAAAACCATTCTTCCTAAAGATATTCCCTCATCTGGTGTTTTAATGATGGTTTTCAGGAGGGCTGTTTGACATTCAGTCCAAAATCTCCCTTAGGTGTTCAGCCTGGTTGACATCATGAAGACTGTAGCGTCAGTGGCGATCATTCAGTCAGTGACCCCTTGTGCCCTATGGATGGGAACATTGTCATTCTGGAAGATAGCACTCCCACCAGGACAGAAAGGCTTCATTATAGGATAAAGGTGATCTCTCAGAACAACTTTGTATTGATTTGCAGTGTCCCTTCCATCTAAGGAGACAAGCGGACTCAAACGATGCCAGAAAAATGCTCCTTACGGCATAACAGAGTCTCTGGATGCCTTCACTGTAAAGGTCAAGGGTTCATGTTTAATTTGTCACCCATCAGTAGACATTCTATCACGAATAACAAATCATTTACTAATACTTTGAATAACTTTATAACCTCAAGAGCTTCACCTACTGGAACATGGCTCATTTTCCAATTTCAGGCATGCTTTATGATATGGAATAATGTGCACTGGATGTTTTTTTGTGTGCAGCTTTAAAGGTCTAACAACTATGTGCATGTCTGTGTGACTACAGTTTAGATAGTGGGCTCACTAACTCGGTAATAATCCTGCTCATTTTTCCTTTACAGTCCAGTAAATGAACATTCAATCCAGACATCTTATCATCATTTACAGTCAGGGTGATAAAGGCATGATGGAGAGAAAGCGTTCATTATCAACACTCTGTGATTCAGTAGCGAAGAAGTGCACGCTGGGATAAACAGCCCTACCCTGCTGATTAGATTAGAGAAGCCCACACATGCATTGTGGTCAGAATTTATGCAGCGAGGCAGGTTTTCCGATAAAAAGTTTTATTTTAAGGAGAAGAGGAGATTTCACATGACTAGTAAATGCTTTATTTTTTTTCTAAAGCACTGCCACTGTAGACGAGGATAGCCATTATGTTTGGTTTCTCTTTATGAGTTTATAGGACAGAGGCAGACTGGGGTCAGAAGGTTTAGCCACTTGGAAGCGAAATCATTATCATTATTAGTTTTCTGATCTGGCCTGAAGGGAGGAAAGAGTAATGATTAGAGAACGGCAGGCAGAATGAGAACAGACGAAAAGGAGATCTGGAGCAAGGCACCGCAGGCTCTTATAAATTACAAGAATCGTAACCTCAGAAGACATAATGACAAAGTGAGGGGAGATGAGAGACAGTGTAAAAGAGACAGAAGGAGTGAGGTGAACTCAGGTGAAAACGCTTTCATTGTAGTGAACTATTACCTCGGAGCTTTTTTATATTGCACCCAGAAAATGAAAACAAGCCATCGTACACAATGACATTTTATGATGTTAGTTGAAAATTGCTGTTTATAAAGAACAGAATCTGTACACCGATCAGGCATAACGTTATGACCACATGCCTAATATTGTGTTGGTCCCCTTTATGTCCTCAAAAATGCTCTGAACCATTGGGCAAGAGGACATCTCAGGGTGTCATATGGGGTCTGGAACCAGGACGTTGCCACTGGATCCTTTGGGTACTCTGGCTTGTGCAGTGGGGCCTCTGTCAATCCAACTTGTTCCACTGCATCCTGTTGATGCTTGATCACAATGTGGTGTAGGAAGTTTGGAGGTCAAATCAAGATGTTGGACCATTGTCATGTTCCTCAACATGTTCCTGATTGGTTGATGTTTTTTCCATGTGGTGGGGTGCATTTTAATGCAGTGACATTTGGGATTTCCATTTGCATGAGGGAGTGTGCTTGTTGTGGGACAGTGTTTATTTGGGTGTCTAAGTCTCATCAACACAGATGTTAAAATCCAAGGTTTTCCATCAGAACAGCACATAGTAGCAATATGATCACTGTTATTCACTTCACCTGTCAGTAGTCATAATGTTGTGGCTGATTGGCGCACGTTCTGCTCTTGTAGCTTCTTCCACAACTACGAGTAGTTTTCCATATACACCACAAGATGGCAATAAAAGCAAAGCAACTTTCATTTTGTTGGCCATTATGATGCTGTGTACTCATCCACCTGAGGGAAGATGGCTTCCAGCCAGAGAGAGAGAGAGGAGTGTGGCCCTGATGGTTTCAGACTCCTGCCTCAGTAGGAAAATAATCTGCAACCTGAGACTGTCATGTCTGGGAAAGCAACATCTCTAAAAGCCAGGACAGAGTATGCCTGAGAAAAAAGGTGTTTATAATTACATGTGTATGTTGCAGAATCAAAGGAAAACTAGTATATTTTGCTCATGCAAGGAAATATATATATTATGAGCTGTGTTTTGTGTATGCTCAAAGTTCAGTTTCTACAGAAGTGGAACACTAAGTCACATGAAGCATCCTCGTCCAACCTTTAAACTGAAATTAGAAAGGAGGAGCTTGAAAAGTACTTGTTGCAACAAAATAGGAGACAGAGACAAACTACAGATGCATAAACGGATAAAAAGTAAAAACAGAATGAGCAACTTATGCAATAATACATGCTGGGAGCAAATTTAATGTATTATTGGAATGTTCAAATATGGAATTAATGTAAAAAGAAAATAATTTTCCTAAGTACTACATACAGTATCCATCTATGTCTGGTTGTTGATGGTTCTGTTTCACCAATGGAAACCAAATGTAACCTGTTATTTTTCACTCCCGTTTGCCTTAACGTATGGATTTATGTTGTCTGTGCTCCATATAAGTTTATATGGTCATCAGTTCTATGTAAATAAAGAACTTTTTAAAAATTACACTATTTATAAAAGCCATAAACAGTAAATATTCCACTTTTATTGTATGTACAACACAAACACATTGCAATTTAAAAAGTTCGTAAAAAACTGAAAATTTGATGAGTGCAACAGCTATTGTGACTAAAGAAACAAAACAAGCATAAGCCAAGCCCACTCACAAACAGGAATCGTTACAGAGCAAGTCACAAAAACAGGTCACAACATCTGTCAGGTCAGCAAATGCATTGGCAATCTGAGTTAAAACAAACAGTGTATTTTCATTTATGCAATTACAATTTCACTCCAGCAGTTGATTCGAAACAAAATTAGTCTGCAGTGGTGCTGAATGATTTGTGGTGTTCATATAAATAAGGCACAAATATATGGAAATTACGGGTACCTGCTGCTCCTCAGGTGCCAGATGAACCATGTACTATGCATTCAGCCTACACAGTACTAAACAGTCGACCATTGCCGTATCTTTTCTATGCAGTGCATTCAAATAATTTTCCTCAAAGACAATGTACCATGCAGTATGTGAGAAACATTTCTACATATGGTGGTGTACAACATCCTGGATATTTCATCTCAGTTTGACTTGGTGCTTTACAGGTGTCAACTAAGCAGATAGTATACTCTATGGTATACATTGCAAAGCAAGCACTGACTACAGTTCCAGACAGGGCAAGGCCAATAGGCTCGTTCTTAGAAGTAAACAACCATTATTTAAAAACTTTAATGAGTTTGTTAAAATAATATTACAGTAACATCGTAGGGTAGCCCCGCAGAAACTAAAATACAAAATAAAAACAGACAGGTACTGATCGCCTCCTGGGATACATCTTTTCAATGTTTCAACCTCTGAGCTGGACTAGCATGAATGTCAAAGTGTCCTTCAGCCTCTAACTGAGTCATGTTCTGTCCTGTTCAAACGTACTCCTTGCTGCTGGGGGGTCTGGAGATGGGATACTTTGGTGTAGATTTGTTTCTTGGACAGGATGCTGCCAGCATGGCACCTCCCACTACAGTCAGGAATGCACCAGCCCAGGCAATGAAGATGGCAGAACCAAACTCATACCTTGAGAAAGAGAAGTTTCGGTCAGTCAAAAGGGTAAACGGATGTCAACAGAGGTCCAACTAATATGACAACAACATACAAACAACCTGTTATGGTTGACAATGCAAATTTTATGCAACAAAACATGTCACAATTTTAACATTTTCTCTCAGATGTGTGCTTGTGCCTCTGCAGAAAACCAAAACAGTGTATAAACATTAAGGTTTTAGCTTAATTTCCCATGTACTTACTTGGTATTGACGGGGGTGAAAGGGTCGTAGAAGGCTCTGATGATGTCGTGAGCATACCAAGAGCAGGCAATAATGGCACACAAAGCTGTGGGAGAGTAAAGAACAACATGAATGGAACTGTAAAGAAATAATACATTTTAAAAAAAGATTTAAAAGGCAACGACAACAAGACTGAACGGCTTCTTACCTCCAATCAAGATGATGATGCCACCAGTCATGGCAATGCGAGACTTGCGCACTTTGTCATCTCCTCCACAGTTGGTGCACTTCATTCCCATGCAGGCTGCACCCAGACCAGCCAGGACTACGAGAATACTCACAATCATGAGAGCACGGGTTGCCTGGAGGGCACCTGGGAAAGAGGACAGAACAGGGTTAAAACATCAGGGATGGTGACAGCTTAACACTTAACGGTCGGCACATATCATCAAAGGTGTGGCGAGAAGCGGCAGGCGTTACTGGAGCGGATCCAAAGAAAAAAAACTGCTAGTTTCATTTGAAATTAATTTCTATGGTGATCTGCAGTGACAGCACTCCCATCAGATTTGATATATTAGTGCAGAGTTGCTTTTATTTACTTAGAAGCCACTATTTGGAATAAAGTGGCAGTGTAAGCAAATACTGGTTATGCACAACAGAGCGGCTTCTGTCTCTTGTGTCTCACATGCCGCTCCCAATAACAACGCAACACAGAAACTGGCTCTAACCGGAAGACTGAAGAAACTCCGGAGGGGGGCTGGGGGAGTGGGTGTGTTAGCATGCAAGTGAGAAACAGGTCTAACCAGGTTTCAGGTTTCATTATGAGGCCAGACACTCCCAATCTCAGGTACTCACAGGCCGCTTTTCAACAGGTGGACATTTTGCAGTTTGCGACAACTATCCAAAATGAGAGAAATGTGGCTTTAAATTAAAAAATGATAATAAAATGACATGTGTATGAGTCTACCAGTAAAACCTATCCCCGTTTTGATATTTAGTGTTGCTAAAAAAAAAAGAGCCCTTCCCTTATCTGACCACAGCTTCAATCACACAATGTTTATCTAGGCTGGATTGTGCTCATGTTTGAGAAGCCGATAAAGCACATTATGTTACACATATTTTATCGGGTGTTTTGATAAAACAAACCAGGGAAAAAAAAAATCAAAACCACTACTCGAGCTCTTTGGAAGAAATTGCCGATTTGTGAACTTTTAGGCCTCCAAGTAAACAAGCAACCTACAGCCGTGAGTGCATAAATGTGACTCGAAGTTAATGTGCAGGGAGGGACCTATGTATATGCTGCGCAAAATATTTCCTTCAGCGGCATTCAGGCAGTTTATGCCTGAGGGCCCACCGTCAATCAGTGGAATATGTAACATGTACAATAAAATAACTGCCACCTGCCGTGCAACCATTGACCCATTTATCCACCGATTTATGACAACAAGCCAGAGTCATAAAGGTAGTTACAACCACAAAAGCATCTCAGTCAACTCAGATGACCAGTCAACTCTTTCTAAAGAAATTTAAACCAATGACACTGCTTCCTCATGTATGTTATTTTTTTTTTGATAAAGGACTACCGATTTAATTTCCCTTAACCAGTGCAACTACACTGCAACCTGGAAGTGGAGCTGTAATTCCTAAAAAAAACACCCATTGTGTGCATTTTTAGGCCCAAACTATAGGAAAGAATGGTTTTGTGCTCATTTGAATCCCTGCAGGACAAAGCAGGTGTTTGTGGTGCTGGTATTTAGACATGTTGCCTAAACAGAGGCCCATGCTGGTATTGTTTAACCTGTAACTACCCATGCTGTGTGAAGCAAGTCCTACATTATGGAGATTTCCACACATGCAGGAGGAGGAGGGAGGCTGTGCAGGACAATGGCAAAAAAGGCTAATCATTGCCTAGGTGTGTTGAAGTAACGCACACATTCCTGCCCATCAAATGGAATATATGTCAGAATATTATGGCTTTTTAACAATAACCTCGCAGCACAGAGCAGGTGAGGCCTCACGGTGTGGTTTTAAAGTAAATAAAACTGAATGTAAGGGAGAATGAAAGGGCAGGTAAGAAGTGATAAAACCGGTTTGTTCAGGAATCTAGTAACGGCTGAACGAATTGTAAAAAAAAGAAAATGGCCGAAAGGGGAAAAAGTTACGAGCTACTGTTTCCAGCAGGTGCAGGTCAGTGTTAAACCATGTACCGTCACATATTAAAATTAGGTTTTTGTGTGGGGAAAAAATCAAAATTAGTTGAATTAAAAGCAGTTTTATCGAAGTTTTAGCGTCAACCGTCAAACTCTTGAGGCGAAAAGCTACATTTGACAACTTTTCAATGGCGCTCAAGCTAACGTGCCTGTTCGTAAATCATTCAAAACACAATATTTTATTGAATTTTTCCAACTTATAAACACTTCAACTTGATTTATTCAGCTGTGTAACTTACTGTTGAGCTGAAGGATGGAGTCGTACACTTTGCACTGGATCTGGCCGGTGCTCTGGAACGCACAGGACATCCACAGCCCTTCGTACATGGCCACCGCCGTGATGATGTTGTCCCCGACATAAGCGGACATCTTCCACTGGGGCAAAATGGTGCCAATTATCAATCCAATTACGCCCAGGAGAGCCAGGGCGAATCCCAGAATTTGAAGACCCGAGTTGGCCATTTCTTCTTTTTGTTTGACGAGTTGGAATCAACAAACAAGACGACGTCCACCTGTTGTGAAGGTACCAATCCCCCTCTCTCCTCACTAGTTTTTTTAGTTTTAGGTAGTTTTGCTTTGTTGCTGGTGAACAAAGCAAGACTTTATGTATTCCTGTGTTTTCCGTCGATTGAGTTGATCAGATAGCGGTGATGTTTGGAGTCTCTCCTCGCGCACCTGTTCGTCAGCCGCACCTTGAATGGGGAGGGAGCAGCGGGAGCGAGCTTTTTTAGGCGGTTTCTGCGGCAGGTGGGCGGGGACGCGCACGCAGTATCGACTCATCACAGCGTCGCGACGAACACCTGAGGTTTCGTGATGTCAGTGTTTCCGGAAACAGACCCTGACCTGCAACGCATACCCGATACAGACAAAAAACTATTTATAGATATCACAGCAACACCCTGCTTCAAGTTTAATACGGTAATCAATAATGTAAACAATGTAAGAAACCTTTAAAGTACTGAGAAACTACAAACATGGCCTCTTTTCATAATTACAATTTGGTTTATACCGATTTGACTGATGTTATCTCTAATAGATATAAATGGTGAGGTAAAAATCTAAATCTTATTTCGATGTTTTTTGTGCCAAATCTTTATGAAACCATGACATATTCTAAAATTGCACAATATCTGATACTCCAAAAATAAAAGTTGGCACATTTAGAGGCAGCATTAGTCATAATGGTGCAATTCCAACCACAGCGAGAGGCTTCGTAAGCAGAAAGCACAGGAAGATTTGAGACCATGACATTTGAAATACTGCCTGTTGCAATATTTTACTTCTATAAACAACCAGAATGGTTTCCCAGTAAATATGGCTTTAATATGTCATGACAGCTTATATTGCATTCAACCAAACATGTCTAAAGTTTTAGTTTAATATGAGATTCCACAAATGTTTATAATTTAATTTACACACATTGTGATCATCAAGCAAAACAGTATCAGTCTCTGTACCTAATGAAATGAAAATCCAAAATGGGAAGTGGAATTAACTTAATGGGAAGTTAAAATAAAGTTACAGACAACAAAAAAACAAGTTATTTCTAGGCTTTTATTTTTGAGAGACATACATCTAGCCCAATTGTTATCACAAGCCATTTCTACTTTTATTTTCAGACCTATAAACTTACTTTACAAATCATTCTACTAATTTGAACAACTAAACTGGAGGAAATGTGTTCTCAAACATTAACATTTTAACTATTAGCAGCTAAACATGTTAGCTGGGCATTATGAGCACATCCACTATCAATTCATTTTGATTTCTTAATTAATTTCCCACTTCTATCTATCTATCTATCTATCTATCTATCTATCTATCTATCTATCTATCTATCTATCTATCTATCTATCTATCTATCTATCTATCTATCTATCTATCTATCTTTATATTTAGCTTGTGTGACTGTGTTTAACATCATGTCATTGTGTTATAGGACACATAAAATGGCTCTGTTTAATGTACACTGTATGTGCTTTATCTATTTGAGGTAAACAGAAAAATAAGACGACAGCAGGAGCGCCACGTGGTTTCTGAGAAACAGGTCACCTGGAGGTAAACATTTATTAAACTGGTTATTACAACATATCATGCACCCAATTGTTTACAAGCACATACTGCTGTAGAGTTTAAACAAATCTATTACTAGTTGTTGCCATTGCTTAGACAGCAAATTGTGGATCAAGATGATGACCGATGTTGTGTGGACTTACTGTAAGTCTTAGACTGCTGATTGTATTCACTTCTCACTAGTTTATTTGTAAAAATCTGTTCCCACTATGCTTATTGTCTTTAAGTGTCACTTCCCATTTAGACACTGTTCTGGGCTGTTGCAGTCAGCATTGAAAAAAGGCAACTTCTTTTTTCTGTCTTCCCTTTGCAGCCAGTCTATAACATTAATTTATATAGTCTTTATATGAACATGTATGGGCATTACCATCACTACCGCTATTACAACAAAAAGCTCCCCTACAATACATTATCTGTATACATCTTTCTCCTGACACATTAGCAAAAGGTTGAGATGTACGAATAAAGCAGAAAGCCAAGACACAGAGTGTTGTTTGCCCTGTGGGAGTTCTGTGTTCACATGACAGTTTGCTCTGACCAATTCACTCTGACACCATGAGAGCAGCCTTGGAAATCCTGGGGATTTTAATGCCAGTTTTTAGTCAGATAGAGGTCAGATTTCACTTGGGGTCAGATTTGTTCAGATTTTATGTTTGGTAATAGGAATTTTTTGTGATGAAATCTTATTGACATGGTAAATGGAGATGCTATTTATTTTGTGTTGGACAGCAAATGCTATGGTTTTGCAACAGTGACTTCAAAGCTACAAAGTGAGTCGATTCAGGTAAAGCACCTGCTGGTATTTATTTATGTCTTAGAAAACCCCAAAATACCAACTACCACGAGCCATTTCAGGTACTCTAACAAGTACAAGGATGTGGATTTCTCACTTCCACTTTTACTACGTTGCATGGTGACATTTTAACAAATGCAGCAAATTTTGGGTTTCAGAGGTTCTATGATACTTGCACAACACTGATACTTTTTTTAGACTGATACCGACAGCCGCTTTGTGAGTCATCATATAAGACAGACAAAAGAGGTATGTAGTAAATATTTTTGACTTGTTACACGCTTATAACCAGTAGAATGACTCATCAGAGAGAAACAGATGACAGTGAATAGAACTGTTTAAATGGGTTTGTCTTGCTTCACAGGGTGTGTCTACTCTGAGTCTCTTCACCAGTTTGTTTACACTGCTCTCACGCGTAACTTCACAGTTAAACACAGTTAACTGAAGTTAATATTTTGTGGCACAATAGTGACTTTTAAACTGACCAGGCTTCCAGAAAGATAGGGGCAGTTACAGCCTCTGTGTTTTTAGGCTGGATTGTGTTAATCTGTACAACTTCATAACATCATTTTAAATATTAACAAGTTTTATGCTCAAAACTTTTGATTTAAAGCTTATTTTACATAACAGTGTAGTTATTTCCTACATGGAAACCTTTCCCATACAAATTCTTTGATGTGTTGAGTCATGAATTTTAGGCAGTTAACTCAATTTTACTTCTTTTTCTAACTCTGATCACATGATTTCCAGTTGGCACTAAGCCTTGCCACTGTGTTGATCTTACCGTTGTGACTCATTATAATGCTTTGCATGTTGTGCCATCATCCGAGGACACAGGCTATAGGACAGGAGGTTACATGAGGCTGGATGAAATGAACTTAACTCTCAAGTACAATGCTGCCACCTAATGGTTACTGCACACATGAAAACCAAAAACAGCCATTTTAGCTCTTACTCAGTCTCGACTACTAATACACCATGCTGTTTATGCTGTATGAAAGGATCTTCACTAGTTAAACCTATTTTTCCGACCTTGATAAGTAAGATTAAATAAAGTAAATGACACCACCCAATGTAAAACACACCGATTCACGGGGCTATTTACTGTGTATGGTAGCAAAATGAATACAGGTTGCTCTCCTTCTGGCTTGAAGCATTAATATTAGCTGCTCTACCAGTTGTTATCACATTTGCCAGTGTGATAATGTCATTGTTGTGAAAAGAGCAAGCTAAAAGCCTCCCTCTAATCAGCCAGTCATTTTTACTTCACACGTTGGGAGACAGCTTTGGATAAAGCAGCTGTCACATATAATTAAGACTATAGGACATAATCAACAACGACCGTACAGTTAGAAGTGTTACATCCAATTATGTCCAAATTGACATGTATTTAACAGCGTTTCTTCGATAAAATCTAATTAGAATCGGTATAATGGCTTCATTTTAGCTGCAGCTGTAGAAGGGCTTTACTCATGTTGTAGCTAAGCAGAAATAATGTGATGCTCTGTGTTTAATTCTTTATGCTGAAAAATAATTGTAATGTGTCTTATGTTAAAATATAAACCCACTAGAAATGAAGCTGAATGACCTCAGCATTTGACTGAGTACACACATATAAGGCTTCAGTTTTTGATTATGTGCAATATTAGCTGATGCTCTCAGAACAAAAGGGATTTTATGACTTCTAATGTGTCAGAAAGTGTGTCTGCACTCTGGGTTATCTATTAAAAAATATTACATATAACACAGATGGTGTGTTTCATCTTTGTGAATCATTTTACTCTGGCTTTAAAATATATCTCTTTCTTGTATTTAATCAATCAAAAAACAGGTTATAAATGTTCTTCCTAGCAAGCCTTTGCTGCTTTAATTTCTCTTACCACTGAACATGTATAGGAAGAAACACCAAATGCTCATTATACCTTTGATCTGTTTTTCATCACATCTTCTGCTCTATAGCCAATATTGATATTGTAACACCACATTTTCATCTTTGTTACCCTCATCTACATGCACTGCTGGCGACTTGATGCCCATTTGATGCTGTGTTGTTGCTATCAATATTCAATGAAAGACCAGCTGAATTGTGTGCAGTCAGAGCAACACTTGCATTCAGTGCTTGGAAAAACATCATTAAATGCAACACAAGGTTGTGATCTTCCCACGTCTGTTCAAATTTAGCATGTAGATTCCTATAATGGAAACATGCGCATGCTGAGGGTAATTGGTTCCTCCAGCTATCGTGAGAACTATATTTGGTTTAATGCCTTAATCCTTATTTGCTGCATTAAGAAATATAAAGCTCCATTCAGTGCGAGCGCAGACTGCTTCACTCTGGGTGGGTTTACTGAGAATAATCTTGTATAAATGCACGAGTCATGCTTCCATGAGATTTGAGATGCCCCGGTAAAGCACAAGGAGGATCAGAGGAGGAAAGAGGGCTGTCTGACCCTGACTGAGGTCACATCTCAAAGGAGAACTCGTTGTGGGAGCCAGTGACAGCCCAGAGCTCACAATAATCAGCCAGATCAGATGCTGCTCAACTACAGCTTGTTTGGGAATATGACTTGTAGCTTAATTATCAAAGTCTGTGAGACATCCATTTACCACAGCTATCACTGAGAGACTGGGGTGTCTAATTGACTGCTGGGCTGTGAACGAGACACATAATTGCAGCTATTCATCCATCTGATACATTTTGGTTCAATAATCTTGGTCCTTTGAAAAGACACATGACTCCTCAGTAGATGAGACAGATGTCAGTTTGTTAATCCCACACCACATACATAAACTGTGTCCATTTATCCATCTAATTCATGCTGATCGTGAAATTATCTGACCAATGACCTATCTGTATTTCTATTGCTAGTTTTAAATCCGTCACATTCGACAGCTGGTGCTGAGAGGCAAAGAGGAGTGAAAGATGGAATAGTAATTATAAACGGTCATTAGCCAGATTTGAACCCACTTTTTTCCTGTTTCAACTTGTAAATCTATCACTTGAGTCAACATCCTAGTTGTAATTATGACTGGGAACGTCAGTTTTTTTCTTCAAGCTCTAATATATATGACTTGGCACTTAAAAGTACAAGTGCAACACCCAACTCTGCAGTGCACAACTGTCACTTAATGTTTGACTCACATTCCATCCCTCAGTAGGCATTTATAGTGTTTATGGCAAACATATGGTAGTATGACTGCTTGGCCAAGTTTTGGAAAATTGCTCATTTTCATTCAGAGCAGCGAGTAAATTGAACTCATTTCCCAACCATATTACATACTGTAAATGAATATTTGTACTCTTTTTCTGTGAATAGAGAATACATTAGCAAAATATAGGAAAATAAAATCTGCTGTACCTTTACTGCAGATTTTAGCATATATATGTATATGTATGTATGTATATACCGATCAGCCACGACATCATGACCACTGACAGGTGAAGTGAATAACATTGATCATATTGGTACTATGTGCTGTTCTGATGGAAAACCTTGGATTTTAACATCCATGTTGATGAGACTTAGACACCCAAATAAGCATTGTCCTAAAACAAGCACACTCCCTCATGCAAATGGAAATCCCAAATGTCACTGGTCTACCCCTGCAGGAACATGCACCCCACCACATGGAAAAAACATCCAACAGTCAGGAACATGTAGAGGAACATGACAGTGGCCCAACATGTTGATTTGACCTCCAAACTTTCTACACCCCATTCTGATCAAGCATCAACAGGATGCAGTGGAACAAGTTTGATTGACAGAGGCTCCACTGCACAAGCCAGAGTACCCAAAGGATCCAGTGCCAACGTCCTGGTTCCAGACCCCATAGGACACCCTGAGAGGTCCTCTTGTCCATGTCCAACGGTTCAGATCATTTGTGAGCACATAAGGAAGACCAACACAATATTAGGCATGTGGTCATAATTTTATGCCTGATCAGTGTATATTTTGCATCAGTTGAATACTGACAGGGAACATCTGGTCCCATGACACACTATTTCTTAAAAATATCTACTTACCATCATAAAGTCAAGCCTGTTTGCATTGAGGTGATGTATCTAAATAAACACATCCCATTTCAAGTGAACACATGTGACCAAGGTGGAGATGCTTCACCTCCAGCAGCCTGTGCATGGTGAGATGATTCTCCCTCACTCCGTCTCACCAAACCGTCATTCCTGCTTCTGGGCTGAAGTGAGAGGTAGAGTGCTCATTCTGAATGACAGCTGCACTGGTGTCATCGCTGCCAGTCATTCAGAGCTGCCATAATGGAACAAGTGCTTCTGTGCATATACAGTGGGGTTACTCCAAAGTGAGACATTTTATGCATTTTTCTCGGTAAAAGCTAAAAGCATCTTTGTCATAGTGGGACATGATATAATGATGGTCTCAGGGTCCTCCCCTGGGAAATTTTGAGTGTCAAACACTTTCCTGCATTCTGGGTTTTTGTGTGTCTTTTCTGCATCAGTTTATGGTTTTTTTATGTAAAGGAAAACAATCAATTCAAACTTCCCTCTTGTAGATATCAGAATGACTAAGTCCTACAGGATGAACCAATGGATTTTGAGGTGTAAAACCTGCTTTATTTGCTTTGATGTATCACACTGAAGGAAATGTGTTCCTCTTGTCCCAGCATTTCTTCTGTTTCTGTTCTGTAGCTGAGCTGAAGACTATAGTGTTCTGGGATGTGGACACTTTCTCGGCTGCAACTGAATATTACTTATGGTGAACCACTGAGGAGCAGCTCTCTGGACAGGGGAATAAAGACTCACACTGAAAAGCCAACCTTGTGAATATTTACATGGAGGATTTGTGCAGAAGCAGACAGGGGTGTGAAGTGACACTACAGTGGGCTGTCTGTGTTTTATAGTGTACTTTCATCATGCAGACAGTTTGAGAAGAGCAACCCAACCTCATGTGGAGAATCTAAGAGAGGGTCCGCTTCTGCATCGAGGGTATAATGAGGGTGAAAAAAGCTGGAAACAAATCACCGTCTGAGTCATGGCCATCGGCTCAGACTGTTGTTGCTTTGGAGCATCAGTTTGATGTGTCAGTGACTAATCCACACCAGGATTATTTATAGTCAAGCAGTTTTAGTTAACTAGTGCATCCACAACTTTATTTTTTCTTGATGCAGTTAGCAGGAGTCTATAAACGCAAAATTGCTGGTTGTCTTTATTGTAGTTTTAGTCAGTGTAATTATCACCTGAATCTGCTCCCCTTGCTCAGCACCAACCAACAGATAGACACACTAACTGTGAACATAGTGGAGCTTTTAAAAGCTAAAGAGCCAGATATTTATCCTAGGAGTTCATGGAGACCAAAAACAGAACTAAACGAGTGAATGTTGGACTGATGTTTGCCAGGTGGACACAATCACTCCTCCACTGTGGTATTTTTAAGTAGCTGCTCCTTACAAAGTCATCAGCTCCATCTGCGATCTGTTCTCCAAAGAATAACAACTTAGCTGACACAGAATTGAGATTCACAAGCTCAGACAGAGGTGTTTGTTAGAACTGAACATCTGGATTATTTTTTGTCTTGCTCCAGCTCATCATACAACTGAGAGTGCGGCCTTTATGGAGCGGTTGTAAAGACCATCAGTGAATGTAGAAGATCACTCTAATTATACATTTAATTATTTGACTTAATTCAACAATAAACCTGTCACTTTGTAACAAAGTAGTGATAAACATGCACAAAAGTATTATAGTGTCACTTTAAAAAGTATTCAGGCCCTTCACTTTTTGAACACTTCATTTTGTACTTAGAATTTTAAATAAAAGTTTCCATCAGTCTATCCTTAATAAAATCCATAATAACAAATTTTAAAAAACACATCAATATAGGTTTATTACATTAGTATTGATGTCATGCCAAACATTTTTACAAGATTCATATTAAATTTGTTAGAATAAACATTACAGTCTTTCACATTTTTACATAATCAGATATGTGTTGTAGATGTTTACATAACATAAACCAGTCATAAACCAATAATTAACATAAACCATTACCTTTATAGTATAAAAAGAAACACATTTATTTGTCATTTTTTGAAAAAAAAAATATTAGGCATTTAAAATGATGTTTTCCTAAATTTCAGCTAATAACTATTAAAAGCATGGAAAATATTAATATTAATTTACATGTTGACTGTAAAAATTTACAAAATGTCCACATTAAAAATATGTATTTTCCAGAAATGATAATTTGTTCTTTTACAATGTGTGACTGAAAATTTACATCATTTTTACTTTATTCACTTATAATAAACTTTACTTTACTTATTATTATAACTTACTGCTTTATTACTTACTTTATTTATATCCACTAAAAATACAAAATAAAATGATTTTACAGGTTTAAATTATTATTATTATTATTATTAATAATATAAATACATATAATAATAATAATAATAATATGTATTTGATTTTTTCCACTTAAATGTAATTTTGCAAGATATTTTTAATATAATATTATATGCCAGTATATAATACTGATATAAAAGATTATATAAACTGTTGTGATAATTCGGAATTTCTAGTTAACACGTCTACGACACAAAACAATGTTAACTTGAAAATTCACGTCAACTTCATTCATCAACATCAGTAATGTCAGACAACTTGACCATGAGGTGGACCGAGTTAAATCTACCTGCGTCACGTCGGTCCCGTCACAAGGTGCATCATGGAGAATTGGCGGTTCAGGAAGTGCTCACGGATTTGGACGTTTTCTCGTAGTTGTCCTCGGAGTGTGTTTTCCCGGTGAGTTAACTCGTTTAAAACTATAAACAGAGGACACATACGAAAACTCGAACACGTTTTAAATGTTTGTTAACACTCACTTGTGTCTTTTTACCGGAAGGCAACTTACTAAACGGCTTGTTTTAGCTAATGTAACGTTAGCCGACAAGGTCTGACTTGTGTAACACGGATCAAACTAAAGCTAATAAATTGACATGTCTGTCAGTTTTAACGTTGTGGACATAATGTAGCCCTGTTCAAACTTAAGCTTATAAATTGACATGTCTCTTTTAAAGTTGTGGACCTAAACTAGACAAAACGCAGATTTAAAACCGCTGCTGGCATTCAGCTGAGTCCTGCCTACCTTTGCTAACAAGCTAACCGAGCTAATTAACGTTTGCTATTTGAACTCGCTGTGTAATGTTGTGAGCAGTTTCATTTTGTTGGACAATGCCATCAGTAATATTTACAATAATTAAATAACTCATTGTAAGCTGTGTTCCTTTTCAAACATGGATAATCTCTTTCCCTCATCATTACCCAACTACTTGATGCATATTCTCTGTGTGTTTTATGGCTGTGTGAACTGAGAGCATTTTTATGATCATGTTTGTAGGTTTTAGTGCAAAGTTACCTGGGTTTGTGGGGTTTTCTATTGTTTAGCTGCTTTGCTTGTTGCCAGCTGTTTTGCCAAATGCTTTAAAACACTGTTTACTGCTGCTGTTGCCCGTAGAGTTTGTGGACAAACTCTTTTTGGCTGAGAATGGGTGAGAAGGTTAAGGTTATGTTATTGGCCATAGGGCTGGCCAGGGATGTGTGCCAGGTTATATCTACCATCTTCCAAAAGATCTTCCATTGTGTGGCTGTGTAATACTTTATTACTACTATGGCATTGTAGTATTATATCCTTGAATTCTTGCAGTCAGTGTGATAAACTAGATAACCAGTTACTATAACTGAAGAACTTATGTGCAAGCGCAACTGTATAATTACAAAAAATAAATCATAATTGACATATTCTCTGTCCTTGTTTAGTTGTGTTGCCAAACTTTATCCTGGAAAGTTTTATTTGTTTGTTTATTTATTTTAAAATAGGGCGACAGGTCATGGTGCCAGTCTTAATAAGTAGAGGTAGGGCTGTTGAGGCGGACATGGAGGTATTGTCCTAAAGAAATAAATGACTCTTTCTGGTAAACATCCCAGGAATAAGGAAATTGTTACTTGTCCATTCAAATCAAGTCAATCAGTTTTAAACCACACTTGAATGAAGTAATATCAGTGGAGAAGAATACATAGTCGATTAACTAATAAACTGCGAGATCATTTAATGAACTATTCCAACTTAACACAATTGCTGTTTGTCTGAAGTCAGAATTACAGGTTCAGTGGATTTAATGATGTAATTTCCTATCTATGTATCTCCTTTTTGACAAATCAGAATTATTTCATAATGCTTTTTTCTCAGTGACAACTATTTCATGGTGAGATTTTTCTGGTTGATGGAGCAGTCACCAGTCACTGTATATTTGTTTTCAGTCAGCCACTCTTATCGATCTTAACAACTGCTACCGAATTTAGCCAGCTAGCTGTAGCAGTGCTAGGTCTGCAATGATGTTTACGTTCCCAGCAGAACATTGCACTGTAACTAGATGATTAATGTTACTCACTTTACTTGTCTGTGGTTTTAATGTTGTGGCTGATATACAGTTAGGTCCATAAATATTTGTATATATTTGTACAGAGCTGGAATGCTGAAAATTGTGTCAATGTCCAAATATTTATGGACCTAACTGTATGTTTATATTACATTGTATAATCACCTTGCGCTTCTAGATGGCTGTACCATTAAAAGGTAAAACATCAACCTGCTGGCCTGAAAACAGTCCTGTCATCCTTTTTAGACTTTCACAAACATGAACACATGTTGTATTTATCTGTTTCTTTCTGCATTCCTTAATTTTTTAATCGTGTCGTTGTCCTGATTTAGCTGGTTAGAGGAAAGGAAGCAGCACTGAATTAGATGTGTGTTTTAAAATGAAGTTATTTATTGAAAAGCTTTGGCATTGGACAAAAACAACTGAGTGAGGCAAGCTACAAGCGGAAAAGTGGCTTGTGGTGCTGTTAAGTCAGTGACATAAATAAAACCAAAAGAAGGCTCCCGGTATAGGATTTTCAACGCCTCCCATAAAAGAAAATGAAAATAAAACCTTACTAGACCTAATTCAATTCCCAAAGGAAAGTCAAATAGCATCCCTGCTCCTCGTGTCGCTAAACACAGGAATGCTGAGCGTGTGCAGATCAGTGTCACTGACTGGCCCGGTCCAGTCCCCTGGTAATTAAGCGAGTACCTCCATAGCAATACAACAGGGTTATCACAGAGGCTATACATCAAAACTATAACAAGAGGCATGTTGGCATGCTGCTCTTGTTAGATAACAGCTGCAATCTATGTCAAGCTCAGCAGCTTTTTGCGTCCTTCCGACACCCAATTGCATCTTCTGGACTGGGTGCTGTTTCAGGATCCTTGGTGCATCAGGCAGGAGGTGAGAAGGAGGGATGGGCCACGCCTCAGGAGGTGGAAGCTAAATATGTGCAGTGTCAGATGGTCCCTCGATGGTCAGTAGTTTTCTGTGAGCCATTTCCAAGTACTACAGCTTCAATGGACTTACAGCAGCAGTGGACCACATATCCTAATTAATATACACATCAAACACCACGAAGGAGGGTGAGGCCTTTTCCATAAATCAAAATATACCAGGCTTATTTAAATTAGTCTGATTTGCGCTTAGGTTGTTTCTGTTCCATTGCTGGTTATTAGATGTCTGAATTCTTCATATTTTCTAATAGTACACTCTGCTCAGTGGCCATAAACATGGCTTACATTCTATGGCACACACCGTTATCTCCACTACTCGAACCTGTATTGAATTAGCACTGACCTGAACTTGTACTGACTTTTACTGAACTGCTCCAACTAGCTCCAACTTATTTGTTCGGCTCATTCAAATCAAGTGAGGACTTTTATCTGCTCTGAGCATGCTTAATGCTGCAAGGATTATGACCGTATTACAGTTTACATGTACCAAACATTCTAGTTACATTCCATACTCTAACTCTGTCTGCCACAAGATGGCGCTGAGAGACACCCATGTTGTGTCTTAACAGATTTCAAAGGGCAAGCTAACCAAACCCAATTTAGCGTGAAGACGTTAAAAAGTTCAGTTGTTTTTATGAGCAAAGGAAGAAACAGATTGCTATAAAAAGAGTCTGCAAACGAGGAAGATGTTGAAAGCACAACTGTTGAGGTCAGCTGTGGGGGGACTAGGTACGGCAATGGCCTACAGTGAGAGACTATTTTGGAACTAAGATTAGCTTCAGTTAGCTTAAATTAGCTAGCCTTGTCAGTGACATTGGTAAAGAAAGAAACATTTTGACCTCTGAGACCATCCAGCTAACCCTTAGCCACCTTAAATTCAGGTAGTACACACTTTTGAGCTCTTTTTGGCAAAATGTTTCTACACAGAAGAATTTAAATAGCAAGGCCTGTTTTAAGGTAAATAACATTAACAGTACTGCCTGCTAATGTTTAGAAATAGCCGGTTTTATTAACAGTTCAACAGAAATGTATGACAAGTGCTTTGCCAAATTCTAACAATTTGTGTATAGTTTAACAACAGTGAATGGCTTTCAGGTTTTAGTAAGTGCATCTCAAATTTGACAGAGGTTGTTGGCTTGGATGGTAAATAGAGTGTCTTATTGCCATTTATCAGAGAGGCTCCCAAAAGCTGTGTTGTTACTGATTCATCAGTATGCTTAGAGCAAGTTGCCCTGTCTCCTTTGATGTTCAGCTGCACTGATATTTTTCATCTTTTACTGATTAAATCCTAATTGACGCATGTAAATGATGAGGGATACTTTGCATATATAAACAATGCAGTCATCTGTCATACATCATATAGATGGATGCTGTTGTTTTTTTCTTGTAACATAGCATGGATTTTGTACAAATGAAGTATGCATCAACTGTGCAATAGTGCACTGGCCTGAGTAACCTTAATCTGTGGTTGATCACAACCTCACTTTAGATATGAAAGAAGTTGAAGTTTGCATTTCTGTGTAATAGTACACTTTCTTCAGGTTTACATTGTGCAAAACTGAGGGAATATCTTAAAGCACTTAAAGTAGCTTTAGATGCTGTATTTTTGACATATGGGCCCTCTCCATAATTTGTATTTGTTTATTTAACAGCAGGAACGCTTCATGAGATTAAACATAATTTCAATGAGTTAAACTGATTATCAAACATACTATAACTTGAAATTAGCTCTGAAAACATTAGTGTATTCTTTAAAAGATTATAGATGCGTTAAAAACTTTCCAAATTTGACTTAGACTTCAAATGCCAGTGTCATTGAAAAATACAGCAACATAAGTGTCACTTGGTCTGTACTGGGGCCGTTGAGTGTAAAAGGTTAATAAATGTGATGTATTGATTGAGTGTGGCCAAGTCAATATTGCTTCTGAGTAGTCGTCCAATGACTGAATGAATATGTGTAATTGATAAAGTGAACTATCATTTAATTTTCTGGGAATATAGAATTACTGGCACACTCTCTAAAACTACAATGATTAATTGATCAGTTTGTTTAACCATTAATTTAATTACCCACTGTTTTGCTAATCAGTTTGAGTTCATAAGAAAAAGAGTTGTAGTTCTCTGATTCATGCTACTTAAATTTGAATACTTCCTGGTTTCTTTACTCCTGTAGGATAATAAACTGAATATCTTTGGGTTGTGGACAAAACAAGACATGTCAGGATGTCATCTTGGGCTTTGGGAGACAGTGATTGATATTTTTCTTCATTTGCTGATATTTTTGACTGCAAAAAACTAATTGATTAATCTAGAAAATAACAGATTAATGGACAGGGAAAATAATCATTAGCTGCAGTCTTAGTACTCTTCCAATCACAATCCACGACAACAGCTCAGAGTGAACCCCAAAACATCCCCTGCTGCTGGAAATATTCGCTGCAGCTGAAATAGTCCCAAACAAATATTACAGTGCACTCCAGAACACCTACACCAGCCACTAAAACTGCAACAGTATACATAAAGTGGGATTATTACCTGTCTGAGAGCCTATAGGCTTTGTGAAAGTAGAATTCACGGCAGAGGTGTTGCATTTGATTGAATTAGCGTGCAGGTTTACTGGATAAAATGGCCACTGAACATATAAGCCCATCTCTCCAAATAACCAAGCCGTCTCATGGCTGCTGTTGTGAAAGCATCCTGAAACCACCACTGCTAACATTACCATTTAACCTTCTTTAAAACTGCACACGCGGACATGAAAAGCCGCAGTTTATTTGACTTCAGGAAATCAGGGACAAAGTACAATCCTGTATGCCCTCTAAAGATAGAGGAAGAAAAGAGAGAAGCGCTGGTCAGATGACTCAGCCTCCAACCTCTGTCACCTGTCTCTCTTAGCTCACCTGGGATTTCCAGTCACTTTTTTAACAACGCTGACATGTTCTTCATCTAAATTGGATGTAATAACCCCTCAAAATTATCTTTCCTGACTTGAATATATATTTTCGCTTAGACTATTGATTTCTAAAAACATGCAGCCCAGCACGTGACTGCAAGGACAAATAAAGGCAGGACAGAAATGCAGATGGCCTACAGCGCCTTGAGGGAAAACTAATACTGCATTTTAGAGGGACTTAAAAGGAAACTGGAAAAAGAAGACAAAACATCAAAGGGCACTGCTTACAATCATACAAATATATGTTATTTTATTGAATAATATTCCAGAATAAGACATCTCCTTTCAATTCATGTAGGAGTTATTGTAGAAATGTACACAGGTCTGATGGCAAACATGGAGAGAGGGTGAATCGAGCACTTGTGACTGTAGATACTGAGAGGGAGTCATCCCTAAAGAGCCAAAGAACACTGATGTATGCATGCTTTGCAAAAAAAACAAGACATCCCATGTCAATCTGGACAATTAGTAGTTATTATTGCAGACCACTGATTGCCTTTGTAGCCTGCAAATCCTGATTGCAGCTTGTCTGTTGGATTTGTTTTCCCTCCTTGAGTGCAGGCTGGTAGTTCTCGTTGCATATTGCTGGTCTTCGTTCCTGCTTTGCTGCTTCTCAGAGTGTTCAGAAAAGCCAGTATGATCCTGCTGCTTGTTTTGGCTCTTATTGTAAGGAGTCCAACATGTCTCTGAATCCCTGGTAACACTCGGGAGGTGCCTGAGGAGTCAGGCCTGCTCTCTGTGGCTAATCAGTGCCAAGGCCCATTTTTATTTATGGCTTTTTTTTTGTCTTTTTTTTTTTTTTTTTTTTAAAGTGTCAGTTTTTCGGAAGACAAGGAGATTGGCTTAAGAGAGAGAAAAGTCTGTAAGAGTAGGAAAAAGCAATAGCGGGAACTTTCTGGAAGACTTGCGTGACTGTAACTCTGAGACCGCCAAGGTCATGACAAGAAACACGTTAGCTTTTGGAATTGTTCTCCTGCTGTTTTCACTTAAATACACTGTCTCTTTCACGTAACTCATTTGTACATTGGGATTCAGTTTGGGTGAATTTCACTCAAGGTTCACATCAGTGTGGACAAAACGGTGCTGACCAAAGACAAAACACACTAAATAGGAACAACAATTCTGCCTCCTTCTGAGGGTTTTGCATTAGAAAGGAAACATGACAAGGTAGAACAACTGAACAGTAATAAAAATAATCAACATGAACAGATATAAAGTACATTTTTGAGAAAAACAGAACTGACATAGTACATCTGATATACAATAACTGTATTATTGACATAACAAACACGTAAACTGGCACCCTTCCATACATTTAGGTCTTCCACACACAGGTTTGTTGCCTGAAAGCGTACTGCTGCACTGCATAGAGATCACTCACTTTTTAAACATTCTTCAAAGAAGTCACTCACTCACACAGGAGTAATATCAGGCTGCAGCAGCAAAACTGCTCTACAGGTTCAACATAAATGGCTTCTGCTTTCTGCATTTTGCTTGTTTAATTAGGAATATTCAGGAACAGTGTTGCAGCTGAGGCTGAACTTCTGTTGAAGTATGTTGCTTTGAATATTTAAAACTTAGGAATCGTCAGCATGGCACACATCCATTTGGTGCTGTAATTTAAGGACTGATTTATAATTCATATTTGATGGGTTTTGAGTTATTCAGTTGCCATGAATAGTCCCCAAAAATTAGCTCCATAGTTTTTAACCCCACTTAGGCTTTGCAAGAAAATAAGTTTTCACAAGAGAGGCAGGATTTGTAGCACAATACATTACAGTCTGTATTTCATTCCTTGCATTGTTTTGTTTATCCGATTTTCTGTTCTATTTTCGCTGCATGAATCTCTCAACTACTGTCATGTACCATTGGTAGTTTTTGTGAATTGCAATAAATCAAATAATTCAATAAGAGAGTGTTAATCAAATGCTAGAAGCTGTTGTATTTTGACTTTTTGCACATAAAGTATAACAAGGCATCATAACCACATTAGGTAGCTGTAATGAGCGCATTATCATCTCATTAGAGCTTGACGTAAACAGCTAAATCTCATGATGAATTGCAAGAAATTGCAAGTAAAGCACTGCTTTTAAAATTCTGTGTGAAAAATATTACCATATCTCACCACAGTAAATGCATCAAAATTGTAATTAGAAACTCTGCCTTCAGACCTGTTTGTCTTTGTGCCCTTCATAAAGAGTGCTACCTTTTAGAAACATCCATTAGAGGGTGCTAGTTATACATAGATTTACCCTGTAATTTGACAAGCTGCATGGCGCACATTTAAGTATTTTAAATACAGTTGGAACACATTGGCACATCAGCATTTACAATGATGCATTAACACTGGCTGCAAACAAGCTCTGCATATGAGAATAACACACTGGACTGAACTGTGTCTGGACGGAGATGAGCTACTTTTTTCAGTTCAGTTGCATCATTGTTTTGTTTTTTGGATGATTCACAAAAGGAACAGAAGATCATGATCATGGCTTTAAAAAGGCAATATATCCTACATGCAGACTCTGCAAAATTTAAAAATCATAACAAGTGTAGCTCAGAATGGTCTCATGTAGTGCACAGACAAACACCATTGTATTCTACAGCACTCAGTGTGATTAAAATGCCTTGTTAGTTCTTTATAATGCACTTGAAATTAAATGTTTCCTGGGTTTGTTCCAAAGAGGTCCCTACTTGTTGGTAGTTGTTGTACAGTGCACTAAAGCGTTTGATTCTCAGATGTTTGCGATGAATTAGCTGATGTGAAATATTCATTATTGCCTGTTGGTGCCACTAACTTTGACAGAGAACAAGGATTCCCTGTTTGTCCTAATCTTTTAAGAGCATTTTCTAGACAGGTAACTTTAAAATGTTTTAAGCAATGCCCAGTGCCTGGAAGGTACAGCATGCTTCTAGTTTTCCAATAATTTAAAGTTTAGGGAGTTTATGTTATGCACCTGAACTGTTTTTTAACAGATGTGTATCTCAGAGGACAGGCTGCTGATGCTCACACTGTTTTAAACAAGAGGAAACTATTTGTGAAGCCCAGTGTACAGGCCTTGAGGAAATGAGAAAATCCTTTCTGTTGTCGTCATTGTGGCTTGTTTGTTGAGTTTACAGGTAGAAATCAGACAACAGCCCTCTGAGTTCATTATAAACAAATGGATTTTGCTGTCTTTGGCAGACCTTGGGGAAATTTTTGCACCCATCGCAGGGTGGCTGTTCCCTCGTTTGTGTTTTATTGAGTCCATCGATCATTGTTTCAATCTCATGCCCTTTCTTTTTCTCCTCGCCTCTCGGTCTTGTCTTACCTTACTCTTAGTCATAGATGCACACCAACACATACACATAGATGCACACTCACACAGAGACCTTATGAAGACACTTTCAAGTGCATGCCTACATAAATGACATAATGTTGAAAAGAAAGTTAATGGGCTGTAGGTACTATGGCTAAGGAGATCTGTGTAGGACAGGGATTACAACTTTAAACCTCTCATGAGTGGGCACACAAACTCCATCACTGTTTCTTTTTTTTTCTCAATATTACCACCTCACCGTTAGCTCTGCAAGACCTGGCGGCCCATAATTGCATTCTCACCTGCAAAACAGAACACTTTCTGACGTCTTCAAACTATAACAACAAGGATCCTCTTAATATCTTTTCTACTCTACGACTGACTTTCTACATGCACCTTCAGCTGCTTTTTCTCCCATTACCTTTACATTCAAGCACCTACCTACAGCTACATTCTGTTGCCTGCATTGCTTCACATTCATCATAAAACATACTTTTCTGTTTAGACCTTCCTGTCTTACATTCTGTCACCTTTACTTTACATTTGACATCCAACTACTTTCCTTTCTTGTCTGTCTACTTGCAGGATCGCAATCTAACAACTTACTGTGACGTTCTTCGGTGTTGCTCAAGTTAGAACTGGCTGCTCTTTAGGTCTGCGTAGCCTATGGAGGAATTTGGATCTCTCTAATGTTTAACAAGAGGAAGTGACAAATGTACATTAAAGTCACAATGAGAGTTATTTCTTATACATTTACTTCATTTACATCTACTTCTTATGTGCTTTAATGCTCTGCAAAGTAAAGCTGCAACAATTAGTCAATGAGTGAGTCAATAGGAGATTAATCTGCAACTATTTTCATGATTAATTACCCCAAAAATAGCTGGTTTCAGCTTCGGGAGTTTAATGATTTGATACTCAGGTCTGTATTTTTAGTTGTAGCCTTGCTGTATATACAAAAAGAGGAAAAAATTGCCATTGTATCTGTTTTTGGAGTGCAAGGTTCTTTTGCTGCCACTCCTTTGCATGTCCAAAAATTGGCTTATTATCAACTTTAAATTACACGAATACAACACTTTGATATTATACAGTTGTTAGTAATGCACAGTTAGAAGCCATATTTGGCTGTACTAGATTCAACAGGGAGAATTGACTTTTCAAAAATAGAGATTTGTAGGTCTGCAATACAAAATCCGCTACAAGGACAAAATATCCAAATTTGAACAGAGTGATATTCCCTCTGGAAAAGCCCAGAAAATTAAAAGACTTAATGGAAAAAAAAAATGCAAAGCCCTCCAACTAATTTCCTCCATAGACCCCCAGTCATAAATAGCGCACAGTGCCTTACGTGCCTCTTTGTTTCACATTCATTATCATATCCACATGCCGCATACAACCCTGCCAAGATTTTTGCTCACTTTACTGCAGAAATTCCTTATCAACATTCCTCAAGAATACACCTGCTAATCCTTCACTCTTTCTAAATAACCGCCTCCATGTGATGACCTCTTTACAATTCCGCACACAATTTCAGACTTACTTTTCACCCTCAATACAGCACATTCGTAAAGCCTCCGTTTCACATTCTGTAACCCGTCTTCACATTATGTTACCATTAAAATTAGACGCCCTTGCCAATGCACTGAACCTCCTAGATTTATCTGTGATTTTTAGCGACCATATAATGAGCATTTTCACAGTTTGCCTTCTCCTAACACTGCTCTCTCTGACATAGCAAAGGACTCACAGCTGTCTGTGTTTGTTGGCAGTATCCATGCACATTTACTTTGACTGAACATTGTGGTGACATTTTTTTCCCTCAGTGGCTTACCAGAGCAGACAGCACCCAACGGCAGCCAGCCCTGAAATACCCTGACGGTTCCCATTTAGAAGCCTCAACTTCAATCAGGTCAGTGCATAATATTCTAAAACTTTTTGGGATTCAGAGACTCGCTGGAATCAAAACACTGATTGATTGCAGCAAAACAAAATATTAATGTAGGGCCTTCCAGGTCAGTCCCCGTGAGGCTGACCAGAACTGCTCTTCCATGCCATTTTAAATGTAAAGTCAGTGAAAACGGTGCACAAGACGAATGAAGCATCACCTATTCACAGATACAAATATATCAAAGACACAATGTTGTGCTCTGTCTGAAGGACACGGTAGAGGTTACCCACAGTTCCTCTATCTATCCTTGGTACAGGCACTCATTCACACACAGAATCTTACAGTACATCCATACTCTAAAAGATATCAACACACAAGGGTTAAAACACAGTCACACTGAGACATTCACTCAGACAACTACATTTTTGAGGGCAATTCTTCCAAGGTGATTTGATAAAGCTAGTGAGTGGATAAGCTGCCAGACATCCTCAGAATAACAAGTGCTCCAGCTCAGAGGCTCCTCTGGCTTTGATGTTGGGCTTCAAACCTGGCTTTATTCTGACAGCAGATGCTGAGTGAAGTATACACCACCGCTCCTTTTCAGGTGACTGCGTTCAGATCCGCCCTGGATTTTAAATCTGACCCAGTTGTTCATTTGTAGCCTTTAACGAGCTAGTGCAATAATTAGTGATCACCTGGTAGAGATCACAGCGTGGAAAGAGGGTGTTGCTCATTCTCTCACTCATTCACTCACTCTTTTTTTTTCTTGTTTTACTGAGTATTGTCTTCTGGCTTGTTGATAAATATATTGCTCAGACAATTTAACTCTTTCCATAAGAGTCTGGGTTAAAAACTCTAATAATTTATGCTCTATTTTATGGCTCATCCTCCCAAGAACAAGAGTTCTTTTATTTTATTTTATTTTATTTTTATTTTGTTTTATTTTATTTTACTATATACTTAAGCAAATAGCGCCACTCTTGTGAGCTTCACAAACTCTACTCTGAGACATCCTGATCCTTATTATTAAGAGCATCATGATTACCATCGTTGTTAACATTATTATTTCCACCTTTATATTGATTTCATGTCATGTTTTCAGCATTATTAGCATCTTCATATCATATTAACAGACACAGTTTCCCTCTGTGCTGTTATGAATTCCTTTTTTAATCACAGGATGACAAGGAAAACAAAAAAGGAAATTAATAGGTTTTAGTGTTGGTGTCATAAACTACTTTTAAAATAATTTTGTCCTCACACTTTCTCCTACTCTCATCTTACTCTGCTGACCTGACCTGACCCGGGCTTCCTGCAGATTTCTTTCCTCTCTGAGCTGTTTCATCTCGCTTTGAGCTTTAGTTGACCTTGGTGATTAGCTTAGCTGGTAGGCAGATGGTGGGTGGAAAGCTGGCTGAGCCACACTGTCACCAACTTTAGGGCTCAAGAGAGGGCCCATGGGTGAGGATTATGATGCCGAGTCAGCGCTGCAAATGCGTGTGTGGTGAATATACAGTACAATAGAGCAGACAGTGGGTAGACATGTGAGAAAAGATGAAATTGTCAGTGGGACAAAGAAGCTTGAGTCTAAAAGGGAAATGAAGGAGCCTGTGCATTAGGAAGTCACAGGGGGGCAGAGGAAGAGACTAACAGTGGGAGGGGGAAGGGGTAATAGTTCTGGTTCGGACCCTGGGCTTTCTTTCTGTGGTGTCAGGTGAGGGGGGGACTCCTCTCTCAGGCCTTCTTGGCTGCTGATGGACTGCTGACCCTTTATCCCTCAGCATCTTATAGCGCACTTCTGGAATGTGGTGGCCTGTGAGGACCATTCCTCAGCCACGCTCAGTGCATATTGGGCAACTGTGCTCCCAGTGTCACTGCTGCCCTTTGTCCCACCCTCAGTCTCCTGTGCTATGAGGCATCAGCCTTTGGAGCTTCTTTCCGTCCATTCTTTAGGGACGGCGAATCTGACGTCTTCACTGTCTTCCGAGGTGGACTCACTGGTTCACTGGCAAGCTCGTGTAGCGATGGCTCCTTATACATCGCAACTGTGTGACAAAGATATAGGCTGCCGGTTAATAATTAAGACGATGATGAATAACTACTATAAACTGGTCTGAATTGCGCTGAAGTGACATATAAGACACAAACCTTCTATAACTTTAGGCAGGAAGTGTGCAGCTCCCTTGGTCTTCTTTACCCGGTTACCCTTCATGACCTGGCCATCACGGTTGATACCGATATACCAGGAGCGGCCAGACTGGGTCTGGCGATAGAGCATGGAGGAGTATGTTACGTAGTAGTTCTCAAACACACTCTCCTTGAACTTACACTCGGGAGTGAAGTGCTCCTGAAATGAAATATGGAAAAGGGGAGAGGTCCATTCTCATTAGCAAACAAAGCACAAGAAGAAAAATGATGTGCAAATGTCTTGGAAAAAATAACATTTTTATGAGTCTTTGAACATGAACTCCTGTGTATGTGAGCACACACCCTTAAAAAAATACATGGACACACACAGTAAAACACATTAATTAGGTGACTGTTTCCTGAGGGAAGGGATGGATAGGATTATATCTGGACTTGTGTTTCTTTGAAAGCATGAACATCCCAGTCCTTTGAGAACAGCAAGACAAGTAAGCATGCTGTAGTATATGTCAGAATTATCATTAACATCTATGCTAAACATAACACATTCCCAGAGGAAAATAGCAGAGATAGAGAAATAAGATGAAAGGCAATAAAACACTGACACCTACGCCAATACAATAATAAATTCAGTGTATACACATGCACTACATACTGTGCTTCAGAGGTAGGTGATCTAACAATGTTTCATCAAGGACAGTTTTATTTTGGCATGTGATATACTTTTCAGAGGAATCTCACAGATCACGTCATAAAATGTAAAAGTAACACAGTCATTCAAACTTTCGTACTCCACATGAAATTAGAAAAAGCATAATTCGTTGTGACACAGTTAGGATGGTACTTGTCAGAGGCATCTTGGAGGTGTAACTTATTCTGTAAACAGAAAAAAGCATGGCAGATGAAGAATAGCGGTGAGTGGACCAGCATCCTGACATAAGCTTCAAAGCGTCAGAGGTACGAATCACCACTTCTGGTCTGAACTAGTCTCACACAAACCATCTGTGATGCAGAATGGTTTGCAGAATCACACCTCATTATCATTCTGCTATAGGGGGGAAAAGCTTTAGGTTGGTTGCCCAGAGGAAGGCGTTTTTATTTCCCAAAGGGATTTTGAAAAAAAAAAGAAGAAAAACACAGTTGTCAGAAGGGGAGGAGAAAGCCACATGAAATGCAAGGCCAATAGCAGGCTTATACCAACAGCCTGCATCCAGTGAGTCAGACTGGATCTGAACTTTCAAAATGAAATCAGTGAAAACAGGAGATTTGTGAGTTGGGCCTTTAGCCTCTCGTTGAACAGACAGGCTTTGTATCCAGTCAACCATATGCGCAACTAATCATGTAATTACATGAGAACTAAATCTGTGGAGAGACTTTTGATTCAGACTGTGGGTCATAAATCTCTCCCAAAATATAGTCCTTTGATCTTTTCATCATATCACCAACCACTAATGTACATGTAGATTTCTAGTTCTGACATTAAATTACATTAAACTGCATCCCAAGCTCAACAAACTTACTTGCTACGTCAATAATTTAAGTTTGTACATAATGTGTGAAGTTTATGAACAAAATCCCCCCAAAATATCAGTATTTGTAATAACTTTATTTGATAATAAACTGATAAATGTGTAGACAAGTGGTTTAAGTGAATATTGAAGTTACACTGTGTACCATAGACGGCCCAGCTGTTAATCTTTTAACCAAGTGTATGACCTGTTTTAAAGGAAGGCTTTATTTAATCCCCAGAACATCTGTACATTGAACTCACCATTCAACATACATCAACATAGCATAACCTCTTGTCAGCATTAGACACACTGTAGACATCCCATATTAAAAATAGGACTTCAATTAGTGGTAATTTTTAGTACTGATTGATATGATTTAATAATATGAATTATTAATAATATAATATTGGTTGGTTGGCCTGTTAAATGTCAGGAACACGTGGGGAAAAAGCATGATTCAAATTGCACTGAAAAAGAAATTCTTTTTTCCGAACAACTGAAAAATCCAAAGATATTCAATTTAAAATAGATGACTGAGAAAACAAGGAAACTATCATATTCAAGAAGCTAAAACCAGTGATTTGTTTATATATATATATTTTAAATTACTTGCACATTGACTTACTACCAAAATAGTTGCAGATTTGTTTGACTAAGTTGATCATTTTAGTAGGTTCCTCAAATAATATTTGTCCCTGATTTACTATTGCTTGGACTGTAACTAATTATTTTGTTTTGCACAAAAGCCAGATGATTAATTGTTAATGTAAATGGCTCTAATTCAAAGACTTGTAAGCTGGCATAGCAATTCAAATGCTTGGTCTTCATCAAGGGGAAAAAATAAAAAACTCTACACAACTAATAGACAACTAACACCTGTGATAAGGGGTTGTGAACAAAAACTTTACTTTAAAGATCACAAACTAAACAGGTTGGGAAACACTTCATTAGCGGGTTTTTCAGACTATGTGTATGCAAAAGCAATAAAATTTAACAACGGTAAAATCCGTACCACTGCAATCCATCCAAAAAGAGGCGTATCTTTACTATAGGCCACTCTCATGTCCTGTCAGTTGTCCATGACTGGCTGAATCTGGATAGACATTACAAAATCAAATTAGCTGAACTTGGATCAAATCCAACAGTTCAGCCAGTCGTTGTAAATGATCATGTTCCCGCAGCACTTCCCCTCCCTCTCTGTCCTCAACATAAGGACTACTGAACCCTGCATAATGTTGACTGGTGATATTAACCAATAGAGACAGATATACATCTCTCTTAGTCTCCATCAGGGTCTCGACAGGGTCCTTCCCCTGTCAGAGAGCACAGCCAATCTGCTGGATTGATTAAGTGAGAGCAGCAGGGCAGAAATGGCTGAGTGCAGAATTTCTCTGAGACTCAGGACGACATAAGAGGGCCAAAGGATCACAGCTTGGCATAGACAAGCTTTAAAAAAGAGCCAAAAGTAGATTGAGAAGGTATAAGAGACCTCCACTTTCACACTAATCACAGATCATCACCTTTCTCCTTCACAGGGAGGCTTCAACCTTTAAGCTGAGAAGGCATTTCAGGACTTTGTGCCCTCTCTCCTTCCACTCCTGTCCTGCTGCTCCACCACAGTTTATGCCCATTTTACGACTAACATTTCACAATAAAAAAATACACCTCTCCCCTTAACTCAACAAACACTCCCACTACCATCACCACCACATCGCAGGGTTATTTTAAGATCCACTGACAGGTTTGATATCTTCTGCTGTGCTAACACAGAGGATGGGATCGATAGATGATCCGCTTCATTCATTATTAATCAGGCCAGAGAGCAAGAGGGGTGGGAAGTGCGGGAGACAGAAGGGGAAAGGTAGGAGAGACAGGAAAGAGAGCAGAAGATCAGTTAGAGAGGACAGATGGGTTGCTGGGTAATGAAGGAGATTAAGAAGAGAGAGAAAGGGAGAGACCTGCTTCTCCCCCAGGACCAAAAGCAGGAGCGCTGGGCCGACAAGGGCTTTAGTCGCCAGCACCCCACGATCCGACACTCGCGTCCCTCTGGAAAGAGAACCCATCACTCCAGCAAAATACCCTTCAGCTCAACCTCTGAAATGACACCAGTGATAACCCCTCTCCCAAGTCATCCTATAATTACCCTTCATAATCACTCCCCTGAAATTAGTCTAATGATAGAACCCACATCTTCAGTATTTCATTCAAGTAGTCTCCAAAGGTCTGAAGAAAGAAACATTGTGTGAGAGCAGACAAGACAATGAAATAAATGTCCTCATCATACAGTGATTTTTCATGATAACCTCCCACGATGGCTGATATTGCTGTCCCTAACTGATATAAATACGTTGCTGTAATTATCCCCATATCTGACGCTCACCTTGAGCCAACCTCGAGACCTCAGCACAACAACAGAGGTGTACTTACTGACAATATCACTCAAACCACCACATTGACCTGCGCAGATGAATAATTGCTGACTTTTTAAGAGTGATGTGGGAATATTTCCATGTAAATGGTGGGTGCTTGGACTGGAAATTAAATAAAAACCTCCTTCTTCTTCAACCATGACTTATTCAGAGACTTGGGCAGCGAGCTTCCCTACTGTGTGTCACAAGCTAGAAATGAATTTGAATGAAAGCAGATGAGAAAGGTAATATGTAGCTTCCGTGCTGAGAATCCCTAAGATGGGAAGAACCTTTTTATGATGCAGAGTATCATCCCGACCCTCCCCGCCCACACACACCACCTCCTTCTTCATCCCTTGTGTCTGATTACATCTGTTCTACCTGCTTCAGGATGCTTTACTCTCCATGCCACAACACACTGGAAGTGCACTTACAAACAAGCAAGGACAGGGAAGTACTAATAGCACAGAGCTTCCCAGATCTGTCAAACATCTTTTCCTGTATTTAATTAGAATATAAGGAACAGGAATGAAAGTTGTTCCTTACTAGAGAGCAAGGGCATGAATGATATTTTTATATCTTGTTTACTTTCATTTCATCATGCAAGCATGAAATAAGAAGTAATGCCCCTGAACATGTAGCTGTGCTTCTGGAATTTAAAAAATGCATTAGCATCGGTGATGTTAAATTATTTGCAGTCCCCTATTTTGACAGCAGGGGTCACAGTGTCATGCAGGCTTCCTGCATCTATTGACCAGCCCATCAGCTCCTTGGGTAATCTATGGGAAGCTGTGAAATCTGCCCAGCTGCAGTAATCCCACCACATTCCCATAGCACTGCATAACTGCTGCAGAGACCCACTCATATGACACCGTAAACGTAAAGCTCTTTCAAAACAATCCTCTGTCACATGCACACATGCACACAATCTGTGCGTGTGAGCGTCTGCGGCGTGGGAAGCCACCAGCAGGGCTTGTTGCTGATGCTGCTGTCGTGCCAGATGTAGATGCACTATGACACACCCCGTTACGTAAGTCAATAGGGCATAGATGTGCTTATTAAGAGGGGTTTACAGAGGATGAGACTGGCAGTTAATACTGTTTAGCACCACACATGTATGGTCTGCCCCTAATGCTTTATGATAGTCCAGGGAGACATGATGTTCGCATGACAAGAGCAGAGTGGATGATAATGTGCAGAGACTCATAGTTCTGCAGTGGTGATTGACAGCTGGAAGGCCCTTGTCAATATAATGCTACTGAGAGCGGAGCTGGAGCTGACATTCCCCTCTTCGACCCTCAGTGACAGAGGTGACTGGCTTTACACAGTCGACTCCCTTTATGAAAAGTCCTTCTGCTTTAAATTTTCTGGGACACAGAGAATAGTGCTTGCTTGTGTATTATTATCACCATTGTAGTTATTTCATATCTTAGCAAATTGCAAGGGCTACATTCTAATATATCCCTGGGACAATTTTGGAAGGAGAGCACCGGTACAAGGTAGATCATGAATCTATCAGAAAGAATAGGTTTTGCCTCCCCTAAGTGCTCTTAATTGGCTGCCTGGCAAAATGTCTTTCGTTATCATTACATTTTTGCACTTCATCTCTTTTCTCTTGCTCTGGCCAATCATTCTCTCTGCTGCTTTTTCTAATGTCCACATTTTCTCCTGTCCTGTGATAAAAGCGATGCTATCTAGCTGCTGGTGTTGTCCTGCATCTCAATGTAATCCTCCCATGAAAAGAATAGAAAGGACAAAGCTTTTCATCAATACCTCTAACGCTCTTTCACTTTCTTTATCTCTCTCCTGTGTCTGTCTATCTTCCTCACTTTCTATGCCAGTCTGCACAAATCACACAATAGTTGTTATTTGCTGTTGTCCTTTTAGCATTTCTTTAATGAATCAAGGGTCCATGTACACTGTTCGATATTGTGATGTCCCAGATGAAAGATTTTTTGGACAGTGTCGATTAAATACGTATTTACCCATTTCTAAATCTTGATTGGCACAAAAGCTACCCCCTGGAAATCAATGAGTTGAATCATCTCTCAGAAACATCTCAGTCAACTGAGATTCTTCAAAACAAGCAATTTATATTTTTTTCCCCCAGTGGGAGTGTGCATTACAATAACAGCATAACAACCAAACCACTTGAAATGGGTGAACTGCATAGCTAGCCTGCCATAATGCAACGATGTGGGCAGATTCACTGTGCATATAATGGAGGCAATTCATTTAACATACATGTTATGGATATCTCCGGTATCCCTTAACTTGGGGTTTTTTAGTGTGAAAATGTAAATATTCCAGAATTCTGGCCAAAATGAACAACTTCTGTACAAATAGTATGGTTATATGTTAGTCATATATCTTTAGCAACAATAAAACACAAACCCCATGATCCAACAAAGGTGACAAATTGTGTCTGTACGAAGTTAAAGTTAGAGTAGGGGCTTATAGAAAATTTTTAAAAAATTTAGTTAAGCCAGCAAATTGATTCCATGGGCTATAATTTCTTGCCATGTGATAAATGACTTTCAGTTGCCAGATAGGCATGTCTTTTCTCGACTTGATGTTTTTTTAAATGAACAGCTGATGTGTGGTCCAAGCATTGACCGTGTGCTGTAGGTTCAGAGGATTTCAAATTGATTTACCCTTTTGTAGAGCTGTTTGTTCTGCCTGCCCCCTCACAAGTGTAGGAGAACATTTTGTCTATTCAATCCACCTTTTCATGTCTTAACTGTTTGAACTTTTCCTGCCAATTTAGTTTAAAACCATTGTCTATATATAAAGATGGACAAACCCTCCATGACATCACCAATAGGTTTCCTGAAGAGCAGTTTGAACCTCAGCGTGGTGACACTGGCTGACTGCCATCTTGGCAAGCCTGACTCCTCCTAACTACCAGCTAATACAAAAATATGCAGAGGTGAAGCATGGGTTGAGCTAAGGAGGTCATGCAAACATCTCATCAAACATAATGCACTGTCCTCTGATAGCACCCACCTGTCCTTCAAAGTGGCCATGCCCTTAATTATGCATAACATCAAGCCTTAATAAAATGTAGACAGGTGAGTTATATAAAAATTCCCCCACTGTACAGCTGCCATTAATGGGTAAATGAGCTTTAGAGGCCAAAACCTTTTTTGTACCAGGCTGCAAACATTTTTATTTCTTCTGCAAAGATATGCATTTTACCATTTAGATCTATGGGGACTGACTTGCTTTTGGAGCCAGTTTCAAGTGGACATTTAAGGAACTGGAATTTTTGGCACTGACTTGATTTATTTTTTTTTTGTCCTGCAAGTCACTGCTTGTTTAAAGCATTGTTCTGCTTTTTGGCTGTTATTGTGAAAGAACTGGCTGAAGGATGTCTGCTTTGACATTCAGAGTTGTGCTAATATGCAGCGTTCAGTCTAGTAGCAGAGGCAAAACCAAAATTTTGCATCATACAAGTGTATATTTAAGTTGTCTTGTAAACATGCAGCATAATATAGGTCACACAATATTAGACTATTTAATATGCTATTAATTTTATTATTTTTTCATGTATTTGGCATTTTTCTCCTGGAAATTTTGGCTGTTGAAATTCTTATCTGCCTAACAGCTACATGCAATGTTGATTAAAAGCCTGCACATGCTCGCTTAGCTGATGTCAGCTGATGAAGAACAAGAGAATTCAGAGTGACAAATTCAAACTTGCAGGATGTGGAAGCACTGAACTGGTGAAGAAAAAACAAGGGCCAGATTAGCCAGGTGTGTGTCTGCACACCCTTCGTGTCCACCCCATATATTCTCAAAGTCCAGTTTGGTCATTAACAAGACTCTAACTCAACTTGACAAACTACCTTTCCTCTCCGACGACATGTCAAGGCAGAGTAAGTTGCATTTCACGAACCTAATGAGGCCAAAATCAAACGAACCGCATGCCAGTTGATTCCCTGACTGACAGATAGTCCGTATAGAAAAAAAGGAAGAATAGTCGAGTCTTCACATTGAACACACAAATCCAATTTAACTGACAAAATTGTCAGTTTGGTACAGCCCTGGAAAACTTGCTTGTTAATGGTAATGTTATTCTCCATTAACACAAGCACTAATCACTCTCTCTCTTTTACTCTCTACTACACGAACACACACACGGAGACACACACACACACACACTCAGAGTCTGTATCTATGTGGAGTTTTTCAGAGCACATAGATTATAAAATGGGGCAGGAACAAGACAAGCTCTATTTTTGTATCAAGATCAGCCATTTCCTGTTGTCACCTACAGGTAGTAAGGCTGAGATTTATGTTTGCGACAAGGCAGCAGTGGATTTCCCCAATTCGTTACAGAGCCCACCCCAACAACCTGACCAGTGTATGTGTGAGCGGAGGGCATGAGAAACTTGTCCTCTGATTATTCAGAAGAAAACCGCATAATAACCATCAGTAAGCAGCAATAGAGGCAGCATTTGCATGAACATGACAAAATAGCTAGAAGGAAGTGACAAGTCACTGTCAGTTACCTTGGCTCTTCTGGAAGTGACAGTGATGAGCTTATTTATCATAAATGAAAACATTCATCTTCTGTCTCACGTACTCTCTTGGCATGCCTTTAAATGTAAAAGCAAATATGAACATGCTCTTACAGCACAAAGATATGTACACCTATTATGCCACCTGCACTCCTTCCTACACCAGCAAATTAGTGCATCAGACGCACTATGGAGAATAATATAGGGTCATAAAATCAAACATGCATGATATTACACAAGACGACAGCTGTTCTGTTGCACAGCACCTACATAAACTCACTCCTGTAACTCTGTGTGTCTGTGTGTGTGAGAGAGGAAATTCTCTGAAAGAGGTCAGTGTGGGATGCAGTACAGCTATTGACTGGTGCTGAGGAAATCCCTTCTCTTCTCTGTTCGCAGAGGCAAGGCACCAAAGTCTAATGCATGCTAATCAGGAACTCAGAAGATAATAGGAGGTGGTGCAGTCCATATGCCATAATTCAAGATTTAGCTTTCACATGCACTGATGGTGCTGTCCTTGTTATTTGCATAAAACCACATTTGCATTCATTGATTCTGCATATAATTTTCCGAACATTCTGTTGAAATGAAAGTACACAACTACTAGAGAGAGAGATATATAACGTGTTTACACCAATCAGGCACAACATTAACAGCACTGACAGGTGAAGTGAAAAACATTATGCACCTCCCCATGGCAACAGCATTCCCTGACAGCAGCAGCCTCCCTGAACAGGACAGCACACCATTTATTTCTGAGCAGTTTTTGCAGTGTGGCAGACATTACCAAGAACTGCTTAGGAAGGGCTTGAGGAACATGACAAAGAACCCAAGTCCAGCTTCCAAACTCCCCAGATCCCAATCTGAGTGAGCCTCTGCAAAATGCCCCAGCAAGCTCTACCCACAGAGGCGCCACCGTATAACCCACAGGACACAAACATCCTGTTGTCAGTGAATGCCATGCCCTGACTGCTCAGGCCTGTTTTGGCAGTTTGTGGGGGACCTACACACAATATTGTGAAGGTGGTTTGAAAATTGTGACGGATCGGTGTATTCAGAATATATATTTCATCATCAAACTGCTCTATAATATTATTCTCTTGATATTTTATTTTTATGTTATGAATGAGTGCATAAGCAATCTCATATTAGTATATTGTATACTATATCTAAGAGCATAACAGTAGATGAAAAAACTCTCTGATATATCAATTATGATAATACAACTTATTATAGTCCTTAGTGGAAAGACACATTACTTTCAGAGTCTGGCCATTGTCATATATATGGACACTTGCATAACTGTAGTAGTTTTGTGCAATTATCCTGTGCAGGACAGGAAACAGTGGCTGCCACTAAGGTATGAATGGTCGACATTAACTACCATCATCATATATTGAGAACCATGTAGCCATAGTTAAGTGATTTGACACTAATCACATGGAAGCGGTGTCATGAGCGCTGTCCAGGGTGCTGATAAGAATGCATGCTCTTAAAATGACACTATCGCTGTCCAAGGTGCTGTTCAAACTGCCCACCCTGAAAGATTCACTAACTGCTGAGATGGCCTTCAACACTTCCTTGATAATATATGTTATGGTTCTACATGATGTTAAGCGTATTGGCCTTATAGCCGTCTCTAGCACTGTGCAAGGTATTGATTACAACCAGAACTCCTACTTCTTCACACCGCTTGCTCGTTAAGACAATACCTGCTGCTAATATGGCTGCCTATCTTTTGATTTTGAGGTGCCAATTTTGACTAGTAGTAGGGTTGCTGAGCACATCTAATTTGCAGCTCCAGTTGTAATGATACTTAAGAGGTAATGACGTGCATTGCAGCATTGACCAAATTTGACAAAACGGGTTTTGATACTAAGAGTCTGTCATGGGTATTGTTGCACTTCAGTTAGTCCCTCGTCTCTCTCGGCTCTGGATCTCCTGCTTCTGCTTCGTACATGTCTGTTTTCTGCCTTTGTAATGTGATCTACTGGATTGGTAAGGTAACAGGAATTTATCTAATGTTTGTTACTGAAATGACCATAGGTGAGAATAGGAATGCAGATTGACCTGTAAATCGAGAGCCTTGCCTTTCGGCTTAGCTGCTTCTTCACCACGGCGGACCGGTACAGCGACCGCATGACTGGACACGTTGCACCAACCTGGCCCCGGATAAGCGGAAGACGATGGATGAATGAATGGATGAATGGATGGATGTTAATGAAATCATTAAGAGAGACATATTTTCTCAAAACTACCACACACTACTTTGGCAGCGGCCTATGCTCCATCAGCTCACTTCATGTTTTCTTTGTGCCTTTTTTTCAGAATTTACTGCCTCTTTCTGCTCTTATACAGGTGCAAAGCCTACATATCATGCCTCACAGACTGTACAGCATATCGGTAAACTGGTAAAATCCTCCTGGTGTTTGACACTTAATCATCACTCTGTACTCCTATCCATAAAATCCATATTATCCCGAAATAAGTGAGACGCTAAACTGAAGTGTAGCTGACGGACAGCTGAACCTCTAAATCCGAAATGACAGTGGATGATAAAGCCCTGATTGGTATTCTCCCTCTTGAATTCCATGTCAGTAATGTGGGAAGGCAATAACTTGCACGAAAGATATCAGAACTGTGCACAGCAAGACAAACCTAGCTTATATCCAATCCTGAACGCTTACAAGCAATTTTCATGTCTCCTTTTTTGGGTGTTTCAATTTCAGAAACCACCACTGCTGTGTATCGGTGCAGCAAACAAACATTTGAAATAATGTTATTATCTCTTTTCTCCTCAGTAAAAAAAGTGGAACATCATTTGGTGACTGTGCTCTCTGAAAGTAGCCATGTTACAGTAAATATCGATAATCCAAGTAGTAGTCAGAGATTTGTGAGTTGGGCTTTCTAGCCTTGGGTTGAAATGACAGGTATACAGGTAGCTATATCCACATCTAATCATGTGATCGCATGAGTTTGACTAAATCTATGGAGAGAATCACAATTCAGATTGTTGATTTACTTCAAAAGTTAATCGTATAATCTTTTGCCCAGATCGCCCATCCCTTGTTTCTTCTGTAGATGTCTGACTGATCTGTAGGGCATACTTACCGAGGTATAGAGGTATCCTTCGCTATTCATGGCGAGGTACAACCCTGTCTTTGCCCCCTGAATAGCCACAATCCGCAGTCCCACTGGAATTAAGTTGAACTGTGCTAAATTGGAGAAGAAAGTAGGAGAGATAGAGCATGACAAAGAGAGAAGAAAAAAAGAGAGTCAGGAGATTGTGAAATCAAACTGCAATAGCAACACATTCTGTTTTCCTGTCTTGATTGTTGCAGGCTGAACGGCTGCAGTGTCACTGCTGCCTGCTATATCTCTCTTAAGCCCAAATGCTGTGACCTCCTGGAGTTTATGTTTATGGAAACACAACACCATGTCACCTTCACTGTGCTTTACACAGCCTCTAAATCTGGATAATGATGGAGATGTTCTGCCATAGCAGCTGCGGCTTAGAGCAAAGGCAGTAAATGTGATGATTAACCTACTGTAAAACCAGTTAACAGCAAAAGACACATCTTGCCCAGAAATAATCTAGGTTTGTGAGTAAATTAAATACCACATTCAAGTTACAGTCTGAAAAAGGGCCCACGTCTGAGTCTTGAAGGTCAAATACAAAGAAATGATACTAGGAAGAGAACACGGCATAGTTTCCGGTCTGAAAAACCAAATTTAGTTTGCTAAAGGTCAGGATGAACAGTGGCAATATGTCACTGCTTTTTGTGGTTTATAAACCTCAGATAGCAAGTTCGAGTATCTGTGATCTGAGCATTGCTGCACGAGCAAGGACACACTTAAGTGCCTAAGGTTGACAGGCAGTTTGACATGATATTCCTTCCTATTAAAAGACAAAAATAACAGTACTAATTGGAACAAATTTGACAGGTGAGCTGACAGAATCCTAACTTTTGCCTCGGCTCTTCAGCCAAAGGGCCTCTGTAGCACAGCATGACACCTGCTGTGGTTCTGTTTAGTTCAGTCTGCACAGCATTAACCTAGCCAAAGTTGGAGATTTGGCTCCCAATGAAGGCATGAGCTGTTCCATCCTTCAGCTGTATGATGGTCATATTTTCAGCAGTTGGTTGCTTTCAGTACAATGTATGCATGTAGTGCTGGAGCCTACAGTGTGAATAATTTGATTAAAATGTAACAACACAAAATGTTGACCACACTTAGACACAGACACACTCACAAAATGAGCTGCTTTCATCCCTTGTGCTGTCCACGGTGCCATCAGGCTGCATCTGCAGGTAGTATCCATGTTGGCTGTATAGCCGGGTAACAATGCCTTTCAGCTGTGGCTCTGCAAGGGAGCACAGAATAACAACATCGCATTAGACAGATGCCATAGCCAGAGGTCGACAGCAGAAATGACATTCACAAATTTAGAGAGCCTGAAAAAGGAATGGGTTAGTCAAGTATGTCAGTTTGAAAGAAGACTCCGAACCACATGGGAGTTTCACTATGTGCAATATTTGAAGCTATGCAATATGGCTTATGTGTGCTATCTAAGACATTTAAATAGTCTTTTAAAAGTTTAACTTTTGGTTGGATTACACTGAAAACTGTACCTACACTCATGGTCACCAGAGGATGAATTCTAAACTTTTTGTACAGTGCCATGATCAGAATGAAAGTTTTTTTTCCTGCAGTTACAAAGCAAATGATATTACCATCACTCTCAATTATTATTTAGTGTTAATGAGCAAATATTAGCATGCTAACACACTAAACTAATATGTTGTGATGTACATTGATGAGGTCAGTTGGTTGGTTGATATGCTCCCTTCAGTCGATGGCATTACTTTTATAAGGAGAAATGTGCTGTATCAGTGGCCCTCCATGCTTAATCCATTATATCTGGTGGCAGGAGGAACACTTTGTATGTGAAAAACAAGGTGTTTTCACAAATTTGTACTCATTCAACTTAGTGGAGACTGCTAGGTCTAACTTATTTATCATTTGCAGAATTGCTATTCAGTACTTGGTCTGCAACAAGGTCTAGGTGGGTGTTACATGTCAAAGTAACATCCACATGACTGCCAGGACCAAAGGTTAGGCTGGTTCAGACTGGTCTGCCCAGTAACTTGATGATGTAATGATTTAATATGCAGCAAATAATAGATTTTCTGTTTCTGTATAATTCATTTAAGCTAATAAGGCTGACAGAGTGCACTTAGTGATTGTAGAGCAGTGATTCAATCAACCAAGATTTTCTTTAATTGGTTACTGTCTTTCTAAGATTGTGAACATGGCAAATCTTATACCTGCTAAATATTATCATGGTTGGATTGTCCAGTGCAACTTTCTAACATGGCTATACATTCTCTCATACCATCATTCAGTGAAAAACTGGCTAAGAAACAAGACTTGTGAACCAGTGCAGCATCAGTGTGTTATATGTGCCCCATTTTAGTCTTGCTACTTCATTTTTAGTATATAAGTAATAATAACCAAAATCACACACATTTTTAATTTTATTTTTTTATTATTTTAAATGCTTAAATATTTTAGATTTTTAAAATGTTTAATACGAGAAAATAATCTTGTATTAAAACATTTTTTAAAAGTTCATTTGGAGGAGCTATTGAGCATTCTGTTAACACCTTTACAGAGTTTTACTAGGCAGGGAGATCCATAATGACTGATGTCCGACATCATTACCATAATGAAAAAGCATTTATCCAACCTCAACACTCTTTGTACTACTACTAGTACATAAAAAATCATATAGCTATTTATGTGCAGAATCACTGCTAGAAGATAGAGATTTCTCTCTAGAGGACAGAAAATATAATGTTCAGCAAAAAAAGAGTTTAGTCTTTTCTTATTCAATAACATTGTCTCAGTTAATTAGGGATTTGCCCAAGGTACATTTTTGGAATGATTCACCTAACTGCGAATATATAACACACAATCAATCTGAAATTCGGTAAGAGCCAATAGCACAACTTACTAACGACTAAAGTGCAAGTAAAACGTAAGGTCAGTCCACTGTGATGCCACCACTGTTATTTTTAGCAACAGCTGGGGCCAGCAGAGGATAGAGTCAAGTGAGAGAGTTAGTCTGTCTCCCGCTAAATAAAAGATATATAATCAAGGGGCCTGGGTGCTGGAGGAGAGGACGGAGGGTGAAAAGGGTGGTTGAATGTTTCATGAGTGGAGTCCCTGCAGCCTACTTTACGTTGATTTTAAGAACAGATAGAATCTTTGCAGCAGCACTAAGACATCAACAGTAGCGGGAATTAAAGTCGTCTCCTGAGCTCAGCACCCACGCTGCCTCCTCCAGGCAGGCTACTCCGACAGCAGAGGGAACCCTGGAGGTCCCCTGATTGAGCTTAAAGCACAGTCATTTAGTCCGGTCAGGCCCAGTGCACTAACCGGTCTCCTTCATTGCAGCTTTAATAAGGGAGATGAAACATGGATGAAGGAGCAGTTTATGATGGAGCCTCTGGAAGACTGAGGGCCATCTGGGAGTTCCCCACCACTAAACTCCTCCCATGCCCTCACACACACTCCCCAGGGAGCGACCTAGGGCACTGCGCAATCTGCCTGCCTTCTTCGGACGAGCACACGGAGCCAGAGAGTGGCAGAGGATGCAGGGATGAGATCTGTAGGACTATTTCCCAAGGGAAGTGTGCCAGGGTTGAAGCATCAGTGAAACTGTGACCTACTCCCATTGTTACATGCATGCATCTGCAGCACTCCCTGTCCTCTCTCTTTCAAAGCTGCTTGTCAAAACATTTCAGTATCTCTGCTCACTCACTTTCTTTTTCTTTCTCTCGTTTTCCATTTCATACCCTTTGAGTTATGTTCGCTTTCATCCCACCTAATAACATCATACATCATCCAATCAGAGCAGGGAAGCCGTTCATTACTCGTCCCCACAGATGCAAAAGAGAGAGATGAGAGAGAGAGAAAGAAAAGGGAAATGGGAGGATCAGGGAGGAGAGAAGTGAGCAGAGGGACGGCAGGGGAACAGAGTGAATAAGATGACACTGTCATTTCATTAGGAGTGACGACTGCATGTGCTCGAGAAAAAGCACTTTTAGGCAGAAATTCAATAGACATCTCGTGCAATATGGCTGCAATAAGAACTCCCAAGCTTGGTGTCAGGCGCACTAAAACTAATGATTCACTTAGGAGGGCTGGCTCTAACTTCAACGTCCTCACTTCAACACACCGTTAATTCTGATCCAGCAGGAGGAAAGCATGCGCCCTGCAAAAAGTCTTTTTAAATAGTTGTGTTCTGGAAGTCTGTCGGCCAGTGTGAGATACTTTTTTCCACTATTTTACTGACTGAAAGAAGACAATGAACTGATCAATGAAGAAAATGATCAGCAGATTACTCGATAGTAAAGTGATTAGTAGTTGTAGTAGTTATTTTTTAAGCCAACTTCTCAGTTCAGTGCAGCAACAAGGCTTGTTAGACACTACAAGTGAATAGGGTAAACTTTTAACTAACTAAAAATACCCTCATTTACATTATTTTCCTGAACAAAAAATTAATCATTGGGTATAGCAAGTTCAAATTTCTTGCTTCATGTTTTTTTGACATGTTAAAATCAAAAATCTTTACAGAGGGGGTTGTGGATATCACTTTTAGTCACTCCATGAAAAATAAAATAATATCAACAGTCAGAATAATGCCCATTTTCATGTTTTTAGGAATAAGATAAATCATGCTGTTAATGATACATGAACAAACCTCATCTGTAAAACCCTTTAGAATGTAGATGGGAATAAAAATAGGGTTTGTTGTCGGAGATTGCAGGTCCAGAGTAGAAGAAACAAGTATCACCCAATTGACCAAGTGTATTAAAATAGAAAAAAATGACCAATATTTAAAAAAAATGTTTTTGTCTTTGGTGTCTCGCCTTAATGGTATTCAAATAATCAAAACTGTGCATAATAACACTGACTCAGCTCAGTGCCATCAAATAGCAGAGACTATGCACAACAATCCCCATGTGTACTCTGCTAACTGCTCCCCTCTCACTATCTTGACAGCATCTGTCTGCATAGTACTTTGACACACACGCACACACACACCCACACACACACACACACACACACACACACACACACACACAGCAGAGTCTGAGAAATCCCTGACTTTTAGTCTGTAATATGGCTTAGCCTCCACAAAAAAACATCCTACATTTCCCAGAATGCAGCTCTTTCATAAGACCTGCCCTGACTTCTAAATACCCATTTCTTTTAAAGCTCACAACTTTAATTCGCAAACACAGGCTTTCTGTTAAAAATGTTACGTGTTAAGCCCAAATTGCGATCACCCCAAAGACATTATCAAGATTACTTTTTTAAATTCCTGGAAGGCGCCCCCCAGAGTCACTGAGGACAACTGTTTTCACAAGCTGAGTAATACTCCTCGTGACAAGTAAACTCAATTTCATGCGTTACTTATTGGTGCAGTACCCATTTAAACTCGGTGATTTGCGTCCAATCCACAGTGGAGAGAGCACACATTATTAGGCAAGTCAACTTTTTCCATTTTTATAAGCCCTGGAGGAGCACAGTGACAGATAGTGACACACTGTGACAGCAGTCTACCTCTGGTTGGATTAGCAAAGCACACAGGGTTGTTTACATGAGCAAAAAGCCAGTGTTTGTATCATGAGGATGTGTAGTGTGCAAACGCACTCTCTATGCTCCACAGAGGTAAACAGGGAAGATGATAACTCTGAGAGGTACTGACTCAAAGGTCATGTGTGGTGATTTTGATATGTTAGGGCATACTTGTATTTAAACAGTAAGAGAATATTTTATACGGCAGGGGGCAAAGCAGCAGTGGTTTTATGAGACCCTGACCCAAACCGATTTAATGTTAAAGTGAAGTTTCCTATAATGCAGTGGTAAAAAGTGTTGAAGTAAATTTAATCAAATGCTCCACTTGCACATACTTTTGAAGTACTGCTATTTTCTGCTACTTATCTTATTCATGGCATTCAGAGGGAAATGCTACACCTTACACTGCACAGCGTTTATCTGACAGCTATCCCAACTCCTGGCTTTTTAAATGTAAGTTTCCTTGTCTGCAAAAGTCACATAAAATAAAATGTCCAGTTGAAGATTCAATCAGTGGCTCCTAAACTTTTTGGCTTGCCTCATAACCAGCAATGTTTAGTTGGAGCCACTTGTCACATTTCAGATGTATAGAGCTGTTATTAGTTCCAATTGCCAAACTGTATCCAAGCCAATTACAACACAAAAAGGACACTTACAGATTGTTGCATCAGTAGTACCAATGCAAAAATGTCACATATAGTATCAGTCATGAGTGGCATTTTGTTTCCTGTTTTTGATACTTTAAGTATTTTTGGATGATGACACTTTGATTGTTACTCATGGTCTCTCTCCAGTCATTGATTAAACCCCTAAAACTCACACTGTGTTTTAAAATGAGATATTTTTTTAATGGCATCAAGTCAAATTTGAAAAGCAAAGAGAGGACAGAAAAAAACAACAACAAAGAGATATGCTTCCAGAGAAAAGCACAATTAGTTAAAATTTCCTGTATAGGGAAGATGATTTGTGAGATAAAACAGTTGGAATGTAAATTGAAATACAGAAATATGAGAATCCCTATATGAGAAATTTTAATGATAAATAAAAACAATTAAGGTAATATTTACTGATTTTTTGTAATTGATAATTCAACTAGTGGTTTCAGCTGTAGTGTAGATCAGTGTGTGCTATATATTACATACAGATCAGCCATACAATATTAAAACCACTGAAGTGAATCTTGTGATGTTCCTCTGGGAAATGGCACTCGTGTATATTACTTTGACACATAACACCAGGCTCGCCCTGTACACCCTACCACACCTTAAAAACTGCTCAGGAACAGCTTGAGGAACACAACAAAGAGCCCAAGGTGTTGACACAACCTGCAACCTAGAAGACCCAAAGGATCCACTGCTGACGTCCCAGTGTCCAACAGCACAGGACAGCCTCAGTCCCTGATCTAATGGGTCAGAGCACCTACACAATATTGAGCAGATGGCTTTAATGTTGTGGCTGATTGGTGTACATATACATTACTGACACTACAGTGTGAGACTGTCGGTCCTCTGAGGGGCTGCAAATGGAACCATGAATCAAAACTGCCCTGTTTTTCTGAAAAGGGAGAAAATGCATTTCACAGTGAGTCATGACCAAAAAAGGAGTAGGCTGACATTGAAAGCGCGGTGTAAAATGAAACTTGTTTTCATTTTGGAAAATGGAGAACTCAGATGAGCCCTCACTCCCTAACTCATGCCAAGTTTTCTCCAATTTTCTCTAATCAAAACTGATGACTTATTTACAAAAACGTCTCTCTTGAGCCTATGGAAACTGCTTGTAATGGTCATTAATCTTACTGTATGTATCCTATATGCTGTGAGTTATCTAGGCTGAGTTGCAACGCTGCTCTGTAGTTACAAGAACAGTAGGGACAATACATTATCTTTCAGGGTGAACACACCTACATCTGCTTTGCAAAGCTTTCACTAAATATGCCAGAAACACAATGTGCTGCCTCCACTGTCCTGGGTATTTCCCGTGGAGGGGAGGTGTGTGTGTGTGTGTGTGTCTGTGTGTGTGACTACATTCATCACTCCTGGGACACGTGTGGGCTTGAGTGACAGAAAACATTCGCTGATCCAGGTCAGTGGAGTGTGGGTCAGAGAGAGCTCCCTGTCTGTTTATGTACATCAGCACACAGATGTTGTCAGCGCACGCGACAACATGTTGACTCATCAGCAGGCCCATTTCCAAGTGACCTCTCCACACATGAGGGGAAATATGACTTGCAGTTGACAAGCAGGAAAGTGTGTGTGTAGAAACAGTGCCTCATGGGAAATAGATACTGTACATGCACTGCGCTGTAAGTTAAATACTCTTTCATCTGACACTAAAAACTGCTCAAAAGTGCATGCATGCAGATGTAAATGCAACCCTTGGCCCACATTTGCTGCACAAATATGATGGTTTTATGATCTGAGGGTATTTTTTTCTAGTTCCATTTCTGTTGGGAATAAATGTAACAACATTAAATTTACGATTTACAGACAGAGAGATGAAGTGATTATTAAGTAAGTGCCAAGTTTTGGAAAAGCATGAGAGATCATAGCCATGAGAGCATTTTGCTTATTAAATTGAGTTTGCCTCTAATCCCAGCAGAAACCGCTGCGAGGCTTACACAGGGCTGCCCCTGATCAATTTACATTCATCGCTGATAATAATTTTGAAAATCACCTGGGGGAGAATGGAGCCTAGCCCTACAGTACAACCATTCACACAGCAATTATGTGTGTCTCTATATAAATGAGGTCAGTGCACATAAGAACCCAAGGTAATCACTTCATGCATCACAGCTGCCATCAAGGACACTTAAACCCTTCGCTGCTATGTAATTGCTCTGAAAAATAAGCAGTGGTTGAGGTTTATCACTAATCAGCATAGTGTATGGCTTGGTGTTGGTTATCATTGCACTAATGTATTTATCTGGCTTGATTTGAGCTCAGTATGTCGCTGGCTGATCTCCCTACAGCCAAGCTCCTCTTGATAAGGTTGGAGGTAATTACTGGGGGCCTGCATCACTGAGCAGCCAAGGGCATTTCTTCTTCTTCGTCTGCTTTGACCGAACCAAACAACAGGGGTTTTCCTTGGCTTATATTTTCAGGACTCCCTGTCTCTCCCATTCCTTCTCATCAGGGTCTTTTTCACTTTCAGCTGCTCATTCTATACTCCCCCCCCCCTCTATGTTTGTATGCATGCATATAGTGTTTGCAACTGCACCACACATTCCGAAAAAGAAGGAGTCTGTCTCTTGTGTAGTGTTTGATTTTGCCTCTAATAAAAGGAGAACACAGTTCCTCCTTTTTTTTTCCTTTTCTAAACTGGGCCATGAGCTCTACAGTGCTGCTAGTAATTATCAACCTTGTGGGAAGATCGAGGGGGAGAGAAGAAGATGAGCAAGGGAGAAATGGAGTCATGAAAGCTAGCTTACTACTTGGAGGCAAGACTGAGGAATGTGCAACGTTTGTCCAGAAATAAAAGGGGGAAGGACAGCAAGAGCATGAGAGGGCAGTGATGGAGCGATAGAGCGATACGAAGATGCACAGTGTGACAAGCGTGAGAGGGAAAGAGAGGAGATAGGGGGAAGAAATATTGAAAAAGCATGTTGTAGAGGGGGTTGAAGAGGGATAACAGGACAGGAGCGAGGTTAAAGAAAGAATGGGAATGAATGAGGTGTATCATATCACCTGCAACTTCAACACTGGCCTCTTAATTTGAATTCAAGGCTTCATAAATCATTTCACGTGACAATGGCAGCAGTTCACAGAAGTGAGGCAGAGTTATAGGTGCTTATTAATGGTGCTGACAAGAGCATGTCAAATACAAGCAGGAGCAAATAAGAATCACACTGCCTCCCTGACACATTCAATATTCACGTATGTGCTTCATTAGCATTGTGACAGGAACATATCAGTGACAGCTAACAATGTGCTCGGCTTAGGGGATTTAGAGTGATGTGGGGTAGCACCATACCGCGGCCTCACAGTTTTATCTGTAACATTACAGCACCAAATTCAATTTCTTCAGTTAGAAGTCGACTTCCTCAATTCTGCCTTCACATGAGCTACACAGAAAAACACAGAAGCAGGGGAGCACGACTGCCGAGCCCCGAACCTCACCTATCCTTTTCTCCCATGGACCCTACAGCAAGAACACAAATAGTCACTTTAATATATGCAGAACAAACAAAGACAAACATCCTCTGCACTCCCACAGGGGTCTAGACCTCTGTCAGAATGTGTGATGATCACACGAGTGAACACACAACAAAGCTAAGCAACATGGTGATGGACAGGAAAAGATTCAGAATTGGAACTTGCATTGATTTACTTGCAGAAGCACTTAGATATAGTGTGTACACACTGCGCTTTTTCCACACAGAAGAAGAAGAAAACTATGAGCAGAGGCGCTTAAGGGCAGCTTCTCACTGGAGGAGGGAATCCATTGTAGATTTTCAGCCCAACATTGTGTGAGATTAAGTTTAGCTGACACAGTTTCAATACATATATAGCTGCATTTGAATAGGAACGTACAGCTACAGATATAAACAAAACACGTAGGCACATAAATATTCGTGAACAAATAAATGTACAGTATACATATGCAAACATGCATGCCAATGAGGAATGCACAAACTAGCTGCTTCATTATACACTGGAGGGTTACAGAAAAATAATTTTAAAAAGGTGATGAAAAGAAAATAAATGCTGTGTGTTTTCCTCCACAGACACTGCACTTAATAACTTCAGGTGGTACTACTTTTTACTGGTTCTTCCTTTGTTTTCACTGTTCTTTGTCTCATTCAGTAGCAAGTTCCTGAACCTTAACTTAACAACAGCTCAAGAAATGGTGTAAAATTTCACTGCCATGTAGTCGCAGGGGCAATAAAGAACAAAACCCACATCTTTGTTACAGTGCATGCAATATTCTGATTGAAAATATGAGCCATGTGTTTTGCTGTCTTGATATGCATTTGTCTGAGCCAACTGTGTATTCTGTGCACAGTGTTGGGGAATATGTTAATAACCCAGTAACATTTGGTTTGTGGTATTTTAGAACTGGGCTGTTATTTTTCTTCTTAGTTGGAGGCAGTGTGACGAAACACTGCATTGCAATGTTGGATTTTCTCTTAAAGTGGCAAAAGACAAGTTTTTGCTTTAACTTTAAGTAAATGTTAACAGCACAGCGCAATAGCTATATAAAATAATGATATGAACAGTATTTGGTGTGGTTCCCTTTAAGCCTTGCTTTCACTGTGCAATTCAGTCTGCCACTGGGTTCAAAATCTCGTGGCAAAATGAAGGCTTGATTAACAGATAAAAGAAGAAATGGTATGACTGGAAATTCTACCTATCAAAAGAAAAGAGTCCTGATGTCAGGGGAGGCAAAGAAGGTGAACATTGAGATAAAAGAGTAAACCTGGGATGGGTATTTACTAGATGGAGAGAGCTGGGGCTGCCACTAATGACTATTTTTTAATGGATTAATCCATCGACTGCTTTACTGATCTGTCGATCCATCTTGATAAATTTTCCTCTGAAAAATGCAAATGACTATTGCATTTAAATTCATTTTATTTTGACAAACTGAGTATCATTATATAATGCAGCACAGTTTGAAACATAAACAAAGACTTAGGCTGCCAAAATATAGTTGAAAACTGTTGGTAAACTGGCAACTCCAATGTGATAAAAAAGCATAAAAACATTATTATTATTATTATTATTATTATTATTATTATTATTATTATTATATGAGTTAGCACTACAATTCCAAAAGGTAACCATTAGTCAACTACAAAAACTTGTCCTGTATAATAAACAAAGTGCAACATGGACAAGGTGATTATTTTAGATGCATGAAGCAGCTGAAGATAGAAAAGTCAGGGAGCAAGTACACAAGAAGGATATTGTGTATTTGTTCTCTGACTTAAGTAGTTGGTTTAAATTCTGTAAAAATATGGCCAAAGTCACAGCCCAGCAGTCGTCCTAACTCAGGTAGATGGTCAGTTGCTCGGATGATGCGGTTCTCAAATCAGGATTACAATTCAATACTTATTCTTTTGTCTAACAACAGAAACAGAAGGACATGCAAATGAGAACTGCTTTATTGGAAATTTGGCTGTGTTCAAATACAGTGTACATGAGCTCAGGGAGCAGGAGAGAAGCCAACAAATATAATAAGCCTTGGTGCCAAACAGCGTCTATGTGTTTTGTCTTAAGATGCACAAAGTGTACAAACCACCTTTTTGTTCTACGACAATTTTCCTTGCTTGTAGCTGAGCTGCTCTTGCCACATTTGCCTATCAAACAGTGCCTAAAAATTATGCAAAAACCTCACAGCTTCAAGCAAGGTGAAGCTCTGACAGTTTATTGGTCCTCATGTTCTCATAAAGAGCTATATGTGGCACAGGAAAAGCTGGTGCCTCTTTATTTGGACTGTACAGTATATGATAGACCAGAGGAGTTTCACATGTGGACACAAACATCTTTCCACACCATTAACTAACCGGACTCTACTGGTTTGAACACGGCCATGTGGGCTTTTATTCTGGCATTTGTTAAAATGGAATAATTAGATTTTCTCAATTACTTCTTTATGCAAATATATCTTTTTGGTTTCCCATCAGAGCACTCTTTGATTCCCTTTCAGTGTGTCCCCCATTTATGACCCTCTTCCTCTCACACTACATTTCCCTCTCCTTGTCTTCTCATCATTTCCTCCATAGGTGTCTTCCATCCTCACTGTCTTTCTCTTGTTAGAGATAAATTCGATCTACCCTTGTCAGCTTTAATCAAAGCACCCACAGATTCAATTTAGGAGGTATGTGTGGGAGGTTAAGGTGGTATCTCCAGGAGGACAGGAAACAAAAGGGTGCTCTTTGTGCACACATCTCTCCACCCACCTCACTTTGAATGAGACTTAAGACCATTATTAACAGGCTCTCTGCAGCTGAATATGTTTTCCCCAGCTAACATCTAAACTCTGCAGCAATACTCACTCACATAAACACAACCTGATCCCCTCATGTTCATTGACTTTGTTTACCTTCAAAATGATAATAAATACAAAACTACATGTCATAATTTGGGTTGAGTTGGTTTTCCGTTATAAACTCTGAAAGATTAAAAGTCAAACATTTGTGCTTCATTGTGGTTTTAATCCACTGATAACATGTTAGACAAAGTTTAATGAACTAGATTGCCTACTGCTACACGTGTACAGCTGCATCCCATCCTCCTCAACGCCATTTGGTACCACTAATTTTAGATCCCTTCGGGTGAAACAAAGGTTATACAAAGCCGAAAATCCCCAGACTTCGGTGGAATGACATCAACAGCAATCAACCACTAATCTTTTGTTTATGTGGTCTGGATGTTGTTCGAAATCGTCTCGGATTTTGATGAGCCCCTGTCTGGTGTCTTGTGACATAACTCACATTTTTTCAACATGAAATAGTTTGATTCAAGTCAGGAATTATCTGGTAAAAGTAAACAAGATTAGATATCTGACCAGACAGTTTTTGGTAAGCACATATGCTGGAGTTTTTACTTCACTTACTGGGCTGTTGAGGGACAGTTTTCAGATTTTTTTTAAAAACCTTAACACGCTTAGAGTACTTTTTATATCACTGCAACAATGTGTGGTTCCGTCTCCTACAAACTAGATTTATGTCACATTAATTTGCAGATCTGTTTGATTGTTGAAGACTTTGTTGTTCCCAATAAGAAACTGAGAAAATTTGTCTTTAGGACCTTTAACCTAATCACACAAAGGAGTCAGTATGTGAACCCAGGTCTTTGATGCCACAGTCCTTTATTCCCTAATCCACCTTCCTAGATAATCTGTGTGGCACGCGAATGTAACATTTCTTGCTGTCAAAAATACTCAAACTGCAACTGGCTTAACAGTAGCAAATGAGCATAAGCCTCTTTTCCGCAGCCTGTTCGAGGAAAGTATGTTGCACTGTTATTCTGCCTTGAAGTTTTGTATAAAACACACAAAAATGGAATGGGTCCACATTGTTGTTCTGTCATTAAGCTGGTAGCAGAGGTAATCACAGAGCCAAATTTGTGACATTGATACAATACCTGCCTTTATACTTTGATACCTATACAGAAATATGCTCAGTAATTCGTGGAATAATGAATGACAGAACATAGAATCTAAAATGCATTTTTTTTAAATGAAATTACACCAGAAGAGAATTGGAATGAGTTAATGCATTATGGTATGGGTATATAGTTTAATATTAGATTGGCTTTGTTGGCCTGCATAGATAAAACTATTTACTGACTGTCTTTGGTGTGTCGGCTGCTTAAGCAAAAGAATGCCATATTTCCTTTCATGTGTCTGCTTTGTTAACAATTTGTGGATGGTCTTGGATGTTTTTGTCACAGATGAAGTTGAGGTGATCATATGAGAGGCGAGAAGTGGTTGGCACGCCCACTATGCCCGCAGAGAGTGGAGACAGAGCACTGCACGAACACCGCTCTGCTGCCGCACATCTAGGAAACTTACAGGAAATACAGCTTCTATTAAAACAGTCGTTTTTAAATTATGGCAAATAGTACAATTTGGTACTGTAGTGTTTTTAATGGCAGTGTATTGAAATTCCTTTCTAGTATTGGTATATCGTGCAACATTAGAACCAGTTTGAAGTCTTCATGGCGGGACAGGGATATGATGCTTTTATGACATGTTATGTGTGTGACTTACCTCTGGGCATTTAAAAATCTCTTAAGAAGCAGTTAGAAACTAACCTGCAGGAACACTGCTCTCGTAAATGGCTAGCAAAGGTGCTCCAGCACTCAACTAACCTGCTTTATTATTTTGAAAGAAACACCTTGCTTCAGGTATTTGCATTTTTGATATGTATTGTCTATGTCTGACTAAGAAGCCCATGCTGTTATGTTACACGTCACGCCTTCAATTTTGGAACACCGACAGAGTATCTAAAATCACACACTGTGGCAGCAACATGCTGAATCTAATTGGTTCAGTGCAAACAAGTAAAGCAAGTATTATGTGAGGTTCCTTTAATGGCATTGAAGCAGGTTCCCTGTTTAAAAAGGACTATTATTTCCACTTGACAGCCTTGTTTATTTAAGCTTCTGTAAGCAGCACACCAGACTTGACCCACTCACCCAACTTTAACTAACTAAAACATGTCAACGTTTATTCAAAGGGAAGGAAAATGCTAAACTTTCAATTAAGGTCCACCTGCTTGTAGACAGATTATTAAACAAGAGGATAACAGAAGGAAGCTGTTTTGCAGTGACACTTAATATCCAGCCCCATGGTTTCCCATCTCATCTTCTTCTCCACATGCTGCCTCTATGACGGGCTGATTCACACCTTTTTGCAGTCCCACTCACCTTCCCTGTAATCTCCACTGGTATCTCTCTCTACTTCTCTTCCTGTGTTTTTGATTACCTCTTTATCTGTGTCCACCCCCATCATTGCCATCTACCTCCACCTTTTGATACAGTTTTCTCTGCTATCAGTAATACCTTTACTTTTCTCTGTTAGCTTGTGTTTACCTCCACAGACTTGCCCTCCCTCTCTGTCTCTTTCTCTCTGTCTCTCTCTCTCTCTCTCTGACCCCTGTCACAGTCAGTAAAGTTCTGATGAGAAGCTACCTAACACTGCATTGTCTGATCAGGTGTTGTTGAGTAAGCGAGTTTGTGGCCCTGATCTCTTGGGGTCAGCTTAATGCTATCCTCTGCTGGATCTCTCCTTGTAACCCGGTCTGCTGCCCGCCAGCCGGGGCCTACATTTGTGCTCCAACCGTCGACTGGCCCCTCGGATGCTTACTCTTACAACATACTACTGTACCTCCATGCCAAACAGCACACTCAATGCTACAAGATGTCTAGCTATGCACTATGTTTGCATGCATTAGTTTCTAATGACTCAGCTGATAGTGTTGCTATTTTTAATGTGTATTTGTATTTTTATGGTAATTCTTCTGTAAAGTCAAGGGACCTTTGTCCACTGAGTCCAAATAGTTGTTTTAATGTTTTTCTGTCTAGTTTTGAATCTGAACATCTGCTGTGTTTGTGTGGGTTTTGTTTGCACATTTAAGTTCAGTGCACACATACGTGTATGCTTAGACTATGTGCTCACATGATCTAACTTAGAGAAAGGTACTAAAGGTGATACACAGGGGCAGGCAGTTCGATATCCCTCCCTTTTCAAGTCAGATTCCACCTTGAACAAACTAAGAGGGAGATTATTGATTAATCACTATACATTAATGAGCTGAATTGATCTGAAACGAGGGCAGCAGTGCAGATCACTGACAGTGGGAGAACCACCACTTGAAAGGGTTTCTTATAGAGCAAGGAACTAGAGAAGGGTGATGAAGAGGATAGAGGCAGGTAAAATCAGGTAAATGCTGGGGTTTGTCATGGGCCTCATCTCTTCTGAGATTTGTGCCAGCGGCATGTACAGACAGCGGGGTTTATGTCTGTTCCTATCGTTGTTGTAGCCAGTTGCTTTATGGGAGTAATAAATATAGCTTATGTGTGCTCGTGTGATGCTAATATGACAGCTGAAACTCTCCTCCTCTCAAAAAACACAGCTGGTAGAGAATTTACAGAGTCCTGTGATGGCTGTGCTGGACTGGGAAAATGTCTAAATGTATTTCCTGGTATTAACCAATGGTAGTGTACACGTTACAGAAGATCGACACGTAGGATGCATGTGGTATGCATGTGGAATACTAATCCCTAATCTTTAAGCCACTTTAAAAACCACAGAATTTAAAAAGTTTGTATACATTATATATCTTCTCAATATCCCTGTCTTTCACACAGCACTATAAAGGTCAATTGATTGTCTTTCCTGTCAATTTGAAACTGCTTTCTTCTTATCTTTTTTTAAGATGTAGCAGGCTTTACTTTCCTTCCCTATCGTTGGCCACATTAACAATAAAGCAAAGGGCCGTGTCAATCTACTAATTCTAGCAGGTTGGCATATACCATAAACTGTGTATAAGTCATGGACATAGCCACCATGACGTCACCTGTTGGTTTGTAGACTACCATTTTAAATTTTTGCGTTTCGCATTTTGCCATCGCCTTTTTGCTCTTTTAAAACTGGTTGTGATAGGCGAGGGGAGGATCTGACTGAGAACCCAAGGACTTTATGCATATGGCGTCATGCTGTCCTTAAACATATCCTGTTTTGTCTTCTGTTTTACTGTCAGCAGGTCTGTAATTTACAAAATGAGCACCATGCTGTAATGAAGGAGGCTCAAAACTAAAGACTGAGACCATAAATTTGTGAGGAAAATGTTCACTGAGGTAGCAGATCAAGTGAGAATTAGGGTCATGTTCTCACAGATTTCTATTTAATCAGCCTGAGGATTCGCCCCCTGCTGGCTGCTAGAAAGAATGCAGATTTAAGGCACTCCTGCACAGGCTTCACTTTTTAGACCTGAAAGTACATTATTTCCACAGGTTAAATCCCATTGACGTTAATGATCCCCAGACTTATCCTCCAGCGAGAAACCCTTTACTGCAAGTTGAAAAGTAAGAGTTTTATTGTGAATGCATGACATGTTTATGTTCAACAATAATTATTAAACACAAGCAAGTTGCAGTCTTCTACATGGAATAACCTGTAGCGTTAATAATCTCTCCTTGAGCAATCATGGTTTTATATCAAAATAATCCTCATACCTGATCTGCATGATGGAGTCACCTGCTCACTAGCAAACGTAGCTCAGCTACTGTAAACAACTGCTCAATTAGAACAGATGTCCACAAATACTGTTGGAGCAACTTTATCAGTCCAGGAAATCTGTCAGTATTTACTGCCACCTCTAAAATTGTATTTGTTCTCAGAGCAGAGCGTCGCTGACATCACTTTATCACGTTCGTTTGAATGCTGTTGGAAGCATGTAATAGTCTCCTGAATGTTAGCAACAATTGCCAGCTGCTCTCTGCCAACAGACGCCCAGCAGATGGCCTATGTTAGTCTTTAAAAACTCTATTTTACCATTAACATGACCCTCATGTATCTAGCTAAACCGGATAGGCGCCAAGTTCATCAACAAGACTGCCACAAATACCGGTTAGACAGCAGGGAGGTGCACTTGTTTTCACGGGCGACCAGCCAACACACCTGTAACTCCATCTTGTTAAAAAAGAGGCAAGAGGTACTACACCATAGTACACAGCAAATCTACAATACATTTCCTGACAGTTTATATACTTTTATTAAGTTAAGTTAATAATAACAATTAAGCCTAACAGTTAATCAGTAACAGTCCAAATTAGAGGTGTGCTACTTGTAATCTGGTTATGCCGAGGACATATAATCAAATTTGTTGGTCCACCATTTTGGTCCAGCACTGTTAAATGGATTGACATAAATCTACAGTGGCCAGAGCATGAGTCTTGCTGACTTTAGTCAGTCATCAACTGCTCCAGTTTTCAATTTGTCCAGTGCTTTGGTTTATGAGAAAATACATATTAAACTAATGCTATTCTCATCAGCCTCAGCTGTAGTTTGTATTTGCAGATTAGCAAATGATAGCATAGTAAACTAGGTTGACAAAGATGATAAGTAAACGTTATACTTGTTAAATATCAACATGCTAATATTGTCATTTAAAGCATATTGTCACGCTAGAGTTAGTCTTAGCATTATGAAAATGCAATTCACAAAATTTCAGAACATTAACAGCAGCTAGAGCGTACTATAGAAAGCTCTTTCTTTCTCTACACAACATAGACATTTACAGATAGTGGACTCCAAATGTTCCTCTAATATCGTAAACATCAAAAGGCATGTTACACAGGCCATGTAGCCCAAGCAGCAAATGAGATATCTCAGGATAGTGATGACATGTTCATGAAACCATAATGGTAATAGCTGTCACTTGAGCCTCTTCATTCATGTCCATAATCAACCTCCCTGCCACTGCAACGCTGAACATCTGGTATCATTATGTAAACAACTTACTGCCAGTTTCATAAAAAGCAGGGATTGTCTAGGCTATAAGGAACAGATCCAAAATAATGATCATAATACCATTTTTCTAGGAAATAAAGCTACAGTTATATTTTATCACTGTTACGTCACATTTTCTGTTTAAAAATTGTTGTGTAAGCATTAAAGACATGGTGGTTTATGTACCCCTGTAATAGATGTGACTGGCAGAAAGCTTTTCCATTTTTAATAACAGAAGGATTTAAATGCAGTGAGCCAGTTCAGAGAATTTGTATTATCAGACAATACCACAAATTCCACTGAAGAAGCTGCAAGACTAAGCACACGAATTGCCAGACCAAATTCAGTAAGTACTGTATCATATCTACAGTACATCAGTCTTTTGGTGTACTTCGGAGTTTTTGAATTGCACTGCTGTTTGAAGCATAAGAAACATATGTGAACAGAGGGGTGCAGACTGAAATGAAAGTCCTCATCAAGCATGAAGCTCTGCTCATCGCTCATCATTCTTATGTTCAATCTGCTTAGATGCAGTCTGAAACTCCGGGGGGGAAAAAACACTCTAAATTCACAGTTTCTTCCCTAATCAGCCATGAAAGTATGTGGCCTCTTTATGAAGGATGTTTGTTCAGCGACATTTCTTTAATATGCATATTTTAACTTAGGCAAACCACTCTTACTAATTGTGCATGAAAAAGGCAAAACATTTCTCAGTAATGACTTAAATTCAGCAGTCTACCACTCACACCAAAGGAGAACAGAGAATGTCAAAAACAGATGAAGAAATTATTTTATTCTTTCTGCTTAATTAATGCAATGATGTATTTAGAAAAAGCAAATATGGGAAACAAATTAAAAAGCTTACTTTCAATTAAATGTCAAAATATAGCAAGACATTGTATATTTTAATAGTACTAAGAGAGAGATTGTACTGTTTAAAATATACAGGTTTTTTTGCATGCTTTTCTTTTCCATTGACAAATTGCTAAGAGAGAAAGTCATGTTGGCACCACATCACTTAAATCTTCATTCAGATCGTCAGAACTGAAGTTGTGTTTTCCAAGAGCAAGCACATCAGAGAACCTGACAAAGCCAGCACAGGAAACTGTGATAAAGGCTTTTAACAAATTTCACAATTTATTGTTGATACAGGTCCCCCTAATTATATATCTGAAGAAGCAAAAGCTCCACTATGTGTATGACAAGTCTTTTTGACCCAACAACTTGTGTTATTTTTACCATGCAGAGCTGAGTGCATTGGCTAACATTGGTCAGTGTATCAAACAGGTGAAGCTGCAGGAGGCGCCTGCCCTGAAAAGACCTGCTACCATGACACCTAATTTTTTTATGAGCTATGATGGCAGCAAATATTAATGAATGGTAAAGACCATTTGTGCATAAAAAGTAGGTGCCTTGCTGAGTGATGTCTTGGTCCTAATGGAAATGTATTTTGATACAGTGTTAATCTGCTGTTTCAGATGCCCTGTTGTTTGCGCAGGAGATAAAAGAGGACAGAGTAACATGAAAAAGCACTCAACAGCTTTTTGATCGACTAAATAAACCCGTGGGACTCTTTCAGATTGAACATAGAGAAATTGACTCAATACTGAAGTAAAACGCATTGGATTTGAAAGCTTGACATTTTGACTACTAACTGAATTATTGAATTTTAGAATGTAGATTAATTCGGTTTAATTAAATATAAGATATCATTTGCTCCATTTTTTTTTTCTTTTTACATAAAAAATTCATTCAGCCTTGGTTCCTGGCAAAATATCCCAAAATACGAGCAGGAAAAAGAACAAGCAGAAAAGATGAAAACGATAGCAGTGACTCACCCGGTCTTTTGTCGTTTCGACCTTTTCGACCCCCGCATAGTCGCACTTTAGAGATCAGAACCAGGATCTGTTTCTGGCACAGGGACTTGTTGCTCTTAGGACAGGGCTTGCGCTTGTTGGCTACCGGTCGGTTGGCTTGGTCGTCCTTGACCGCCCGTTTCTGTCTAATGAGAGAGCTGGCGAGAGCTGCCATCTTCCCCCCCCTCTCACCTTTGGGAGGGGGGTGTCTTTGTGCCCAGTACCCCCTTTGCTGGTTTGGCTTTTGCTTCCCTTAAAAAACTAGAGTAGGACGGACGTTTTAGAGAAGCCCCCACAGGGGAGATCGAGCGTCTAAGTGGGTTAACAGGGAAGAGTTTAGTTTGAGGGTTCCCTTGGAGAGGCAAGAACTGGAAGAGATGCAAGTTCACCTGCAGTCCAATGTAAAGCCTCCACGCTGACCAAAAAACAAAAATCTGACACTAACAGAGCACGCAAAAAAAGTCCCAGTCACATTTTCAGATGTAAACTAAAACCAATGACTGACTTTGGAAAAGGTAAAGATGGAGACATATGTCTACCCCTCTTCCCCACTCATATTTCTCACCGAAACGTGCCTTAGCGGCCAAGTTCTAGATACTGTGTTGGAAAAATTAACTAACCTACTTTAAATAGACAATACCAAAGAGAAGGAGCTCAAATTATTTTACATATAAAAACACTTTTACTGAAAAAAAGTGAGATCATTTTGAATGCTAGGAAGCTCTTAAAAGCACAAGAAAAATCAAACTGTTTGTCACCATTTGTGCAGTCCACGGAGGTCCAACTTTGCCTCCCATTTAAATGTGGCAGCGCGGAATAATGAGCTGAGAGTCCGAGCGGTAATCCAGCCGACTTAAATCCAGAGGTAGAACAGCAGGCGGGACATTGACGGTCTTTGTCGGAATGAAGCCGGGAACAGAGCGGAGACATGGACACAGACAGACAGAGATTCCTCTTCTGCCTCCAATGGCATGCTCCTTTCCCACAGTCCTCACCGAACCCCCACCCCCTCCTCCTCCTCTTCCCCCTCCTCCTCCTCCTCCTCCGCGTCCTCCCATCCAAAGTCAGCGAGTGGTTGTGAGAGTATGTGTGTGTGAATTCCAGCAGCCACCATCAGTAGAGGTGACATTCATGAGAGAGAGAGAGAGGGAGAGAGAGAGAGAGAGAGAGAGAAGGGGGGAGAGACAGAGAGAGCAAAAAAAGAAGGAGTGAGGGAGGGGGGAGGTAGAGGCTGTGATGTGTGAGAATGAGCTTGGCTGGGAAAAGGAAGGGAAACGTGGGGGAGAGACGGGTAGCAGCCACTTCACAGAGGCTGCAATTTTGTTATTTTACAGAAACGTCTCCCTAAAAAAGCCTCAATCATTTTGACTGCCCTACTGAAACAGAGAGGCAGTGCTAGGGGGGGAGGCGAGGAGAGGGGAGGGAGGGGAGGGAGAAGGAGAGAGTGCTTGAGGTGCAGATTGTGACAGTTCTCTATCTCCTCAAGAGGAACAGCATCACCATGTGCTACCTTCCTGTCACATGCACCCACACATCCCACAAACACACACACACACCAAACACCCAGCAAATCAGCATATTTTGTAGTGGAGTCTTCCCGGCTGTATAATTGTGTGTCTCTAGTCAGTGTTCTACAGTGACACCAGCTCACACAGTAGTAACCTCCTTGCTCGCTTCTCTGTGATTCGTTTCCTTGAGCTCTTCATATAAAAATGGAAGCAAAAAAAAAAAAACGAAACTAATAAAATGACTTTGTTCCCTTAAAACTGGCATTTAGTGTCTGACATAGCTGACTGCTGGCTTACACTAACCCTGACAGAAACATGAGCTTGGACAGATTGAGTTAGACAGCTAACCCTGCCAACACACACACACAAACAGACACACACTCACACAGACACACACACACATATTCCTGCTCTCACCCGCCCCCCCCTTCCTGCAAAACAACCCATACAAAAGCAACAAACATGCATGTATAGCGTAGCGTGTACACGCGCTACAACTCATTTGTTCTACAAGCATTTGGGTACAAATTAAAGGGCTGAAAATAGAGATTTCTCCAATAATTTGGGACAAAACAAACTTCCCCGAGTATCAGTACAGAGCACAAATCATGCTGACATACTTTTGCACAGAATAGCGAGTGCTGGTAAATGACAATGCCCTGCAGTCAAGCATTTGTCATCTCATTGAGTTGCGGCAAAAACAAGGTTTATGCTTACCGCTTTCATTCCGCAAAACAAAGACAACCTGATTAAAGACACACGACATGTTTGCAGGAATAGACTAGGAAGCCGGTCTATTAATACATTTACATTTATTTGTATAAATGAAATGAAAACCCTGCACTGTTTTGACTGCATGCAATGTGGATGTTTGTGGTATGATTATGTATGAATTGGAAATGCGTTAGGCACCCTCATAGAAGTACACTGATGCATACGTTAGCTTGATAAATCAGAGTCATAATGTGAAAAACTCATCACTAAATTTGCAGGACAACTGAATATAACTCCACCATGAACATCTCCAGTCCAGCCCCTCTGACGAGAACCCAATAAATCTACTTATCTGAGCGCCAATCAATCCAATTTTATTTGCCATGGCACCTCTTTTACAAGCCAATTGCCAGGGAAACCAGCAGCGGAGGCAACTTGAAAATGCAAGGTCGATTCAAATCGTTTCTAACAATGCAGAGCAAGGTCACCGTCTGTCAGGGCTTGATTGACAGGTGACAGCAGATGTTTGGTCTCTGCGGAGGGACGAGGGCACGGCGGGGGCGGAGGGGAGGGAACCGCAGATGAGATAATGCAGTTTGTATTGACGTGAAAAACGGGAACGATATTTCTCTCCTTTTCTAATGATCCCCTCTCTTTGCATTCTCCAACCATCCTCAGCCACTCACTCGTCTTCTTACTTTGGGTTAAGAATCAATCTCCTAATGGACATCGCATTACACACATTGCCAAAAGGTTGTCCTCCTTTTTCCTTTTTCCAGTCACAAATACATGCCAAGTTACACCAAAAGAAAGCTAAGTGGGGATTCTAGGGACATTAGGCAGTCTCAAGGTTAAGAAATGTTTCCATCATTATAATGAAATTTCGTGCCAAAAAGTAAGTAGACTCATTAAGACTAGAGCCACTTTTCATTTCTTCCTAAGAGCTATCACCTGTATGAACACAGCCCAACTAACAACTAAACACCCATTATGTCAGGACTCTGTCTTGCCCCCATTTGTTATTTTCAATTTATTACCATATTAATTTTAGTCTTTTGTCATGCTCAAATATAATTTGTTCACACCTACCTCACTTCTCAACCTACTTCTGATGACATTCACAATTTACTGTGCAGGTTCCTTTAGCCATAGTATCATTATTGGAACTTAGTTGGTTTAGTGGGGATAAAAAAAAAAACAGCATAAATCAAAATGAAATATAAAAAGAACAAATCTGTGTTCTGTCATGCGTCCATATATGAATTCTCAATAATACACAAAAGGGGATTAAATGTAGATGTTTTGCTAAAAACAATCCATTCCACAATCCCTGCATGCATATCAATTTTACATGGTAGCCAGGGGTATTAACGGCATATCCTCTTTTGAAGGGCTTTATTGAAATGTTTTCCCGGGATAATGATTCCCACGTTTTGCTGCATTCCATGTTACCCAGCATAAATGTAGGATATGAGAAAAATATTTGTGGGCTACTTTTGCTCCACTGTCTTAAAAATATTGTGGCATTTACAAAGTTTGGGAGCACTTTTAAATTTTTTTTAATTAGTCTAAATATGGACGTAGCAAAAATTAGTATGTGCGAGTGTTATCAAGAGTGATTAGAGTGGAGAGCTAACGTGAGGCTCTTGGCATCGAAGCAAAGCGGGATGGGAACAATTCTGTGCAGGATGTCATCTACCCTTGTCCAGTCCAAAAGCACTCTCCCTCTTGCTTGACCCTTTGTTGTCAATAAAACAAACTATCAATTCATTTTTCACAAGAGGAGATTATGTGCCACTACTGTTGCAAATTTTTAATGAGGACAATTCGGACGAGTAATCAGTAGGTGATATTGTGTTGAACAGGGCTGAGACACTGCTAAGAATGAAATGGCATGTATGTACCTGCTCTTAGTGTGGCCCAGCATTTGCAGTGAAAGCTAAGTTTTCCAACTCAACTGCAAGCTCTAAACACGAATCACTCATGAAGCACAACAGCAGCATGAAGAGTTGTCTTGCATTTCCCATGAGACTCCTGCTTTCAGCCTGGTCACGCTCTTGAGCTGCCCAAACATATCTCACACCAAATAGGAGGAACCTTCATGGACCCTCCTTTATGAAAAATAATGTTACATATGTGGAACAGCTTTCCTTGTACATAGGACAAAGTCTGAACATCAGGCATTTTCCACATTTCAGCCCCGACACTGGTCCATAAACATCACAGAGAGCAAAAAAGACACCGCTTTGATTGATCATCTCGTTACAGTGCAATGTTCTGCTTGCAGACCTTGGGTCCTGGCATTCCTGTGGCTTTTACTTTGACACATACCACCAGCCTGAACATTGTTGCAGACCAGAGACCAATCGATTGCAAAAATAGCAATGTGTTGTGTTGCATGTCGATTTTAGTGGTGCTCCGACATTCTGTCCTGGTTCTCCTCAAAGTCTGGCTTTGGGGCTGACTATGCATTACAGTGGGCATGACTGGTCTGTGTTGCCAGATTTGACAGGAAAAAAAGCATTTTCCCATTATTCCTGATCAATTGATAAGCAAAAAATTGTAATTAGTTCAATAAAATATATAATTGTTACAGTTATTATTCATTATTATAAAATGATGCATCAGTAAATGAATCCTAAATTACTTATACAACTTAATCAATTAGTATGGTACTTTGGGAGAACTAAATGTTGGAAAAAACCCTGTCCAGAGCCCTCCCACCTAACTTAGACTTAATATATTCACTAGATGTGCTATATGGATGAAAAATGGAAGGAGAGGGGTGTTTTTCTATCCATCACAGTGGTGGAATATAACTAGAGTCATGAAAAATGAAATGTATGGATATCATTGGCTTATTTGTCATATTCGGACGCTAATATTTTCCTTTCATTGATACTTTGTCTACAGAAGACCACAAGGAAAATCAGATTTTTAAATGTAATATCATTCTGTGGTAAAAAGCAAGCACACCCCCTGCCTCAGAAGCTACTATTTCCCCCTTAAATAGAAATTTCTTCTCGCAGATATTTTACATAATTGTCCATCAGTCTCTAAAACCGGCTCGCTGAACTTTTTCACCACTCTTCCATGTAAAATTCCTTCATTTGCAAGATACTTAAGGGTTTTCTTGTATGTAACTGCCTGTTTCAAATCTCCCCACAATATTTCAGTGGCATTCAAATCTGTGCTTTGACTTGGCAGTACCGATCCATTCCCCTCTGTTTATTCTTTTTGAGCCACTCCTTGGTAGATCTGCTCGTATGCTTAGGATCATTATCCTGTTGAGAGGACCATTTCCAGTTTAACTTCAACTTTCGGACAGATGGACTCACATTATCTTCAAGCACTCTTGAAGTTGAATCAATGGCTGCAAGCTGTCAAGTCAATAAGGGAGTAAAGCAAACCCCAAACCATTACATTTTAACCACCATGCTTCACAGCTAGTATGAGGTTCTTCTCCTGAAAAGCTGTCTTTGGTCTGCACCAAACATGCCTCCTGTTACTGTGGCCAGACAAGTCTGTCTTTGACTCATCTGCCGAGCACATAATTCCAAAAGGCCTGTTCTTTGTCTGAGTGTTCACTGGCAAAGTGTACTTTTGCTCTAATGTTCTTTTTGGACAGCAAAGGCTTTTTCCTGGCACGCCTCCCGTGCATGTCAAATTTTCTGTTATCTCTTTCTGATTGTAGATGCACTTTGACATCAACAGAGTTACATGTACATCCTGTGATGAAATTTAGGGATTTTTGGAACTTCTTTTTGCATCAAACAGTCTGCCCTTGGGCTGAATTTTCTAGGGCGGTCTGTCCTGGACAAATTGGCAGTCGCTTGTAGATGATTTTTTTCACAGTGTATTGATTTATTTCAAATAATTTGGAGATCTTTTAAGATCCCTTGCCAGACTCATCGACATTTCCAGAGGCCTAAGAGAGCACTTTAGTTGTTGACACCGCACACTTGACCCCAGAGGTCAGAGATACAACCTTTAATTCCCTGTGAAGGTTCTAATTATTGGCAACTAAACTGGAACTCATGGTTCTAACTCGATGGATGTGAAAGTGTGAAAAATTTACTTACTCTTTCTATGTATCTCATGGAAAAACCAACAATTTACATTTTCACATAACTGTAAATGTATTTCCTCAAGTACTGTGCCTAAGAGCAAGTTATTATATATTTGTATCATTTTGGTTCATTTACTCAAGTAAAGGATCTGAGTATTTCATCCATTATTTGTCTGTCTGTCATCACAAAAACAGCTTGAGAGCAAATTTTATTGCCTTCAGACTTCACTGAAGCAACTACACTCAGGATTCCTTGTTGTGCAAGACATTTGCACTAATTGTGTCGCCTCTTCTTTGTTCTTAGAGCTGCCCCAAAACAACTAGTTGATTAATTATTTGACCGATCAACCAATAATTACAGTTAATCCACAACAAATTACATCAATTGTGAACCTTGTAATAAAATAATAATAATGCATTGGTTTTGTATAACCTTTTTCTAGACACTCAAAGACGCTTTGCAAACTACGTATGTAGCCACAGCTGCCCTGGGGTAGACTGACGGAGGCGAGGCTGCCAGTCTGCGCCATCGGCCCCTCCGACCACCACCAACAACTCACTCTCACACTGCATTCACTTGTCTGACATAAGTAATATTATCAAGAATACCAAGGGTTTTTGACTGTTTCAAGAGGTCACCTTGGGCCTGACAAATTTAGATTGATGTCTAACCTTTATCAAATAGTCATCAGTAGATAAACACAGCTAATCAAGTATGCAGTAACTTAATAAATAATATGACTAATCAACAATTAATCTTTAATTGGAGCCATAGTATTATAAATAAACACATATCCACCTCAACTGTTAGTTACTCAACTTCACCACAGGCATAATACACGTATGGTTGCTGCAAGGTGTCCTTGAGTATGATGGTCGAGTGCACGGTGATATAATTTCGATACACTGAAGTCTGGACATGAAGCCATGTTTATGTAAACACACCGATGCACACACAAACTCAGACACACACACAATGCCAGAAAGAGTTAAGCACATCAAAACAATTGGCCTAGTTCTGTCTCTTTCTCCCTCCTCTCTTCATCACTCTCTCTCCTTCAATCCCCTCTCAGCTCATCACGCTGTCCACAGATGACAGGAGGTATTCTTCGTTAATCCCCCTCCATTATGCGACCATGTGGAATCTGAGGCCTGCTTCTTGCATACAGAAATAATATTTCCAGTGTCCATGACCCTTGGGTGAGTTGCTCATTAGCTTTGAGCAGCACATATCACTCTCGGTTTCATTCTTTATTTAGCCCTGTTCGGATCAGACTCTGCTAATGAGGTTTTAATCGTGAAAATTACTGTGTTTGAGACAGATGCAGATTCTCTCTTTTTTTCCTGTGGACAACAGCTCCTGAGGTGGTATTTAACGCAGTGCCCAGCAGATGCTTGGTTTTTAAACAGGGCCAGTGAAGCTCCTAAATATTTGCAGAAATCAATTTATTTTATAATTGTTTTATATTTTATGTATGTTCACTGTGTAGAAAGCTGTGTTGAAAACAGTAATCTTTTACTAGTCAGTTATTACTGGTTGTTACATACGCATTTTGTCCCCATGTCCACCTTACACGCTTCACATCAACCTGACTGTCTTTCTAATTTGTTGATTAGTAATTCCTATTTTATTTGCATTCAGTGTTGTATTTCCTCACAGTTATTGCCAGCATTTTTAGGTTTAAAACTAACACAGAAGTATTTTTAGGATTTGTGATTTGTCTTTGATGTTCGTTGACAGTGTTGGGGATTTGTGAAGTGTAGTTAGATGTGTTATATCTTGGTTAGATTTTTATATAGGTGCTTAGGTTCTTTTCTGTTTTTGGTAGGTCTGTATGCTGAAGTCATGGCTCCAGGGATGGCAATATTGGTCTGTCAGTTATCCTATTTGTCAGTGCTTTGTTTTGTTCCAGACTGAAATAGCTGTAATTTTAACTATTGGATAGATTTCCATGTCTTTTTTTGTACAGAATGGTCTTCGAAAATATAGACATTGGTGATCACCCGACTTTGTAGTCTAGCATCAACAGCAGGTTGATATTTTAACACACTGCTGTTTTAAAAGTACATACTAACACTAGTGTTACTACCATGGTTGTAGCAGATTATTTGGGATACCCATGTGGTAGCCATTATTCCAACACTATTACAAAATACATTCAAACTAACTCGGTAACATGCTCAGGACAACCAAAAGGTACCAAACATGAAGAAATCAATGGAACACAAAATGTGCCAGTAACAGTTAGAGCAACCTCCCACCGTTTGTTGTTTATTTACAGATAGGTATGAATATCTCAACAATTTTGTTAACCAACAATGGCCCTAGTTAAGACTCATCATCTATACTTTTTTGTTTTAATTTAATATTAAGTACAACAAAATGATACTTTAATTCACATTTGTGTGCACCTGCTCCTGTCTTGCTGATTCACAATCCAAAATTCAAAGTATTAAATTCCCAGGCTTCATTGTAGGATACAACATAGATCAGACTTAATGTGTAGACATACCTAACAATAATACTAAGTCTGGCCTATTTTTTCCTTATAAAAAAACAGTAAATACCCTTTAACAGCATTGACGAGATAGGAAACCAAGGTTACCCCAGTCTCCTCACAATAGACTTGAGTCATAATGATGTTATAGTAAACAATACATATATCTACATGATGGAGTGACTGGTTCACTATAGTTAACCTTAGTCCAGCTGCTGAAACCAGCTGCTCGGCTCGACCAGACGTTGGCATCGACTTTATCAGTCCAGGAAATCTCTCTGTATTTACCGCCTAAACTAGAATGTATGTCCATTCAAAGCAGGGGAGTGTCACTTCCTTTACATTTGGTGGGAACATGTTTAGAGCCTTGCTGGTCCTGAATGGTAGCGGCATTAGCAGCTACAGCGCTGTTCTGTGCTGTCCGGCACTCAGCTCCTGGTCTGCGATTAACCCAGCAACTGCTTCTCTTCAAGGTGCTAATTTAGCATTAGTGCAAGTCCTTGGTAGCTAGTTAAACTGAATAGCTACTACACAACAACTCTGAGAAATTTTCCTCAAATTTATGCTGCAGTGTTAATGAACACAACTGTCACAGTTAGCAGAGTTTGACAGGCCATGACTTTTTTCTTACTTAACCATGGTTCTGCTCCCTTGAAGACACAGGCAGCTGTGAATGTATAATTGTTCTTATTATATACTACTTTCTAGTTCACTTGGAGTCTGCTTGGAGGACTTTGTTCCATACAGAGGGTGGACATCTTCGTATTCTGTGCATACCCACTACTGCAGAGCGTGAGCACTGCTGCCCTTGTAGCAGACACAAAGACACAAAGGGGTCTGTGCAGACTCTCATGTACTTGGGGAGAACAGTGGAAATTTATGTCACACAGACCCTCGTCGTATCTAACAGAAAGAGCCACCTAGTGGCACAAGCAGGTACTACAGCAAACCGCCAATGTCCAAAGACAGTTACTTCATAGGTCTTCTGCAATTATGGGTTAATATATTTTTGTTTCACCTCAATTTACAGTTGTCACTAGATGCAGACTTATTGCTTTGTATTCTCAGTCATTTGACCTGAAAACTGCAACAATGGTGTAACTTTTGGAAAGTTATCTGTGTCAGTAAACCATAAGAATTAACAAACAGGAAAATGAACTCGGCTCTTCTACATTCTCTTTGTACTTGGATGTGATCTTTTCTCATTGTCTTTATATACACTGTTGCCTGAGGTGAAGCCTTAGCAGGTAAGTCTGGAAGATTAAACTTGCCTTTTTCAGAGTAAGTAAAGTTTCTGTGATGAATGCAGATTTTTGGAAGGCCTCTGTGTTCTTGCTATTAAAGCCCACTGTCACCCCTGCTGTTTCAACAATCACCACCCTGACTCCCTTTACTCTCTCCTGTGTGATCCTCTTCAAAACTGGCAGCCACTGCTGTGACGGGTGATACACCTGCCCATGTGGAGGAAGACAAGAGGAGACTATATAATTTTTCTTTTCAAATTGAACCTGTTTTTACAAATGTCCTAAAAAGCCTAAAAGATAGTTTTTTTTGTTTGTTTGTTTTTTTTTTTATTTGGTTTGTAAAAGTTGAGTTTTCACATCTTAGTGTAAACTGGTTGAAAAACTGTGTGAAGTAGAAATTGTTATTATTATTATTATTATTATTATTATTATTATTGGTGTGAGATTCATAATAAAGAAATGCCCAGCAGGAAGGAGGCTCTCTCAGCTGTGCCAAGTTTCAGTCCCCCAGCCAGGACCTAATGCCAGTCTGGATGGAGAAAGTTGTTGCATTCTTGAAACTTAAAAAATTAGATGTCTGCCACTTTGCTTTATGGGTTGTAAAATTCAGTTTAACCATAACCATTTATTTTCAAAGCACTGTAATGGAAACCTCTAATTACTCCGGGAAATCGCCACCAAAGCACTTAACTATGTCACATAAAAAATTGCCTCTAAACTTCCCAATGCTTTTATCTGTTTTGTTTAAACTTAGTGGATGCGCATAGAGGACTACACACTCACATGCAGCAGTGTTGTTTTACTCTGATTAATGGAAGCCAGAGATGATCTCTGATGTTGATTTCTTAATCTTTTTTCCCCCTGCTCCACAATCTTTATCCCCCATTTTTCTAAAATGGAATGAAATAGGCCTATGTCATTTTAGGATGACCTTTCATTTCATGGATTAGGAATGGAGATGAAATGTTTGGGTTCAAATAATAACTCCCAATTTAGGAACTAATCTTGGTACAACAAATTCTCATCATCCCCCCGAGAATATTCTCAGCAAACACAAAGAGTTCAGAAATGCATTCAAAGTATTTATATGTGTTTGTGTTCAGTCTGCACAAATGTATGGTAATACTGCAGGTTTTGAAATTATGATGTATTTTCACATATGAAGCGCTGCCACAGAAAATCAAAGCTAAGCAGGAATACAGAAACAAGATCGTTTTATGCCAGAAAAATGAGGTCATATAAGTAGGTTTTGAGATTGGCTGTGTATTCAATATAAATATTGATTTTGAGTTTCTGGAGGTCTCTCAAGTGTTCCATCAGTCTTTTTGGCATTTCACTACTTGACACTTACTGCAGATTCTAAGAATATCTCACTCAGAGTGACTCCTTTAGGATTCATCAAAACTACAATTACTATATGTGCTGCTGATATTTATTTATACACAGTGAGAGCAAGTCATTGCAGAAATCCAGCTTGGTTGGTAGAGGAGAGAAGTGGTAGGTGAAAGCTGGTATGTCCTTGGGGTTATCAGATGGGCACCTCCCATCGCAGATGTTATGCTGAATTAGGATCATAACACCTCTTGAAGGCTCAAATCTAACTTCTGGCACCAAAACCACCACACCTGCTCTCCACACAGTTTCTGTGGACTGTTCCTTTTACAAATTTGAGAGCTTGATTTTTAAAAAAATTCAGTTTAAAGATTATGTTACACACATTGACTGTATATTAAAGATGAACATAGCCACCTTAAAGTCAGCCTCTGGTATGTGGACAAGCGTTTCCATACCTCGATTTTGGCATTTGGCCATTGCCATATTGGTCTTTTAAAACCAGACCTGATTAGCGAGGGAGGATCTGACTGAAAACTCGTGAACACTATACACGCTGATGTGGTACACAAGGTAGCCTCACCATAAAACATACCGTGCTTTATCATCTATCTTCCGCTAAATTGTACCATAATTTACAAAATAAGAAAAAGAAGACTTAAAACTAGCGATTGAGACTGTAAATCAGTTAGGCAAATGATTACCAAGGTGACAGATCAAGTGAGAAGTTGAGTCATTTCCTCATAGACATCTAAACAATCCAACTTCTTTTTGCAAACAGAGGTATTTCCTCTTGTTGGCCATGAGAAAGCAAGCATGTTTGAGGTACTTCCACTTTGGTTTGACTTTTCAGACCATGAGGCTACATCCTTTACATACATGGTTACATAACTGAGTTAGCTAAGCTTTTGCTCTGCCGTCTCCCATCCAGAGTGTAATGTTTTGTACTCATTAGCCTTGCATTAGCATTTTTTAAACAAAGGCTTTCATACAAACATGCCAAATCCTTGACAAGATTCTGTGGCTTAGTAAGGCATGAAAGAAGCAAGCAGGCAAACTGATTGGTGTGTCAAGGAAAACAAAAGCATCACAGAATGCATTAGACTTGTATTTGTTCATGGTAAAGATACGCTTCTATTTTAGTTAATCTATGCATCTACACTTGCCACGTAACTGTTCGCATTACTTGCTCTATCCACTCCTAAACATAGAGCATATTTTTAGCCTCCAAGTCTATTTTGTAGCCTGTTACACGGCAGTGATTGTGTGTTGAGTTCTGAAGGCTGCCAAAACATAAATGACCTGCAGCTCAATACTGTTCTTGAACATCCTGTAGACACGTGTTGAGGAGTAGAGCTGCTGCTACTCTGTAAATGAGCTGCTTGTGCTACAGTTTCCGTGTAGACATGGTGTGATAAAAGCACCAACAAGCTCCATCTCTTCACACTTATGATAAACTACGAAAAGAAATTAGAAAGATGCATTTTTAGCCAGGCCAGCAGATTGGTATGGCAATTTGAGTCCAACTTTGGTCCAGATTGAAAATCTCAACAATTGTTTTAGGGATTGCCACTCTGTACCAACATTCATAATATTTAAAGGAAGAATCTTACTAGTTTAAAAATGAAATACTAGAAACTGTTTCTAGGACCCAAAAGCAGGAACACAGAGAGCAAAGTTTCAACCATTAGTTTATTGTAACAGTTTCTGAAGAAGGCGAAGCATCGGGGGTAGTGAGGAACATGGAGTGTTGTTGGACCGACTGGCTGAAGGAGACGGACAAGTCTGGAGCAGGAAGTGGATTCCGCAGTGCGTGGATTCATTGAAGGTCAGGCTGGTGACTTGAAGTTAGAATCTGAGGTGCAGGAGATAGCAATATTAAACTAAGCTAACAAGAAGGCAGAAAAGCTCGAACTTGTGGAAGAGTTAGCTATGGCAAAACTACTATTCAAGAAACCACTGATTTCATATAGGGTTTGTCCATCTTTATATGCAGTCAGTGATTTTGTGTTAGCACTAAGTTGGAAATTTTAGCATGGTAACACATGAGAATGGTCACTATTGCATCTGCTTAGCATTATTATATTACATTACTTTGAGCGTGTTAGCATTTACTTCAAGGCTTATAGAGTCATTAACACATTGCTGCATATTTTGTCTGGATTCTTCAAAGCCTCTGTTTAGCCTTTTCTATTTCGGAAAGGTTTTGAGTCATCATATGACACAAAAGTGCAAAATAGCTCAGTGAGGTTTACCATCTGAATTGAGTGGCACACTGGCATGATGAAATGCCATGTCATTTACTAGTATTTTAACCTCAGGGAAGCTAAAATAACACCAGGGAAACAGATTGTAAGAGTGATGCGCATGCTGGGTGAACAGTGCCTTGGAAAATATAATCTTGTGTGATTTAACCAGTCAAGAAGTGTTTCAGTTTAGGTACATTTTGCTATAACTCAGGGTTTCAACTAATTTTAACACATTATTCTAACCACACTCTGTTGTGCTGTTATCCTGCTGCAAGGTTCTTTTGCCACCTCTGTTCTCTGTCCAGAGTGTATAGCTCTGCTGTGTCACTGATACTGCTGCCATGGCTTTCTGTTTATGGTCACTTTACAGTCTATTTCCAGCCTGTCTTTCTCATCTGTCACACCTATCAGGTGGTCACAGCAGCTATCGAACAAATCCACTTAAAGCCTTCCACACTGATGTAATTATTTCTAGTGCTACTTTTGATGTCCCTGGGGTGGAGTTAGAGGAAAGTGAGGTTCGGTGGAAGCACATGCACTATTATTTAGTTTTTAACCTTTATTTAGCCTTGGATGTCATACTGAAAGTAGTGCTTTCACTCAAACATTTACACACATTTGCACATGGAGGCTGTCCAATGCAACCAGTTTGATCTGCTGGCTACTGAGTAGCTTTACTGGAACAAAAGGGTTAAAAGGGCTTGCTCAGAGCGACCTCACACATGGTAATGTCTGTGGGTTAATCACCATTCAGTAAACATTTAAACCAGCACTTATTTACACTCAAGTTAGTGATATTTGTTGCTTAAATAAGATTGTTCAGTCTTTAAAGGTAGTACTAGTTTATGTGCTGTATTTTGCAGCCGCAGTAACCACAGCCTCAAAGTTTGCCTTAATTTTTTGTCTTTTAATTAAATATATTATTGAGAGCTTTATGTAAAAGCATTAGTGGTTGTCAGGCTTAGCGCAATGGGCGTTTTAGTCAGATTACAGCTGGAGACATAATGTGTTCACAGTGAGATGGCACATTAAGGATTATGGTACGGCAGAGAGCTGTAAACAGATTGAAAGTTCAAGAACTTTCATGAAACAAACATGACCTTTACAGATGTGGAGGACTATAAGGGCATGGCAGCGACAGAAGGAGATAAAACTAAGAAGAAAACAAGTGTGATTGACCTTTAAAAAAACAAGGTAATCATCTAGAGAATGGATGACATGCACAGTTTATGAAACTGGGTTGACAGCATCCCAGTTCTCAGGTGTCAGTATAAACATGATATTATTTTTGTCATGTAGTGTTTTGCGGGTTAATAATTTAAGAGACGGATTAAATTATTCATTATTATTGAAGCATAATGTTTGCTTAAGTTTTCAAGATATTTATTCAGTTCTGCACAACATCCCAGATCTGTCACAGATGCTGGGCGAGGGCATGAGACCGATAACAGCATATTTCCATCACATAATATATTGTAAAATATCAGAAGTCAACACTGCTGCAGATAGATTTCTCAAGAGGTAAATGAATAAGGTTCATCAGGGAGAAAATTGATGTTGAAAGAGATTCCATGACTCACAAGTGGAGCACATCTATGGCTTGGATGTGTATAAAACTCACCCTGTTGAGTCATTAAAGCTAGTTATGAACTGTTTTCTGGTATAAAGAAGTCAAAGATATATCACTATATGCATAAGAAATGCATTTCCACACGCAACATCCGATCACCAAGCCTTAAATTACACCCACTGTTAGTAAAGCATATAACGGATTATATGCTTTGCTGCTGGTGGGTGGAAGCTAAAGATTACGCCATTGAGAAAAAAGAAGAGTGGATAATCAGTTATTGCAGGTTGAAATCAATTTACTCTTACACTCATTTTGTTTTGCTCGCAAGTGTAACATGGAAACATTTTGAATTTGCTACAGCTGTGATTCGTGCCTCAGACTGACCTCTCCTCCATAGCAATAGCTGCGAAGGATCATGGGTATTATAGCGTGTAGAGCCCAGCGTCGTGCCAAGCTGACAGACAAAACAGGATTTCTCAGAAACCAAGCTGATATGTTTAAAATTGATGGGCATGGCAGAAATCTGGAGGGTTGTTACGTTATCTGGGAGAATCCAATATTTTTATGTTAAGATTAAAGGGAAAAATTGAAATGGGAGTACAAGATGAGGAAAACACCCTTTCACTTCTCAACTGTATTTGTTTTCAAATATAACAGGGTACATAAATTAGTGTAGAATGAGACACAAACTTACATCTGTCCCGAGAACATGTGCACATTAAAAAGACATATGGCCTTTCAAATCTGACATTTTCAATCCTTTGTCTTGCTTGTGGATAATATGACATTAAACTGGGGAAAACCATAAATGATCTGACTGTCAGCCATACCTCATATTAAATGAAAAACAGTTGTGCCCTTAAAGAACTGGTGATATCATTAGAAGACTAGAAGCAGAAGCAAATAACTATCTTCACCTTTACTATGTCGTTAATGCAGAGGTCATTTCAATCAAACCGGCCGTAATTGCGTCTCTTGGTGAATTCCAAAGACTCCTCTGTAGCTTGGTAGATAGCTGAGCTGAGAGTTCCACATTTCACTGCTACTCTTCATAAGAGAGCACTCTTTGATGTTGTAGAGCTCCGCTGCAAGACAGCCTTTGAACCAGTGGGAAACTGCAGTGGATTAATGGATATTGCAGTCAAGTCTCTTGCTGGGGGCTTGCTTGTGCTATTGTGAGCAGACCATGCAGATCTTTGTTACTATCAACTTACCACAAGTCATGCCCTGCATATTGGCCCAGCCAGAGGGAATGCCATGGGATCTAATGTTTGTTTTTCAGATGTTGAAAAGGAGTTGCTACGTGACGTGGCTGTAGTGAGGGAGACTAAACAAGAAGACATAGTTATCTGTGTTTCAGACTCCATGACATGTAATTCCAGAGTCCATGTGGGTAATGGAGTTGTAACTCAGCTACTAAATAATATCCGTTCTTGACACAGTCTATTTCTTCTTTGTGTACAGCCAGGCCGTGTGCATGGATTTTGCTACCGTGCTGTGGAAAACTCTGAATCTAACCGTCACTTTGCATGAGTGTTCAACCACAAATTGGATGGCATAAGATAATTAATTACCCACTGTGATATGAAGACAGGCACACATGCACTGTCACACACACACACATAGATTGAGACAGTAGTAAAAATAGTTTCTTGTTTCCTCTGTCAGATTCCCCTACCAGGCCAGTGAACAAGCACTGTCCCACCTGTGAAGAACAATTAAATGACATGCAAGAGGAAGCCTAATAAGTGCCACTACAAAGCAGGAAAGCAAACTGTTGTATTCTGTGAGAATCTCAGAAATGTCTTCTGGCAAATGTGACGAAGAGCATACATTTACATATGTGTGTGTGTATATATATATATATGTATGTATGCATGTATACATATCTGCCATGTTTGGTTTTGGCACTTTTTGTGGGCCTTAAGCCTGCATGATTTGATATCAGTTAGAAATATTTTTGATCTCAAAATCAGTGATTGTTTTCATTTAGTTAAAGTCACGGAATTCATGTTCCACTGTAAATGCTGTGTTCAAAGATGTGCACTGCACTGGAGCAGCATGGGTTAAGTTTAATTTAGTGGTCAGGACCAGCTGTTTATCTCACGTGAACCAACTTTAAATCCGGCTTTAGGTACAGTGAGGTACAAGCCGTGGCACAAATTGAACTTGACTTTGTGTGGGTATGTATGTGTGTTCAGTAGGAGGCTTCTGCCAATCTCTGTTGTGTAATTTAAGTCCAATTTGGAAAATGGATGATTCAATCCTGCGTCTGCAGAGGGGCCAAAGAACAATCTCAAACAAGTGATTAATTATTTAACTTCATGTGCTCGTGTGCACTGTTTCTCTTGTATGTGTGTTGAAACTTTGTTTAAAAAGGAGACAATGACGTGCTCCACCTTAGCCTCACAGAGGGCAAGAGCTTATCCCAGCGTGCATTGGGCAGGCTGGCAGTCTATCACAAGGCTAAAACAGATTAACACCATCACAGTTGCATTCTCACCTCTGAGGAAACAGCTTCTTCATGCTGTGAGGCAACAGAGCAAGTCACTGACCCACCATGATGTTCCAAATTGTTTCAAATACAGTTTAATTAACACCTGTGCTGTAGCCTACTGACAGGAAACCAAATCATCCGTCCAAATCATCCTGGATTAACCTCACATATGTGTAATTGTTGAGCTGAAATGTGACATTTCCTATTGAGGCTGTGTAGTGCACTGCTATCGTACGGTGTGTGATGGTCATGTCCCCAGTAAACAGCCCTTGGATTTGCATCCATGCCACCACAGGCTAGGTGCCTTTCAGCCAAAACTGCAGTTTAATCCACCAACTCTGTCCTCTCAATTCCTGTGGAGGACAGCCAAATCCTTGTTTACCCCTAACCCTCATCTGTCACCACATTAAGCCTGTCTCTCAACACAAGCCCCGTCGCTGCCTGTAATTATAATATTAATATGATACCTTTTACTCTCACCATTAGATACCTAGCAATATCCCCACAGATGCTCCTCTCTACCACTGACACAAGTGGTTGTGTGATGAGTGCATTCAAAGTGCAGATGTTCTCTCATGCACACGCACACACACACACACACACACACACACACACACACACACCAAATGGATATTTATGCCAGCTTATCAGAGGAGACAGATAATGTTGATGTGAAGCCCTGACTGTCCCTCATTGACTCTTTAGTTCACTGTGCTCTTGCATGTTTATTTGCATTTTATGAGATTTTATTTTAAGGTTGGTTATTGTTCATTTATTAGGATACATACTAGCTGTGCCATCTGTAATTGCCTGGAGTCCACATTATGACCATTAAACATTTAACTAAATATAAGCATACAATAAACATGGCAACAAAAATACATTTTCCTGTCATACAATCAGCTGAGGAACTTCCACACATAATACATACATAAGAAATTTAAGACTAGCAGTCTTAAGTGTGCTAGCTCTATAACGCTGAGCTTAAACACTACATTTCTTTTAGCTAAACATAATACTAGCAGGGCAACATGCTCACAGTAATACTACCAATGCTATCGTTTAGCAGCTATAATGTTTAGCATTTTTTCCTTTTTAGTGCAGCATTTTAGCACCGCTAATGTGTACGGATTAGCATTAAACACAAAGTGCATCTAAGGCTAATGGTGATGGCATTGGTTGATGTCAGTTCATGGAGGTGTATGTTTAGAAATGTAAGTAGAAATTGGACAAATACAGTTTCTGAATTGATAATGGTGCCAGAGGAAAATTAGAAGATGAGGCAGCCTGGTGTCATGAAATAGTGTATAACATGCCATACTTTGAGTGACATGTTATACACTATAGATAGGATTTTTTGCATCATTGTAGTGTCATCATGTAGTCCTGATGAAATAAACCCTCCCCTTTACCTTAACTCTAACTTTAACCATTTCTTTCTAGATATAAGACACAAAATATGTCTATATGTGCATAAATATGCACTTTGGATAAGACTACACAAAGACTGTGTTGCTGTTTTTTGGTCTGATGCCCCAACTGGTAGGACAACATCATCCTATTCATAAATTACAAATCACTCACATTTGCCAATGTTCAAAGCCCAAAACACAATCAATATAGTTCACTTAAAGCAAAAGAAAGTAGACTTGAAGTGTGAGAGTGTGATGTGTTTATGAGAGCATAGTGCAAGTAGAAAGCAAGCCTTCATGCAGCCTATGGGGAAAGCTAGACTAGTTGAAATGAAAGTGTATCCTTTCAATCGAACATGATCGAGTTGGATGACTGAAAATTGTATCTGAAAAACATTAGACATAAAAACAACTTGGCTAGGTTTAGGGGAAAATCATAGTCTGAGTTCAAATAATGGTTTAGTTAGTGGTATGAGACTGTTGTAATAAAAGTGTAGTTAAGATTTGGGAATGATTTTGGTCATCCTCAACAATAACAACAGTAGCAAACAAATAACCAAAACTCCCAGATTGAAACTGGCGGGAAACAGCATTCTTCTGTGCTTAAGTGGGTGTTTTGTTGACCCATCCATCCCCCCAATCTCCTCCCAACTAGTTTTTGAGCACTTGCTAAAATCACTAACTTGAAATTGAGACTCCAAAACTCCACAATCCACCTTGCCGCTCGATTGCATGCAATGTTGCTAATACTGACTCTGAATAATCAATAGACTTATCTGTTCACGGGATAAAGTGTAACGACTTTATCTTCCTCAGACATTTCTCCCCACTGATTAGTCTCATTTAGCTACTGTGTCACATGAAGACCTTGGCATCATCACTCTTGGAAAGTTAAAACAAATGCCTTGGAACTCTGTCACTGCCGTCTGTGGAACAGATGCTGTTATTTGAGGAACAGCGCATATTGTAGCGCTTGCCTTAGAATTGAGCAGTAAAAATTTACATCCTGGTAATATTGGGGATTAATAGTCCACTGAATCTGCCTCTAAAGTAGACTACATAAGCTTTTGGCAATAAGCATTATAAACTGAGATGAATCTCGAGTCACAAATTGCTAGAGAGACGAGCCATAAAATGCATTACACTGAAAACTGTAGAGTGGACTTTGTAGACCTAAAGGCAGCAAGTCCAGTCTCCATTAAAGGTGGCAGTGAAATAAAACCTGACGTAATATGTGTACATGTGTAGTGTTATGGTTTAACCTTGTTGAGATCCATATGGTGCAACAAAATTCACCAGTAATGGAGACAATACGAGCACTGTATCAGCACCTGTTGAATACGTAGAATATATGCTTGTGTGACATCCTCTGGTGTTCTGCCTGCTGTATACTTCGTGTTTCCTCCTTCACCCCTAAACCAGTACGTTTAACACACCCATATGGACTTCACTGAGCTAAATTTAGGGAATTGTTGTGAAGGAGCTACAAACACTAATTGTATGTTGAGTCTAACTTGAGACTAAGACCAAGCAAAGACTTCCACATCAGCAACAGAGGATATGCCGCATATAATTAAGCCAAAAATAATTGATTCCCCATGCCAAGTTTTGTTTTTTATTGAATTTGATTTGATCAATGGATTTTTTCTGGCTGGAGGTGATGTAAACAAGTGACAAAACATGGCAAGTTAATGTTTTAAATATGTTATTTATACATTTTAAGAATATTGGTTTGTTTTGCTAAAAATGATATATCCAAAATTATTTATACCCCTTGAAATTATACCAATTTTTTGAGAAAATGCAAACTTCAATCTCATTCCAAATAGTGCTGGTGATTCTAATATATTTATGAGCATTTAAATTAGAGTCATAGCGATTCTGGATTTTTGAGGCTGATCGTAGGACTGATATTTAGGTAGTAAATAAATCTGATATTGTCTGGTTTGTATTGTGGCAGCTCACAAGAAGAAAAGGCTATAAAGCCATATCATATAAGTGCCAGTGGCCACAGGAATGATAATGAAGCCTTCCACCCGCAAAGACCCTGTTGCAAAAGACAAGTAGTGCAAAATCCCAATGGAGACATGCAGAAAGCTTACTACCAACATGCTCAAAATGACTAGGCCCTTTTGGAATGGGATCAAAGCTGCATTTTTACAATAAATGCAACTTTTTCAATGGGTATGAATAATTTTGGACATGGTAGTTTTAGTGAAAATGTAAAAACATTAATTAGAAATAATTAATATGTATTGCTAACATCTCTAACTCAATGTTTTACCGTCTCATGGAATTTGTTTTTGTCATTTCCATTTAGAAGGAACCTATTTGTCAAGTAGAAATTCACTATAAATCAAAATCTGGCATGGGTATAAATGATTTGTTGCTTAACTGCACTTGTTAATAAATATTTTGTATTCTCATGTAGTCCCATTCAGTCCCACTACTATTGCTTAGTAAATTCACATTCAGAACTTCTTTCATTGAATTGTGTGTGAGAGAGAGGGAGAGAGACCTCTCTGTGTAATTACTGCTCTTGTTTTCGGACTGCAGCCCATCTAGTGAGTCATGGCTTAAGGAATAATTTGTCACACCCCACTTGGAGTGTGGCTTCTTCTTCTTTTCATCTCTTTCTCTCTCTTCATCTTCCTATGCATCATGCACTGTGTGTGTGTCTTACTTTCTTACATCTATGTGATGTTGTTGTAATCTTTCAGTCAAGGATGCCACTAATTAGGAGCTAATTAACATTTCAAATGCTTTGGCACCAAACATTTAGCAGTTATGGTGCAACTCCTTACATGATCTGAAATTGCAGAGTACTCACAAAGGTTATCAAAATGGGTCTATTTCTGGTGATGCGCTTTAGTTAACAATTTAGTGGGGAGAAATGTTGTAGTGGAGACTGATGTTCTCCTGCTAGTGCTGCTCAAATAGGAAGAATACAGAAAATGGAGCAGAAAGCAGGAAGGATTGGTAAAGAAGCAGGACAGAGTGAAAGAGGTGACGCAAGCAGAGAGAAGGAGAGTGGAAGTCTGAGAAGAGCAAGAGAGCCAAAGTTGATAGAGAATGAAAAACTGATTACTTATTACCCCCTTGACTCTTAATCCAGTTTACAATAGTCGACTTCACCCAGGCAATTTTACTTCAAAGGTTTTGAGCCATGGCCAATTATGTTGCATCCAAGAGTTCCTTTTTCGAACTGAAAAAAAAAAAACGTAGTCAAAGAGAATACTAATTAATCAAGCCAAGTCAGAGCCAGAAAATAAATCTTTTAGCTAGTTAGCAAACCTGAATATGTGCCATTCAGCATCAGCAGTGAAAAGAACGGACAGATCCAGCCGGTTGAAAAATTCCCTGCATAGAATTACCACTGAAATCTTAAAGACTCATGCTCTTGCTTTGCTTCATTAGGACCATACAGTAGTTTTGCTTTTTCAATTTTCTTTTCTTCATCCCGTTCACAAAAAAATAAAAGATGCTTTTAGAAAACGGTTTGATAGTAAAGATGCTTGAATATGCAAAACATCCACTGTGGTCTTTTTAACACAGTTTTCCTTTCAGTTTCTGATTTCAATTTTATTTTACTCTTTAGCTGTGAATGTATATTAGTTTTGGTCAGCATGATTCTTGATAGCTCATTTTCTTCATGCATTTATAATTTTGCTGTGGTCAAATTTGCCTTTTAAGGGGTTTAGGCATCACCGTCTTTTTTGTGTACATTTAATATGGTTGCTGGTGTCATTGTTGTCCATCACTAGGTGAGCAGGAACGCCTGCGTTTACTTGCTCTCACACACAGTTAGCATATCTCTCTGGACAGTGGCCATCATCAACATCCAGTTAGAATTCCCGAACTGTGGCTGTATGAACAGAACCTCTATCTCTGTCAGTCCTGCTCACCTAGAATTAGCTGGAACTGAAGCTACCTGCGTTATGTCCTGCAGAGTAATGACTCATTCAGAATTTGAAACACAGACTTGTTTGTTAAATAGCATCACTGGGTATTGTCTGGTTTGGATTGAGACAAGAATCTGGAACTTCAGATACTGTTATTTTTCTTTAGCATGTTGACCGCCAACATTATTCCTGTGCAACATGATAGATAGCAAATTAAAAGCAGCCTTAACATACACAACACTTGATTTTGTTTCATTAACCTATTTGCGGGTATATGCGGATTTGCTGGCTTGCATAATTATGTGGTTTGTCTCTGCTGTGTTGTTGCCATTTCTTGCCTAATTCTCAGTGGACTGTAGTATAATTTAGTCCAAAAATGTGTTTCCTCTAAGAAACTGCTCAAGTCCTATTCATTGATAAAAGGTTTAAAGAGTTCATGTTAACATTTTTGGGGTTTTCTCTTTCCTTAAGTGTGTAGTAGCTTTTTATGATTGTAAAAGATCTAAAAACTTTGAAAGCCCAACATCTGCGCCAGTGATACTTATTCTCTGTCTCAGAATACATCCGTTTGAGGTCCAGGCTTTTTTTCTGTTACCACATCACCATGCAACACATTTTATATCTGACTAGCGTTTGGTTTGTCATGTCCTCAAGCCATAGACTATAAAGACAAATTAATCTTCCATGACGTCATCAATAGCTTTCCTGTAGAGCAGTTTTGAAGCTTAGTGTGGTGACTCCAGCCATTGCCCTCTTGGCAGTGCTGGACTCCTCCTAACTTCTGACTTACTCAAAAACTAGGAAAAAGGTGGAAAATGAGTGGAGATGAGGTGGGCCATACAAACGTCCCTAGGTAATGGTTTGTCCTATGATGACGACCACTTGTAACTCTAAGCAGCCACCATCTTAGTTATGCTGAACTTTAAACCTTAATACAATTTAAACAGGTAAGCTGTATAAACATTTGCTCCTACTGCACTTGTCAGGAGAGAGGAAATTAGCTACAGAGACCAAAGATGTTTTTGTCCCAGGATCGAAACATGTTTATTTCTACTCTAAAGTTGGACAATTTAAAATGGAGATCTACTGGGATTAACTCACTTTTGGAGCCAGCCTCAGGGGTCTATTCAAGGCACTGCAGTGTCTGACACTTTGGCATTTGCCTAATTTTTCAGCTTTTAGCTTCTTACTTCTGCTAAGGCTCTCTGGCTGTACTCATAGATCTTGGATTATGGTACATATCCAGTGTTAACTTGCCTTTGTTGAGCAAGTTGACCAACTAGAACAGACTTGGCTTTTAAGAGAGGGGGCTGCAAAGAGGCAGGAATTAAAATGGAGGGTTTCAGACAAAGGGTAAGAAGAGATGCTGCAGCAATTGAACATCAAGTAAATATATTCTAGTAGCCCCCCAAAATATATTCTAAACCTGTAAATGTGTGTTCTGTTTAGATGTATTTTTTTTCAAAACATACTTGTGAAAATCATCAATAAATTATTTTTAAAGTTTCAAAATAAATTAACAGAAAGAAAGAATAAGCAAGTCAGCAGTGCAGAACATTTGTGTTTATACTAATGGCTCTCATCTGTCACAGAAGCAATCAAACAATTCTAATAATTTACACAGTAATAATCTGGACAAGGCAGAATGAGACGAACAGTCACACACACATATTTATATGCATGTGCACATAAAGCCTAACATGTAAATTATCTTATCATTGGCCAATGTACTTTTCCTCTAAAGCCCCAACAGCTCCTTCTTTTCTTTGTCTCCCTGAAACTATTAATACTCTCACTGTGTTAATGGAGATTAATGAGTATGGACGACAAACAGACATGGAAGTGCAAAAGAAAAAACATCATGAGTGCTGGTGGAGGGGGTGCGGCACACTGTGAGCGAGAGGAAACAAGGACAGACTGAAAGATGGATAGATTTCATTAGGCGGGGGAAAAGGAAACACTAAGTTCTGAGGTGAAAAACACCTTCATACGCAAGCTGTTCTCCAAATAATTACAGTTCAGTGTCCCTTCTCTGTGTTGGAGGGGGGATCATCACATGGCAGAGTGTAGCGCTACTCTTACTACAAGAGGATGACAAAAAGTGTCTTTGCTGCACATAAAACTAGAGAAAAGGAACACAAGTAGCCAAAAGGTAAAGCATTTCCTGGAACTGCATTGTTCACAGTTAACAAAAGCTGGTTGTTTGGGGCTGTTAAAGCATCTCAGACTCTGTCAAGTGGCTAAGAACAAACAGAATCTCCTGCAGGCTGGACAACGTCAGACCGGTGGAAACAGTGTTTGAGTGACGGGGCCCAGGATCGTGTGCTCAGCGAGCAGCTTTGGGGACACATGAGAGGATGGAGCCGTGGTTATATAAGTAGAGCTGTGGAAGATTGGGGCATCCATGCCTGAGTCCAGGCCACAGCCAGGAGAAGAGAGACGGAGAGACAGACAGTGTTTTGTGTGGGTGGGGGATGGGCGGTGGTAGTTGAGGGGGTACAGCAGAGAACATTCCAGGAAACTCAGAGGCATAATCTTCTTATCCATGGCAGATTGGTTCAATGTGCACGTGCATGTGTGTGTGTGTGTGCAAGAGAGGAGATATGTTTGTGCATGAGGGGTTTGTTTGTCCTCCTTCATGTCACTGCCACTCCTCTTCTTCTTCTTCGTCCTTCACTTCCTTCCTCTCCTCCCATGTATTTGTCACTAACCTTCTCCGCCCTTCCATACATACATTCGCTCCATTTCATCACACACCAGCCCAAGATCCGCTCATCTGCTTTTCATCCTCATTAGTGCCTCTTTTCCTCTGTGTCGGTTTGTTCTTTCCCTGCGATCAGAAGATGAAAGTGACCCCATGTAGAAGGCAGAACGAAGGGAGGTTTCTCACTGAGACTGCTGGTGTTCCTCTGCCCCTGGCCATGGTGGGGATTCGTGTGAGAAGGGGGTGGTTGGATGGCGGAAGGGTGGGAGGGGGGGTGGAGGAGGTGGGGTGCTGTGGACCAGATTCTGCTGATTGTAGGAAATTATACCCTCTAATTTCACCTGCAACTCCAAGAGACAAAGGCCTTAGGGAGAGAATAGGATAAGGAAGTATTTCACAGAGTGATAAGAAGAAAACAGAGAGCGAGAGGGAGGGATGAAAGAGGGAGAGTAGATGGACATAGGGGGCATGGGAGAGGATGTAACACTAGAACAAGGTTTGGTCTGAAGCCAGTCAGGGAAGACAGAGAAAGAGGACAGAAAGAGGAGAGGCAGTCACTGAAAAGAAAAGTGGTTCTGCTAAACCAAACCATGTCCTTAAGGATCACCCATCCAGCTTTAGCACACGTGCACGCACAGGAGCACGCACACACATATCTGTGTATGTGCTCACAACACTTTTTTGCCCACCTATACCCCCACTTTTCATCTTAACACCTTACTAAAGCACCATTTGCCTTGCCGGTCCCTGTGTATCCTCCCATCTTCCTTTTCGATCCTGGTTTCCCTCTCCTCCTTGATAGTCTTACTCACAGACCGTGACTATCTCCCACTGACAGAGCCGCTCCAGGATTAGAGAAAGATGAAGAAAGCCAAGCGCAGTCAGCCAGCACCGCCTGCTGTACACGAAACGCAACTGACTCACAGGTCTGCTGCATCCTTGAAAAACACAGCAAGGACATTTCTTGATCCACTCACTAGCTTCTTCATTCATTCACCGATGGTTTAACCATAAATTCTGACTGCATGCCTGAGATGATGTGCAGAAGATTATAAAGAAGAGGGAAGTCTAATACTATTTCCAAGTAATTTCTGTCATTCTATATTGACAGCATCCACTGTGCATAACAAACTATATCTATACTGAACATCTGTAATTTGATAAACCTCAGTATTATTCTGTATTTTGAAATGCCAACATCTGCGTGTGAAGCCCTGAAGGTGACACAAGTTGCCCAGCTTTGAATTGTTACCTGCTGATATTATGTCGTGTTATCCTTTTCAATGTAAGCAAAATTATGTCTGAAGGATTTAACACCTCAAAGCTGTTCGGCAGAGGGAGTAATTAGATGCAGAGGTGAAACAGCTAGTCGATAAATTGATTAGTTGGTCAACAGAAAATAAATTGGCAACTATTCTCTTAATCAGTTTACTGTTTGTGTCACTTTCCCCTCACAAACATTTGCTGCTTTTCTCATTTTCATAGCTTTATAAATTTAAACGCTTTAGATTTTGGACTCTTAGATGCACAAAGTGAGCATTAGGAGTGTATCACCCTAGGCTGTGTAATGTTGTGATCGCTATTTTCTGTCATTTTCTCAACCAGATTACTGATCAGTAATGAAAATAATCATTAGCATTTTTGTTAGAAGAAGACACATAAAGGGCAAATGGCCACTGTAGCATAGCACCACTTAATCCCCTTCTGAATTAACTGAGTGAAAACAGAATATTTTAATCAAATGTGTCATCTACTTTACTAAATACATGAATGACCCACATGGCCCATTTCCCATCTGTATTATGTTAAAACAGCCATTAAATGTAACACATTCTCTTCCAGGAGCATCATATTGTAATGTAATTTCAGTATTTAATCCAGTCAGAATGGTTTTCGACTGATTTGAAAGGTCTTTGGCAAATTTGGATACGATGACGAAACTGGGACACGGCAGCACACGCTGTACCCTCTGCGTTTCACATTTCTGATTCCAGCAGCAGCCTCAAGTCGTGCTCCTCGAAACTAGACAGTTAGACAGCATTTTTCTTGTCTTCAAAGATTGATACAGCGGAGTCTTCTCTCCAATTTTTAATGCTCTCTGAGATCCCTTGAATGATGCTCAACCCCAGAGATCCCTGTCATTTTGGAGTATGGAGCTTTTCATGTGGCATGCGCTGCACATAAAGTGTGAAAACATACTGGCACAAATAGTCAAACATTTACTATTGCTCCTTTTTTTTATTGCAGTGTCCTTGCTGGACCTCTGTTATTAGTCGGGGAGTCTGTGGGAGTGAACATTGTGAGCCAGTGCTAAGTAATTCAGAGAGGGGAGAGTGTTTGAGGGTAGACAGAGAATGAGGAGCTGAACGACAGAGTGAGCTTGGCAAAGCTACAGCGTTTTACTGCAGAGGTTTTAAATCCTTTAACATGATTTCCCTCATCCTATTAAAGACATAGCTATGGATAGGGAGACTGTAAAGTGTTACGTACAGGAGGGAGGGGGACTGAGTGAGAAGCAGAGAAAAGGAAAGCGAGAGGGAGAGAGATTAAACGGGTGTTAAATATAGGGAACAAATCATCATTCCAGCCTCATCTCTATCTGCAATCAGGCTCCTAAATGTTCTCGCTATTATGTCTTATAGATTGGGCTGAATGACCTTTAATTATTTGCCCTTCTCAAGTATCATTTATTTTCTTCACACAGACGTCAAAGTAAATCCCTCTCCCTGATAAGGTTTAGACATGTCAGAATGTGTCTTTAAGGTTTTTGTCAAGTCACATGAGTTCTGATTCTATGTCAGCATTAGTGGGTGTAACGACAGCTCTGTAGAAGCTCATGTATGTGGATGACAACATGTTAATATGTGTGTTGCTTTGGATAGGAACAGCATAATACCAAAAAAGGAGCTTGAATTAGTGTCAGCTGCATTAGAAGACTGTCATAGAAATTTCACACTTTTAGTTCATGGCCATCTGTTTCAAGGACTCAAAACAGGGGTGGCATATATATTGTAATATTGTCATTTTTGGTGTGTTCAAATGCATGTTTTTCATGACTGTCACTGTATATTATGGTTATGAGGTATAGGGGGAATGAATCATGTACACTGATCAGCCACAACATTAAAACCCGCTTAGATGTGAAGTATCTGACAATGGTAATGTTTATACAGTGCAATGTTCTGCCTTTTCAAAATACACTGGCTACTGTAGAAGCAGAGAGGAATTGATATACTCCATAGGCTTGCTGTGTCATATAGAACGCCATGTTATTGAAATTGTATTGTAATAGAAATAAATAAATGCCATAATAAACATATATATGACTCACTTGTCAGCTGACAATAAAAGAAACATTTCAGCTTTGAAAATAACAATACAAAAGAGAAATACTTTAATGTGAAATGATACCTGTACACAAATCTTGCCATCATGATCTTTGTATAGCGATTTACTGTGACATTTGCAATCAAAAAAATTACAACTCTGTTGCTGTTGTGCATGAATAAAGCCAGCACAGTCGTGCACATGCAACAGGTGCAATTAGTTGGTCTCGTGAGTCAGGGTCACGCAGGATGTCTTGTGATCAACATCAATATCTGCCTCTGTAACCACTTGCAGGTACGATTTGCAGTTTCACCATGGACATGCGAAAGTCAAGGATCCATCACTAGTGACAAGTGTTGGGTCTACAGCTATGACCTAGAGACCAAGGAGCAGTCTTTGCCTGCAGTCTCTTAAAGGAAAGAAGACGCATCAAGAACATGTTTTTCAGGGTAAGACTGTCAACACAAAGTTCTACTACATTAATGTCCTATTATAGGGGCAGCATTCTGCACAAACATTTGACGGCAAGTGGGTGTTCTATAATGACAAGGCGACACAATGTGCACGTCAAAAAATGCAAGTGTTTTGCCCTCGCATTGCTCCCCACCCACTCTGTGTTCAAATTTGGCAGAATGGGACTTTTTCCTCATCAACAAAATGATATTCAAGTTAAATGGTCACTGTTTTGACGCAGTGAAGGCAATCTAGTGCACATCCCAAATGGTACTTGGCATGTTTACAGAACAGCAAAGGGCAGCAGGAGCGCAGGAAGCAGTGTGTTGCTGCACAAGATGATGGGTCTTTGCTTTTTATAAAGACACTCTGGAATTGTGGTCACACTTTGTGTATTTATCTAGCGAATTAGGATATTTATTTATATCACTCTGAGATAGTATGAGAAACTCCCGTTGTTTGAACACGACCACACAAACTGATTCCTAGATGAGTCACTTTTCCATGGACAGTGATAAACATTGCCATAGCTACATCCTCTCTCAGTACCTGGATATCAGTACCTGCCTGACACTGCCAAAAGAGTTAGTGATATAAATCTGTTTCACACTAACAGCATCTTTCGCCTCCTCTTTAAACTGGCCTCAGCGGTTATAGAGCCATAATTCACTTAGGTCTATGACAGGTGGAAGGAGAAATAGTTCCTATCAGCAGGGTACAATATAGACTCCATGCTGGTTGTAGTGTATTTACTTTCTTCTGTAACCTCTGTTGATGATAAAATATAGATTTACCACAAATTACTTAGTTTAAATATCAATCTTTAATCTTGAATTATTGACTCCTAGGACAGAAATGTTGGAATTGGAAGCATCGTTATTTCGATATCGATCCACCAACCACTACTATAGGACTTTAGTCCTCCCACCGCCCATATGCAGTTTACATTTCAGTGCAGATTTGCTATTCAGAATTCTTAATAATTTCTAGTGCATGGGATTGTTGATGTCAGAGGTTAACAAAAAGGCCTTCACATTTCTAGCTGCTAAAATTTATAGTTGCAGGATGAAGTTGACAGCCATATAGATACAGGAAAAACACTGTTGTTATGCTGCTGTGTAGAGCTGCGTAGTCCTGCTATTGGAAGTACTAGATTACCATCATTATAGTCAAACATTTCCCTTTTAATGCTAGCTAAAAACTGTGTTCAGGATGATGATTTGGCAAATGTAACACTACCTTCGCATATGTAGTACATTGGGTGGCAATTCTACACAGTTGGTGTGTTAGATGTGAACAAGACCCACACTTAATCACCCAAACTCTAGCTAACTCACGTAGCTTGCTAATGATATGCCTTTAGGTCTTACACTGGGTTTGTACTCGAGCACACAAACACACAGTTGCACTTTTGCTCCTATATCTTTGGCTTTGAAGAAGCTGAATGCAGATTATAATTGGACACTAATGCAGGAGAGTGAAAAATTCATGATAACGCAGCTTTTGTGATTGTAAATTAACAATTTAAATCATTACAGTATATTTAAAAATAGTGGGCTTGCCTGTGATATTGCAGTGTGTGTCATTAAGCTATTTGTTTATGCTTTCATCCGTTAGTTTCCTACCTTGAAATGCCTTTCTAATACTTTCCCTAACCAAACATTACCTTGCGTTAGCGACATTACTTGGACAGTTACCTTAATGCTATGACGGTGTCAACAGAAAATAAGATCATTAATTGATGGTTATAGAAAACAAATATTGTAAAACGCTGAAAGAGGACAGCTAATGACTGATTGATGCATTGGTAACAAAGCAAATATGCAATCTCTGCAGCCCATAGGACACTTTTCATGCTCTTCTGTTTGATTACGCATCTACTTAGAGCGAAGGAAGTGAGGTAGACTAAATCGTTAAAATCTCTCAGTGTCACCTCTGTATTTCACAACCATGTAAAACATGAAGCTCTGAAGTTCTTCTGTGACCTCTCTGACCTCTGTGGCAGTTCATATTTTTCATTCTGTCTATAAGATTGAGGACCTCAGCATCATCACTGTATCTTTCCTGTGGCAATGCAGCTGCTAAGTTAATGAGGATGGGCTCTACAAATTTAAGGAGTCATTAAATCGGTATTTTAACTATGCAGTTTTATGAATCCTTTAACTCCTTTTAGCTTGTTGATTTGTAACTTGATGGTTTGCTTTTTACGAGGTATCCTGAGTTTTACGAAGCGTATCTGGCCAGCTTGAGGACACTGCTACCTTCCGTTCACTGATTACCCACCTAAAGGAAGGTAAAATAAAACATGAAGGGATTTGTAACAAGTCAGTGAGGTTAGGACAGTTTTAACTGTTAACATTTTTTGATATTCCTGAAAATGTTTTTCTTGGCAATATCTGGAAGTGTAGCTGTCTAAGGGGTGTCATTATGGCAGGTAGCTGAATTACCGAGACGAATTACTGGCTCATTACTGCACGATCACTGTTTTTATGACATATAACAGTGTAAAAGTCTAACAGTGTATACAGTTCATACTAAAGACCTTCAAACGTTACAGAAAAAGTTTGTTTTCTTTGAATATTTTGCAGGCCCTTCAGACAAATGCATACACATAGTTGGAAACAATATCAGTGCTGCTTTGATGTCAAGAAATGCAACAGCTGCATGTATCCAGCAGAGTGAGCTGTTCTCCAACAACTGAACTCTGGATAATGCGTCATCGCCTTTCGGATGCGTCTAAGGACTTGATCCAGTGGCGTGGCTTAGTCTGTTGCCTTGATGCATATTTTTTTACCGTTAGTTACAGCAGCAACCTTGTCTTCTATTAATGACTGTTTTTATGCTGGTTGACTGAGTGCATATATGTTTTTTTTCAGGCTATACAGTACATATTGAGACTGAAGCCTTCAACTCAGTACATTCGTTGTGTTTCCATGTCAGAGGCAGGTTTATTTATATGATTGTTGTCCAACGACATGGTAGGTTTAAGTCAAGGTAATGTAAGCTGATGTTTGATATGAATATTTTACCACTGTGTATTATAACTATACTGACCCTGAGGAAGAATGTTCGCTTTTGACATCATTTTTTGGAGCAATATTGAGGTGCAATTCGTCGATTTTTCCAGTCATATACCACCTCTTGCTGCCTGTCAAATCCAACAACCCAGGAGCACAGGAGCAGCATGTACAACCGTGATTTACAGGAGAAAACAATATGCTTTTATCCCAGCTGAATGCAAGCCAAGCCAGGCAACAGTTTAATTCAGCGCTGGAAAGTTTCACTATTCTCCAATGAAAATCTGAACTTGGTGATGCAATCGAGACACAACAAAAAAAAAACCTCACTCCCACTCACAGACAGTCCCTGACAGAAAAGCTCCAGCAGCAGTCTGGTCGGATGCTGCTTTGTTGTTGCTGTTAATAATACTCAGTAAGCAGATGATTCTCCTGCAGCTGTTGGCTCCTTTTAATCTCCTCCCTGACCTATGATAAGTGGTCAGAGCTCCAGGGACCTCGGCACCTACAGTATCTCCCCTCTTATTTGAACATGACAGCTGAGGTCTGCCCTCTGCACAAGACTGTAGAGAAAAGGTTTCCCTCTGAACTGACCCACAGCTAGAAGTTGTGGTTAATAGTCCCTTTTTCATGTGTCACAATACGGCTTTTCTGACCTTACATCATTATTGTTTTGGGGGCATGTTAGACACAGTTATGTCTTTCTATTATCTATCAGCTCTCAAGCTTCATGAATAATCAGGAAGAAAGACACATTGGATTGGGATGTAAAGCAAATTTCTGACGCAATCTTGCGTCTCAAACCTCTTGCAGTTATTGGGATATTTTTTCCGTGCTGAATGGCTGATTTTCAATTTAATTTTCCTGGAATGATAGATATTTTTTGTATATTTTTAATCCCCTTTGGTGAATATGACGTTTAAAACACATGTAAATGAAAGGATTGACTAACAGGGTCAACTTAACTAAAGCAATGTGACATAAATGATTAAACTGGTGTAAATCTTGTATTTTCACAATCTAGTTAAATAAAGCTAAAATAAGGGGTGTAATGTTTAAGAACTGCATGGGTAATTAAAGCTACTCAACTGAGACAATGCAAAATAGCAGTTGTTTCTGTACATGCACTGATCAGCCACAGCATTATAAACCATCTGCCTGATATTGTATAGTTCACCCTTGTGTCATTAAAACAGCTTTGACCTGTCAGGCCATGGACACTGTGGGGTCCTGTGGTGTCTGGCATTTGGACGGGCCTCCGTGTGTTTGGCTTGTGCTGGTGCATCCCATGATGCTTGATTGGATTAGGATCTGGGGAGTTTTCAGCACCTTGAGCTCTTTGTCATGTTCATGGAGCTGTTAATGAGTAGTTTTAACACTGCGGTGGGGCGCACTGCCTAGCTGGAGGAGGCCGCTGGTGTTGGGGAGTGCCAGAGAATGGCAGGTTGGATGGTAAAAAGTAGCATCCAAATGAATGTCAGGACCCAAGGCTTACCAGCAGAACATTGCATTTGGTGATCTGTGTTATTCACTTTATCTGTCAGTGGTTTTAATGTTGTGACTAATTAGTTTAACAGTAAAACTAAAGCAAACAATAAGTTTCTGTTAAGATTTTTAAAAAAATTATGATAGCAATTCCAGGATGTAACACTTATTTTTGTACTCTGATACATGTGATTAACGTGTCGACAAGCTAAATCAAGTGAGTATATCTCTCTCTTTGTTTTTACAGATGAATTGATGTCTACATCTTTTCACAGTTGAATTACATCTTTACGCAACGTGACTACATCTTTCTTAGTTCAGTAAAACTGTATATCTCCACGGTTCACTCCACAGCTGCACATTATTTATTCACACTTAGTTAACAGGAATGATCACAGTTTCATAGAAAACAGTGGAATTAAGTTCAGGCAACATTTGTCTGAAAGGGACTGTGTCACTTTTGAAGAAAGTTTAAAAGTACAATATTGGGAAGTTTGACAATGAATTACAGGTAACTGTGTAGTTCTTCTGCATTGCTTTATAAATCCAATCAAACTAATGGCTATTATAATTGTCTCCAGTGTGTATTTGTCTATCCATCTACCCATCCATCCATTTCCTGCTGCATATCTATATTTGGTTATTGGCCCAGACGTCTTTCTCATCAGTCACGTCTCTCTTTTGCTGGGCATCCTGGCTCATTCCCAGGCCAAATGGGATATTTCATCCCACTAGTGTGTTGTAATTCTTCCTCCGAATCTCCTTCCGGTTTCCCATAAGACCTGAAGGCGGGTGTCCTGGAGGCCAGCTTCATCAGATGGTTGAACCACCTCAACAGGCTTCATTCAATATAAAGATGTTACTTTGAGCTCTTCTTGTGTGTCTGAGCTCTTTCATTTTGTTCTTTGCCCTGTGAAAGGAGCTTGTTTTTATGCTTGTTTCATTTTTCAGTCACTACAAACAGCTCATGACAATAGGTGAGAGCTGTAGACGCAGCTTGTAAACTGAGTGTTACCTTCAGGCTCACCTCCTCCTATTGTACCACAAACCAGTACCGACTGCATCATTGATAGTATCACACCGCATACATTGTACGTGACAAGAGTGACTAATGAATCTACAGATGATAATCAGCTGACTCTGAAGTTCCCTTCAGTTCTACAGCACTTGTTAGCATCTTTCAGCTTATTGTTTTGGAGCTTTTCTGTCAATATTGTGTCCCGCAAATTAAATTCATAGACAACTAAACTGCATTCAAATTAATGTTTTGAAGGAAACATAATGAGACAAATTGATTTTCTCACCAAAAGGTACAAACGTGAACTTGTAGGAAATGCTTCCAGAGAGCCACAAGTTTGTACAAGTATAAAGGAGGAGAAGCTGGAGGCATAAGTTAGATCTAGGCACCACAACTATATGCTTAGATTTAGGGAAGTACGACAGTTTTGCGGAGACTTTCTCAACAGTAACTGCATGTTTGAAGCTTGGTTAAGTTTTGACATGAAAACTATGTAGTTGGGTTTTAGAAAATATTAGGATGTGGTTGAAATACAACCTTTTCACAATATGTTTGAAGCTTCCATTTTTATGTCTATGAGTCCCACCTACCCTATTTAATATATAATTTACACCAATCAGCCACAACATTAAAACCACTGACAGGTGAAGTACATAACATTGATCATATTGGTACTGTGTGCTGTTCTGCTGGAAAACCTTGGATTTTAACATCCATGTTGATGAGACTTAGACACCCAAATAAACATTGTCCCACAACAAACACACTCCCTCATGCAAATGGAAATCCCAAATGTCACTGGCCTACCACTGCAGGAAAATGCATCCCACCACATGGAAAAAACATCAAACAATCAGGAACATGTTGAGGAACATGAAAATGGACCGACATGTTGATTTGACCTCCTAACTTCCTACACCCCATTGTGATCAAGCATCAACAGGAAGCAGTGGAACAAGTTTAAATGACAGAGGCCCCACTGCACAAGGCAGAGTACCCAAAGGATCCAGTGGCAACGTCCTGTTTCCAGACCCCATAGGACACCCTGAGAGGTCCTCTTGTCCATGCCCAATGGTTCAGAGCATTTTTGACGACATAAGGGGACCAACACAATATTAGGCAGGTGGTCATAATGTTATGCCTGATCGGTGTACATGATTCGATGGCTGAAAAGGAGTAAATGTAAAGCAATAAAATAAATGGCAAAACTGTGTTGATTAGAAATGTATTTGTGATGTGTCACAAACAAATATTATCTTTGGGTAACCTACAATAAGATAAGCCTTAATTCATCTGACAGTGAGGAAATCTACTTGAGAATGTAGTTGTAGTTGTGTAGGAACATCGTTTTTGAGATTCACTGCTGCTCCTGTTGAGGTGCACTCTATGAAGCGGCTGTGGCTCAGGTGGTAAAACGGGTTTCCCCAGTAACTGCAAGGTTGATGGTTTAATCAGCTCCTCCTGTCCACATGTCAAAGTGTTCTTGGGCCCAAAGTTACTCCCAGTGACAGACGAGAACCTTGGTGTGTGGACGGCTGAATGTGAGGCAAAAATTGTAAAACACTTTGTAAACCGCTATGGTAAAAGAGTGCTATATGAGTGCCGTCGCTTTACCACTCTCACCCCTATCATCAGCATTGTTTCCAGATGCAGCAGGCAGCTGTTTTATTCAAAAACCGCTTTAAAACCTCACTGCACGCTGCCTGTCCAGCACCAGATGACAAACAGGGAAAACACTGAACAGCCAAAGGGTCCAGATATTTCCCTGAGGAGCTGGTGGAGAACAAAATGGAGCTTGATAGAGTGTAATTATTGGACTTAGATTTATCAGACTGCTAACATGAGTGATGGCTGTAGCAGTTGTCTGTTAAGCTTGTTTTTGCTGCCTCCACGTGGCCAAATGAGGCTGAAGTGAAAGTTTTACCAATTGAACGCTGAAGATCATTATTGTGAAATGAGTAGCAAACAAGGAACACTGATAGATTGACAGAAATGTATAAAGGAAGTGTGGATATCCAACCAGATTTTAATAGTGCGGGTTAAGCAGCGTTATTGTATTTTTTTGAATGCGTTTTAGGATGCCTGGCGCCAAAAGTAAATAAATAAATAACAACAAAAACAACAATCTGACGTCAGCCCGGTGCGGATCCTCTCCTAAACAACAATCAAAGCAAACCCCCGTGTTTCAAATGCAGATTTTGTTTTTCACATGACGATTCCAGCAGAGAGGGCTCCGGCTCATTGAATTATGCGTCGCGCCTCCTCGTCATGACAACTAGCTGTGAGATTGGAATATTGCAAGTGGTGTCCTATAAGCGAGAGAGTCGATGAGACCGCACTGAGGGAGAGAGAGAGAAGGGGGGGAGAGAGAGGGTGAGGAGAGAGAGAGGCAGTGGAAGCCGTGGGATCTTCTTCAGTGCAGGCATCGGGATTCAAAAGCATCCCTATCACTGCATCAGCCGTATATTTACAGCATTTATGGCTGCTGTTGCCAAACCATGAAGGCTAAACGGAAGATCCCTGCGCTGTTCCTCAGCCTCTGTTTGCTGCTCACAGCATCAGATACCAAGTGAGAGCAGCACGCAAGCGCGTAAAGAAGAGATTGGACACCTGATTTCGTGGGGTGTCTTTAGAGCGCTGTTTCACATTTTAAGTCAAACAACCCGTGTGTTTTTTTTTTTATTTTAAAAAACAAGCCCTGGCACACCGTGGAATATTCTCAGCATGGACAAATGGGGAAAAGAGGACAGATCCCTGCGTTGACTTTTGAAGCAACGCGCACAGTCTTGACGCTATAGCGTTACGCATTTATTTTACTGAGTGTTTTTTTTCTCTCTCCTCTGTTTTAATTCCACTCGCTGCTGCATCTCAGCCCTCTTAAAAGTCAAATATCTGTGGATAAGGAACAGAGCAGGGTGTTGTCAGAGAGGGATGAGAGGAGGAGGGGGCAGTATGAGGTGTGCTTTTTTTGGAAAAGCCGGAGAAAGACGGACACCGAGAAGGTGTACTGATGTGCGAGAGCCTGCGACGCGTTGCCCTCCTGAGAAATAATTTGCGATCCGACAAGAAATGGCCTAGTTGAGAAACAAAAATTTCAAAAAAGATCATCGACACGCCGACGGAGGACAGAAAAAGAAGAATCGTGTTCAGATGGACGGGCCATCATCATCGTCATCATCTTAATTCCGGTGCTTGCATCGCGTCTTTTAGGTAAGCCATATGTTCAGCACCACCACCTAAACGTGACTCGAGATTTTCTGTCCATCATGGGCTTGATGTGTGCGCAATATGTACGCTTTGGTGACTTCGCACATTGCGCACGGTGCCCATCTTGACGCACTGTCACAATTGGGGAACGGGATTTCAATGTAAATCCTCGTGCCACTTTGTTGCTATAGCACATATTTTCTTCCTTTCAGCCGGGAGCCTTCGATTGGCCTTGCCTGTTGATAAGCTATCACATCTTAACACGATCAGTCTACTTAACATCAGTACAACCGTGCTGCTAACGAGAACATATTAGTGTGATTTAATTGGAATCAGCTCATCATGTAGAGCGTCAATCAGACTGGCTGCTCCTCTCTATGGGGCTCCCATCTCCTCTGCCTGTGAAGGTATAGATTGTTTTGATAATTCCCTTTTATTACACTTATTGATGACAGCCTAATTAGAGGCACATGCTTGTGTGCTGCAATATAACTAATCTCAAGCAGAGTGTGTGACAGGCCTTGAACTCAGAAGATGTCCTCTCTAATGAACAAACTCACAACAGCTCGCAGACACACGCACAAACACACACACACACACACACACACACACACAGCCACACAAAGCCCGTGTCCTAGAAGATGCAGATAGGATTGTGAATTAAATGCACACACTCTGATGATCCAGGGAAGGCTCGATTAATATTCAGCGGTGGTTGGGCAGTGCTCAGTTAATGGCAGACAACAGGACCTCTGTTCTGACAGGTCATGGATGAGAAATGGTATATTTTCATTTTTAGGGAATGAGTGTGTGTTTTTATTTGCTCTCACGCGTAGATACGGTGCCTGTAGCTATGGAGAAGTGACATTTAAAATCCATCAGAAAACCAATAAAGTGTTTTGGTGGAGTTTTGCAGAATTTTGCATTACTCTTGTTGGTGTACTGTCGAAATAGATGTGATTGCTTTCTTAGGCCGGCGTCACGTCAGCCTGCTTACTGGCATTTGGGCACTTTTTCAGTACAACAGAACATTGACTTGTATGCACTTCATATGTGCTGTACATTTGTTTGAGATTTGTGCGTTTTCAATCCAAATTATTTGATTAAAAATCAGAGAAAAATGCAATTTCCTGAGACCTAATAGCTACCAGAATTTGGCAGAAATACAGCAAGAACCCCACATTTACATGCCTCATGGGAGCACTTGAAACCTTCATTCCTTCCAAGCTAATCATTTGATTAGCTATTTCAGAAATTGATCTCCTTTGTCTCTAGTTACTCACGAGCAATTGGGCCTAGAACATTTGGTGGTAAATTTAGTGCAGTGGCATCAACCAAACACCAGTTTATTACATGTGCTTCAACTTTTAAAGCTGGTTCTCCTGCTATTTTTCTAATCTCCAAGAAGAAGCTACTGTGATTGCTACCATTCCCAGAGCACAGCATCCAATAAACTACAGTAAAGGGCCAATAAAGCTAATATTGTGGCGAGCACAGTGTCAGATGGTTTCCAGAGAGAAAACAGAAGTGAAGATAAATGGGAAGAATAAGAACGAGTGGCTGTTTAATGGATTGGATGACAACATAAGGTGGGGACTTACAATCCAGAACAAAATGTGACGAGTCTTAATGTTTAATGAAGTATGTTTGGGGTGATATGTGGGCGGGTAAGGTGAAGTGTCCAAAAGTGTTCAATGTGATATTCTCTGTGTCATTAAACCAGAGCTTTGAGGACTGATATCCAGATGTTGGATTTCTTATGTAGTTGTTTTGAGAAGGACCGGCTTATCACATATCAAGGTGCAGCAGTTAAAAGGAATAATCAGACTATGTCTTTGATGTTGCATTGTGTGTGTATTGTTGTTTTTGGTTAATTTAATGTTGAATGGATTTTTGAACATTTTATTGCTCTAAGCTTGGGCTGCCCCCAACTGAAGACTTTCTTATTCCCCATGAGTTGTTAATTCAGCCAGTTTCTCAACCGGTCTGTGCAAATCTTCGTAAATATATGTTTAGATTTTTTAAATGAGTCTGAGAGCTGAAAGAGAACAGTATAAGTTACATCATTATTATTGTTCTACATTACAGAGAAAAACACAAACACAGGTTCTAATGACCCTTTAAAATACAATTATTACATGTGCATGCATTAAACGAGTCTCAGCAACACTGACAAAAAAAGTTGAATCATATAGTGCCCCTCAGGTCGACAAAGCACACCCAGCAAACACCTCGTCCTCAGTAAGCTGTAACAGAAGCTATAGGACCGTACCTTAATGCAGCCATCAGTCTGTCAGTGTTCTGCACCTGCCTGCCGTCAAATAAGGCGGGCTGGTAGCTGCATTGGTGGTCTGGTGGACCGTCAGAAAAATCCATAAAGTTTTTATCACCCCTATCTGTCTCTTTACCTGAACGCCCGTGTCTGTGTGCCTGTCATTCGGGGTGCACATGAGTTCGGGCTGTATGCATGTTCAGAGACTGGGTCAGTGAACCCCACACAGGCTGTTAACAGCTGGTAGGCCAAACAACTTTTCTGGCAGGGACTCTGACTTCTTGGGATTGTTGTCCACCATCTGTAAAAATCCAGTGCTTTGGATTTCCTGCCTGATTTATGTAATTACTATCCAATAATCACAGGGACCAGCTGTGTAAAGGTGCCTGTCTGCAATTCAGTGTTTTTATCTTCGTGTGGGGTTTGATTTTTTTTTCCTGTGACCAGTTGACCAATCAATATTTGGTAAACCCCTCTCATAGATTTAACATTTGGTTACCTTCGTCTCACATAGCAAGACCTATACCCACAGCAGTGTGTCAGTGCTGTAGAATGGTCAGGCTGCACCTCATTATCATTGTGATATGAGGGGGGAAAACACTCTGCCTTGCCTGTCTTTCTTTAAACCAATTACAATGGTCTTGGGTCGTGCTAAGCCCAGAATGCAACAAAGGTGCCTCTGCAAAATAGTGACGGGGGAATTGTTTTGGTGGAACATTTGCAAACAGGGAGGCAGTCGTTGTCATCAAAATGGCAAATCCACTAAAAGAACCAAGCAGGCATGCAATACGGGCTTTTTACCAGTATTATGCCAAATAATTTCCAAACTTTTCAATTTTTACTATATACTGCAGGTGGCTGCTCAGTGGTAGTCATTGAAATGCAGTGTGGAAATGACAGATTTATACTTGAAGTCTGCATCTGGTGAGTCAGACCAGGTTGACCACTGGGAGAAGACAGAACTCTAAGAAAGTAAAACAGATAAAAAAAAATTCTTATGAAGTTTTTGACACGTGACTGCTGATAAATAGTACCACACAGTATCGCATATTGTTGTGAGCTGAAGTGCGCACTGTATATTTTAAAACATTTAGTAGAGCATGTCAGTTGGTGAGCCCCGTAATCCACGGGTGCTGTATGCTTGTAGGCAGTTAGCATTAAACGACTGAGCCATAAGTACATACAAATTATAACATTTAGGTAATGCATTATTTTACATTAAAGCACCATTTGTTTCTTTATCTTTGCACAAAGAGATTTGAATGAATAAATCTTTAAATGCACAACAAGTTATAAAACTCCAACTGCAATTATATGTCGTCTTCTTCCATTTGAGCCCACGTGTTTTACTTCAGCTGGATTACCGTTGATTCCACCATTTACTTGTAATGCTACCCTTCAAAAATCTTACTGTGTTTTCATATGCTGCTCTGCCCTAACTCAAATTTTTGATTTTGATTAACGAAATTTGTGAAAGTTATGCATTCACAACAAATTATGATGTGAATTTCCAAATCCATGTTCTAAAAATCTATAAACTTCTGTTTAACCTGAAAGTGGTGTAATCGTGCAATGTGACTGGACTGCACAGTTTATGGTTCGGTCACAGCTTTTTATTAAAAGTATGGACACATAGCATCTCAGTCATTATGAATTCTGCTGCAACCAGAGAGTCTTGTCTTCCATGCATATATTAAAAACTCATGTAAACTGGTTTAAAAACTTAAACTAAAAGCATTACAAGCTGTACAGTATCATTATGTTGCCATCACATCAAGAGGCTGCATTGAAAAAAAGTGTTAATAAATGAGTGGTCTCATAGCAATGACGCATTCACACGATGAAAAGGGCAAAAATATTAGACATTATCATATAATTATACATTCCCATTTAATCCGGTTGCACTCAAAGTTTCTTTACCGTGTGATTTTCATGGAGGAAAAGCAGATCCAAGCTGTGCTTTACAATGGCGGCAGTGGTGGGAGAGATTTTCTGTTTCTGGCCAAACCTCATATTTTCAGGTATTGCTGGTGAAGTCTGTGTAGCATTTTAAGCCAGATAATGTTTGGTCATTAGAGTGAACACTTGTGAGTCCATCCTTGTTAGTTGCTCTCCTAATGAAGGCCATGTCATATAGTATTATACCAACCCAATCTCAATATGCACCCAATGTTCAGAGCATTGAACCCCGCACAATTTAATTGATGTCTTTCGTGCAGCATATGCATGAATGTGCAGGAAATATAAAGTACAGGATAGTACTATGTGATGTTTATCGTTTGTTATTACTTATCTTTTCTGGGAGGCTTTTGAGGCTCTCCTGTCATTCCTGATGTTTTATGTCACAACACTATGAACTGCATGTCAGTCCCCTAAGGAGAGTCTGCGGGATTGTGTACTTACAGAAAGTGTGTAACAAGGGTCCGAAAAGTCCACAGGAGAGCTGTTATGCGCTTAATAATTTTATAGTGTGGGACTGACCTAAGCCCTCAGAGATATATCGAGAACATGCTTGAAAAGTCTCTGATTTTTGTTGGACTGATAGGTAGGACATTGGGATTTGATGTTACCTGCAGTGTCACTGCTGCATGGCACTTAATCCCGCTGCCTGGCTGTCTGGAAAACTGCACATAGACCACCACTTGGGACTTTATAGTTTTCTGAACACTGTCATGTTGGGATTTTTGGATTTATACAAGCCTAGTTTCTCCCCAAGCTTCTACACCCTTACATAAAACATTAACTGTATGCTGGGTTAGTGGTGTGGCTTCTGTAATGGAGGCTGTGAGATTTTAATTTCTGTGTGAAGATGTCAAGTCAGAGAAAAGGGAGGTTAAAATGACCCAGCTCTCAGTCACGTCACGACCACAGAGGAGAAAAGCAGTAGAATAGCTTGACCTGACCCATTATCCGTGAGCAAAGTAAAGCTGGAGAAACGCCTGTGCAAATGCCATGGTAACCATCTTGTGTAACCTCCTTTGAACAATATCGCATAACAGTCAACCATAAGATAAGCCAGGATAAGTGCCATCCTGTCTCATACAGTCTGGGAAAAATATCACACCAAACCCCATTAAAATATCTGGCAATTTAATATGTCTTTTATTAGCGGCAGAGGCACAAGCCCATTAAAATGGGACACGTGACCTTTTCTGATTCACAGGGTTCCACACCTCAATTCATCAGACATGATCCATTAAGCAGCTGTAACATTTAATTCCCTGATATTTTTGTTGCAGTCATGCAGAAGCTCGAGCTGGCATTCAAACATGGCATGCATTCTTTAAAAAATTATTCTTTCTTTCAAGCAGCCGGAGTGTATCACTGAACTACACTCATGAGGCAGCTGGTGCTCTTTAGAAAGGTGTGGGCAGTGTTGACATGAATGGGACACACTGGCAGTTTGGCATGTAGCCTTCATGATATATTAGGACTGCGGCCCATTTACTATTATTTAAATGTCACTTCCTACATTTTTAGATGGGAATATGATAGTTGCCTTATGTTAGTTTCAATGACTTGGAATACGGCGAAGAGCAGTGAAAAAAAATATGAAATATGGTGCTAAAGGAAATGTTAATAACCCTCTCCCCCTACCTACTCTGTGCCACTAGTGCAGAATCGAACTGTCGCTCAGTGTAAAGAACACCAGAGTATGTGCTTCTTGCTTGGTGCTAGGCACACTCTAAATGCATTGTGGGAACCCAGTGCAACTAAAATAAAATTGAAAACATAATTAAGGACATGAAATAAGCCAAGATTGACGCACACTGACCAAAAACACAAAGAGGTCGTGCGTGTTATGTTGTTATTGGTTCTATCTTGAATCATTACCGTGAGATAAATCAAAGGCAATGTGGAAGTTAGACAACATAAGACATATGGTAGCTATGATCAAACACTGATGAACACTGAATGATGCACTGAATAATAATGATGCCTGAAAAGGCTTCTTAAAATTCGAACTGACATTAAAAATGGTAGGTGTTTTATTTTCCATTTTGAAAAATCTCTTGTCACACCATTGGAAAGGTGCAAAGACAAACCACAGAGAAATACATTCTTAGCATGTAATAACAGAAATCAGTGCCAGGAACACATTCAGAACCTATTAGGTAATTATATGGTTTGGATTTGAATAAAACATGCTAAGCAGACAATAAGAAAAACTTGAACATTATTGTGAAACCCTGGGCATGTTGTTGAAAAATCATATGCCATTGTTTCCTCAAATAATCATTTTAATGTCAGGTCTCTGAAAATGTGCGGTTGACACTGGAGCTCAGCACAGGACTATTTTCCTAATCCCTCTTCCCACTGGATGTCTGACCATTGCTGCCTGCTCCTGCAATGTGTGCATCCATTCCCAACAGGAAAATATTTTGACCATTCAGTATACAGCTCCATTGATTTTGTGTCTTCTTTCATGCTGCAGGGAAAACACGTTCTTTAACTGTGTAGGATAAATAAAGAGATACATGCCTGTTGGTAATAACACATTGAAATGACAGTGACATTTATTAGAATTACAGTTATTCTGGTGCAGTAAGTAGCCTACACATTTCATGCCCGTCTCAACAGTTTCTTGTTCAACATGTGCTGGAAGAAGGGCTTAATCTTTGAGACAGAGGTTACTTTGACTGTTGAGAGCAGAGCAGGTGTGTGGCCTCAAACCAGAGGTGGCAGATTTGGGCCCCTTGAATATCAAAACTTCGCACATTTGTCGCAATAAAGTCCATTTCTTTTTCATCTTTGTCGCCTGCCTTGATGTGCTTTTGTATTGTAAAAACCCACTTCAGTCTTCTTTTCAACCTCATTTGTTGACTTCCAGATCAGCACTAAATCCTTCTCCCACAAATGCTCCCACTAGCAGCAAAGTTAAAATCGCCTGTTCCCATGAGATTTCCATTGGGACCCTAGGGGGGACCTGCAGGATTGCAATCCCAATGCAATCCTCTAGTTGACATGGACAAATTAAAGCTGACCCCCCAAAAAGCTACAAGTGCTTGTCAATGTACATTTACGTTGAGAAAAATATACCTATCTATTGCTTTAATATACTAAATTCAACAATGTTGTCATGCTATTTTCAACACTTTGTTGTTTTGGATCACTTATATAAAAGATTACTGTCCTATAATTTCCTGCATGTGTGTTAATTTCTCAGCCAGCTGTAGTTTGTAGAACCATACAAATGCCAATAGATGGCATCATTCTGATCCACTTTGTTTTGTCTGTCTTTAATCCCGTCCAGCTGTTGTTGCATATGGTTCCCTTGCAGATGTTTCACAATAAAAGTCTTGTTAAGAAATGGAGGAGTCTCTCCATTGAAGGACTAGTGGGCTTTAATTTGAAAGTTACAGGAGGCTTTGGGTTTGTATTAACATTGTAAAGCACCTTTAATAAGGGGGATAGAATGAGGTGTTGTACTGAAATATGAACAGTTGTACTTATTAAACAGAGGGTATTATAAATAAAGGCCTTATGCTAATACAAACCTGTCTCCCATAAACCCCTGTTACCTTCTCCACTTCAGGTAGATACACTGCCGGTCCCTATTTGAAGAAATGCAGTATTAAGAAAAACTGCCCACAGAACTCCTCGACACATACCCTGCAAATATCAAACCTTGATTTTGAAGCATCTTTGAATGTGAAAGGGTTTTGGTTGCGTTGTTTTGGCTTAGCTAAACTAGTGTTCCAAATACAACTTGCACTCTACTAAGCCTTCAATCAACTAAACAGTACAGTAACTGCTATATTTCAGCCCTGTGCAAAAAGTCACTTCATAAACAAAGTCTCTAGATCAACTCCTGTGTTGTGAGCTGTGTTGTTCTATCTTTAAGTTGACTTTCATTTAAATCCTACGGCATAAAGTGGTTGTGTGTGTGTTTTCAGTGCTTCCAAATTCTGAATGCCATACATGTCAGTATTGTGCCTGAACGCCTCCAATGTAGATGCAGTAAAAGCACTGTACTGCTCCCTCTACACATTCCCACATTCTGCTGCGTGTAGGCACGACTTTACGTTACAGGATTGTTGGTGGATTGTTGTTTCTGAACCGTTTCAAGTCCGAAGGTCAGTTGTTTAAACCTCCATTAATTATGGTATGTTGTGGATGTTAAGATTCTGATGATTCAAACTTTAGGGTTAGTCATCCAAATAGACAGGGCTCCACAGAGTGCATGCATATCCAAACAACTACAAATGAAGCAGAAATACTCTAATAGGGCTTGTACAGCTGAACAATTATTTTATAATTGAAATTAGAAAATAATTTTAAATAATGTAATTACCAAGTTACAAAGGCTGCATTTTAGGATATACATCATGCAACATGTCTGACCATTGCGTCAGTGACTATATGTTCATGCCGTCCTCCTTGTCTGACTTTTAATGATATCTCACATGGCAATCCTCCATCATGTTTTAAATCAGTGAATAATGAAGTGGAACTCGACATTAATAAAATACTAAAAATCAAATCAGAGTATCGATCAGAGCAATTGCTGTTAAATCGCTCAACTGTGGAGGCTACGGTGCTTACGTGAGGCCAAGACTTGTAACTTGAAGGTTGAGAGCCTTAGTGTTAATCAGCTGTGCATGTTTCAAGGACAGTGGCAGATTTAGCAGGTTGATGCCATTCGATGAAAAAAGTGGCGCTAAACGTAATTTGGGATCCAGCACCCTCAAAGGAGATTAAAACTGATTTACCTGGACAGTTGTAGGAGACACTGGATCCCATATCATCTTAAGAATAAGAAAACGTTTCTCCAGTACCTCAAATTAGCTCATTTACGATATTTCCCATGGCCTATTTAGCATAATCCATTTTCGCGTGCAAGGAAAATTATAAAGACACCCTCCGGTTTTTACCCTGTTAACATTTCCGCATGGTGTTTTTTATGTGCTTGGAAGACACATCATAAGCAAAATAAGCAGCTAACGCCACGGCTGAGCATTTCTGCCTTAAAGCTGCAGTGTATCGATGTCATCCTCCAAAACACAGATTCAGACTTCCGAGGCTTTATGCGAAACAAACCCACAAAAACAATCCTGTCAGTTTGCGATGTGGGGGCTTTCTGTAATATTAAATGGTAAATGGTCTGCACTTATGTAGAGCCTTTCTACCTTAGTGGTACTCAAAGTGCTTTACAATGTGTTTTTCATTCACCCATTCTCACACACATTCACACACCAATGGCGACAGGCCTTTCATGCAAGGTACCTGCCTACCCTTGGGAGCAACTTCAGGTTCAGTGCCTTGCCCAAGGACACTTAAGCATGCAGAGGGGCCGGGGATCGAACCGCCAACCTTGCAATCCGTTCGACAACCCACTCTATCACCTGAGCCACAGCAGCCCTTATAATTATCATTATTGTTCTTTAGAATTGGTCTCTGGTTCAAACATGTAAACGTGCTATTGTGTAGGGTAGAGTAGTTTTGCAGCGTTTAAACAGATTTGTAGGTGTGCTCCAGTTGAGAGAGAGGCAGGGACTTCATAGATATATGCATTCTAAAGCAGGCAGTGGTGTAGAGTTACATCAATGCCATTTAAATGCAGACAGGGATTATTTTCATGCATTAATTTGTAACTTTAATGCACAGACATGAGTTTTTAGGGGTTAAATAAATGACTGAACAGGGACTTTAAGACAGGAATTACAGTAATTCCATAATAACATTTGTGACATGGTGAGTATAATGTAAATGCAGCTAGCCAGGAGTTATGAACAGGGTGGGGGGGGTCATATGGTATTCAGGACAGGTATCCTGAATATTTGGGCACCTCATCCCCTCTTTGGCAATGGTGCTCTGCTATGTGCATGTATAAGGCACACAGTGAAAGACACACCCCTGGCTGATAAAATACTGCAGCTGACAAGAAAACTTCTAACGTGGTAGCAGCCGGGTCTCAAGCTTCTCAATCAACAATTTTTTTATGACAGCATCTGCTTGGTCAAAAATATACATACATTTGAATTGCTGGTTTTGATAGAAAGTTGCATTAATCTGATTTTTCATAGCATGGCTTCCTAGTTGTTCATGAATTAATTAATTTATGAATGAGTTGACTACAGCTGCTGACTTCTCTGAGCCAATTTAAATATGATACACTCATCAGGTTTATCCACAAACGCTACAATGGGAGAGTCTGAGGAGCTCAGCAAACATCTGAAAAAGCACATCACTGACTTGAACAAGTCAGAAGAGTAACTTGGAGCCATTTCAAAGCAGCTACAGATCCCAGAATCATTTGTACAAACGATTGTTTGCAAGTATCAAGTGCATGTCAAGTTTGTTGTTTGCTTTTGTGGTTTATGTGAATTTATGCGACCACACTGCAATTTCCAATACTCAGTTTGATCATGTTGTGAGTAAAGACAAAGGTTATTAGGTTTAGTTCATCCAGAGTTACTTCAGTGTGGCGCATGCTTGATTTACATTGAACAGCGACATTTGACGGGGCCAATAAGTTCTCATAATTTATTCACAACACAAATTTGTACCATCAGCTACTGTTTTATAACCATCTACAAACCTTTTTTTCTTTTTGCGGAGCAGCTTATACTTTGAACAGGGAGGTTAAAGTAAATTGAATTGTGCAACAGAGCTGATCTGTGACAGCTGGCCAGGGCAGTTTGCTGTTTGTCAGTGGCACAAATTTGCATGTCGGAGTTAGCCAGAATTGATCTCGATGTAAAAAATCATGCAGATTTACTACTCCCTCGCCAGTGAATCCAGTAATTGCAGCCATTGCATTGGAATGGATTTATTTTGCCATTCTAACTGTAGTTTCACAGGCCTTACGAGTGTCTCATCTCATGAATAATGGCTGTTGGTAGCTTGAATACAGTTTGTAGTCTTTATTGCATTTCTGTTTGGCCTGCTGTGTATAGAAAGTGTGTACTTGCAAGTTAATGCGTAATGTAAATATAAGTTCACAGTGTCCTCAAGTTACATTTTGGCAAATCACTTGAAATTGTTGGGCATCAAGGTCTGTTGTAGTGAAGTCTTTGATATGAAGCAGCTGATTTCTGAGCAGGTTCATATGAGCACCGGCAATGGGTTACATTGTGGACTACCACTACAAAGAGGCCTACAACTGTACACTGCTCTTGCAAAATGTCATGTAGTTCAGTCAGACGCTTCTATCAAAGGATTCAGGACGATTCATTGAAACTAGATGTCCAGATGCACTCTGTGAAAACTGCTCTGCATTCAAAGGCACTGACCATCTGGCAGAATCCAAGCAGCAAAGGGAGAATCTGTGAGGTATGCGAGCTGTAACTGAAGAGAATAACGGAATAATCACAGGAGTGGAAATGTGAGCCTGTCAGATTACCAAGACCACCTAATTACCTTCTTGTAATCTGATAGGTAATTGTATGAGTGAGATGATACCGATCAGCTGATGGCACGAAGGAACCCTGTGCCCTGCCTCAACCAACGTCATGCTTCAGTTCACTGCATAGGAACAGAGAGTCCAAGTGCTGTTTGAATAATGCGGTCTACTTTTGTGGAAATGTGTTGCACAGCAGTTTGGATTTGTTCTGTCAAATCAATCACAATGATTTAGCCCTTTTGAACCCCAAAACATAAAAACCATACTGCGTTTTAGAATGATTAAAATGAGGCCATTCATCAGAGCTACAACCTGTAAAAACAGAGGATTGTTAGATTTGCAACTATCAGTCATACCTTTGAACTACTCACCTGTGATGTGCTGTTCCGTTCCAAAAGATAATGAACCAATCTAACCTTAAAATTGTGATATTTCATTAAAAAATCACACTATTCTACACGTCTCATTCGAGTTCTAGACATTCTAAACATAATCTGTAAAAAAACAAACATTTATGCGCTCCTTTGCTGAACCGTGAAGCCATTAGTGACTCAGCTGCAACCAACAGTCATGTGACAACGACTCAGGGACTTTCTGGTTGAACTGCAGGCCATGTTTACAGAAAGGAGAGAGGAGACAAATATGAAAACAAATTACAAATCTGAGCTGTAAAGTATCTACAGTTTGTGGAGCCACGCTACAAATATTGGTTTATTGGTGGCACCAGTTTAGACTTGAAAAAATGTTGGACATGTTGATTCCAATTTTTTTTCAAGTTCTGTAAAACAGATAATCAAGAAATCCAGCTTTAGTAAGCTTGGTGATCACAAATGTGACAATAAAAAACCTAAATATATGCGGACATTGCACAGAATGTATCAGATATACAATCAAACTTAAGCAAGCCACAAAGTCTCGCTAACTACTTGTATTTTGAATGATTTGTCCGTTTTAAAAGTCATTACTAACATTGAAATCCAAATTACACCTTGCATGTTTTATTCAGCTGACCTCAGAGCAATGCCTTTGGAGTACAGGAAACCTCTCAGCACTTTGGGGCATACAAATCATTTCTGCAGAATACATCACACGCGGCAAGTCTCAGTGCTCTACTTAAGCAAACTTACACATCATCAATGCAGCCAGCCCATCTGTCAAGGTACACTTTACACCGAACGTGACACTCCTCTTAAGGCAACGTTTAAATTTCAGCAGCTGTTCTGTGTTGTGGCAGCTTGAATAGCATGGCAAAGAAAACTGTATGTATTTACTCAAATGAACGATGATCCTCAGTCAAAGTGCCCTCACTGTAAGACAATGAAGCTGGCACATTTTCCATTTTGCTGAACTCCTCCGGCTAGACAAAGAAGGCAGGCTGCTTGAAGCTATAGGACCAGCTGCATGACTTGTAGATGATTGTATTACCCTCGATTATGATTGTCTGTGGTCAAACACTGTGCACCTGCTCTCCCACACATATAGCACATGATTTTCTGGTCTCTGTTTGCGATTGAACCTCTATTTTAAAATCTGCCAAGCTTCCAATATGGTGTGCATTGACATTACCAAATAACAATGGCAGCTCCTTCCTTATCCCATCTGTGCAATGTCCCCAATTATATTGTATGAGGTTAAAATGGCCTTCATTATGGCTGTAGACAAATTATTATAATATTGATTTGCCTTGTGTATCCATTGATTTATGCCAGAGTATAATAGCACTTGATCTACAGTATGTGTTGCATCTCAAACAGTATTACATATTCCCCTGGCTGCAGGTCCTTACAAAATATAGATGTAAAACATATGATAAGGCTTTCCTGAAGAACAAAATGAAAGCATATTTCTTATTGGGATGCACCAATTGGTGTTTTTCATTACGGATACTGATTCCTCAACCCTGCTTCCAGACAGGAACATCGAGATTGAATTCTGCAAAACCCTGAATTACCTTCAGTGACAAAGTGCTTTTCAGAACTCTCACTTTCAGTGTCTGCACATGGCTGCTGAGCTAAGAATGAAGATACTGAAGGATTTACACCAGGCCAAGGCCTCAGAATAACTTTGTACATTGGTTGCACTGGTACAAAGTTAGGTGTACCAGCATATATTTTAGGTGCACCCCAAATTCTCCCTTTTTGGTAAAGAATAATACATTTTAAGCGTTTCCTCTTCTGTTTTTGTTTTTTCGTTTTTTTACCATACACAATGGTCATTTCTTAACAGAGAATGTAAATGAGTGTAAACAGGAAAAGGGTGCAGTTAAATGCTTTGCACATTTAACCAATTCTATTTCCTGGGGATGATTTAGGACTTAGTAAGAAGTACCTCTTCTTATTTTTATTATAATTTTGGACTTTTCGCTGTCGGGGTTTGCAGCTGCCTGGTGCTGAAATGCTGCAGGAAGGGGGCTATTCTGCCGGCCACGCACCTGCAAAGCCATAGGACAGGTTCCTTGGATGTTTCACTTCAGAAGGTCGATGGTCCTGCAGCAAAAGCACTGTTCCCAGTCATGTTTTGACTGCACTCTTTTCGACAAAATGCATAGGCTGGCTGTTTTTAATCATGCCTCACATTTATGTGTGATAGTGGGTAACCATTGTGCATGTAAAAACTCATGCAGTTCAGAAGAGGAGATTATGACTTAGGTCTTTTTTCTGAAGCTACAATTTTTAAGTGTTCCATAAATGCTTCACATACAAACTCAAGGTAGATGCTATACTTTACCACTGTCCCCAAATGCCTTACAGCTGTGCCCAGAGAAGCCTTTGGTCCCAACTCAGTTACCGCAGTTCAAATAAAGAGGTGCACCAGTACAACCAATGAAAAGGTTGTACATTGGCAGATTTGTGGTCACATGTGAAACCAAAACGCTTGCACTCCCACAGGAATGTGAAGTATTTATCACAGCGTTTCGAACCGACTGCAATTGTTCTTTCAAACAGAATGTATAAAATTAAATAACTGTTATTTATAGCAGTTTTGCCCCGTAGACCATTTCTAATTGTTGCAAAGGAGTAATGCAACAAACAGAAGCAGTTACAGTTAGTTGTTAGAAGAAGAGCTGCTGACGACAGGCTGCACATTTTTAACTCCTCAGCAAGGTAACCTCCGGCTGTTGTGTGAAATCCTACTTGTGCCAAGTGCATCATGAAATCAGATGAAATCTTATTAAAACAATGCGAGTCTGTTTTGCTGCTCTGTTACCAGATGCACCATTTGTTGTTCTGTTATATTTCTGACAACAGTGCTGCTCGAGGAGTGTTAGCTGCCCACAAAATTCTGGGACCTGTAGTATTAAACCACGCTTGTTAACATGGTAACCACATTTATCGCCAAATCAGCTGAGACAAAAAACTATGAAAAGATTGTAGTTCCTCACGAGCATTTTTCCTTTTATTTTTTAATTTCTTTGGAAAAAAATGGGGTTTGACTACTAAAGCACTTAGTTAAGATTAAAGAAGGATTATAGATATGATCTATAAAACAGCAAAGCTTTTTTACTTTATATTTAGCTCTGTGACTGGATGCAAGCTTTTGGCCTTATATATGAAAGTTGATCATCCAATAGGATCGTATGTCAAGCACCAACTGTGATGGGTGCTGAATATCCTAAACTGTATTTAAATTGGGATCCTTCAACTGGAATTTTTGTATTGTTGTGGCCAAATAAAACTGTGCGTAATCACTGGGTGCGCTGTGAGCCTACTCACATGCGTTGCAGCACCTACATGCCATCGCACCACAGTTTAGGTTGCGTTGAATGTTCCCCTCAAACACCTCAGGACGTTAATTCACAGTGCAGAGCCACGTGAATGTTGACCTAAACACCAAGCATACTATTGGTTGGTATTGGCACTCCTGACCTGATGCGATGTCTCCAGTCTTAGAGTCTGCGGCTCTTCCACTGTGAGAACTGCTGTTTCTTCTCTTGATGGTAGCTGCAGACCAACCTCTCATCTCAGGTGTTGGGTTATGGCACGAAGACTCTCACATCCTGGTTGCTGAATGACACAGAATGTGGTGTTTTCTCTCTGGAGAAATTACAGATGAGCAGCTACCAGTGGTCACAAAAACATGTGCAACACAGGTCCCGCTGCTGTTTGCACAGGGTCATGCAGCCTCCTAACTTGTGACAGTTATTGCTTGCACAGGTTGTTTTGTGTTTTACTTGCATGTGCACCACAAACAGTACAACGTTTGATCATACCTCATTTAGAGTAGTAATCTAATACCATGTTTGTAAGACAAATATTCCCCTTAGTAAGGTCACTATGAGTACCCGAACCAATTCACCAGATTGGATTAGTGTCTCTTGATTTGCAATCTTTTACAACAATTGCATTGTGTTTTTTTCTCAATTGTGCTAGGTTTTTCCAAGAGTAGTAAGATGTCAGGGGCTGCTGTTGTCTGAGCTGACGCGAATGGTATTCACAGCCATTGTTGCTTTTCTGAATAAACAATGGTGAGAGAAAAACCAACACAAAAACTTCATTTGCTATTCTTGGGATCCCCTGCCAATATTGAAGGAGTAACTGCATTTACACATATAGAGCTCCTCTCCCTGGTTAGTTTCAGAGGAAAAGGGTGGTGTGTTGCCAAAGAGAAGAAAACACTATGCAGGTTCAGCCTCTCTGATGCATTTAAATTATTAATTTGTTTGGACACTCAGAACACAGCTGGACTACAGTGCAATACCACAGCAGATAGGGAGCTGGGTTTCAGCAGTGGCGAAGGACACAAGCTAAACAAACAAACAACATGCAGCAACCCAAATGGATGCCATGTACTCAAAGAAAGACAATCAGTAAGTCTTAAAAAGGAGACAGTAAGATGCTGGTGTAATCATATTAATAATTTAAAGCATCTGCAGCCCAAAGGCTAAAATTAATCACATTTAATGTCCCACTTTCCGCTCACAAGTCTTACAATTATACATTTAACATAATGATGATTCAAATTGGTGGGCATTTATGGGCAATATTAAAATTGAAATTAAATTGTGCCTTTTAAATGCTGATGTGACCGGGTCTTTCCCCTTCATTCCCTCTCTGTCATCTGTCACTATCCATGCACCCTAACAGATACATCTGCAAGTGCACTGCAGTCCTACTCTGTCAATCCATCTCCGTATCACTCAGTGCCTCTAATACAGCTCTATGTTTCCACTTTGCTGTAGCACTTCATGTCACTTCATTTAAAATTTCACATCGGTTGTCCTGCGCAGCCCTTATCTGCCTACACTGGTGCAGTATCCAGACTGCAGCTGCCCCCCTCCTCCTCCACTGACTACACACTTCCATAACAATGAGAGTTATTGTGTAAATGTGCCATTCATTGTCAACCATATGTGCTTTTTCCTGCCTAGTTTTTCCTTGAGCTCACATGATATTATGTAAGATAGAAGCAGGTGTGGCTGACATGTGTCTCTTAGCCAAACACTCTCGGGATGCTCCTTTAAGGGTATCACACTTAGTAGTGGGAGTACACCAGGTTACTGAAATGCCAGTTGTACCACATTGTGCTTAAGTAAAAAAAAAAAAAGCCAAGCAGTCATTTTAGATGTCATTTTCAGAACACAAATGGCTAGACTTTGTTTTGATTATATGATAGGAACAATGCAAGGGCATGCTTGTTACTGTGACAACAGAGATTGCAATAATAGTTCAATTAAGAATACGCATAGTTCAAATTAAAGTGATTTCACCCAGCAGGGGTGTGTTTGATTAGACTAGGGGCAGTTTACATAGACGAGTACTGGGCACAAGGAATTACTGCGAAATGTCAGGCCATTTTGTTTGACTTTTTGTTGTCGTTTTTTCAAATTCTCTTTACAGAATAAATAGAATTCATTTGACTGAGGCCTCATTATTCACAATGTTACCTAAAAACATTTAGTCCAAAAATGAGTACTGCCTTTTTCTCACTTGTAAATAAACTTATCAACAGTGATTTATAGTCAAATCCTTCATTTTCTTTTTTGACACAAAAAGACATTTAAGAAAATAAGTAAACAAGAGCCAGAATCTGTGGCTTTAATCAGGGTTTTCTTAAATCTTATAGACATACATCGATCAGTCACAACCTTAAAACCACCATCTAATTTTAACCAGGTGGTTTTAAGGTGTAAGAACTTGCAGAGCAGCCCAAACCGTTGTCCAGACTGCAAGAACCTGCTGTCTAGAGCCTCTTTCAGGGCCATTATGGGGGAAGACCATTTTGATGTCCTCGAATGGCAGTCTTTTCTCAAACATCACCATTAACAACATAAAACGCACTGTCTAAGCTAACAAAGCAAACTACCATAACTATTTCCAAGGTCCTCATAGAATTTGGGGTACATCCAGTAACTGCTATAAATAGTAGTTACTAGTTATTTTGGCACACTGAGTTAGCATCACAGTTGAAGCTACTTATTCTACACCACAATGAAAAGAGAGAGGCAGGAAGGGCTCATTAAGAGGCAGTAAACTTTAATGCTAGTTTGTGCCTGCCCTGAGTTCTTGCTTTGCAGAACCTCCTATTGTGCAGGTTCCCACTTGTGCAGCCAATACAATTCTGACTAGTTTGGCCAAGGACACTGGATCTCTGGTTTGTCCTCTGGCGTCTGGCACGGAGATGTTGAATCGTTTGGGTCCTGTAGATGATGGAGTGGGGCCTCCATGGATCTGGCTTATTTCGGCGCATGCTGCAGATTGGTATCTGGCCAGTTTGGACACCGGGTCAACAGCTTGGGCTCTTGGTCGTGCTCCCTGAGCTGTTACTGAGCGTTTTTTGCAATGTGGTTTGTAACATTGTCCTGCTAAAGGAGGCTGCTGCCATTGGGATGTGCCTGTTGCCATGAGGATTGTGCTTAGTCAGGAACAATGTAGAGGAGGGTGATGCATGTCAAAGTAACATCCACTTTCTTGCCAGGACCCAAAGTTTCCAGGCAGAGCATTGGATTGTAATGAGATGAGCAATGCAGGCACACATCACCTGCCAGTGGTTTTAATGTTCTGGCTGATCAGTGTAGACAGACAAGTAATGATGTGACAACAACAAAGTATGCAGGGCTGTGAACGTCATTGTTTCATTGTTCTATGGACCCCCATGAGCTGTGTCCCTAATAAAGTCTAAGCTGAACTACACTGAATTGAGTAATGCAGACATAGATGTGCCCAGTGTTGTACAGAGCTTTCACTTGCACCTGAAATCACCAGTGATGATTGATTGACTGAAAATATGAAACGTTATGAAACACATCACTGGCTGGAAGTATGATGTGTAAGACTTGTGCTTTATGCTAGATCTCCAAAATGGGTTAGAGATCTACTTTAATGTCTTTATGACCTGGTAGTTTACACAGCTAATTGCATGAAACTTAACAAACTAGTCCTCCATCAGTATGATTACCTATTAAATCTTAATAATAAAACACACCTAATAAAGCAGAGCTTTTCTTTACTTAATAAACTCAGTGAAGCTCTGCAATAAATTAGAAAATATTTTTAAATGTGTGATGACATACTTTATCTGTTCAGATAAGTCAACAGTATTGCCTCCTAGAAACAGGTCTTTTTCTTTTCAACTGTGGCTTGTAAAATCACTGCAAACAGCCGTGGTATGTCTCCTTTGACACTGCTGAAATTGAATTGGTTTGAAATGAGCTGCAAGGGAAACTTTATGGCAGAATGGCTGTTTGACAATATGACAGTGCAGCCAGAGAGTATTGGGCCAGTGACATGTTTTGAATGAAGTCCAGCCCATGTAATGTAAAACGAAGCAATGACTGTGAGGTTAAAATGCTGACTTTCAGCTTTAGGGGCATTTGAGGATGTTATAATCCATACTGGGTGAACAGCAGGGCTTGTATCCTTTGTTTTTAGTGGAGCAGTGCAGCAGGCCATACTATAGATCCTTAGATCGAGACAATTGAAACAAGATCCCACAAATTTTTTTAGGGCCTTCACTCTCCACCTTAAGCCTGAAAACAAAGATGGCTATCTAAGTGCCACCTTGACAGTTGTTTTTTCCTTTGGTCATGCAGTGCAATAGGAATTATGCCGCTGATGGATGTTTCTTAAAAACCTCTTGAAATGTTAATCAAATTTTTCATGTAGTGTAGTTTTACAGTGTCTGAGTAGAGTTGTGGATGAGGTAGTGTGCTTGAGCTGCAGTGAGTTAGAAGAGGTAAGTGGGACTTTATAGATCTGCACTCTAGAGGAAGCAATGGTGTCGTTACATCTAAGCCACTGTAGGGCAGGAAGGGATAATTTTATGGAAAACAATAATAATTTTGACACACAGAGATGAGTTTTAGGGGTTTAGATCAATGAGTAAATGACCAGAGAGGGACTCTAAGTTTAGGTCTTTCTTTAAAAAAAATATGATGTAATAATACTTTCGGGTTTCTCCCTTTTATGTGTTGTAGCTTTTTTGTACACACTATGTTTCTCTGTGTGTCTTCACGGATCTGGGATTACAGTGCGTAACTAACATTGCCTTGCTAATGTCAGGGCTGCTGACCGATCAGAGCAAAATGACTTTTCAGGAGGAGGGTCTTAAAGAGACAGAAGCAAATACAAGTGTTTCAGAGAGAGGATTAGAGGTGCTGCAGCAATGTACAGTATAATACAAGTAATAATAGTAATTTTAGAACACAAAACAATGTAAAAATATTCTATTAGACCCCAAAAACACAATTATGAACCTGTAAATGAGCATAATATGGCCCTTTAAAGTGACTTGAACATGGTGTACCCATGTCTCGGGAAATCAGCAGCAATAACATTAGTGCTTAATTTCTAACACTTCAGCAGCAGCTGCCAAGCTATTTTCAGTTCAGTGGAGGTTTAAGGCAGGGGATTACAGGACGAGCTGCAACTTGATTTTCATGTATGTCACCTTTGTTGACCGCACCTGCCTCTATTTTAGCCAGACTGTGTTTTTTCCTCTTATTCCAGCCATCGCTCTTTTCTTCTCTCCTTTTTTAAGCCGTCCTCTTCTTCTTCCTCATCTCGACCTCACACTTTGCTCTTTCTTTCCGCCCTCACATCGGTGTGCTTTTTCCTTCTTCCTGTGATCAGAAACCTCCTTCAGTTTAGCTGGATGCAGGTTGACCTTACATCCACCGAAAAGGTGAATGTGCAGAAATAGCATTAGAGCGATCCTGTAATGTTGTGCCAACAAGCTGAAGTTGTTGGATAGAGCTTGACAAAATTACATTAAAATCCACTGCTCTGGTACCTGATTTCATTTCCTGTTATTAGTCCACAGAACAAGGCTATTTAAAATAAATAAAGGCAGTATGTTAAAAATGCAACTTCATATAATTGTGATGAATAGCAGTCACTATGGCCACAATAAAGCATTTTGTCGAAATGGTATAATAATGAATGCCAAAACATAAGCGGCAGCTAGTGAGCTTACTCAGTGATGTTACACCACAATATCTATGTATTATCTATCTAAATTGAACATATCAGCAAACAGAATACATCACAAGCTACTAAGTAAATCTGCTCAGGCGAATCCCCTGATTACTTGTACAACTGAATCTACCAATGGTTTTCTATAGTGCATATACATATATGCATATTTTATTATATGAGAAGATGAAGAAAACCTGTAGTTTGACAGCAGGAAAATATAATAAGGTTCGAAACAGCAGTGAAGAGGCGAAATGTAACTAAATGGTACATTTCAAGCTATGTACGATATTTAATTTTCTGTCTTATGGTACATAGTAGCAGTTAGTTTAGTTTTTCTCGTACATTATTACATTATATGATTTGTTGACATTTAATTTACCAACCTAATACACATCCTATCCAGACGTTCTCCAAGTGAAGGGAGAGGGATTTGCTTCTCAGTTGGATGTGGCTGCCACAGACGGTAATGAATTAGTCAGACTTGCACGTTGCCAGCAAAATGTTCATAACACACCCACATCAAGAACATGAGACATGCATTGACAGCATGTTACTTGGTAGTTGTCAGACAAACGGGATACTTTGGGAAACACTAAAATGGGTAGTTGTCAGCGGATGCACCGGTGTATCTCCTACAAACCATAGGCTGAAGCATGATGCAAACCCGGGAGGTGGGGGTGGGGGAGGGTGGGAGCTCTGCCTCGGTGTGTCATCTCTTTTCAGTTATCACATTTAAATTAGGCTAAAACAACATCTGGCCCGTGGCTACACTCAGAGTTTGAGTATTTTTGAGTTTCCTGTCAGCCCCAGGTTCTCAGGCTCTTTTGACTCTCCTTCAGTCTAGAATCAAGAATAAAGCTGATTGCAGTTTTGCTAGGGGGGCTTAGTGTCGAATGTGCCTGCCCAAGGAACATGCGCTAGTTAATTCAATGTTATCCTGTAAATCTCCTTTTAAACTGCAGCCCTACAGACATTCGTGTATTGTCTTCATCTTTGTGAAGGTGTTTTGTGTTTTCTCTATTTTCCTTTTTCTAGCACTAAAAAGATTATCTTCACTATTATAATTATTATTAGTGGGGGTTCTTTGTTTTTTTTACATTTGCAGGCACCATGTATCAGTAAGAAAGGACAACCATGTTAACATGGCTAAGCTGCCTTCTCCATTTAACTTAGTGGGCCATTCTATTCCTAAATTAGCTTTGAGCTCGAGGCAAAGCAGCTGTCAGACTGCTCCCTCAAACTGTGTGTATCGCCCACAGACACCTATACTCACGCTAACACAGCTAGCATTTCACCTAGATCATCGCTAATTAGTGTGTCACCAGATTGTGCACACTGCTTGGCTTCATTATGACACATTCTTCCACTTACAATTACCATACACTTGAAGAAAGCAGATAAACAAAAAGCAACAGCCCCCTAGAGGCAGCTATGTTCAACCATACCACATTTTAAGGGTGTCCGGCCAGCAGCTGTCAAGATATCCTCCTCTGTGTGCTGGTGTGGAGAAGAGTAAGATAAAGGGGTTTCCATGTGATCCACAGGTGTTAAGTAGAAAAAACAGTGGTGACCAACAGGAACATATTGATTTTCTGGTTCAGCAGTGACAGAGGGCCTTTTGTCTAACATCTCCTATCTGCTCCCACTGCCTGCTGCTTTATGATCCCTGCTGCTGCTTTAATAACCTGCATTGATGGTTCATTAAGGGCCCTTTAATTGACTTCCACTTGATCATTTGTAAACTGTTTTTTCTATCTTAACTCGTGTTTTCATGATGTTAATTACTGGAATGAGTCCATGCAGCAGAGTAGTGAAGAAAAATAATGACATTTAATTTGTTTTGACCTGAGATTTAAATAGAGCTCGGCCTCTGCTGTTCGGTCAGGATCCGTCCAGAAAGCCTTTATCCCTTTGAATGAGATGTGTGCAGTCATTTCTCGGGTTAATTGCAATTATAATAAGTGTAAAGTGATACTTCCTTACGGATATTCCCACATTTTTCTGGCTGCAGTGTGACGAGGATGGGAACGCAGTGGCTGATGGAGTGGCCGTGGTATCTGATTGAGCTGCTTTTGGAGTCTGGAGAGCTTATGGTAAATACAATAAATTGTAGGATGAGGCTCAAAGCCTTCATCAGCGCTAACAATGCAGCTGTTCTTCGCAATTATGGGGTCGCCATAAAAATTAACACTATGACAAGAACTTGCAACCTAAGATATTTCTCAGAAAGATTAACCTTTAGTTGGATATTGCTCTCTAGAACAGATTTGTCACAGAGAGATTTAGCCATAAATCAGAACAGACTGGAAGAATGTCTGTATATAAATGTGTATAAAAGCTTTAAAGGTACAGACTTACCTATGTCTACCTCAGCAAAGTTTTAATATGTAACTCCTTAAACAAAAAACAAAACTGCATATGCTTTTGTCATTGGCCTAACACTCCATTATGCCTATGGCTGGCTAATATTTCTTATCTATCTGCGACAGTTTTTTCAGCTACATGAAGATACTGCTGCAGTTTTTCATCTCCACAACTTGAAAGAATATACGACAACATAAATACGTGTCTTCTCAGAAGGTTCAATAGTTATCCTATTGCAATAATCCTAATGTGGTTTAAAGCTCGATTGACATAAAGTCTGCAGAATCTCTGCCTATTACCCTCTGCAGCCCTTCCCCGTCTTCAGGGGCTTCAGTCTTCATTATGAGATACGTCACATAGTTGAGCACAAAATGTTTTAAGGGCTTAACTGTTTTATTTAATTAAAAGGCACTTGTTAATTCAGTTGGGCAGCAATTGATGTTTTTTTTACTGAACACATTCAGAAGTTCTGATCTAACATTGAATGATGGCTGCACAGAATTGTTTTGAGTTGGCTTGTTGGGTCTCAAAGCAAATGAATCTCATATGATTGTAAGTGACAAGAATTTGCCTAATCTGGCCCATCGGGATTTTAAAATGGAATGACATGTTCAGTGCTGGATTGTCATATCTTTCGCCTACGCCCCGTTGCTTCAACATCATCTGTGCATCATATGGTTGTTCTAGATTACAAAGGAGAGGTACTGACATTCCTCGTGGTGGCTTCTGAGTGAATTAATTCCGATATCATGCTGCACTTTCCAGGAGTGGCAGCCATTTCTTCCCTCATCTCCTATTCCTGAATCACCCAGTGCACCCTGGCAGGCCGTACATAGAGGCACTGGGGCAGATTCTGGATAGCTTCAATGTCTCGTTTGAAAAGAGGATGAGGCCCTTTTGGCTGAGCCTACATATGCAGGCTGACAACTCTAATCTGCAAGCCTTTCACTTCATCAGCAAGACGACTTATTCATCTTTCCTGGTTCATTAAAGGTTTAAGGGAACATTAAGGCCTCTAATCGTCTGTTTTAGTAAAAACAGCATAAAGCGTTCTTTCTATACCTGCTAAAAGGTGCATTCCTCTATCCTTCCAAAAAGCAGGAAGAGGCATACAGCAAGTATGATTCACCTGCCACGATGCCCACGGAGCTTACATTTACATATTGCTCAGTGGCCATGTCTGCTCCATGTTTTCTCACTCAAATTCAAACTTTCCATTAAATCGTCTTTTGCACACAGTTTTACAAACCCGTGCGTGCTGTGTTGTGAATTCATTACAATTAATTTTGTGCATGCCTGTTTGCCTTTTCTTTTTAAACCCATGGTAATTTCCTTAAGTGTGATCTCTGTCCATTATTATTTCAATTTTCTTTCATTTTTGTTCAGTAAATATGAAGCTACATGCATTAGTGTTAGCTTAGCAGAATGGCTAAAAAGTGGGAAACAGATGCCCGGGTTTGCAACAAAGCTTTATAATTATGGTTTTATAGGCAATTGTTAAAATCAAAAACACTTTTTAAAGAACAATAAATCATCGTGCAAGTTGGCACTGACTGTATATATAGGATGATTGTAGCCTCTTTGTCTGTAAAGCCAAAGAACGAGTGCCTTAAACATACATTCTTTCTAATGGCCAGTAGGAGGCAACTCCTCTTGTTGCAAAAAGAAGTCTGATTGTATAGAAGTTAATGGGAAAATGAACCCACTCCTCACTTGATGTATTACCTCTGTAAACATTTTCCTCATGAGTTTATGGTCTCATCTGCTATTTTAAAGACTTTTTGGGTACAGAACGGTGTTTGTTTTGTAAATTATTGTCTCATTTAGAGCTAAGTAGACAATAAAGTAAGGTATGTTTTAGGCGACAGCAACCTTGTATTTACAAGTCACTACTGTATTGCAATGCATAGAGTCCTCAGGTTCTCAGTCAGACCCACCACCTTGCTTGTTGTGTCTGGTTTTTAAAAGAGCAACATGGCAAAGACCAAATTCTAAACTCGAGGTTTCAAAATGGTCTGTTTCTTTTTTGTCTGTAGTGCAGCAACTTTTCTGGGATGCTTCCTCACTTTTTCTGCCATAGACTCAACCATACTCCTCGTTGCTGCAGCCTGCTGGTGCTGTTACAGTTGCCCCCCTTTTCAGATCTCTTAGCCCAATCATTGCATGTTGATGTAAAATGCGTCACAAACGGTGCACCAGCATGGGAATGTCGCCACACAAACCAGACTTAAGACTCCAGTAGATTACAAGATGCCGCTGATAGGCTTAATCAGCATTGTGTGTACTCTTTTGGCAAGGGCTTGAATGTAACAGACGTTTATTTTAATAAATAATGAATTGATAATTAAGTACTGATAAGCTTTAGAATTTAACAGATTATTCAGCACTTCACCATCAGTAGCAACTGAATCAGCTCAGCAGCCAAATATACAAATGTACTTTATATTCTGCAATCAAGATTTTCATGTTTTAGTTTTGACAGGCTTTGTTTCTACATCAGTTTCCTAAAATCTCTAAGAGATGATTCATGTAGCATACTCCTAGCTTGTACAGATGCCAGTTAGTAAGAGGAATAACAAGAAGTCCACCAGAAATTGCTGTATTTCAAAAACACGTTCTCTTTCTCATTAAATATTGTTGCATAAAGACAACAGATCGCTGCATCTACATATTGCTGATCGCAAGACAATAGGACGTGCAGTTTTTCTTAGTACAGTGCCAGTAGATAGCAGATGAGCAGATGAGTTTAGTCAAAAACGCAGCCTTCTGTTTCTGGCTTGCTAAGCTGCTTTTTGTCCACAGATGTTGAGTAGAAGAGGAGAGCAGCTTGACAGCTGAAGTAGTGCATGTAGTTTTAACAGTCAAAGTGGAAACAAAGCAATATAAAATCCCAAGACAAGCATTTTCCTCAAACGCCACCATTCTGCGAAAGTTTTCACAAACCACTCTGACCGTTTCATTTAAACATACCCATAAAAGTGTCCCACTGGCAGGGAGGCATTACCTTCTCAAACAGCTTCAGCTGACAGGACTACCTATTATATAAAAGAGAACAGAAAACAGCTTACATCAGCCTGGTGATTTGTGTGTCAGTTTATCCCATTTTATGAGTGGAGATGCACGTTCAATGTCGTTTCAGCTCACGGATGGTTGACATGAACAGATGTTCAGGATGTTAGGGTACTACCATTTGCAAGTCATATGTGAGAGGTTGAGAACAGACCAATTTGTGCTCACCGTAGACTCTCACATGCAACATCTGATGCCTCATTGGATTTTACGCATGTGTGTGCATGTGTGTGCACATCATTGCTAGTACATGCAGGCAGGCGAAGGATACAGAGAACAATCTGACAGGCTACCAACATTTGACCCACACCTACGCTGTCCTAGTGAGGAAGGACGTACCTCCATGTGCATCAATGCAAATACAGTACTGTGCATACTAAAGGTGCTCTGACCTTGTGCTATATGTTCATTCATATTTACCAGCAGAATACAAACACAGATGGCTGTTCAAAAATCAAAATGTGTACATAAATGCAGCAAATGTAAGCAATGAGCAGTGACAGCAGCTGTTGTGTAATCCAACACTATTTGAGGTCACAGCCTTTATACAATATGCTGTATAGTGCGTATTGTATAGTTATTTGTGGGTGTGTGTGCTTATAGTATTTCAGTCCGTCTCTTCATTTTTCTCTTCTCTTGAGCGTCCAATACTATTGATTATTTGTAGTTTGCGGGTGGAATGTGTTAAGCCTTGAGATGATTCTCTTCACATTGCATTCTTAATCACTTCCGCGCCTCGTTGCTAAGATCTACTTTTTCTTAGTTTCCTTCTGTTTCCATTCAGGAAGCTCGTTGTGTTATTTTGAAGCATTTGTTAGATATTTTGAAAAGTCCGAAGGTAGCAAAATCCACCTGCTCACAACTTCAAAGCTGACAAATTAAAGGGGGACTCCAGTGATTCAATACATCAAAGTCTGTTTGGCGGTCTTGGTGACTAGAACTACATACGTCAAAAAAATCTGTATGAAGGTTTTGTGGCTGCACAGGGAGCTGAAGGAAATCTGATAAAATACCTCAAGTGCACCAGTGTCATTTGCGGCTGAAGCCCACAAGTCATAAAAGTAGAAACAATTTGGGATGTGGACTTAAGACCAATTCATGCTGTCCATGTGCCCGCAAGGGTATGTGTGACGTAAATTTTATCATCCACCAAGGTCTATAAGGGTGGGCACAGACTCTTTTGTGGACGTCTGCATGCACTGCAAGGGTGCTGACTGTGCATGTGCCACGAAAAGAAATGCTTCATAAAACTAATGCTTGTTATGTCACAGCCAGCTTTTCAGAAACATCTATGGCCGCCTTGTGTGTTTTTCTATGTTCAGTATGCGGGGCAGTGTGACCATCTGCATAGCAGACCAATGTGGACCTTGTAGTTTGAACACAACTGTGTCTGCTGTCTGCTTTCTAAGTCTGCATTGGTTTGCACACACAGACTTGGAAAGCATGAATCGGCCCATAAGAAGTGAGCTCACCAGATCTTTGTAGCCCGCTCCTCATCTCTGCTTGAGGCTTGTGGCTTGGATTTTCATAAATTTCTACGTGCATAGCATTCTACCAACATGCTTCACACAAAAAGATTCCCACTTAGGACCTTCTAGCTGTGAGGAGACAGTGCTAACGTCATAGTGCCGCCCCTTATTAGTTGGTATCACAAGTAATTAATTATGTCACTTGTTACATTACTGTACTACTTTCGCAACCCAATAGGTTTTGTTCTACTTCCAAAGCAAGTGATCCTGACATCATGACTTCAAGGGTTGGTAAAAAATCCCACAACAACAGTTATCTGCTTGTCATATGTTGGATGCTACTGTAAGGGGCTTCATGATGGTGGAGTAGTTCCACAGAAATTGCTGCCTCTTGCCATTAACGCACTTCATTCCCAGTTTGACACAGAGGGTATTCGGCTTGTTCGTGGCAATTTCTGTGATTCTGGAAATAACCTTGTAAAGGGAATTCAACCAGATTACGGCACCAGTAGCTTTCTGCTGCTGACTTATGCTACAGGTTCTAATGTGGCTGTAGATCAATTAGCCTTTAGAGCTGTGCATTTCTGATGCTACTTCCATAAATAGCCTTGGTATAAGAAGTAGTCAGCATCAGCAGTCAGCAGTGCACACATGTAGTATGGGGGAAGCGTCAACTGACCAGTCTGCGAAGTCAGTTTCTGTGAGATCTGTAAAAGTGACATTCCCGTCATTGTCTTTGTCCCGTTGTCTAGTTGATGAACGCCTTGGAAAAATTTGATTCATTAGCTGTCACAGTGGCTACAACTTTGCCAAACATCCCATATGTTAAATTAATTTGCTCTTTCTCTCAAAATTATCAAATATGTACCTTTCTCTGTTTTGCTCTACAGTGGAACTGCTGAGCCAGTGAACCGTTACATCTAGAAAGCTTTTGTTAGCTGTTCAGTTGTCAACTCTGCTGAGAACAAAGTCACCTCTCCAAGTGTGGCCTTCAAATTAGATTCCATCACTGCATATTCGTTCTCGAGGTAGCCAAGAAACATCGTTCACTGTGCCAGCTTGACATTGCTCTTTGTAGTTATTTTCTCTGTAATGCATTGAAATGAGTGTGAGTCAGTCGTGAGAATAGGATCTCTTCTGAAATATACCCAGCGACAAGCTTCTTCAGACCTTGCCCACTTACCGTCTCTCCACCACCGTGTCCTGCTGTGAAATCCAGTTTCTGTTGTTTACCTGGAGTGGATGCATCACTGGCAGTGGAGGCCTCCCTGTCAGTGCCAGTGTTTTTTCAACAGGTTTTGACATTGCTATTGTGCTGCCAGATCAGATGCTTCAATAAATTAGATGTTGTCTATTTCACAGTTGAAAGCATTTTGCTGCTCAAAGTTTACTGCAGACGACAATCTTTTTTGCATCACTGATTGACATAAACTACAAATAATGACTATATTTACAGCTGTTGAAAGTATATCTCTCTTTCTCTCCTTCATCCTCCATCCCTTGTTTATGTTTTTGGGTAGTAACTGACATGACCTGCCACGTGTACACATTATCATAAGATTATCTAGGACAAAAAACAAGTCACATTTTGGTAACGCAGCATTACTCAGATTAGTAATTGTAATTTAATCAATGTTTTTGCATTGTGATCCCTTACACTACTCATCACAGGGGACAGTAATGATTTTACAGTAGGTAACACTCAGCATGTCTGTGTAGATTCTCATACTTCCAGGTCATGGTAATCCTGATGGCTTCAGTAGAAGGTTTTAACCTGTTTACCAACTGGACTTCGCTTTTTGGGTCTTTGGTTCTTGAACCAAAGAGACAAGTCCACTTGCCTTCCAGTGAAACTCATATGAACGGCCAACACTGCTCCTGGATGTCGCTTAATAAACTTATATACCTCCTCTAAAATAAGCAAATTTTATAAAATGACCAACTATTCCTTTAAATGTACTTTATGACTGAGTGAATCATGACAACGCAAAAATGAGACAAACGATCTGGGGTCATGAGAACATCTACTCCATTTCTTTGTCTTGTTCCAAACAAGTCTCGTGGCTTCTCTAAATCACGCAATCTTACCCCCTCACAATGAGTCGTTTACAGCACAGTGTAGAGTCATGTACTGTGTATAATTCACATTAATCTTTTTCTAAGTTGGGTTTTCAGCTTCACTATGTATGCACACTAACTTTTTAATGAGGACTCCTTAGGTGTCCTTACACATCTTACCTCCTCCTTAGAATGTGTCGACTCGTCATAAGATGGAGTCACTTAGAGGGCTTTAATGAACTCAGTGTTTTTCAGCTGGTCCCTGTTTTGTCCTTATGAAGCAGAATACCACTCACATCGCTAATTTTAAACATCCTGGGTCGTGGCGCGCCATCTTCCCGCTGTATTTGACGGTCACTGCTTGTGTCGGCTGACTGGCTGTGGAGTGTGGACAGTGCAGGGTGGAGGGTGGAGGGATGAGGTGGCATTCAACCAACAGTTAGCACCACATAAAGCCTTTATCACACCTAAACGGCTCCGTCTCCCAAAGCCTGAGTGAGATAAGCACTGCCCATTCATCTGTAATGATGTGGAAGCAAGAAGCAACTGAACTGAGTTGAGAGGGAAAGGCTAACTCTGACACAGTGTGGATGGCTGAGAAGGGTGTGAGGCCAATGGGGTTTCTGTTTGTTCACTTCTCAGAGTGATGTGTGAACATGTGTTTATTTATTTTCTGTTCTCTGCCTGCTGAAGTTAATTACAAGACAAGTGTTGTTTTGCACTTCAAAGTCCTGTAATTATCTGGAAGATGAAAATATGAAGCAGGGGCCACATTACCCTAGAGTTATTGAAGAAGTTTCCGTTTGGACTGCAAATTACTTTTTTGCAACTAGAGTGAATATTCTTAGACATTTAACCCTGCCTTCAGATGCTCTTTGTAAGCCTCTGTTCTCAAGTAATAATTGCAAAACCCAGGAGTTCCCAAGTGCTTTTACATTTTGGAGTTAATGTTCAACTTCTAAATTTGTGAATGATCTTTCCAATATTTCTGATAGCATGTGAGAGTAGAATAAAATTTAGCCAAAGTAATATTTATAATGGTGGGTCATAACTTGTGAAATAAACCTAATGAGTTATCTTTGGTGCTTTCCACAGTTTGCACCCCTTAGTTCCTGGAGAGATGTGATCACAAGTTTGTAACTGAACTCTGTGTTTGCACCCTGAATGCATCAGGGAGACAAGAGACAAGCTGCTTTCGCAGATGTGATGTACATGGTTATTTGCATATTCAATGAGAACATGACAATGACAAAGATGAGTTTGAGACACATAAACATCTCAATTATGAAATTCCCTCTACACACAGTCGGAATACAAGATAGTAGTTATAAGTAGAGCCATTTATTTTTTGTCTGTTTGTTTTTTAACTTTATTTCCATACAGAGTTTGTTGACATGCAGACTCCACATGTCTGTAGCAAAATGAGTGAGTAACAGGAGAGAAACACTGAAAGGAGCTTCCCACTCATGCCTGTGTAGATAAAATCATTTGGTTTAAACTTGGGTGAATCTGACATTAAAACGCCTCATTTCTCTGTTTTCAAAGTAATCCATCTGAGCTGCTGTGCTCTCAATATTGATCAGAATAACCATGATTATCATTTTGGCCATAATTGTGCCGCCGTAGTCAGTTGTATGGAAATATTTTGTCAACAGAAAGGATGATGTTTGGCAGCGTCCTGCAGTTGTTGCTACTGTGCAAGACAACACAACTAATTTGTTTGACCATTCAGATCAGCACCAAAAAGCTCAGTGTGACGACTGCAAAACCAGATTTTAATGCCATCCAAAGCAAAAACACTATTTCGGATGCCATTACCAGTGCTATGAGGAAGGTTCCAAACAGTTCACACTCAAAAAATCTTGTAAAAATATAAAGTCATTTTTCCTTTTTTTGTTAGAATATTTTTTTTCATTTTCAATGCAGATGTACTCCCCTACAAAATAACAATGAGTATTCTAGAAAGAATAATTCTTTCCAGAGTAATTTATTGAAGTCATCTGGTGAAAGTTCCTGTATTTTTTTTCATACCACTATATATGTGTGTATATATCACAGAAAATGTTTTTTAAAATATTGTGTAGCTGTACTAGACAGGGTCTTTTCCCAAGAAAATGAAGAGCAGTGACAAAATGCTGCTTACTGATGTCTCTGGAATTAAATCAAGATCGACAGTGCAGTCAGTGAATGAAGAAAATAAATAAATAACAAAGAAAATGTGCTTTAATATTCATTAAAGATCTGTACCTTAACTAGAACTATTACATTTGGAAGCTAGTCTGCAGCTATTCTACTGTATCTAGACTGTACTTAAACACAGCAGTGTGTTGAGCTAAAGAAACTCAATGTCAGCATCCTAATATATGCAAAAACAATGCCAAATTCTTAATGTTTTGCAGATATAATGTTTACAGTCTTCACTATCCCAGATTAAGATTTGTTAATTAGCACTAAACATAAATTACAGCTGAGGCTGATGAAAGCCATAAAACAAAATTGTACCAAAGCAATCCATCCCTTAGTATTTTTAGGTTAGGACAGTTGTCATCAAGGCAACAATGTCAAGTGACTTAATATATAACCCTTGGTTCCATTTTGGCAGACAGAATAGCAAAGTTAAGCCTCAGGTTAATATAAATGCTATAAATCAGTGTAGTATAAAGATTTCATCCATATTAAAGTGTCACTATCCCTTCTTTGTGGAGTTAAGAGACACTTCATCTTCAGTAAAATCAGCTTACCCGTTGTGTCCCCTTGTGCCTTTTTAAACACGCTGACAGGGCTTAGATCACATCTATTCACTTACTCAAACCTGCAACCTGTCTGTGTCTTCCAGGTTTAATTGGCGTCCTGACCGCAGCTCTGGACCCATCAGGAGTTCCTAAGAGGGGGACGAATGAGACCACAGAGTCTACCTGAGAATGCTACCGGTCCCACGGCCTCGCCATGTCACCTTAGGAACACTGTTAACCTGTCCCCTTCCACTAATCCTCTTTTTGCCTTTGTCATCTCCCATAACCCACTGAGTTTGTGATCCCTCTCTACACCCGGCTGAAGTCCTCGTATATGAGTACAAGAGCTTTTATTTTGGACATGTTGTTTTTTCCATTTAATGCTGCCAGCCACCAAGGCTATGGTGGGAAGCGTCACTACACTTCTCAGCAGGTTGCTAATCACTGTCTAGCGTGGCTCTTGGGACTAGTGCTCCACCTGACCCTTTCCTCGTGTCAACGAGTTGACCTGAAACACCCCATAGTATCCACAGGCTATGGAAAGGTCCGTGGTATCAGGAAGGAGCTCAACAATGAAATCTTGGGCCCAGTGGAACAGTATTTAGGTGTGCCATATGCCACCGCACCCATCGGTGAGCGCCGCTTTCAGCCTCCTGAAGCTCCAGGCTCCTGGCAAGAGATTCGCAACGCCACCCATTTTGCTCCCGTGTGTCCCCAGAATGTGCACGGGGTTTTACCTGAGATCATGCTACCAGTGTGGTTCACAGACAACCTTGATGCTGCCGCGACCTACGTTCAGAACCAGAGTGAGGACTGCCTTTACCTCAACATTTATGTACCCACTGAAGATGGTAAGTGTGAGCCAACACTCTCATACTACCTACAGGAGGAAGTGAAATGAGTCTGGACCTGTTAAGTAGTTCCTTGCATTTAGAATAGGTTTCTGTAAGAATGACATCCTGTCTCTTTCCCTGTGAATGTCAGTAGATCATTTGGCGTTTTTGCATAAAGCAACGGAGAAAGACTGCTTGTGTCACAACTGTTTCACAGTGGAAGAACAGCTTGTACTTTCCTAATCATTTTCAAATTTCATATTTGTGTCAGTTCTTCCAAGAATGGTGTCATTTTGATAAGTTAGTCAGGATTAAATTCTGTGGAAGAGGGCTCTTAATGTAAGCTAAAAAGCACCCAGGAGATTACCCAAGACTACATTCTGATCATTTCCTGTTCTTGCATTAATGTCTGCTTCAATTACTATTGATCATTGAGTCTAATTATTTTATAGATGTTCATACTGCAGCACAATCATATGTGCAATCTTCCTTGTGCTAATGCTCTGTTAGGCAGTTAGACACACTTTATGTTTATTTCGCAGACTGAATTCAATTTACCGTGTTTAAAATAATACAGAACATGATGTACTACTTTTAGCCACATTGCGCGTAATAAGCATTAATTTCTTTATGCTAATATTAAGGTTTTGCATGAACACTGTAGAAGACAGTGTTAACATTTTTTTAACTTCAGCCAACAAAAGAGAAGAGTCTCTCAAACTAATCAATGTCAAACACAAAAACTTGATTTATTCTGTTTCAAATTTTCTGGTAATTTCTTGTTTTGTTAAACTTTAATTACACCTTTTTTCTTACTGCAGTGAGTGACATGTAGGAAGCCCATTCAGTAAATAGCAAGCCTACAGTGCTAACAAAAGTGCAAAGCCTCAAATTGTTAACTATTTCATGGTCAGTGAGATTGCTGATTGAGTTGTTCAATGAGTAAGGCCTTGTCCACACTTTCATGGATTTTTTTCAAAAAGAAAACGTTTCCTCTATGTTTGGGCCTCTCATCTGAACACAAATGGAGATTTTTTTAACACCTTCTCGACGACAGATTTTTAAAAACTCTCATGCATGCAGCATGGAATAGAACCATGGTGGATACTAGGGATAAGAACTGATAAGATTTTTATGATTCCAATTCCATTTTTGATTCTGCTTAACGATTCGGTTCTTTATTGATTCTCATTTGGAAAAAGGGTTACCTGCAGTATTAACAGCAGAGGACGTGCTAATGTTGCCACTGCTGCTGGGTTGAGATTCACTCCGGAGCGGATCAAAAACATGCCATTCATTCAAAGTTATCGCATACTGTGTGTGCAAAAGTAGTATTGCAAGTTGCCCTGTTGTCATCGTTTCTCATGAAATGTAACCAGACTTTCTAGCGTTTGCGCTACTTGGGCTCCATGTTTCCTGCTGGCTGCACTGTTGAATGACGTCACCAAGGAACTAAAAAACACTGGGAACTGGTTCTCAACACGAATCAATTTTTGATTCCCATCCCCAGTGAATACATATCCAAGTTTCTTTATGTTTGGTCAGCACTAGCAGTTCCAAGTTTACAACATATCTTAGCATTGCTGCAACACTTCGCTAGCATGTGAAAGTCCTCTGTGTCTGCATCCACAGAACCAGTTTTTACTGATTTACTTCTTCATGTGTTTGTGGAGAGATTTTGCAAAATAGTGGTCATCTAGACAGAAGAACATTTTCTAAACACAGAGGGGAAAGATATTAATGTCGAGAAAAATGTCTGCATTAGTGTGGCAAACAACATATTTTCTCAAATTTGTTTTATTTTTCTTACGTTTTCTTCTTCAGAGAGCAATGGCACAAAGTTATATCTAAGCCATTTAAAGAAGTTAGGGATTATTTTCATAGAAAAAGATTTTAATCTGTAACTGACAGGCAGAGATGTGTTTTTAGTGGTTAAACCAATGACAGGAGAGGGACTTTAAAACATCTGAGAAGACACAGGTGACATTAACTTTCTCTATACACTATAAAGACAATGCACCTGTCACTTTTTCTTATTCTTTCAGCTCTGTTTAGTTTGCACAAACCAGAAAAGTTACACTGTGAATCAAATATAGTCCATGCAAAGACTTTCAAATTTAAAAACAGTGTTTATGAGTGAAACAAACAAATTAAAGAAACCTTCACAGCAACACAGCCGTCCTCCAATATATGTTATGTCCTTCATGAATTTTCATTAACATAACTTCTTAATGATATATCATGGACTATATTCAAGGATCTCATCCATATGAATACATTTCTATCATGTATTATTAGTAAATAATTCTTTAATGGGTGGTTTTGTTGCCTGGCAGATATCCACAAATTCTACAGCAATAATGAGGGCACAGCTCTACACTGTTACTGTATCGTCTTCGGTGCTCACCTCCTACTAAAATGTATCAATTGTCATATTTAACAGACTCATAAATCACCATCTTTAATTCTAGAGTCAGTTTAGTGTGAACGTAACATACAGTACCTCTGCTGATGCAGCCAGTAGTTGTCAGGCAGCAGTAAACATGCTAGAAGACTGGTTTATTAGTGTCAGGGCAAGCTCAACTTCTCATGGTAACACCTTTAATCTTGCAGGTTGTAGCGGTCAATAGTCTTTAATGTGAAAATGGTATGATTTACTTTTAAAAGCCACAAGTGAGCTGGACTATCCTGTATATTTTCCAGCATTGCAGTTAGCTCAAGGACTAGCATTCACATTGTTCTACATTGTTTTAAAAATTGACTGGAATAAAACATTTATGCCTCTTATCAACAGTGCATTTGCAATTTGGCATTTTTTTTATTAGGTTACAATACACTGCCAAACACAGCCTTGTTTGTGCCTCTTGGGGTGAAATTAGATGAAAACTGAAGATCACTATAATGCAAAACCTCCACCTCTTCATGGGTTATCTGGGTGTAGTTGTTGCATTGATGATCCTGTGGAGAGCGTTTGAGAAAGCAGATGGGCAGGTAAAAGAACACAGGATCAAAGTGGAGCTTTGGAGGCAAAGCATATGCTGCTGATGATAGTAAGCAAGGCTAATGATAAAATGTTAAAAAGCCTATGATTAATGGGCTCACCTGAGACTTGCCTGAGAGTACTCAAGAAAACACATGTTTATGCATCACTGCTGCTTCAAATATCCAAAGTCTAACTCTGAGATTACTCTAGAGTGGTGTGCAGCATTGTTGTATTGTAACACTAAAGCTGAAATTAAAGCTTATTTTATTGATGAATGCTCTGCAGCCCAACAATGAGATGGAAACAGATTAATTGCTAGTGGAAAATATTAGTATTATTGTAGTATAAAAAGAAACCAGAGCACGAGGGATGAGAAACTGGGATTGTCAAGCAATTTGAATCCCTCTTAGCGCTTAGAAAAGTGTAGATGCATGAGCAGTGTGAGGGCTTTTAGCTGAACGGTATGTATGCTGTACGCTGCACATTTCACATACAGAGCGGATGATGTCGAGTCTCCTGTGTTAGTCTCAGGGGAGAAGGTGTGCAAATGAGTGAGACAGAGATTTTACATGTAGCCCTGTCTGCTTGTCAGGATCTGTCACTTATTGTCAGGGGTCACTGCTTACACAAGGCCAATGCTGTCCCCCAGGATATGTTTTGCCTTGTGTGTGTGAGAGAGAAATAGACACTGGAGGAGAGGGAAGTGCCCCTGAAATCAAATACATTTTTTCACATATCACCGCTGTCACAGTCCCTCAGATTGTTTACATGGTGTTGGACTGGAGATTATGTCAAATGGGCCAGTTGTAAAGCCCCGGAAAACTATTTCTCTGTGACATTAAATTTTCATGACTAAACTAAAGAGCAGCCTGAGATAAAGTTTGGGGAAAGAAGTTCATGGGATTAGTTTGGGTTTGTTTTTTGTTTTTTTCGTGAGTCTTTCTTTGTGAGTCTACTTCATCGGGACGTTAAGAAGGTAGTTTGATCAGATTGAATTGACTTTGTACTGTTTGATTACAAGGACTTTTAAATTAAGAGATGCACTTCTCTTAAAGCTTAACACAGTCCACTTGCTGGTGGTGTAATTGGTCATTACCTTAATATCTTGCGAGAGTGTATACACAGGGTTCAACCTAGTGGCATTTAACATGTCAGGAAGTATTTGGTTTCCCCATCTCTTTTCAAGTTGTACATTCAGCTCAGCCTTTATGTTTTTAACTACATTAACAGCGCATAGTTAAATATACTGACTTCAGTGATCCCCTGACCTTTCCTGTACTGCCACCCGCAGGTTGACGTTTTTCTTATTGGGTGAAATCTCTCTTAACTCTATGTAAAGATGAGCAAACCCTCCGGTGACGTCACGTCAAATCGTAGATTTTCCTGAACAACGGTTTTGAAGCTCAGTATGGTGGCTCCAGCTGTCCCCATCTTGGCAGTGCCTGGCTTAACTCCAAAAATGAGTATGAGTGGAGCTGTGACGAGCCATACAAATGTCTCTCGGCCATGGACTGTCTTATGGCCTGTCACTCGATGCAGCCATGCCCTTATTTATGCATATCTTTAGGTGTTAATACAATTTAAATGGGTGAGTTCTACATACGTACACTACATGTGCAGTTGTCATGAATGGGGAAATGAGCTATAGAGACCAAAGATGTTTTTTTCTGCCAGGCTGTAAACATGTTTATTTCTGCTGTAAAGTAAGAATTTTAACATAGGGATGAATGAGGATTGACTCACTTTTGGAGCCAACATCAAGTGGTCATGAGAGGAACTGCAGGGTTTTTTTTTGCTTCCATCCTGGCTTCATGTTTCAGCCTCCATAATGCCGCGAGGGAAACGTTGCTAAAGTGCTGCTGTGATTTTCATTACCTCCTAAGAACAAGAACAAACGCTTTGCTTGGTCTTTGGTGAATTTATTCCATTGCAACAGGGAGAGAAGAAATGTGTCCCGCATCTTTCTGTCCTCCCAAAAAACAAGAATTTATTCACAACATGACAGTGAACGCCAAACTCTTTCCCTGCTGGCTTGTTGTAAATAGTCTGTGTAAGTTTAAACCTACAGAATTCTTCTTTACTATATCAGAAGTCCTGCAGTCTTACAGAGAAAATAGCTTTTTCTGAAACTCGTAAGCTTCAAGAACCTTTTTCTGCTCTTACTCTTGTTACACTAGTGGTCAGCCTGTAACCCTAACCCTAAAAGGAATTATGATAACAACATTAACAGATGATAACACATAAATAAATGGTAATCTAAGCTTACAGTTTATTGTACTTTTACATCATACCTCAAGGACTTTAGGATTGGCGGTCATGAAATGTCATACAGACATTCATTCATGGTTCCCAGTTGATGTACCCTCATTTAATTGGTGATCCTATGACTTGTCCTGATTTAAGGAGGTTCATATTTGCGGTTTTGATAGGGATTACTGTGCAACTGTAAGATTAATTTCAATGGCATTTGCTAGATGTTCAGTCCTCCCTTAGGATGAATTGTGTTTTGGATCTGTTCCAAATTTTTGCTTTTTCCAATGATTTGGTTAATAGCCAAATATGAACACTGACATCACCATTGTTCTCAACTGTGGTTGGTTTTTGGGTCTAATTAGCAAATGTTAATGTGCTAAAATGTTAAACTCAGATGATGAGCATAGTAAGCATTGTACTTGATAAACATTCGCATCTTGAGAATGGGTTAGCATGTTAATATTAGCATTTAGCATTTAGCTGTACTGTCCCTAAGTATGGCCTCATAGAGCACAGCTGCAGATACTGAGCGGTGTTTAAGGCTAGACTGGTCTTTTTTAGCTGCAGTAGTAGTAGTTTGTTTTCTAAAGTGATGGTCAAACATGTATAAAGGGTGAACGTCGGTCTTGTATTGTGCTGTGTTTGGCAATGAGGAGTCACATTCCCACTCACAGCGGATGTAGGTGGGCCAAAATGAATTGGCAGTACAGATTCATACACAGCCTGGATCAAAATGTTTTGGTGCCAGATCTGCCCAGCACGACTTGATTTTAACACATTTCATCTCCAGAGTACAACATTACGTATTATCTTCCCATTCTAGCTCAAGTCATGAGCCCCTCTGTCTGCTGTATCTATTTCATACCCAGAAATACTCTCACTGGTCGTGTTCTCCACGTTATTCTTTGGACAAAAAGAAATTCACAGCTCTCTTTTCTTTCTGCATCTGTTCGCCCCTCCTGCTCTCTCCTCCCTGAAACCATCCCTGCCTCTTCTCCTCTCTACTCTCTTTGCTCCTCCATCTTTATGCAGATGGCGGTAGAAGGGGTCACTGTTCTGAATGCAAATGAGCTCAATGCCCTTCCCTACCAGGCCACTATGTAGCCTGCTACTTCTTCAACTCAAATGAAATTCAAATAACTTGTTAGAATAAGGTAAATACCACAAATATTCTCTTGGACCGAACAGTGAGTTTTACACACTCGTTTTATCTCCCTCTTGCTCCCTACCTCCTTTCACCAGTGTTCCACCCTAACTCTCCTGTGGTTAGGCTGTTAGGCAAGAGCACTGTCTCACTGCATTCCTATTTCCTCAAGACACTCCCCAGCCAAGGGCCTGAGATCTTTCATTTTTATTACCGCTAGAGCAGCCATTTACCGTGCTCTTTATTAAAAACCATATTTCAGGAGGCAGGACAGTAGAGGCAAGGATGGAGCTGGAAGCTGGGGGTGCAGTAGAAGAGATGGAGAGCAGAAAGATAGGACTGCATGTGCTGGAAGCTGCTGCCTGGATGCAAGTGGGGTGGGGGGGTGGGGTGGGGGGGTTGAACTGAAACTGTGTCTGACACCTTGTCAAGCAGACAGGCCACCACAGACATGACATACTGCAGCTTCATCCCGTTTACTGCACTGAGGAAATGAAGAGGGACGGGAGACAGCTTGCGTTCTGGCCACTAGCTCACTGAACCGAACAGAAACGCTGCTGACTGAGAGATGGAGCTGCATTAGGTCAAACAGTACTGGGACAAGCCAAGCTAAATGCTCCTGCATAGGCCATTGCATTTCACTGACCAGTGGCCCATTACATCATGTGGCAGTCAGCCTACCGGCAGGCTTCTGTGCTGGGGCAGATGGGAAGGATGGATGTTTCTGACCCTAAAATGTGTTTTTTCCTGTGATTACATCGTAGGTTTTGTCTTGTTTGATCCACTGTAGTGTTTCTTCAAACCTCAGAGGTCTGTCAAGATCTACATACTGCAGTGAGCATTTATTTTAGTCCAGATCTTTACATACCAAACACCAAAATAACAACCACATCCTATATGATCTTAGCCACAGTAGCATGTAGCATTTCTATTTCTGTAAAGGAGTGCCAGCAGTAAGACAGACACATTAAACTCACAACTAATATTAAAATGATTAATTCATCATCAGTAAACCAACTAAAATTCTGCTGGCAAAGATGGCAGTTCATGAATTGTTAAAATCATTTGTTTTTATGAATTTATTACCAATGGTTTTACACCATTCTGGCATGACTAAATCATCTGGTCAATTACTTTGGTGCCGACGGAAGTATCTCATAAACTGTGGGATGGATTGCCAAGAAATTCTGTGCAGACATCCATGGTTTCCAGAGTATGAATTACAAAGACTTGAAGTTTTTTTTTTCTTTTGTCGAGGGATACCAAGATGTTGACCTCTTTGTTTTGTTTTTTTAATATTTTAACAACTGTTTGCCAAAGGGTTGCCAAGACTTTTGCTGCACACATCTGTGGATACCAATTAAACTGTATGAGCTGAATATTCAGCAGGTCAGAGGTGTGATTTATTCAGCGATATATCTCATCTACCACATTGGCACAAAATGTTGTACAGACGTAATTTATACTAAAATGTGTCAACAACTATTGTCGATGGGTTGCCAAGAAAATTGGCTCAGACTTGATGCCTCAGGATTAATTCTAATTACTTTGGTAATCCCCTGACATTTCCTTAAGGAAATACTGTTTTGTCTAGTGCTTTGGTTTAGGACTAAATAAACTTAGGACATTCCCGCCTACTGCACTTATAGACTATATATAAAAATGGGCATAGTCTGTGGGTCTGAAACGTGAAGCCAATATAGAAGTGTAAACATACATTCTTTCTATCAGCCAGCAGGGGGCGACCTGTCTGGTAGCAAACAGAAGTCTGATTGTATAGAACTGTATTAGTAAGTTTATTTTCTCAATTGCTAATCTCAAGACATTTTGAAAACAGCTTAATGTTCATTTTGTAAATTATGGTCCCTTTTAGAGTGAGATGAAGACGGGATTGCTTCGTGTCACCTGATTTCAGACCAAGACCAAGGTGGCAACAGCCATCAAAACACTTGTCCAGCAACCAATGTGTATACATTATGGTTGCTATGTCCATCTTTTGTATATAGTTTATGATTTCACTGTGTTTTGTGCTCATTAGCTAATATTAAACATAGAGTACATGGCAAACATTACACCTGCAAAACGGCATGGTAGCATTGTCAGAGTTAGCTTCTTAGCATGCTGATACTCTGCCTTGACACAGCCTTAATTAAAATATAATTACAGATAACTTAAAGTATTGCTAGCATCACTGTGTAACAAAAATCTGAAACACAGTACAAGTATGGGAAAGTGACTAGTAGCATTTACTCATATACCTTACTGTAAGTATTTGTAATTTACTGTAATTTTGAGGTACTTCACTTCACTTGAGTATTTCCATTTAATGCTGTTTTATACTTCTCCACTACATCTCAGAGGGAAATATTGTGTGTTCTACTCCACCACATTTTTTGACAGCTGTAGCTACTTTTAAGGTGAAGATTTTACACAATGGATTAAAAAAACAACCTTTTGAAATACAGCACACTGTTAAATAATTAACTAGTGGTTTCCAACCTTTATGGATTCTGATGTCTTACAAAAAGCTGTGTGTAGATTGATTTCAATACATCTTCAAGTGATCCAATATCTTACCAAGAGTCAACGTTTAAAGAAAAAGTCCAAAACACGAAAAATTGATTTGTTTGTCATAATTTGGTCTTTTCCCGTTAGTTATGCAACAAGCTCTCAGAGGTATCTGCTGTCACTGTATATATAAAACTAACTGTATATGAAGTATACAGTTAGTTTTATATGCAGGGTGCAAGTATATATAACGTGCTGTTGACACATTGATGCTTTACTATTAATAATCTAATGACTGTCATATATAATCATAATAAACCAGTCAGAGGGCCCAGACCAGTACTTTACTTTAATAATTTAACTACATTTTGCTGCTCATACTTACGTAGCTTTTCTGAAGTAGGATTTTTCATGCAGCATTTTTGCTTGTAATGAAGCATTTTTGCATTGCTGTATTGATACTTTTACTTAAGTACTGGATCTGAATACTTCGGTCACCACTGCACAGTACAAAGTACATCTTCTGTGTTATTTTAGATAGATTAACTTTACGTGTGAACTATAAGGGTGACGTCTGATGCTCCATTACAAAGTGTGACTATTTGAGCGGCGCTTATTCTCGCATATAGTTTAGCTCTTTATTAGATATTAGAAACTAAACTGAAATCAGAGTAGTCTCCATTAAGCGGCAAGGTGTGGTTTTAGAGTGGTGCTAAGTAGCATGGAAGTGCTGACAAGACGGAGGACTAATGTACCTTTCTATCCATTACCGGTTTGTCTACCTGTCTGCTCTGTAGGCCAGGACCAGTGGCTATACCATCTCCAGCTATGGCAGTAAGTGCTCTCCGGATCAGGCGCCTGCATTGTGGTGCTCGGATGATGCAGCAAATCCATTCAGCATTGATCCTTTCCCATTTAGACGGAAGATAAACATTTTATATGAGGGAGCCATATTCATACAGATGGATGGGTGGAAATGCAGCATTATAATGGTGGAGTGCAGTAATGCTGTGTGTTTCCTTTGTCAATTGATGCAAAGCACTGTGAAAAGGGTGTATGCCATCACTTCAGTGTGAGGTTTCCAGCAGAAGGGTAGAAACAGACATGTCAGCAGCACATTGGCAGAGTGATAAACCCCTTGGCAACGCAACATAGAGTATTTTTTAAAATGAGAGTCTGCAACGCCTCCCCAATGGAGAGCAGGGAATGTGCTGCTGGGTGGGTACGAGGAGGACAGCAACAGATGATAAGGACACTTTTAGCGTGCTTTGTGTGACATGTGGACTTTGTATGTGTGTGAGGCTGTGGGTGTGTGACTGTGTTTAATGACTTCCGTGAAGGCATGCAGACAGTGGCGGAGAACAGAACGCAGTGGTAATTGTTTGCTGATGGAGAGCTCCACTGACAGAAACCAAGAAAAAAACAAATTAATGGGAGCCTTATCAGTTAAGACTTACAGAGGTTGACACGCCAGGGCATTGGTTGGTCACTGTGATAAATGCTTGTTATTGGCTCTGCCCTATGGAGCATTTAACTGGCGTTACCATTAAAGCTTAATGTGGGGCTCCTCTTTGACCTTGATGAGGGGAATCCTGTCACAAGCCTTCGCAGGCGGTGTAAATATCAAAAACAGCTCCCTCTTCACTGATTTGGTAGGAAAGACCCACCTTTCAAGTTTTAGGCTCGCATTTCTCACAATATATATAATTTATAGCCAGCTGCAGATATCTGTAATTGTGTTCTACCTAATCAAAAGAAAATAAAAAAATTATAACCACATCATCAATCTTCTTGGAACAAATGATGTGACTTTTACCTTTCATAAACATGGGTTTTCTTATTACCAATATTTGGAATTCAGCGGTAAATATTTGCAATTTCTGTTGCTGAATTATGACTAGTTATAATTCAGGTTTCAGATATTTACAGTTTAATCCTGACTAGTCATAATTCTAGTTTAAGATGCATTTTTGTCCTTTTTAGATATTTTTAAATTAGGTTTGAACCAGTCAGAATGACGTTGTACGTACCTTGAACTGGCATTTCGCCTGGTCAGAATTTAATTGCAAATATCTTGAATTAAGCATTTACACTCGGAGAAATTATTTAGTTCATATCTGCAGTTACGGACAAGTGGGAGGCGGCTTTTGCTTTTGAAATGTGCTATGACACTGCAGCTCAAACCACCTACGACAAGCCTTTTTACCGCCGTGTCAGAGCAGCTTGAGGCCGTAGTTCTAATAAATTTTGACCACAAGTCTCAAATAAACAAGACCCTCGTTCTACACAAATTCCTTGCTGGTGAGCTATTTCTGTTTCAGGGAATTTTCTAGAGATATTATCCACCACAGCAACCGCCATTGTTTCCACTCGCCCTGTTGAAATACTTCGCTGGGCCAGTATCCAAAGGGATGTCTTGCATGAGGAGTGTCTGGTACGAAAACTTAGACTAGTCCTAATGATGTTTGAGATATCTACTGCTATTTCTTTGATTAGTTTCTAACTTGTTTTGACTCATCAGAATTATGCTAATCAACAACGGTAGCTGTTAAACATAGAAGTGGATTGCCATAGGTCACATGTATTCAGGGCCTGAGCCTACATGCCTGTGTGCATTTCTCCAGTGCAATGTGTTGACTTTTATCAGAGGACTGCAACACTGTCCTGAGCTGGAGCAGGACACACAGTATCTTGGCATTCCGTTGCTTTTTCTGAGCGAAAAAGAGTGATGGCTTGATTCTGCTCATTGATTTTTCTTTACAAAGCAGCAGTGTGTCAGGACTGATTGGGAGAAGGGTTGAGGAGAAGTGGCCTCTGGGGTCATTTACGAGGCAGTCCGTGACTAGATCTTAAGCAGTTGAAACAGATGAGTTTGGGGTTATCTCTGTAGGAAACAGTGTGTAATCCTTGTACACAGCCACTGAAGTGAAACAGAGCAGAACGTCTTACAGTTTGGCTATTTTTCTCTTTTAATCCTCTCTTGTTTTTCTGTTTTGTTTTTCTGCAAATGCAATCTTTTTGAATTTTGTCTTTTGTCTCTTTCTCTCTCTCTCTCCCCCCCTCTTTTTCTCAACCTCAGGTCCGCTCACAAAAAAACAAGATGAGTCTACAATGAACAGACCCAGGGATGAAGGTATTTTAATTGCATGTTTTTTTCCTCGTGCTCCATTTTTCAGGGTCCATGGGGAATGTGGTGTTTGCATCTATATTAATAACCGTGTTAGCGTCATTGCTCTAATGTGCACATCACACTGTCTGTTGTTATCTCCTTTTATTAGCACACGCATCTGTCATTCTTCTTAGATGTATGCATTTAGCGACATACAAAACAGTCGTTCTGCATTTTTCCCCTCCCTCTGTCACATGTGCTCCTTTTTGCACAGGGAGCTAATCTATTTTCCTTTCTCAGCTGCTATGTGGTTGATCAACCACATGCTGATGTCCTGACTATCCTGTGAGATGCATCAATGAAAATCAATATTCTGTCACCTGCGCTTTTATTCCGGCACTAAAGTTCTTATGAAACGGTCTGCTAAATTATTGCTCTTCATTATGTTATTGAGCTTCACCGCAATTCTTCATTTTTAAAGTAGGGAAAAGTGAATGGTATTTCTGCATGTTTCTCCTATTGCTGCACATTTTCAAGTTCACTGCAGCCGAAGGGAGATGCTTTCTGTACTCTTTACTGATGCAGCCAAAATCTGTGCTGACAGCATGTGCATCTGTTTCTGTACACGTGCCCAGACGTACTGTATATTACATAGCATTGTGCGCACGTACAAGGAGCTACGTTTCCATTTGTGCATGTGTGTTTACTCAAGCGCATGTGCAAACCTATACATGAATGCATGTGCTCTAATTTGTGCCAATGCTTGTGTGTGTTTTCTTTTCTCTTTTTTTTTTTGGTATTTCAGGCTCTGTGCTATTTGGGTATTGAATTCTCTCTCCCTTGCATCTCTAATTGCTATGGTTTAAAAAGAGACAGATGTAGCTAATCCAATTGTGTGGTTTCTTAACGGTGAAAACAGAAGGAAGGATTCATGCAGGATTGTAGAGGAGAGGAGCAGAATGATAGAATAGAGATGAAAGAAAAGGGAAAAGCTAAGCACTGCGAGAGTACTGGGGAGGGCAACGAGGGGGGAGCGAGGAAAAAAATAGTCATAATGAAGACAAGTGCATGATGAAATGACATTTATACAGTTTCCAAAGTGAGAGAGATGTGGAGAAAGAAAGTGGGAGAGGGTGGATGAGTAGGAGACCGGTAGAGCTTGACATTTATGCCGACACCTGATGGATCTTGACAGGATCAGGAGGGCTGGGTTATGGCTGAATTCCTACCTTAATTGCTCAGATATGGTCCTGGACACATGTTCCTTAACATTGCTGTTAAACAGTAATACTAGCAGCTTATTTTATGACAATTGTTTGTAAGAAACTGCATTGCTTGGGTGTGGGTGCGAAAAATATTCAAGTGCTGAGTCAGGCTGGAAACTTTTACGCCCAAATCAATCGAGATTACCATAAGAGAATGAATGAGAGAGGAGCAGAGGAATGGAAAAGTAGAAAGTAGGCAGTTTCTGTTTGGAGGTAAGACATTACTTTGAGAATGGGTGAGCATTAGGGAGGTGGATATTGAGGAGGATAGTATCAGGTTAGGTGGTAAAGAGAGGAGTGAATAATGTGCCAGTGTTTTGGAGGCAGGCAGGAAAGACAGTGAGCTCCTTGTTGGCCATGTAGGTCTTGGATTTGGGCTGAGTGGAACACCCTGCACCCCCAATCACCTCTGTTTGTGCTAAGCCACTTTCAGTCATTGTACCATTTCCCTCACTTCAACACACATCCAATTGTTCCACTGTTTTGTTAAACATTCTTGCACAAGAGTGAATCTTAAGCAAATCATCTCATACTGTCTGTTTGTTATTATCACCAGAGGTTACCTGGCTGGCACTTCTTTGCCTGAATTCTCCCCTAAATACTTGCACTATGCATGTGTCCATCTTTTTTAAAAAATGATATTAACTAGACAAATGTTATTTTTAGACTTACATAATGGAAAAAGTCCCAAAATGAGAAGTTCTTTTAAGCCACTTGGAATTTTCCTTATCCATCCGTGTCATTAAGGCTTTGTAGGTATGCATGAGCTTTTTATCTTTCATTCAGAAATTATTAGATTTTTTTTCTTACACCTTAACTATATTAAGCTTCGAAAATATTTAAGATTGTATTTTATTTCTTATGTTTTAGTGGTTTGGAGTTGAAGAAAAAATCTTGTTTAATGCTCTCTCAATGTCACAATGTAACAGAATGAATACAGAGTTATATTTGAGTTAGTTTTGGAGTCAAAGATCAATTTTTTGTTTCATTTCATTGTTATGCACTCCATACAGTGATTACCTTGATGCACTGTAACACTGAAAATTTACTTTGTGAACTTTTTGTGTTCTAAAACATTAAAAAAAATCATCAGTGCATGAATGAGTTTTCATCACTTGAGCTAAAACCTCAGTTACTAACATAACTGTTGATTGTTTCAGTTAAAAGTGCAACCTGACCATATTTACCTTTAACTGTCCACTACAGCAGTATTGTCACGTTCAAACATTTAGAAAAACCAATGAAAGAAAGCTTCAGTGGGAATTACACCAATCAGCCACAAAATTAAAACCAGTGATGGGTGAAGTGAATAGCCTCACTCAACTCGTTTCAATGCAGCGTTCTTCTGGAAATCTTGGCTCCTGGCATTCATGTTACTTTGACATGTACCACCCACCTAAACATTGTGCCAAACCAAGCACACCTCCCTATGGGAATGGCACTCAATGCCAGCAGCCTCCCTCCATCCCCATCTGATCAATCATCCATGGGATGCGCTGGAGCAAACCCGATCCACACAGACCCCACTGCACAACCTACAGAACCGCAAATTACCATTAACATGTGGTTTCACGAAAGTTCAGAATTATACTCTCCCATAGAAAGTACTCAGTCTACTCCATTGCACCAAAACTTTCTCTGTTCCAGTTGCAGACCTTTTTGTTATTTATACTATCTCATGTGATCAGTGGAAAGCCTTGTTATATGCTAAAATGTCCCATCTCTGGCTAAATTTAGACCAGTTAAATTACAGTAAGATAAATATGGGATTTTTGCCTGTTGATGCCCATAAAAAAAATACTGCCAACTGCCAGGCAAGTGGAACAGAGGCTAGCTCAAACAGTGGGTTTCCTAGTAAAGTTACCATCCATCTATCCATTTTCTTACATCTATCTGGGGCTAGGTTGCGGCGGCAGCAGGTTAAGCAAGTCGTTCCAGACAACCCTCTCCTCAGCAACCCTTTCCAGCTCCTCCTGGGGGATCCGAGACGTTCCCAGGGGACATGAGATATGTAATTCCTTTCAGTGAGGCTCTCCTTCTAGTTGGACATGCCCGGAAAACCCCCAAAGGAAGGCACCCAGGAGGCATCCTAATCCTAATCAGATGCCCAAACCACCTCAGCTGGCTCCTTTGATGTGAAGGAGAAGCGTGTCTACTTCGAGCTCCCTCCGAATGTCCGAACGCCACACCCTTTCCCTAAGAGTGAGCCCAAATACTCTACGAAGGAAACTCATTATGACTGCTTATACCTGAGATCTCATTCTTTTGGTCATTACCCAGAGTTCATGACCATAGTTTATCAAGATCAATTTACATCATGATATATCAGCTCACTCTTCACCACGACAGTTGGATACAACCTGCGCGTTACTTCTGATGCTGCATTAGTCTGTCTTTCCATTTCACGCTCCGTTTTTCTGTCAGTCGTGAACAAGATCCTGAGATATTTAAATCCTTTGCTTGAGCAGCAACTCCTCCCAAACCCAGACGAAACAATCCACCGGTCTCCGGCAGAGAACTGTGGCATCAGACTTAGAGGTGCTGACTCTCATCCCAGATGCTTGTCACTCAGCTGAAAATCGCCAAAGTGTGTGCTGAAGGTCACGGTCTGATGAAACCAATGGAAGCACATTATTTGCAAAATGTAAAGGCACAAACTTGAGTTTCCCCAAATCAAACACTTTGCTCACCCCAACTGCGCCATGAGATCCTGTCTATGAATATCACAAACAAGACTGGAGATGACAGAATCGTGTTTGACTTTGTGCTGAGGATACGAACGCAGCTCTTACTTTGGTTATACAAGGATCAGATGGCTTGTAGCAAAGGCCTCAATACCCTATACTCCCACACTGCCCCCTACAGGGTTCCTGGGGAAGGCCTTATTCGAGTCTACAAAACACGTGGACTGACTGGTTTAAACTTCCATGACGCCTTCACTTTGCTTTGCTTTATTTTATTTAAAAGGGACAGTGCATATTAATGAACATGAAAATGTAAATATGCCAGAATTAGCCAAAGGCTACTTTCCATCTGCAGTCCCTCGCAGGTCAGAAGAAATAACATTACAATGTCAACGCTACAAATGAAAAATACAAAAGATTAACAACACTATAGAAGAACTGGACAACTGACAGACACCAGTGACAGTAACAAAGAACACTGAGAGACAATATAAAAGCTTAAATTCAAAATTAGTGCTATCAGATCTGGTTTCTTTTCAGACACCTTTTTAGATTGACTTTAAAAGTGTTAAAAGTGGTACAGTCTCTTATTGGAGCTGGAATCTCAATCCAGACCTCAGTACCTTTGACACCTGATTGCTAAAGGTTGTGTGTCTAACCATCTTGACAAAGTTCAAAAGCTGGTCTGCTGTCCCAAGGAGGGCATGAATCCACTACTGACAGTCAGTCCCTGGCATGACCACGGATGACAAAGTTACCTTTTGTGATCTAAGGGTAAACAAATAAATCTTCCCGTGACGTCTTCGAAAACTTTTGTGTCAGTACTGAACTTAGTGTTATTTATATAGCATTTACATACAGCAAAGCTCATCTGACACATACACGCAGAGAGGAAAACAAAACTGAGCAACCACTAAAGGTAAAGCTGCTTTGATTTTACTCATCTAAGTCTGCTTGCAGGTGTTAGGGAGTACTACTGCATATGTCAAAAAGTTCTGCAAAAGTTTTGAAATTTGCAATTGATGTTACATTAGGCAGCATCTGTTGTGGCTGAAGACTACAAGTTTGAAAATGAAGGAAGTCATAGAGTGCGGACTTAGAAACAAGTGAGCGTACAAGACCTGTGTAGCCAATCCTCAGCTCTGCTTGAGGCTAGCAGCTCGAAGCTACATTAGCTGCTACTAGCATGACACAGTCAAATCTCTGACTATGACACTAAGTATTCAATGACGATAACAACATCTTTTAGTTACGTTGTAAGTCTGTAAACACAGCGATATACAACAATATAGAGAAAAAGCTGATTGGGCCATTAAAATGTAGATGCATGTCATTGCTAAGGTTCCCTCTCTTGGAGGATTTAATTTATGGTATGAGTGTTGCTGTGAGAGCGGTTGATGACAGCCTGCTGATACGTCATTCCTCTATACTGTCCTGGTAATGCCAAGATAACTGAACTTATTTACATATCCTCCGGGAAATCAGCCGAGGTTCAGAATACACCAGAGAAGAGAGGGAAAAAGAGCAGCACGTCAGAGTGTGCGACTGAAATTTTTTATTTTAGGCCATCCTGCTCGTGTCATACGTATGATCCATTAAAGATGTCTGCATGTGTGAAGCCATATGTGCCATTTTGCCACATTCATTTGTGTGTGTGTGTGCATGTGTGTGCGTGTGGGCGCGCGTGTGCGACTGAGTGACGCACCCAAGTGCATGTGTAACCTGAGATTCAGGTGGTGATGCAGGCGGGTGTGCAAATACGTGAGTAGAATTTGTTACCACGGCAACAGACATTCAGTGAGTCGGTGCAATGGAATGGCTGGTGCAGTTCTATTAGCGAGAAGCAGTTTCCATAGCGACTCAACATCGCAGCTGCCTATGCAAGAGTTTGTGTGGTGTGTGTGTCTGTGTCTGTGTGTGTGTGCGTGCGTGTGCATGTGTGTATCTGTATGAATACGATGTGAATCCTGTGTGAATTTGAGTGTTCATTAGCGTACCTCGCTATGTAAGACTTGCTTTGTAACGTTTCATATTTTTTTCATCCTTGCCATCATGTTTTTTTGGTGTGAACCTCCCATCCATTTCTCTCCGCCGTCACTTCTTCTCATGCTGCCCTATTTTCATCTCCTTCCTCCCGCTCGCTCTCTCTCTCTCTCTCTCCCTCTCCCTGTCTTGCCCCCCATCTCTCTTTCTCTCCTCTTATCTCCCTGTCTCCCCCATCTCTGAGTGCTGAAGCTCATCAGGGTAAACAGATGCTGTGGCTGTTATTTATGTTTCCACTTGGTCTGGCTTTCATACAAATTATCCACAGGCCTTGCACAGTGCAGACGCTCAGCCTAACTGGGCTGCACTGGCAGCTCTCTCAGCCTTATCCACGCTCAGACACTCCGACCATACCACAGACGCTGTGAGAGGAGGGGTTTGGTTGTTGGGGGGGGGGGCACACAGGCTGACAGAGTGAACCATAGCAACACACTGATGGGCACAAAGACACCAATAACAGAGAGGGCATCAGAACTGCCTGCACCATTTGCTCCATGCATGTAGGGGAAAAACAGTTTGGGAAGGTACCATCACTGCACAGGACAGGGGAAACAGACATCACAGAATAAAATATACAGGATAGGCCCAGTGGGACTACATGAAACTACTAGTCTGCTAAAAATGTTTCATACTCTGTATTTTAATCTTCTTTTTCTGGCAAATCACTGACACTCGGAGGGTACAAAATTCTGTATATGGAGCGTTCCCCTTAGAAGACTGCTGCAGTTATACATCTATGACAGTAATATCTTGAGCTGCCAGTTTAAAAAAGGTAGCCTACCTGTTGGCTTTGAATACATAAGCTTAACGGGAACTGTTGAAAATGAGTTTGTGATAAGGAATTTTACCAAAAACATTAATTAACTTTCACCTTTTCTTAACCTTTCCTTTGTAGATATTCGGGATCGTCGTAAGAAGCCGGTGATGCTGTTCATCCACGGAGGCTCCTACATGGAAGGCTCAGGGAACATGTTTGATGGTAGCGTCCTTGCTGCCTACGGAAACGTAATCGTGGTCACTATGAACTATCGTCTCGGTGTGCTCGGTAAGTCTGGTGTGTCACACAGTTGCCATGTTTGAGTCATCAGGTGGCGAATGCGTCTGTTGTAGATGTTCACTGACTTTGTTTTGATATGTGTCATCTCATCTTGAAAAGTCCCTGTGGGTCAAAGAGTTGATATCAAAATGTGTGTTTTAGAAATGATGGACATGCACATGTGAGGGTTACTGTATGAAAAGGGACACTCTTAAAGACGTGTCATATGCCATCAATAACAAATCACTGTTTAACACAAAATGCACAGAGTAGCTCTCATCCTGTCTTATTCTCAGTTGACATCACAAGGTGTATGAATGCTAGTTCACATCAGTAATGGCAGATACTGTAAAGATGATTCAACATGAAGTGGCCACTTTTCTCCAATCATTTCAGCAGTATTGACGTGCTACAGCAGAGACGACATGTTAGAGAAAGTGATGGCAGCATATACAAAAAAGACAGATATAAATTGTGCCTCAAGGGAACTGCTATATGACAACAAAAATGGAACTAAAGCAGATAATCTATTGCTTTCCCAACATTTTAATTAGTTATTATGCACATTTCCTGTTTATTATTTTGTTTGTGTTTGTCTTCTAATGGCACAGGAGAGAGATTTGTTTTTGCCGCTCATGATAGTTTTCTCTTTTTCTTACCATAAATAAATGATCTTTTTTGGAGAATACGGAACTCTAACCTGTTTCTCCTAAAGAAATTAGGAGCAAAAGAATAAATTAATTGCAGGGGAAGCACAAGAAACACAGGAGTTATTTTGCTGTGCTCATATACTTCTCAGAGTTCATCCAACAACCTGATGGAGCAATAAATAAGGGGAAACAAAGAAGGGAACAGTCCTTCCTGACTTTGGCCAAGAAACAGGGTACACCCTGAGCAGGTCACCAGTCCATCACTGGATTAACACAGAGACAGACAACCTGTCACACACACAGCCAAATTAGGATCGCCAGCAACCTATCATGTGCAGGAAGAACATGCAAACTCCACACGGAAAGGCCTCAACCAGCCAGCAGGTTCAAACCCAGAATGTTTCTGCTGTGAGGCGACAACATTAACCACTGCACAACCACACCACTCTGTGAAGCCATTTTAATGCATAAAATCTTTATTATAAATGTAAAGGAAATATAAACACAACTTTTATGCAAAGCAAAGAGATATGCGCTGAAAAGGAAAATAAAAATGTGTGCTGAACTGGACCGGAGTAAATAACAGCAATACTAATAAGAAAATTGTCTGATGGAGTTTCACTTAAATGTATCAGATGTAAACGGCCTTGAAAGCTCAGAATAAAATCAGAAAGCTTGGCCGTATGAGCAAAACTCCAGCGTACTCCATGCCTTGGTCACTAACAGCCTTCCGGGTCCTTTGATAATGGAGCCCCCTCAACCCCCATCTCTCTCCTTTTGGCTTCCGAGGTGGCCAGTCCATGACCAGACCCTTTGGTCTTGCTAGACGGGCTTTGTGGTCAAACACCCATCACCCTGTGTGCCTCACCGCCTCCACCTAAGTAGACACACTCTCAGTGGCCTGCTGTAAAGGCTGATGAACTTCAATTTAATTCAATTCCGTTTTATTTATGTAGCCCCAATGTACAACATAAGTTATCTCAAGGCCCTTTACGATATAACATTGTAAATTTTTCACCTGACAATGTTACATGTGCCCATGGAGACCATTGTGGGGTCCGCGTCCAGTGACACCTGATCCAGGACAGCCACTCATAACCTTAACCTCAGCCTGGTGCGTTGGCCTCTGAGTTTTACTTGCTTTGTTTATTTGATGTGTATGTTTTATTATGTTATATTTAAAATCATTATTTATTTTATTTATGTGTATTTATTTGTGTTGTCATTGTTGTTCTATCACTGAATTATTACCTGTGTACCTTCATAAAATGACTATCCACCAAGCTACACAGAAAAAAAACAAAACCAGTACAGCGCCCACTGTCACAGGCATGTCGTCAACAGCAAAGGTAGATGTCATAGTCAGTGGTGAAACTCTGAAAAAAGACTCAAAAAATGGCCACTGCTCATCCAAATGACTTTAAACTCAACACTACACTTCCTTTGCTTTGAAGTAGATCAGATGTACAGTTGTCGAGCTATACAAAGAATGGAGAGACACATACATACAGAAAGAGATTCCATCATGTCGACCGTCCTCCTGCCTTCACTTTCATTTATAAGCAAAAGGGTTCTATACACGAGAGTCAACAAAAAATAATGCAGCCACAACTATTAGCACACAGTGGCATTGTAAAATATATTGAGTGGGTTTTATCTTTATATCAGCGTTATCTCAACTTCACTTTTTCACTTTGCTAATGTCTGTTCCCACTCTGTGAACTTAAAAGCTTCAAACTTTAAAAAGTGGATTTTTTGTTCTGTGTTTCACTTATGGAGAATCCAACAGTGACCTAAGTTGGGATCTTTGAGATTTAACTTGGCTGAACCTGACTGGTACTGCTGAATTTCGGATCTGAACCTGAACTGAGACTTAAAGCAATATTTTGCTTTTGTTTCATCCATTGCTGAAGATTAGATTGCAAGGCTAATGCAATGCAGTGCCTTCTCTGTGGCTACTGTCTCTTCTCCTCTTCCCACTGAGATCAACACAGAATGCCGGCACAGTCTCAGAGAGAAACCGAGAAATCTCATAATAAATTACAACTGAAAATAACTAAACCCATCCTGAAATTTTACAGCACTAAAACCAACCCGAACCTAAAGCCCTTTTCAGACATGGGATACACAACACTGCTGCTCCATCAGTGTTTTAAATTTATGGTATTCTGTCATTCATACTTAATTCACACTTTTACATTACTCTACCTCATGATTTCATTCAGACCTACACACCACAGTGACATTTAACGTACGTATGCGATTAGACAGTAGTCAGCATGAAGGTTTGTATGTTACGAACGGTGCAGAGACTCAGGCGCAGGCAAAGAAACACGGCACACAGATATACAAAATAACAATGTTTATTAACAACAACGGAAACAGAAAATCACTGCACAGCAGGAAACCAAACTAATAAACCAAAACCGAAACTAAAAGCGAGCGGATGCTGAAAACGAACTAAAAGTAACAACAGAAAGCGAGCTGCAAAAGGCGAGCTGAAAAAACGAACAGGTAACAGAAAGCGAGCTACGAAAACCAACGAGCTGATACAAACAAAAAGCGAGCTACGAAAACCTATGAGCTGATAGCAACCAAGACACTGGAAAACTGAGCCAGACGGGCTAACGCTAATGCTAATGCTAATGCTACTGAACCTGAACGGAGAGGGGGGCACGACGGAGCAGGTGAGCGGAGCAGGTGGGAGCGAAGGCAGGCAGGCAGGCAGGCAGGCTGGGTGGTGAGCTGAGGTCCGGGAGTGGGGGTGGCGATCCACGACTGGAATCCTGGCGGTGGCTGGGTTACTGGCGGAGTGGAGGCAGTGGTTGAGCTGAACCGGAGGAGGCACACGTGGACGGCAGACGGGGAACCAACTGGAAGCGGAGAGGGAATAGCGTTAGCAATAGCGAGGGTGCAGAGCAAACGGAGCAGACAGAACGAGAGCAGAGGTTGGCAACTGACTGAGGCAAAACGACGGTCTGGCATCGAGGAGCATGTGGAGCGTGGTTATAACCGGGAGAGTGAGAGCTGATCATCCAATCACACGCGTGCCTCCTCCGCTGATTGGAAGTGGCTGCACCTGCCGTGCTCCTCGCTGCCCACACCTTGCTCACGCCCACCTGCAAGAGAGAGAGGGAAGGGGAAGAGGGAAAAGGGGAAAGGAGACTGCCACTCAGGCAGCAGAGGTGGAGGGCGTGACAGTACCCCCCCCTCTACGTGCACCTCCAGGTGCACGAATCCTCCGGTCCGGTCTCCTCCGGTTAAACTCCCGGATTAGGGCAGGGTCCAGGATCTGGCGTCTGGGTATCCAGGAGCGTTCCTCTGGACCGTATCCCTCCCAGTCCACAAGATATTGGAGACCACGTCCCCGACGACGAACATCCAGCAGGCGGCGCACGGTGTACGCTGGGGCATTGTCCACCATCCTGGGTGGTGGAGGGGGACGGACAGGGGGGGCCAGAGCGCTCTCCTTCACAGGTTTAACTTGGGAGACATGAAATGTGGGGTGGATCCTCATGGAGGATGGCAACTTCAGGCGGACCGCACTGGGATTAATGATGCGCTCAATAACAAAAGGCCCCACGAACCGGGGCGCCATCTTCTTAGATTCCACCCGGAGAGGTAAGTCCTTAGCCCGGAGCCAAACCCTTTGGCCCGGGGAGTAGACAGGGGCAGGAGAACGGTGACGGTTGGCTTGCCCCTCCATTCTCCGCGAAGCCCTTATCAGGGAGGCCCTCGAGCGCCTCCAGACCCGTTCACACCTCCTGAGAAAGGTCTGGAGAGATGGGGTGGAGATCTCCCGTTCCTGGGAGGGGAACATGGGCGGCTGGTATCCCAAGGAACACTGAAACGGAGACAGCCCGGTAGAAGCATTAGACAAGGAGTTGTGCGCGTACTCGACCCATGGGAGGAGGCTGCTCCAGGCGGAAGGGTTCTCCGAGGTCATACATCGCAGGAAGGTCTCCAGTGACTGGTTGGTTCGCTCCGTCTGACCATTGGACTGCGGGTGAAAACCAGAGGTTAAACTGACTGTGGCCCCCAACGCAGAACAGAAATTTCTCCAAACCTCCGAAGTGAATTGTGGTCCCCGGTCGGACACTATGTCGGCAGGTATCCCATGGAGTCGGAAAACGTGGTTCACCAGATGATCTGCCGTCTCCCTGGCAGAGGGCAACTTTTCTAAGGGGACAAAATGGGCGGCTTTGGAGAACCGGTCGACAATGGTTAGGATGGCAGTTTTACCTTGGGATGGGGGGAGCCCAGTGACAAAATCCACTGCGATGTGGGACCAGGGTCGATGAGGAATAGGCAGCGGTTGAAGGAGCCCCGAACTCGGCCGATTGGAGGTCTTGCTGGTGGCACAGATGGAACATGCGGCCACGAACTCCTTAGCATCCCTCTCCAGAGTGGGCCACCAGAACCTCTGCCGCAGGACCTCCACGGTGCGTGCAGTCCCAGGATGGCAGGTCAACCGTGAAGAGTGCGCCCAGCTCAGGACCTGAGAGCGAACCGGATCAGGAACAAACAAGCGGTTAGTAGGACCGTTACCTGGGTCGGGGTGCTGTTCTTGGGCCCGGCGAACCACGGACTCGATCTCCCAAGTGAGAGAAGCCACCACACAAGTTCCAGGCAGAATGGGTTCAGGTTCGCCGGGGGTCTCCTGGGAGGAAAACTGGCGGGACAATGCGTCTGGCTTGACGTTCCTGGACCCAGGCCGATACGTGATGGTGAAATTGAAGCGGCCGAAGAAAAGTGTCCAGCGGGCCTGTCGGGCGTTCAGTCGTTTAGCCGATCGGATGTACTCCAGGTTCCGGTGGTCGGTCCAAACGATGAACGGCTGCTCCGCCCCCTCCAGCCAGTGACGCCATTCCTCCAAAGCTAGCTTCACCGCTAGCAGCTCTCGATTGCCTACGTCATAATTCCTCTCGGCAGGGGACAGCCGCCGAGAGAAAAAGGCACAGGGGTGCATCTTGTTGTCGGCGGGGGAACGTTGAGACAGCACCGCCCCTGCCCCAATGTCCGAAGCATCCACCTCCACCACGAACTGCAAGTGGGGATCAGGCTGCGTCAGGATGGGTGCGGAGGTGAAGCGTTGCTTCAGGGAGTGGAAGGCCTGGTCTGCCTCAGGAGTCCAGGAGAAGGTCCGCTTAACCGAAGTGAGGGAGGTGAGCGGGGCTGCCACTTTGCTGTAGTCCCGGATGAAGCGACGGTAGAAGTTGGCGAAGCCCAGAAAACGCTGCAGCTGCTTCCGATTCTCCGGAATGGGCCAGACCGTACTGTTACGAACGGTGCAGAGACTCAGGCGCAGGCAAAGAAACACGGCACACAGATATACAAAATAACAATGTTTATTAACAACAACGGAAACAGAAAATCACTGCACAGCAGGAAACCAAACTAATAAACCAAAACCGAAACTAAAAGCGAGCGGATGCTGAAAACGAACTAAAAGTAACAACAGAAAGCGAGCTGCAAAAGGCGAGCTGAAAAAACGAACAGGTAACAGAAAGCGAGCTACGAAAACCAACGAGCTGATACAAACAAAAAGCGAGCTACGAAAACCTATGAGCTGATAGCAACCAAGACACTGGAAAACTGAGCCAGACGGGCTAACGCTAATGCTAATGCTAATGCTACTGAACCTGAACGGAGAGGGGGGCACGACGGAGCAGGTGAGCGGAGCAGGTGGGAGCGAAGGCAGGCAGGCAGGCAGGCAGGCTGGGTGGTGAGCTGAGGTCCGGGAGTGGGGGTGGCGATCCACGACTGGAATCCTGGCGGTGGCTGGGTTACTGGCGGAGTGGAGGCAGTGGTTGAGCTGAACCGGAGGAGGCACACGTGGACGGCAGACGGGGAACCAACTGGAAGCGGAGAGGGAATAGCGTTAGCAATAGCGAGGGTGCAGAGCAAACGGAGCAGACAGAACGAGAGCAGAGGTTGGCAACTGACTGAGGCAAAACGACGGTCTGGCATCGAGGAGCATGTGGAGCGTGGTTATAACCGGGAGAGTGAGAGCTGATCATCCAATCACACGCGTGCCTCCTCCGCTGATTGGAAGTGGCTGCACCTGCCGTGCTCCTCGCTGCCCACACCTTGCTCACGCCCACCTGCAAGAGAGAGAGGGAAGGGGAAGAGGGAAAAGGGGAAAGGAGACTGCCACTCAGGCAGCAGAGGTGGAGGGCGTGACATTGTAGCAACCAATAGCGTATTAATTTTGTCCATTTTAAATGTAATAAAGCCAATAATGTAATGACTTGCCAATTATGTAATAAAGTTTTTGAGCCAATGATGTACAAAATACTTTTCAGGGGGGTTTTTTACATTTGTAAATGAGTGTTTATGTTCTATGTTGTGTATTGGAGCTAAGGACCATTACAGAGCCAGTCCAGTTAATTAAATATAGCTTTAAGTGAGGACTGAATGGTTTTATCTTGAGAAATGTTTGAGAAAAGTTTTAATGAAATGTTTTCCAAGAAAAAAATATGGTAAATTTGTTTGACAATGCAACATCCAACAGAGACACTGATATCGAATGATGAATTTACATATCCAAGCAAATAATCAATATTCTAAATAAAGATTTTGTACGAGAAATAATTCTCAAATTGGCTCTTACAATCATAATTAAGGAGAGTGAGAGCTACATGAGACGAATCCTTGATGAATGAATGACCACCATGCCATCCACTAGACCTATTTTTGATGAGCAAACTGCACAAAAACTGCAAAAAAAATCTTTTATTTCCAAGAGATGCAGTCCTGTTTATGTATTATTACATTATCAGCTGCAGTTAATACATTTTCAAAGGATTTTAATGATTTTTAACATAATAACCAGCCAATAAAATAATAATTTATTGCGTTAGTAGCCAGTATTATATTACTCGTTGCTACAAGGTTCAAGAAGCTAATACTGAACAGAAGACTAAACCTAAGGTAACATGAAGTTTATAAGCATAGAGAACAGGATTGAATCAGGATCTAGCCACAAATTACACAGTGTCGCCTACTTTTCTTCACCTCAGACAGAAGAGCTGTCACACACAGAGTTACAGTTTATTAGCTGCAGTTAAATCATTCGTTGCGTAGCAGCCATCCTCAGGTTGAGTCCTGATCTCCATCACATCTGTCGGGAGATTTTTATTTTACTATTAAGGTCTGATCGCTTTTCTAAAGTCAAAATATTTCTTAGTCGTATGAAGTTTTTCTTATGTTTTTTTTTAATTGAATACATTTTTGGGGTTTTCAGTCTCACAGCAGAAAAGTTGCAGCAGTAGTCTAATTATTGTGAGCACTGATGCGTTTCCATCACTATATATAAAATGTGACCTTTGTAATCTTTAATCTAATAACTACCAAAACCACTTTGCTTGTCAAATCTGCATGAATGTGCAGCATTGTGACTTTATGCAAATAAGGGCTTGATATACGTGTTGAAAGTACATAAATAGTACATATATTGATCAGGCATAACATTATGAGCACCTTCCTAATATTGTGTTGGTCCCACTTATGTGATCAAAAATGCTCTGAACCATTGGGCATGGACAAGAGGACCTCTCAGGGTGTCCTATGGGGTCTGGAATCAGGACGTTGGCACTGGATCGGGCCTCTGTCAATCAAACTTATTCCACTTTATCCTGTTGATGCTTGATCAGAATGGGGTGTAGGAAGTTTGGAGGTCAAATCAACATATTGGGCCATTGTCATGTTCCTCAACATGTTCCTGATTGTTGGATGTTTTTTCCATGTGGTGGGGTGCATTTTCCTGCAGGGGTAGATCAGTGACATTTGGGATTTCCATTTGCATGAGGGAGTGTGTTTGTTGTGGGACAATGTTTATTTGGGTGTCTGAGTCTCAACAACATGGATGTTAAAATCCAAGGTTTTCCAGCAGAACAGCACATAGTACCAATATGATCAATGTTATTCACCTGTCAGTGATTTTAATGTTGTGGCTGATCACTGTACATAAATGTTACCAGATCCAAACCAGGAAGATTTCTATCCATTTATGGGACAAAAGGCCAGGTTACTCTTTTAGCCACGTTTAAATACTGTCAGATTAACAGAGAGGACCGCTGGTCTGAAAGGGGCTTTAGAGGTCCTAACAAAGACAATTTTAAGTCATACCTAATATTGTGGATTATACTATGCTACAGGTTATCACTGATTTGGGGCTCAGTCTCCCTGAACAATCATATAGCGTTTTCTCATCAGTCTTGAAATACATACAATGAGGTCTAGTTAATCTTGAGTTATAACTTCTGGGTCTGAAGTTGCTCACATTTTACTAGCTGCTCCTTTATCTGTCCACTGTATGTTACTTGTGCCGCTGGGATTTCATAATAAAGCACAAGCAGGTGTATTTATTGTGTTCACTTAGCCTGAAAATTAATTTTTTAGATTAATTAATTGTTGTATTAATAAGCACTTCTGTAGAGACAACAGCCAGAACCTGACTCACTAGACCACAGAGACACCATGAACTACTTAGTGCCTTTGGTGTACGTTCAGCCACTGAAAAGAGAATTGAAATGTGTGTCTGTTGCTGTCAGTGTATTTTTGGATTAAGGGGTATTCTATTTGTTCATTCTGTTGAAGCTTTGCGGTGCTTGCATGGCCCGTGAGTGTGGGCTGAGCTTTGTGTGTATGTATGCCTAGCCCTTGTGCTGCTGGATATCAGTGGAGTCAAGTATTTACATTTGCCGTCATCTTTTGGAAGTGTTTGCACACAGACTATCTGTGTCAGTCATTGTGGTTGCCAGGTTGGGTAATCAGATCTTGTTTATTGCATCACGCCTGTTTCAACATATCAGAATAATGATAAACAGAGAAATGGGAGTAGTTTAGGATGGAGTCCAAGAGTTGCAGTGAGTATTAACAGAGGGTAACAGGATCCAGACTGTTATTGACAGTGCCAGTGGAGAGGCACAGGGACAAGGACAAACTGAGAGTTAGTGAAATGAGGACCTGGACCTGCCGCTTCATCCAGCTCCATTTCAGCTTTTTATGAGGTGTTTTTCACAGCTGTCAGACAAATTGTGACGATTAACAAACTGAGCGTAAGATTCAGCCCACAATTTGGAATGAGGATTGTTGTGTGCTGTATGAAATCAGAAGCTAATCCGAATGCTCTTCAGTGGCCTTTGTGTGCTTCCTTTACACACACCTCGACCGTAGAGGTGGCCGATTTACGCTGACATTGTTGCTGTGACTCACGTTGGAGATGTTTGACGTGCGTTCAGGCATTGTACAGTTTGTTTATTACCCTCCATACTCAATCATTAAAATGCATTCCCATAGATAGAGGTGGAGATAGATCCTGCTGAGTGATTATGAGGGATGACGCAGTGTCCTCGATTCCTTTAACATTGTTGAAAATTTTGTTATGTGGGCGAATGTGTGCTCTCTCGCACACTCTCACTCTGAGATATGCTTTAAATGGGTTACTGTACTAAGGCGATTATCCTTGTGTGTGTGTGTGTGTGTGTGTGTTTGTATGTTTTGTGTGGCATAGGCATGCTTGTTTGCCCGTGCGCACACCAGCTCCGTCTTGTGACAGTGTGAGTGTGCCGTGCGTAAAATATATATATGAATAATGCACCATCCATCTGAATCTTTAATAGCACTCCTCTCTGACACTGTGCATTTGAGTCAAAGTGAGAAACAGAGGCCTACCATTTTTTAATAGTTTTATGTTCTAATCTTTAGTATTATCCTGTACTTACACACACAGGAGCTTACACATGCCAACCTCATTTCATACAATGCCTGCGCCTTTAAGAGAGTGATAGGGAGTCAGGAATAAGGGAAGAAGAGAGAGCAGGGAATAGAGACAGATGAGCGAGGGAGAATCATAGAGAGACAGTGAGGGAAAAGGAAACAGAAGGGGGAAGATGGGAGCAGTCTAAAAATAAACCACCAGAAATGCTTTTTTAAATTTGCAGTGATGCAAAGTATTCGTTCGAATAACTGCTCCTGCAGTGTGACCACAGCACCCTTGCCTATGGTTTTACGCTTTGCGGTTTCATTCCAGTACGACACAGACTCGTGTAATTTTTCAACAGATTTGACACTTTATGGAATTTTCCTATTGATTTATGATAGACTCTGTCGTTGTGGAATAAAATGGGTGTATGAGAGGAAAATGTCTGCTGAACACAGCCTGGTTCAGAGGGTTGGTGACAGTTGTGATTTCAGATCGCTGCTCGGCTCACCTTCTCCTACCTTCCTCCTGCTCCAGGCCCAGAGAGCCTTCTGATTTGTGTTACATAGCCATCTGTTCAGACTAATTAACTAATTAACTAATTAATGAACTCTGGGGAAAGGCCCACCATCGTGGGCTCTGAGAGTGAGAACATTTTTTACCTCAGGAAGAGAGATGAAACGCTTCTTCTGGAAACGTTTCTCTGCACTTTCTTCCCAATTTCAGCGTTTTACTTGCAAGTAAGCAAGTAACCTATTTAAGAGTAAATACCACCGTGTTTAATAACCGTAGCTTGTACACTGGATAAAAAGAGTTATGAATTTAACACTTGTTTGGTTATTATCTTGCCAAAATGTGCTTTTAATATTTGCAATTTTACTGGTTGGCACTTTGATAATTTTAATATAATTAGTTGGTTACTCAGAAGCTTAATCTCAGAGCTATAAAAGTTGCAAATGGACTACGTTTAAAACAAGCTAATCTTGCCGTCAATATCCTGAATATTAACTATCTGTAATGCATACTGCCAATAGGAAAAAGTAGTTTCATGGCATATTGATTTCATTTATGACCATTTGAAAGAAACACAGCATGTTATGACCTTAAAAAATTGATGTGGTGAATGTATTAGCATACAACTTGTGCTTAAATGCTCAACCCTGAGTGGCTTTTATAATTCTTCTGGCCAACCTGTTAGCGGGCAGTTGCTTACATGTATATTTAACAGATACAGAGCAACACTAGCATTCATTCGGAGTGCTTTATGGTCAACTTATGAATGTAAGGTGAATATTTAGTGTGCACAAATTCCTAGGAAATATATGCTAATTGCTCTCTTGGTATCTATGTGGTACTAGGGATATCAGAACATTTCCATTGAGAGCGGCTGTGTGAAGGAAACAAAGTTGATCAGAGTAGTGAAACTGAGCAAAACATTACAGCTGCAGGCTGTCCAACCAAAACATTGAGCTGAAACATACTAAGAAACTCTGTAGAGCTGAAAGTTACTGCAGTATCTGGTAATAATTTGTCACTGTAACCAATCTCTTTTACATTACACATGGTCATTTAATCCTTTACGAAATTGTAATATTGAGCTTTAATATTGTTGTTTGTTATTATTAGCTTATTGATGTTGTTTGAGTATAAGAACAAGTCAGTTGTTTAACCTTTAGTGTTGATGGAGTGCATGTAGTTGAAGACTAATAGCCGAAGAGAAATGTGTAAAAGCACAGTAAGCATTTGGCATCGTTTGAAATGAGTACGTGAGACATTTTTTAAAAATATGCAGTGTCTGAAGCTTTTAGGTATGCCACTTAAATTACCAGATAGCTTATGAATGCCACCTCTTTATATTGCACAGTTTTGCCTTATGTCTGCCCTAAACCTTAAAGAAATGTAACCAGAATTGTTACTCTTTGAGACTTTATTTTAAAGCATCTAAGTATCATTAGAGGTAAACAGGGTTTGATCATTACTTCCTGAAATTGTATTCATTTAACTTGTGGTACCAGTTGTTTTGCCTGTCAGGTACAGTTTCCTCAGTTAAAAAATTCTACATCCAAAAGCAGTGTGCTCCTGTTCCCTGTGAGACACTAGTAAACACCACTTTATCCGTTACTTAATACATATCATTTTACAAGCCCATGCACATGAAAACATTTTTAGCATTAGTCAAGTCAAACCATGTCAGTGCATCCACAAATACTGCTTAGCTCAGTGAGCCTTGGGAATCAGTTCGCATTGTGTTGCCTGTTGTTCTCAAAAACATCCTTTTAAATATGACATAAACAGTATTTTTAGCCAGCGCTGTCAATTAATTTCAGCCTGCTGCCTTCTCACAACTCAGCTGTCTCTAAATACAAATAAAACACACCTCCCACTCTTTGCATGGAGCCATAATCTTCCTCGCTCTGCAAGCAACCTCTATTTTCCTATATTTTGCCTGGTGGTGGTGTACTGACTGTCATCACAGAATGCAGTCTTTTACTATTATCCTGGTTTTGGGTAGAGTCAGGTGCAAACCAAGATGTTGGACTTACAAATTAAATATTACAAGATTAGCCAGGATTTGTTCTCTTTGCAGAAATAGCCACAGTGTGCTGAGAACTCTTCCTGCTATTCTGCTTTCAGCTGTGTGTGAGGCTTCACGTTCTTGACTTACACACACAAACCGTAGCCAAGGACAGTCCACATTGAACGCGAATGACTTATAGGTATATTGACCGAAAGCGACACCAATCTGCCTGCCAGGCTGACAGCCAGATACACAGCTGGACCAATCAAATATAAGGAAGATAATTTATGCAGCTACCCATGCTTGATCCTCAATGTCTTACACACCACATAAAGTGTCAAAATCTTAAATTGTCAACGTCTTCAGTGTACCTGAAATGATTTCATCCCATAAATATGTAGTCTGTAACAGTAGTTACTTCTTTGGTTGCAAGTTTCCTTCATAAACATCCCTAGAGTCGAGTCAAACATTAGAAGTGGAGGGGGTAACCTGATTGCCGAGTGATTAGGTTGCGTACTACATGGGAGCAAATGCCCTGAGCAGTGAGCCCCCGGTTCGATTCCCATCTGACCGGTCCATTTGCTGCATGTCGTTCCTCTACTCTCTTTACCCACATTCTCCGTCTCTCTCCACTGACTCTATCAAATAAAGACATAAAATGCCCAATGGACCCGGGGGGAGAAATGTGAAGCAAATTTGAGTTAAAAAATCCACTTATCTGGCAGTTACAACTCAAGCAAACCTTTACACAGAGACATGAATCACGTACAGTATTTTAGCATTCTGAGTTATTTGCATATTCATAGATCAGCTATCTCAGCTGTCCTTTGTCAATAAATGTCCATACACCTTTTAACTCCAAGTTATAAGTCCCACATTTAAATGCGCCAAAATGTAAATAAAATACAGTCTAATTTAAGAGGCGAGCCAAAGTGTCAGATTTAAATACACCTGTTTTAGATGATATAGATCTTGATAGGCGACACTGATTTGCAAACATTTGCAGTACATCTTCATGAATTTTTTTCTCCTCTGTTGTTGAAGAAATTTGATTTTTCAGCCTTCCATTGCTGCTGCATGTAGAAAATAGCTGGCTAGAGGAGAAGTACTCAATGCTATGTCATCGTTCATGCTAACATTCACTGGCTTCAGACACACATTGCTAAATCATTAATATGGCTTGTAACCTGTAGTGTAGTGATTTATGGGAATATTCGCATGGACATAAGTGTACTATTAATGTGGAATTATACAATTTAGAGCTGTCACGATATCAGATTTTCGCTACACTGATATTGTGGCGATATCAATAGAGCATAATGAGGGGAGGGGTAACACACACCCAGCAGACCGAAGCTTCAGTGGTGTTAACGACTCCTGAAGAGTATAAAAATCTGGAACTCCCAACCAGTTTAGAGCTGATGAAGCCTCTTGGATGAGAGGTGAAACATCTTCGAGAAACTCAGGCAAGTCCAGATGCTACGATTGAAACTACGAAGATATCAATAGAAAATTTGCAACAAGAAAAAACTGCTATTAGCCAAATTAATCTTTACCTTTGTTTTTTGTGTGTTTTGTCCATTTGCAATCGATTCTACTCAAACACAAGTGGAGGAAGATGGAGATAAAGTCTGTAACCATAATTGTACTGTATGTTGTTCCTATGTTAAAAGGGTCAACCAGATACTACATTATTTACAATATAATCACAGGTGTCCTATTAAAATAATATCAATATTTAGCTTTTTAAACATCATGGTTATTTAAGTAGCGGTATACAGCAACACCCAGAGCTCCCAAACTACCACATGAAGAGTTGAGTGCATACATGTAACAAGTATGATTAATGAGTACATATCACTAATTAAAACTGCTCCGTGCGCCTGTATTATTAGCTTTGTGAGTAAAATTGCATTCTCTCTGCTGACGAGGCTTTATTTTCTTATAATTCATTTAATTTGCTTTGATTTTCAATCCTCGCAGACTGCAGTTTTCATCAGTGATCAGGGCTTTCAGAAATGAAATTTTCTTTGAAAAGCTTTGAAACGTCTTTGTGTCAGTGTGATGTTTGAAGCATTGCTTTTCAAATTTGCATGACAGCCTGGTTTTATTGCACAGCTTCGTGCCTTTTGAGCGGACATTTGCGAGTAAAAATTGAATGAGATAAGTAAGGTAATAAATACAATGACATCGGAGGCCTATGGGCGGTGTACTGAAATCACATTAGTTCAGTGGGAGGAAGCCCAATTATTATATAATTTCATTTCTGGGTATACTTGACATACAGAATGATATTTAATTGAAATGGACCTGCCAGCATGTCTTCTGATTGAACCTTTAGTGCCAACAAGGAGACGTAACAGATTTGTGTAAAAAAAAATTGGAAAATCCAAGAGGTGAAATACAGCAGCAGATCTTTGAGTCAAAGAATCTCCTATTGTGAGCTCCTCTTGTCACATTCATCCACCCTTACATTCACCCTTACATTCACACATTGCAGATAATCCCCAACTATGCCACACAGTATTGAATGATCAAATCCACTCTACTCCAGTCATCAAAACAGAATCTTCAGTGTGCTGGAGACAGTCACCAGTTTTTTCTTCTTTCCTGTTTGGTAAGAGTGCCTCTGCCTGCGCTTGATTAATTTAGTGACTCATATAGACAGAAACAGCAAAGCTTTGTTTCCTGTCTTCAGTCACCTCTTCTGTGTGCATAAAAGTCAATATCTTCCCTCTGAATCTTGACATCTCTCATCATCTCCTGTGTGACGTCACAGTGAAATTATATAATATGTCCTTCACTATATTCCTTTCACCTCTCTGTCAGTTAGGATCTGACAGTAGCTTTGGGCAATATTCGGTTTAATACCTGTTTTATGTCCCTGGATTTCTTTTTTAATCTCCCCCCCTCAACTTGTTCTCAACTCCACATCCCTCCCTCTCTCTCCTCTTGTTCTTTCTTCTCTGTTCACAGATACCCTGTGTGTTCAGTGACCCACTGCAGTCATTCTGTTCACTCCTAAAAATTATTCTGCATATGCATGTTCCAGCCTCAGCAGTCAGTGGGATGACTGACCGCAATTCAGCTCTGGATTGCGATATGTGAGAGACGCTGTACTGAACAAAAGTATTTTTATAGTGTATTAAAAATACTGTACAAAATACAGGAAGCAATCTCTTCCTATGGAGCTCCTTTTGTTATAATGCACTTCTCTTGTCTCAAAATGAAAAAAATCCATCTGATACATCTCTAAACTAATATATCCTCCTGTGTAGATGCAATACAGTATCAATAGGGGATAATGGCTTTTATCATGACTCATCTCATCAGTGTACATTAGAAAAAGACTAAGTGCTTCAACTGTTCTTTGTAATCTGTGATAGCATGCATTATGCTTTCACTACTTCATAAAATGAACTTCATAAAAGGCACCGACCATACAAAGACCATAATTGGGGAAAATTATATCTGAGCAGCAGGAGCAGTTTTTATCATATGTTCTTGATGGGTACAACATACTGTATGCATTTCTCTTTTAAATTTCCCTCCATCAGTTGCTGACTACTCCTCTGTTTTCTTCTCATCCATTCATTTCACTGGCTTCAGCCTGTATCTTTACTTAGAGGTTGATGACTCTCCTCGCTGTTCCTTGGCCGTTACCTAAAGCAAGTGTTGAATATGCATGAGTTCAGCCTCATAAACTGCTGCTCTCAGCGCTAAAGTCAGTAGGAAGCCCAGCTCAGCAGATGGGGGGGATGGTGGGGGGATCAGAAAGAAAACTTACTGAAAGAGAAAGAGAGGAGAAGAGGGAACTTTGACTTATCTTCAATGGTGGAAGATAAACCAAATTTTCTCTCTTCATGTTGCCCTTTTGAAGGAAGACAACAGCTGGAGCCTAGCATGCTAGCTTATGCTAGTTCAGGCTAGGATGCTAGTTTACACTCGGAACTCACCTGTGCATTCATTGACTTTGCCTTCTGAGATCATGTGTGCATGCATGCGGCTGTTTGTGTACTTGAATATGGAAGTGCTTGAGTGTGTGTATGCAAGTGCTTTTGTGAGTGTCTGTCCATATCATTTTGCCTGAAGCCCTGGACAGTTGCCAGGCAACTGTGGCAGGCAGCTCAGCACTCGGCTGGGCAGCAGACACTTCCATATGCCCATGGTTTTGATGAGCGGCACAGGTCAGCACTGATACGTTACCAGATCAGAGTCACATCAGGCTAAGAGCCAGTCAGTTGCAGGGATGATATAAGGACAATGCAATTATATAGTAACATGCGAGCTATATTTCAATCACTGGGAGTAGTCCTTTCAAGGTAATGTTTCTGCTGCAGCATTTATGTGATTTAAAGGATCAAGATTTCTATTTTTTAGTAATCCATCTGACATACACACTGCACTGTGGGGACTGGGAGCAGGTGTGGTTTCTATCAATTTGATAATCTTATTAGATCGCAATTTAATTCTACTTTGTTTTTCCCTGATCATTATTAATGAAAGATTATTGTCTGCTCAAGGCCGAGTCACTGTTTTTAGTTGCATGTTTTCCACTTATTAGACTGAAGTTTTTTTTAAAGATTTACATTTAGTTGTGATTCGGGGATAGTGTAAGAGAACATAAGCAAACATGGCTTCCCCTTAGCACCAGTGCATCCCTGCATCTCCATTTTAGGAACAGCATTTTAAAAATGTGTTGTTTTTGGCAGCTAATAAGTGTCTTTTTATCATTTATGTGTTTTGCATATAATATTCTTGGTCATTAAAGGTGAGAAATTATTATAGGCTAAGATATTATAGAAAATGTACTTAGCCCAACCCTCATAAACATTATAATTAAGCCAAAAAATATGAAAAAAAAACACTTGCATGTTGTGGCTGCCCTTTATTAGCATTGTCTAAATGTGGACCAAAGCAAAACGCCATATTGTAAAAAAGAAAGCTCAGGGAAATATTTGGACAGTCTGTAATATGAATCATAATTAAGCCACATGAACCTACCAAAACACTCCAGGCTTCAAGTGCTGTTAACTGTAGTGTAAGTACAGTGAAGAGTGTGGAATGAGACATGTGGTGTGTCACACTGACTGTAGTAGAAAGGTCAATTTGGCAGGTTATCATCACCCCCATCATCACCGCTGCTGTTACCATCATCATCATGACCATCACTTACATTATAATCATCAACAATAAACTTAATTTAGCTGTTCCATGCACATGAAAACGTGCTGACTGTCTCAATTCCCGCCATCTGTTCCTGTGTATTTACGGCTGTCCCACTTATAGCTGCCCTTTAGAACATACAGCTTAACTCAGTCACTTCTACGTGTCTCCTTCGATATCCACACTAGGAAACATACTGAGCTGGGATCACTTTATTTACCAGAAACACTCAATTTTGTGCCTAGAGAGAAACATAACTTGCAGTTTGTGCACACACACTGAGACCATGACCTTGTGTATAGTGTTGTACGCTGTATGTACAAGGTTGTGCTGTGCATTGCCCTGCAACAGTAGCATTTATTCAACCACCACACTCATTTAGGCGACATGCTGTACAAACAATGAAGGATACATGTGCAGCAAGGGAGGTAGAAAGCATGCTGCCACAACGACATGACAGCTGAGCCTTTTAATGGTTTACTACATGCCACCTTTGATAGATATCTATTAGCTTTGGCTAGATAATATCACACATATTCCAGTGGGAAATAGGAAACAAGTGGCAGTGGTAACACTAATACAGGCTGCATGTGATTAGTTCTGCAAGTAGTGAGATATAACCTGTGTCCAAACCTCAGCGGAGAGCTAAAGCAAGAATGATGTAAACTTAAAAAAACGCATTGTTCTTTCTGTCTATTTTCTGCAAAAGTTAAGGAGCAACGTTGCAGGTTAGTGACTCTGGTAAATTAATGTGTATAATGACGAAGTAGTAAAAAGGATGTCTGCATTACAATACCCATAGAGTAGATATGTGACAAAATGGAGAAGTTTAACAATGTGAAAAATATGAATGCAGTAATCCCTCGTCTATCGAGGGGCTTAGGTTCCAGAACCCCCCATGATAAACGAAATCCGCAAAGTAGCGACCTTATATTTATTTTATTATTTATATATATATATATATATATATATATATTAAGGCTTTATAAACCCTCCCCACACTGTTATTAACCTTTCCCACACTCTTATAAACACTGGCTTCGATCACCGCCAATCAATCAGTGACCGATTAGCTCAAGCAGAGGTGGTCGTAGCTGCGTTTTCCATACGTGTGTCTACTCATCTGCTGTACGCTACGTATTTTATATACAATTTAAAAATCCGCAATACAGTGAGACCGCAAAAAATGAGCCACGATATGGCGAGGGATTACTGCATTAACAGTAGCTGTGCAACTAAAAAACGTTGAAATGTGTATTTATATGCATATGAAACATGGCAGCTTTATTATCATGAGACTACTTGGTGTAACAGAGACCAGGAACAGACAAGGGGATAAAATAATAAGTGGTCTATAATACCAGTCATAGACATTTCACTAATAGCAATAAATAAACTGCTAAATCGAGTGTTTGATTGTTTCACTTAAATGCATCAGATGCAACCCGACATTAAAAATATTAATTAAAATGCAAAGTTGCCTCATGGCTCATGGCCCTCCGTAGCTCTTTGGAAGTGTAGACCTCTACTAGTGGAGACTGTGGTCGGAGAGGACCATTGGTTTCCCTTCCAACAAGCTCTAGGGTCTAAAAACACTCACAACCCTTTTCAATTCAATTTTATTTATGTAGTGCAAATTCACAAAATATGTCATTTCACAGGGCTTATCGTAGTATAATATTTTCGGACTAATACCTCCATCTCATGTAGAGTTAGACATCGGGATGCACACAGAGATCGGAGCAGGGTTCCTATCTGGTGATACTCATCGTCATGACTAAATACTAGAATCCTTAAATTCGCATCAGTGCAGTGGGTTCATCCTGGGCACCCTCTATGCACCTCTGGGTTTTGCTTTCTTTCCTTTATTTCTTATATATGAAGACAATTCCTTCTCTTTTCGTAAATGTGTGTTTATACCTGTGTACTTCGATAAATAGGCTGAAGAGGTTAAATTCAAAATACACTTATTTTTCTTCCTGGCATTTACAAAAAAAAGGTGATGTGGTGGTGTGAGTAGAGCCAGTGAGTGACTGACGTTGGATGTTGTCAGCTAATATTATGTTACACCTCAGTACCGTAGAATTTGTTATCGCCTATCAGAATATAACACAACTACTATAGTATGGGAAGGAGTATTGATACCACAACAGAAAGAAACTGCACGATCAGCCGTAATCAGCCACATGCACAAACATGATAATTCACCATTAGGAAAATTAATAAAATGCAACATATTTAGCCAAAAAAATGAACTTTCACAAATTAAAATGTGCTGAGGCAGAGAGGACTCCCTTATGTGACGTAACATGGCACGTTCTAACACAAAAAAGCATTTTTAAGATCACTGCACAAAAAGCCCACTTTTCCGACTGAATTTCTGCCTTTATGTCTCATAAAAGATTTAAATCATGCATTAACTTTTCAGACAGTCATTTCCAATAAATATTAAATATAAATCTAGTAAAAAAAAAAAAAATCAACCTGCAAGTTGCTTTTCAAGAAACACAGACACGCTCATTCGGGTTTTCATATACTACACATAACACTGGAATGTGTGAGAGTCATGCTGTTTTCGGAAAACATGCCAGATGTGTTATCTCCTCTTAGAGATGACTGTGGTGACTGCACACATCAAACTGCTTACTGAATCATTGATCACAGACTCTGACAAACGTTTGTACTCTTCAATAAAGAGCTTTCAATACACAGTAAGTTCCCTTACCTTAAACCGAGCATTTATTCCTGCACTTTCACTGCAAAACCATCCACCGCCTGTATAACGTTTATGACCAGAGTACTGGAGCCGACTGTTAATTCTGCACTGCATTTTTTTTCTTTTTGGGATAATGAACATTTTCAGATCATTTTATTCACGATTTGTGCAGTTTGAAACAATTAACAGTATAAACGGCTTTACATGTTGGTCTTTTTCAAAAGCTGTCAATCATTCGGATTCGTTTTCGACCCCCCCTGCCTGTACACGTATTTTACTGACGACATCAGTCAGAACCCATTTATAGCCTTTATGTACTGTAAGTAGCTGTATGTGCTGGTCTGTCATTCACATTTTCAATAACTACTCAGTTTAAACCACACATGGACTGTATAAAGCACCTATAGCAGTCTGTGGACGGGGTTGTTGGGAGTTGAAGGTTGCTTTTGTATACAGTCTCACCATTTTATCCATTGAAGTCACAAATTATGATTGGATGAAAGCAGCGAGCTCCATCATCCTTGAAGCTGCTCTCATCACTATGTTTATATTGCCTGTGAATTACATGACTACCTGTATATAGTACAAGTGGATGTGGTCCAGCAGTCATGAGCCCCCAGAAAAATACCACCATTGTACAGCTTTACAGGTTCTTTGTACCAGCAGAGAGCCATTTACAGTAAGAATAAACACTACCTGCCAGCCCTAAAATGTAAGAATGGTAACTACCTGGATGTGTAATTAGGTGTGTTTTTGCTTGCTCGTCTGTTGTGAACGTAAAAAATAATAAATTGTCCAATATTTTGTTTGCAGCTTGTTTTTTTTACCCCTAAGTGGTCAAAAATCATCTCTTGTAGGTTCACAAAGTAATTTTAGGCTCAAACTATGCCTATGTTGAGTACATGGTTACACACTAACACTTATAGCCTGTCAGCTTTGAGGGATATATTTTCTGTTGAGCATATGTAAAATGGAGACAAAGGCATTTCAGTTAACTTTTTTGTATGAGTTTGCGTTATTCTAAATTTTGAAAAAAGATTTTAAATTTTCCTGCAAATGTATGTCGGCTCCAAATATCAGTTGTCAGTGTCCTTGACTAATAATCACATTGATGCTGGCCATGAAAGACCCAACTGGTTAATCCCTACTACAAGCTACAGTAGACTGTAAAAAATAAAGTTACTAAACAAATGCTAGCCGATGAGGGAACGAGTTTGGTTAGTCGATCACAAGTTAGACAGTAATATATATATGTGTGTGTGTGTGTGTGTAGAGAGAGAGAGAGAGAGAGAGAGAGAGAGAGAGAGAGAGAGAGAGAGACTTTTTTATGCCTAATAAGTTGGCCACCAGATCCCTGGCTAACTCATATTTGTGTCATATTTTTTCCATAATAACAATGACACCAAACAGCAATAAAGAAGAAAACTCCCTCTAGCCAACCTGTGCTGTTCCCAGGGCACCAAAAACTGCTGTTTTGTCAAAGTTGCAGGCGTCTCAGGGGTACTCACAAGGTGTCCTGTGACATCTGTGTCATTATTCGACATCAGTGGTCATACAGGAGTTTGTCCAGTTTCAAAGAGGCTGTAGAAGGATTTTGACCCAAGACACTGAGGTTTGTGTTAGTTTAATTTCATCTTGTGGCATAACTGCCGTTTTCACTTGCCATTTACTTTTGGTTTCATTTTCCTGTTTAGTTAAGTTTACGCACTAAAACTATATATTTTGCAAGACAAATATTCACCTTTAACTTTGGGCCTCAGCTTCCACATGCAAACAGCGTTTCAGCTCACTCAAAAGCCTTGTTTATGTGTATTTGTATGGACCAGTAAACCAGGGAGTATGTCACACCTCAGTTCATGCATAACCATTGTTGCTTTGTGTAATAATAATAATAATAATAATTTTTAAAATAATTTAACCTTTTTTGATCCCATTGGGGAAATTCCTTCTCTGCATTTGGCCCATCCTATTCATAGGTAACCTTAACTATACTTACTAGGAGCAGTGGGCTGCCGTGGTGCACCGCCCGGGGAGCAGTCATGGTTAAGGGCCTTGCTCAAGGGCCCACAGTGGTGGTGACTGGGGCAAGCGGTCGCTCTCACTTTCCCACCTCAACCCTTTGCCAGTCCAGGAGCTCAAACTGGTGACCCACAAGTTAGGCCACCACTGACCCTAATGAGCATCAACCACAAACAACAACAGCCAGTATACTGTATACAAGTTTATATTTGTTTAGCCCTAACAATTACACTTTTACAACTCAATATGGCATCGATGCACCACCACTGCACCAACAGTTTAAAGTCCAAAGAATCGATGGAATGACAGAATGTCTTCTTCGATATTTGACATGTTGTTGCCGAAGACTGGCTTCTCATGCTTATTACAGCATTTGTATTTGTTTTGTGTTTTTTTTACATTCTCAAGGATATAAAGAAATTTTGTAAAAATGTGAAAGTTTAAATGTTGTTTTTGGTTTAGCCGGAGGTGGAAAATAGGAAAAGATATGTCTCGAAAAATATCTATATTAATTTGTAAAAGTCCTTAAAAAGCTAAACTTCTCATTGCCTGAAAAGAAGCAACAGTGACGACACCAGCAGAGAACATTTGACTCCAGACTCATGACATTTATTTATAGTGTCCACAGAGTTCTGTAGGTCTATGGAAACACCCTGCATGTTGAAATATGACGCTAAAGGGTACCCAGTGCGTTCAAATGAGGGTTCCTGATAAAGCAGTCATATGCAACGAGTTTTTGTGTAGCAAGAAAGAGCTCCTCAAGCTGATAATTTATGGTTTACTAACAATGTTATGGAGCAAACAATTAGAACAGAGAGTAACCTGTTGGGAATGTACAACAGTGAGGACATCGTCAGGCATTTTCGCTTGCCCCAGGACACTGACTTGCACGCTCAGCCATTTTTTTAGTCTTATTTATCCCAGCATTCACGCCAAATTAGTCCTACTTAACATAATCGAGAACTAGACAGCTTGGTGCCTCCTGTGACTATTAGCTAGATCTAAACCGTTGTAATAATAAAATGTGTCTTCATAAAACTGGCCCCTGGTATCAGTTACGGGACACTCTTCTATTCTTTGGCAGACAGTGACACAGGTAACACTGCTAAGCAGCACAGTGTCAGAATGAGAAAATCCCGAGATGAGCTGTCGAGATCAACACGATTTTCCTTTTCATCCCTACAGCCACTGCTCGGAGTTTACTGAAATCATTTTACATGTTTTCTGGGTATTGAAATCATCCAAACAGTGGGAAAATTGAACATTTGTTGCAGGGCGAAGTAGCTTGGTGCTGCTTGAAACACATGTAAAGTGCTGTAATTCGCTCTCATAAGAACCGAGCATTCTGTGTGTGTGTTTGTGTGTGTGTTTGTGTGTATGTGGCATTTTGCTCAGTTTATTTTATCTTGTTGTGGGTGTGCACCTACTGTGTAAATGTGTGTCCTGGAAGTAGGTGAAACATGCCTTCTGTTGCTCTCCTCCTCTCTCTCTGCTGACAAGTACTCTTAACTGTATTGTATTTTGAGCGTGGGTATTAAAAATGAGTAATTTGGCAAGCTTTCTGTGTGAAATCTCCTCAGACTTGCAGTGAGTTTTGGAGGCTGAGAAGTTCCTGACAATGACAGGATGCCATCTTCTGTTTGTGTGGAATATTTTTTTTAAAAAAGATTGTGTTATGCTGCGCCCCTGAATTTCTGCCCCGCTCCTCTGTTCGCACATAATCTTTATTTTCTCTTTTTCCTTTCCTCTCTGTGTTTGTTCTAATTTACCCTGCAGGGTTTCTGAGCACAGGGGACCAGTCTGCTAAGGGGAACTATGGCTTGTTGGACCAGATCCAGGCCCTGCGCTGGCTCAATGAAAACATTGGCCACTTTGGAGGAGACCCAGAGAGAATCACCATCTTTGGCTCGGGAGCTGGTGCCGCTTGTGTGAACCTTCTCATCCTCTCCCACCACTCTGAGGGTAAGGTTCTTTCACTGTCATTGCCACATTAGTAGTCATATACCCTGCTCAAAGGGGATTAACATTTCAGGACAGTGTGGGTAGTGTATTTCTTTTACAGAGCATGTTGGTAATTTCAATGAATAGCCTAAACCAGATTAAGATATATGTCAGTATTATTCCCCCAATATTCAGAACTGAGTGAGTCACTGTTTGCAGCATTATGGTATTTTTTTTTCAATAAAAATGGAAAACGTCAAAGATTAAGTAATTTGAAAGAAAACCAGATTGTCAGTCTGGAAGGCGCTCGAGTCGACAGATGGGTGAAAACAGTTGGGGATTTTTTTGCCATAAAACCACTACTCACCTTGGGACACAAACCCTGTAATAATCCCAAATAATGTCATCCCACATGGGACTGAAATCACTGAACTGCACTGACAAAACTGTCCTTGCCCAATAAAACTAATCCTCTCCAGACAAGGCTTCAGAAAGAAATGCAGTCTACTGTAGATTAGTTACTTTTTTATTTTTTCTTCAGCGCTAAGTTGTTTTGCCTTGTTGACATGTCCACAAGGTGTTTTTTATATGCTAGAAGACACATATTGAGTGCAATAGGCAGTCAGTGCTGTGACTGATCATTTCCACCCCAAAACTACAGTGTACTGATGACTGTCCCAAAAGACTTCCAGGGTTTCGTATGTTCCAAACGTGAGGAACCAATCCTGTCAACCTGCAGCATCAGGCATTCCACATCTTTCCTGTTCAGAATCAGTTTCCATTTTCCAACATATGTGGCTGAATAACTCCAACTCGTGGTTGTGCAGCGTAGTTTCACAGTGCTTGAGCTGAGTTGTAGGTGAGCTGGTGTGCTCGGTGGAGGGGTGGGTGGAGAGAGAGGCCGAGACTGCGTAGACCGGCACAGACTATATGGACTGAATGTTACGGGAATACAACTTCAATACATTATCTCATCTGCCTGAGTCCCATCATAGATTTTAATTGGCTATGGTGGTGAAGACAACAACTCCCATGATCCAATGCTGCTTCATGACATCAACAAAAATACATCTGGGGCAGGGGCAGTAGCCACATACTATGTACCTATAAAATGAAGAAGATAATGAGCACTTCCCATATTTATTATCCTGCTATACTGTGTCATACTTTTAAGCTTGACAGGTGGCTTTGGTATTTTTGCAAGGTTTGTCTTCGAATGTAAAAATTCTTCTAAGGAGTTAGAAATGGCTGTTTTGGTCAATAATGTTGCAGTTTGGACTTCTAAAAGCTAAATAAAAGAGTTGCATGTCTGATGCTTTGTTAATATCACAGGCCTGTGGAGCTGCAGCAAAATTGGATTTGAAGGGTTTGTTGAAAACACTTTATCTGATTCTTATTATAAATATAAAAGCAGTGAGTGGCTTCAGTGGTTTCAAAACTTCTTTCTTTTAAACCATGACAGTTCTTTATTGTAGTTTTTTTCTACGGAACACCCAACCCCTCATCGCCATGCTTAGTGGATAAATAAAAGTGAAAAAAGTCCTTAGTCAGTCATACATGGGGATCCTTGCTCTGCAGCAGTGTTTTGTGTTTATTGTTACGTGTCAAAGGAGCAACCACATGAATGCCAGGAACCAAGGTTTCACAGCAGAAAACTGCATTCTATCAAAAGTGATCAACGTCCTTCACTTCCTGGTGCCAGCAGTTTAAATGTTATGACTAATCAGTGTACAAAAAAGTATTGGACTTAATCTAAAGATTGAATAGTTGGTTATATTCTTTGTTCTGTTCAAAACTAACATTTGCTTACATTTTAGGTTTTCTGTGAACAAAAAAACAGACATGACATCATGCGCATATCCTGTGGTTCATCTGTGTCTGTTAATCAATTGATGGGACTAAGAGACTAGATGTTTTCAGTATCTGTGCTGGCTAAAGAGGAGATTTTGTCTCCCAAAGTCTTATTTGGCACTGTTTCCACATTTGACAGTTTTTCTCTGTAGATAAGGGACTCAGGTGTGGGGCAGCTAGACTAGTTTAAACCATACAATGTGACCTGGTTTTTTCTTGGTCACTACTCTAACAGTCATTATTTCCACCTGCCGAGCACCTAGAATACTTGAGTATATGTCACGTTTCTATGACAACTGGCAACTGTGAGATGCCCTTACAGATGAGTCATTACTGCATATTGAGATCGCTTTTTAGTGCTGTGATTTAAATGTTGATTCCTCGGTTTTGATGCATGTGAAAGCACACTATTAAAACGTCCATGTAAAGTTTTTTTGTTATTTTACATGATAAAATGTTATTACAAAAGTCCAGTAAAAAAAAAAGAAGCATAAATGAATCTCGTTACACCCTTGGTTCGTCCTCAAGTCAGCAGGACTATATAAGGACTATATTTACTTTTTCTGCTTGTTTTTGAGAGGCAGATCTCTAAAATACCCACCAGATGTTTGATCACTAATCCTCTGATGTGGTTGGTAGAGCTGAGAAGGTGAATGGCATTTTATTCTTTAACAAAAATTCAGATTATGTTATTACTAAACTGTTAACCTTCACACTGACAGACTGACCTTGGACGGGTAATGAAAACATTTATCTGTACTGCAGGAAGCAGATTCTCAGTGTGTGCAGCGGATATCTTTTCGTCTGTCACGAGTCAGAAAACATTCAGGAGGACATGGAAAAGCATTTCAATGACTGGGAAGCTATTTGCCAAGCTGTTAGTGGTTGTCACGTTGCCAGCTAATGTTGGCTGTATTGAAGGCTATCCATAGACAAAGACAAATACCCACACCTGAGAGCAGACATTAAATAATGCTCAATAATAATTTAGCATAGAGTGTCTCAGACTATGTGTAGGTTTGCATTTAAAACACATCTTATGTATTATATGAGCATTGATGCTGTTCATTGGTTGTATTGCTGCCAAACTCCCTTCAGAATCTGGCTTTCATTGGTAATCTTAATGTGGGCAAGTTTTTACACTTGGTGCAATATCAAAAGCTGAAATGGGTTGTTATGCATAGATTTGCTGTACTCCATTTTGAAGGCAGGCAGTAACACCACAAAGTGCAGAAAAAAGTTGGAGGGTGAACATTTTTAAAGGTACTGTGTGTGTGCGTGTGTGTGTGTGTGTGTGTGTGTGTGTGTGTGTGTGTGTGTGTGTGTGTAGAGCAGAGATGAGATGAGGAGTAGAGCTGGAGCTGCAGCTGAGAGGCTTCTTAATTGATTTCACAGGGAGAGGAGCGGGGGTGGGGCACATGCAGAATATGGGGGGGCTTAATTATTAATGACAGAATCTGCAGATAAAACAGAGGGACAGCAAGCCACTTTACATAACAGTGCAGCGGTGCAACAGTGCGAGCAGTTTTCTTTCTCTTTCTGTCTCTCTTCCTGTCCTTCTTGCTTTATCCAACAAACCCACTCCTGTGTGCGGAGTTGTCACCATTTTTTTCTTGCTGCTGTCTCTCATTGTATGCAATGGAGATGCTTCATTTTCTCACCGTTATGTTCACAAAGGTTTTCTCCAGCTATGGAAACCAGCAGGATATCTACTTCATCCAGCTTTCAATGTAATACTCTACAATCGCTCCTCCTCCAATATATGCATTATTAAAACGCTCGCACTATAAGGCCTTGAAGGCTTCATCAGCTGCTAGCAAAAGTATGTCAGAGGGGAAAACAGTGCGAAACTGAGAGTGAATGAGTAGTTGTATGTTTACATATATCCACTGTATACCCTGATCAGACATAACATTATGACCACCTTCCTAATATTGTGTTGGTCCCCCTTATGTGCTCTAAAATGCTCTAAACCATTGGACATGGACAAGAGGACCTCTCAGGGTGTCCTATGGGGTCTGGAACCAGGACGTTGGCACTGGATCCTTTGGGTACTCTGGCTTGTGCAGTTGGGCCTCTGTTAATCAAACTTGTTCCACTGCATCCTGTTGATGCTTGATCAGAATGGGGTGTAGGAAGTTTGGAGGTCAAATCAACATGTTGGGTCATTGTCATGTTCCTCAACATGTTTCTGATTGTTTGATGTTTTTTCCATGTGGTGGGGTGCATTTTCCTGCAGGGGTAGGCCAGTGACATTTGGGATTTTCATTTGCATGAGGGAGTGTGCTTGTTGTGGGACAATGTTTATTTGGGTGTCTAAGTCTCATCAACACAGATGTTAAAATCCAAGGTTTTCCATCAGAACACCACATAGTACCAATATGATCAATGTTATTCACTTGTCACTTGTCAGGAACCATAACTGATTTAATGAGCCATTCGCAGTTCCACTGTACCAGTCGTGTGTACTTAGACTTGCATGGCTTAATCTTTGAGACAAGCATATGCTACTGGCAGGATCAACCAGGTAGCCCAGAGAATCAGTGTATGGTCATTTTTTGTACAGGCCTCTTCCAGAGAGCCATCGCTCAGAGTGGCTCAGCCATCTCCAGCTGGTCAGTGAACTATCGACCGCTGATGTACACCAAGATCCTGGCCAAGAAGGTCGGCTGCACTCTAGGGGACATGGCTGAGCTAGTGGACTGCCTGCGGAGGAAGAGTTTTCGGGAGTTGGTGGACCAAGACATCCAGCCTGCACGCTACCACATCGCCTTTGGTCCTGTGGTAGACGGGGACGTTGTGCCAGATGACCCAGAGATCCTCATGCAGCAGGTTAGAGTTGATTTCTCTTCAGGGTTTTTGCATTTCAACATTCCATACTTTTTCAGACTCAAATTTCCAGACTTGTCAGTAAATTTTTCAGACAATGTTTGACATCTGAATACAGATATCCAGATGTTAAATAAATGGTTTTAAAATCCAACTGTTAACATGCATGGTAAATTCTAACTAATGTATGTATGCTATTATGCTGGCAAATAATTGCCATTGGAAGATTGTAGCTGTGAGTACTGTGACTCATCCAGATCAGTCAACACCAAACCTGGACACGTAAAGACACAGCACTTTTCCCTTAAGGTACAGATAAATAATGTTATTTTATTATTGCTCCTCCATATTATTCAGTCTCTTAGAAATAAAAAATGAGACAAAGTTTCATTTGATATTTTCTGCGCCTCTGCATCCTTGTTTATTTACTGTGTCCACTCAGTCGACAATGAACACAGCCATAAAAGTTCTCATTCAGAAAAGTTTTATCTGAATGAGGTCTGTCCATAGTCTGCCAGTGTTTCTAGTAATACATCACTGCATTGCTCATGAATGTTCAGGAACACTTAATAATTGACTGTTTCTGATCCAATGTGTGTATATATATACAATTCAAGGATTCTTTTTCAAACTAGTTTGGATGACGACTTGTGGATTTTGTACAGATATATGACACTTGGGACAGAGCTTTTTTGCAGGCTGTGACGTGCAGGCGGCTCTGCGTAGGAGTTTGTGTTCAGATGCGCACCATACTTCTTGCCTTGCTTTCAACTACATCATGTTCACTCCGAACTCCATGAGACCCACACTCATGGATCAATTAAAGATTTGAAGCTTCACATATTGGACAACAAAAGAGTCTGGAAATGTGTTTTCTTAACCTCTCTTTTCGTTTTTCCTTACCTACCCAGGCCTGGAAATGACTAAAATCAGATTCAGTACTTTTCCATACCCATCCAGTGAACAATTAAGCTTTCTCGGTTAAACTGCACCGGACTATACTGCCCTGGCATTACTGCTGCACTTTGCTCTGTCATCTCATGCTGTGTGTGTGTTTGCTGTTACACCAGGGCGAGTTCCTCAACTACGACATATTGCTGGGTGTCAACCAGGGAGAGGGCCTGAAGTTTGTGGATGACAGTGAAGGAGAAGATGGAATATCAGCTGCCTCATTTGATTACACTATCTCCAACTTTGTGGACAATCTGTATGGATACCCTGATGGTCAGATCCTGCCCTCTTTTGACTATTATTAACTAATTTAAAGCTGAAATCTGTAGCTTTCTACATGTCATTGGCCACTACACCACTCAGAAGTCACTGAGAGGGCAGATGCTCTTGTAGTATTTTTTATTATGATGCTGGAAGTCTTGTAGGATAACAAGGATTAGAGAATCTAAGGCAAAAATCATGTGGTAGTTGAGCTGTAATACACAAATCGGACTAATTTTAAGCTGCATTTGTATATATAATCATAAAGGTAATATCAGTTGGAAGGAGGCTAGCTCGTTCCAAATCTGTGGTGTGTTTCTGAATATTCTGGCATTTGTTACATCCACAGGCATGCTCACCCAACTTTTGGCATATTTTGTTGTTTACTGATAACTGATGACTGGTAATAGGAAACTGCTTGGTCAAAAATAAATACTGATGAATGAATAAAGAAATGAAGCAACTTAGTGTCAAGCCGACCAGCAGCAAATAAGCCTTTACCAATTAAATTTGACAATACTGATAGCACTAATAAAATAAAACACTTACTTGAAGTCCTTGATTTGGGTGATCCATCCTGGCAAGTGTTCTGCTGAACTCACTCCAAGAAGGGATGCCTTAAAAAACTGGCTTACCTAATTTTCTCTGTTAGCAACTGGAAGCTGGAATATGCTGTAGGGCTACTGTTATATGTAGCTGTTATAGTAAAAAAATACAGACACAGGTGTATTTATTACCTGAAGATGTCCAACAAGACAACTATTGAAGTACATATAATGAAGCCTTGGGGGCAAGAGTTGATAAACCGGATTACACAATAACCATCCGTAAGGAAAGCTGTTGGAAGTAACGTGCCTGCAAGGAGGCAGTGACAGTTTAATTGATCAGTGTCACACCTATCATTCTATCAGTTGGAGACGTTTGACAGGGTTGTTTCACATAGTTCCAAGAGCAACAGCATAAATCTGAGAGCAGAAGTTTCACAAGCGCACAGAAGCAGTTTGAGTGGGAGGAGATGCACTGAAACTGGAGAACAGGACATTCATGCAGTAACAGTCTATCTCAGTGCAGACAGACAGTTTTGAGCAGGAGCAGAACAGATTTTTTTCCTAAGCAGGGGCTACTTGAGAAAGAGGACAGAAAGTGATTGACAGGACAGGAGACTGCTTTTTCAAAATATTTTACACACTGAATTACCAGGATAAAATCGATTATATAATGTACAACAATGTTCACAGCAGATTATATTTATGATTGTCTTTGTGTCAACCCACCACTGAAGAGATGTCATACATATACAATATTTTACCCACAACAGTTAGAGATTTCAGCCTTAAATCCTTCCACTGAATGTTGCAGATAAACATGTCTCTGTCACTGCATGCATACTCACGTTGTTTTCGTTTCTTCCAAGGTAAAGATATCCTGAGGGAAACCATAAAATTCATGTACACAGACTGGGCTGACAGGGACAACACTGACATGCGTAGGAAGAACCTCCTGGCTCTGTTCACGGACCATCAGTGGGTGGCCCCGGCTGTCGCCACCGCCAAACTGCACGCTGAGTTCCAGTCGCCTGTCTACTTCTATACCTTCCACCACCACTGTCAGACCGAGGCGAGGCCAGACTGGGCAGACGCTGCCCATGGGGATGAGATTGCCTATGTGTTTGGGATTCCCATGGTGGGAGCCACTGACCTGTTTCCCTGTAACTTCTCCAAGAACGATGTGATGCTCAGTGCTGTGGTCATGACGTACTGGACCAACTTTGCCAAGACGGGGTTAGTATTATGCCAAATTTCAAATCAGTTAAAATATCAATTAATAATAATGTGCTATGTGTATCCAGTATATACTTGCACATGTGTACCTTGTGATGATTTTACTCTGAAAAACTGAATCTGTTTAGACCTTGTGATTTCAGAAATTTTCTAATTTTGGCATATTGAGGCCAAGAGAGAGCCGCTGTAACCCTGCTTATGTGGAATATAAGATGTCTGTTTAGTTTTGCTTTTACTAACTTACACCTTGTCTACACAGAATGTGTAGCATGAGCAATACATTAGCAGACCAGCAGCAGCAGCTCTGGTGCTCCATATATGTCTAAACAGGTGGCATTCAGGCACAGCATTGATGCGTAGGTCACCCACGTTGTGGAAGCGCTCACAGCCCAACTCAGAATTACTGTAGCTGTGCTTGTAACTGTGGCAAAATAGACTTGATTCGTAAAACTACACTTTTGCCCACGTCTACAGGCCTATAACGCAGGTAAAACGTAAGCCGTGAGCTTAAAATAGATGTGTATCTGTTCCATCAGATGTGAGAGAGATGGATGGAGCTGAAATGCTTCCTGTGTAGACAAAGCTTTGTCGATCATTTCTCAGGAGACAGAAACACAAATAGAGGTTTCAAGCACTTTATTAGGAACAACTGCACACCTGCTTATTTGTGTAATTATCCAATCAGTAAATCATGTGGTCATGTTATGGTTCACGTCACACATGATGGGCCGGTTAGACTTTTTCTGAAACTGTTGATCTCCTTAGATTTTCAGGCAGAGTTTTTTTTAGATGGAAACACCTTGTTGATGAGGTCATCAGAGAATGGCTAGACTGGTTGGAGGTGGCACGAAGTCTACAGTAATGTTGCACAGCCAGACTTATCATTCTGCTATAGGGGAAAACACTCTCACTTGTTTGTATTTCTTTAAACCAATTGCAATTGTCTTGGGCAGTGCTAAGCCCTGGATGCAGTGACAGTGCCCCATTGTTGAAATATTTGGATGTAAGAGGCGAGCAGTGTCATTAAAATGGGTAGTTCATTAAAAGAACTAAGCAGGTCTTCAATACAAAATGTTAGTGTGTAGGTTGCTGCTCTTAGGTTGTTGTTGTCTAATGTAGCGAATTACGTTTTTAAAGCACATTAAGCACAAGGGCAGGAGAATCTTTTGTGAAAAGAGTGGCGGAAATAGCAGGCTTATACCCGAAGTTTACATCTGGTGAGTTAGTATAAGTCTTCACTATATCAGGTAACCACTGTTTACAAGTATCTCGCAATGCACGGCACGTTGACCTTTGGGTGAAGGGCTTCTGCAGCAGAAGACCACACTAGATTCCACTCCTATCACCCAAGAACAGAGATCTAGCAGTGGGCACAGACTCACCAAAACCAGACCGCTTGAAAAAAAAAAAGGTAGCCTGTTCTGGTGAACTTGGCATCTGCCAAGTCTTCAGCAGTTTTCAACAGCATGAAAACTATGGATCCTTGTATCGACAGTTCATGCTAATGGTGAGGATGATGTAGTGAGTGTTTTCACTGGCACACTTGGGATCCCTTAATGCCAATCAATGATGGTTTGAATTCCACAGTGTATTTTTGCTGGCCTTGTGCATTCTTTCATAGCCACAATTTACCATCTTCTAATGGTTACTTCCAGCAGGATAATGTCACAAAGTAGAAATCATCTCAAAATGGTTTCATGAACGTGGCAGTCATTTCAGCCAATAACTGCTGAAAGTAGTAACACCTTGTGGATGTGGTAAAATGGGAGATTGGCAGCATCAATGTGCAACTCGCAAATCTGCTCGAAAATTATGTCATGCAGTCATATCAGCATGGACTAGAGTCTCAAAAGCAATGTTTCCGAGATCTCGTAAAACTCATGACACCAAGAACTGAGGCTGTTTTAAGAGCAAAATGAAGTCCAACCCAGTATTAGTACTCTGTTCCTAATAACGTGCTTAGTGAGTGCAGAGCCCATGCTCTTTTTCCTCTGTATCCAAACTAGATTTCTGTAGGTGCTGCTGTCAAATAGTACATGATCTCCTGTGTAGTGGTTTTATGAATTACTCCAATAACACACAAAATATCTTAATAATGATAACAATAATAATGAATCATTTTTAACCTTAAAAATACTTTGATTTGACTCTTTCTCTCATCCAGGGATCCTAACTCACCAGTTCCTCAGGACACCACCTTCATCCACACTAAGCCTAACCGTTTTGAGGAGGTCATCTGGACCAAGTTCAGCTCTAAAGACAAGCAGTACTTGCACATTGGCCTGAAGCCTCGTGTCAGAGATAACTACCGTGCCAACAAGGTGGCCTTTTGGCTGGAGCTGGTGCCACATCTCCACAGCCTCCACGAGGAAATAATCAGCTCCATCACCACTCGCCTTCCGCCCGGAGGCCCCAACCGCCGAAAGCCCCCTCATTCTGGCACCGGCTCCACTCGACACCCCGTGATCTCCACCTATCCACCGGATCCGGAGCCCGACGGTTCAGAGAGACCCTACCCTCCCTTCCCCAGTGAGACGAGGGACTACTCCACCGAGCTGAGTGTGACGGTAGCTGTTGGCGCCTCGCTTCTTTTCCTGAATGTGCTGGCCTTTGCTGCGCTTTACTACAAACGGGATAAACGCCATGAACTCATGCAGAGACGCCACCGCCGACTCTCCCCTCAGCGTGGCACGACAATGGGCATGGGTGTTGGCATGGGAGTCGTGGGGGCCCCACCGCACAATGACCTGGCGCTGAGTCAGGAGGAGGAGCTAATGTCACTGCAGATGAAGCAGCAGAGGGTGGAGCTGGAGCACGGGACGCCCCTCCCTTCCCGCGGCGTCCACGGCGACCTGGAACCCCTGCGGCCTCCCGTGTGCCCACCCGACTACACGCTGGCCCTGCGGCGGGCACCGGAGGATGTGCCACTGATGACAGCCAATACCATTACCATGATCCCCAGCACCATCAGCAGCATGCAGCCCCTCCACCCATTCAACACGTATCCCCCTGTCCCGGCGCCCTCCACTACACCCGTCCCCAGCCACAGCAACAATGCCCTGCCACACCAACACTCCACCACCCGTGTATAGGACCAGGCACAAGCTCTGCTACCCCACTCTGGGCTTACAGAGATGCACCACACAAACTGCTCCATACAAACTCCACCCTCACCACCCTCTATTCTTCTTTACTATATTTTTGTCTTTTCTCATTAAGCCCTCAAATAAAGCTGCAGTTTGTAAGATCTGAAGCAGTGAAATACCTCTAAACTGTAATCATAACTCAAGGGGGACTTGATTGAAAAGCTCCTTTGCCAAAAGCCTGTCATCTTAGGTACATACTGCTTTTTCCCTATTGAAGCTCTTTGAATATCCGGTGCTTAGGACAGCCACCTGAACACGCAGCTATACGCTTGTAGCTCTCTCAAAGAGGTATCGAGCTCATCACAATCGGTCTAATGTGTAGCTTGGTTGTTTTTTGCGCATGTGTTGTTGTGTCAGTGTAAAACTATGTTTAACATAGAATACAAATATTCATTTCCATTCAGTTAGTGAAAAGATAACACAGTAGCGAGCAGCTTTGTATGAGGCAACATATGTCCCGACAAGCTGTCTGTCATAAAGCGCTGATTTGTTGAAACTTACAAATTGCAGCTTTAAAGGCCCAATCTGGAAGTGAAATTTGGCACCCTGTGTTGAGCCCTATGTCCCAACAGCTGTCCCTGCATTGTGACTTTGGAGATTATTGTTTCGTGTGAAATGTGTTGACAGGGCTGGGAGAACAACACTGAACACTATTCGACAGCAAAGTTTTTCATTTCGAAACTTCACTTCTATTTACAAATGTGTGTTTTCAGTTCTACCTAAACACCATCAAACGTTCTGCTTTTTAAAAGTCTGTTCGCTCACGTGCTGCTGCTTTTAAAAACATTTCCAGATTGGGGCTTCAACTGTTGGGCAGTACAGGAAATATCTAAATCCTACTCAGTCCGTGGGATGCAACCTGGAATCCAGGCTGCCCATTAGAGCTCGCTGCATCTCCGCCTCATAGGCTCTAATCATGTCCATTACTTTATTTGTTTCTCACTCATTATCTCTCTGTCTGTATTCCCACCTCAGCTCATTTAACTGCTTCTCTCTTTTCGCCACCTTCACGCTCTTTCTCGCTCTGCATCCGCCCCTTGTAGCTCTTTTTATTAAACCATTGACATAATCCATTTTCATCTCCACTTCTCTCCTCTTTCTCGCAATCACTTCTAGACTCTTTTTTCCTTTTGGAGTCTTTTATACAAAAACACAAATGTAAATGATGTATTATTAATAAATTGTAAGGATATGAATGAAAAAAAAAGATATTCTGATATCTCGTTTTTACCAGCATTCTTGGTGCCAAGTACTGTGATAAAGCTCCTCTTTCACTGGCGTCCAGTGGACCGCCTGGAGAGGTCCATCCTGACTGTATCTTACAAAAGGAATTACCATCATAAAAAGTGCCAACCCCTTCATCTTTCTTTTTGAACCACACACTTCTTCTTTTTTATTTTTCAAATTACACGCAATGTTGCACTGTGGCTGGTCTCTTCTTTAAAGGGAAATCAGATTCAATATATCCTCATTTAAGAAAAAAGATATATAAAGTTTTATTAACTACTTTGCTGTGTGGGATATTTGCATGATGTTTTTTCTTTTCTAAAGCGTGTGGACAAAGAAGTTTGTCATTTTGATGATTTGCCTTGTTCTTCATTATTTTGTTTTTTATTTCGAAAGTCATTTTCATTTTCTATTTTAATATCAGCTGCACTTTGTGGTACTTCAGAAAGTATTAAAGTATTAAGAGATGAATATTGTGTAAAACTATGATTATAACAAAGAGAGTAAATATTTCCTCTTTATTTTTTTCATTTCCTAACACTGAGGCTGTGCCGCAAAACTACCAGAGAGACTGATGAAAGCCTTTTTAATCCCCTCTTTCCTCTTTTTGCTTTTTGCTGTTTCTCTTTATCTTTTGCAACTGTCAAGTTTGCACAGTCACTGTCTCTCAATCTCACCTGAAGATAGCACTTTTTTAAGTTACAAAAAAAAAAGAAAAGAAATGACTACTTTACAGGAATAGTCTAAATAAGGTTTCTGTCTGTGACTGGCATTAACCACATGCTTCAAGTGTTTGAAGACTGCCTGACAGTTATCTTTTTGTCTGCTCTTTTGTTGTTTCATGATTCTCGCTTCTGCAAGGCGGGAGAGAGGATGAGATATATTTATGGTCAAGAGGTGAGAGAGCCTTGTATGCGCGTTTCACATCTTTCGCACAATTGAGCACAGAGACGGGTCACACTCTGGACAATTCTGGAAAAAAAAAATGAAAAAGAAAAAAGAAACAAACCCCAGTGACATTAGGACAACACTGGACAAACGCAGACAGCGATTCAGTGGCGATGGCGAAACAGCTCGTCAACAGTATGATCTGTCGATGCACAGAGGATGCGTTCTAAATACCTGATTTAACAGACATTACTCACACCATAAACCACGAAAGCAAAAGGCGAGCGGGATTAATTCCCCCCCTGCCTTCCTTGTACCGTCCGGTATCCTGTCTGCTCAGGATAACGACACTCTGGAGCCAGACTGCCATCCCTCACGCTGGACTGGAGCGAGCTGCGAGGACAAAAAGAACAAAAACCAACACATAAAAACAAACTGTACATTTTTTAAGTGTAAGAGAACAAACTGGAATTTGTAAATATTATGTTTGTCGTTTGGTTTGAGTGATTGGCCGGATCTTTTCTTTGTGACAACAGGTGCAAGTTTAGATGACGTACATGATTTTAGCACTCATGCGTACAGTATGTTTGATTCTCCTTTATTTCCTTGATCTCAAGGTCAGATCCCAGTGGGCACATGAGTACATTTGTTAACATACATGGATGAATTTCAAAATTTAAAAAAATATATTAAAAACACAGCATGGTTGAGGTCACCATAAACATGAAAAGGAATGCTTACGGCTCAGGTTAGCCCAGATATTGTGTGTTGTTTTTTTTAAAGTTCTTACTGCATATATACCGTACACCTGGCACTATCCCATCAATCATGAAGGCAGCTTTTGAGTGAAATGAGTCCTTTCATTGGTTAAAAAAAAAGCCAAAGAACAGCTGCAGAGAACAGATGAAGGAAGGCAAAGTGGGAAAGATATGAGAACTGAGGCAGAAAAACAACAGATAAGTTGGATGTTTCAAATGTGCTCAAAACAAAGCCACAAATCAAGGAAATTTTACTTGTGATACTGTTGGATTTAATTGTTAGTGTCTCACATTGTCTTGAGCATTGTCATACAGTATAACCTGTAATTGGGAGATTGTGGAATCCTTTGTACTCTTTTGGTCTTATTTCAGACTCTAATCATGGTGGTTGCTTTGCTGCCTTTTGCAATTTTGTCTGCACATTCTGTTTATGGGATTACTGACCCAGCTGTTTGATGTGTGTTGCTCACGCTTCTGAAAAACAGCATTACAAAATGCAGGGTTTTTTTTTTGTTTGTTTGTTTTCTTTTGTTTGTTTGGGGGTTTTTTTTGGAAACAAGGATTTGGACCAGCCAACAGATAACGGAAGCACACTCACCAAGTTTACATGTTTACACTACAGTTTTGATGTTGGCTTAAGGTAAGGGCGGAGCGGGGGGAAAAAAAAGACATTACTCGGATCCAAATATCTTCTTCTTCTAACATTTACTGCTGGAATGATAAAGTGAAGGCTTGCACCTGTTTGTCTGTTTCATTTAGTCTGATTCAGTAACCTGCTTGAGGCTCAAGATACTGTGAGAGAGCATAATGACCAGGAGGGGTTGAAAGAATTAAAGTTAATATTTCTATTTCAAATAGAGGCTATTACACACTGTATGTTGTGTATCTGAACTGGAAAACATTAAAAGACATTCTTAAACAAACTTTGCCATCATTTTTTTTAATTTAACAGCCAATATGTAGTGTTAAAGTTGTAGTACTACATTTGGCCACTTGGGGACGGAAGAACTCAACCAGCACGTCAATGCAACCAGTAGCTAGACACATAATGGCGGACCGGTTAGCAGGCAGTTGCTAATTTACACAACCAGCGGACATGGAGCAGGTTTAGCGCTGACTTTGAGTCGTGTTTCTGACCACCTGCTGAATGTAAGTTTAATAACCTCTTATGGTTTGGTGTTCTGGTTTGTTTTTAGCAAACTTGTGCGTAAACAACCCGGCCTTTAGCTGCTAAGTGTTTTGACGAGTTTTTCCAGCTAGCTAGCTTAGATGCTAACTTTGAGAACACTCAAAATGTTATTTCCTGCTTTCATGTTTTATTTCTGGGATTTTGGGCTGTTTTGACTTCATAACATGTCTTTCTTTGTACTCATGGTAAGAGGAGGTTCATTCAGGAGTTGATTTTACTACACTTTGCCTTTTGGACATTTTTAACATGAGCTTTTTCTCCCTCTCTAAGCTTACATACATTTAACTCTCCAGTTTTATCCCTATCTATATTCTAAAGCGTCTAACAAAAGGGGCCTGTTCATACATCATTCCTACCCTGGTTTATTGAACATTTTATTTCTGAAAAAAATGTTTTTTTAAAAAAGGCTTTCTTCCCCTCCAAACAATATTTCTTGATTTATGCAGTAATAAAAAAGATATCCAAAATTCCCTCAGTAGAAGCCTTTAATATGTCAACAAAATGAAACAAGAAGAATTTTGAATCTCTTTCTATTCATCGTCTTGGTTTGTGGTTTTGAAATGAATGCAAATTAGCGCATAATTTGATAGATAATGCCACATTTGCATAATTAAACATAAAAATTCAGAAAACTTGTAATACAAAAAAAAATCATAGTCTTAATGTAAGTAATCAACTTGGGAATTTTCATGGTGCTATCTATTAGTTGGGTTGTTTTTTTTTTTAATTCTATTCAACTCCAGTGTCTCCCTTTAATATTTGGTTGCTTGCAGAACTTCAGAATAGCTGCTGCTGACAATAGAGAGAATGAACTGAATGTAAAATTTAGAAAAGTGGCCAAAAGGTCAAGACGGTGTGAGTCGGCTGTTGGTGTGTTTTTAATCACTGTTCAGGACTAGTGGCATGCCTTTTTAATTAATTGTTGTTGGTAAAATGCCCTGGGGGGAGAGGCACTGCATGTCAGCTGGGCTTCCTCTTTTTTGTGTTTCATAGCAGCGTGCATACCTACACCTGGGTTTACAAGAAGTTCAGCAAGTTATCACTGAAAACCTGCGTGCATTCAACACTTCAATACCTGGATTGTTTTTAAAAGCTTTTTCACGTGCATTTGCAGAGGTTTAAGTTACTTCTGCTGTATTTCACAGGTACGCTTGGATTGTTTGTAGTTTTTCTGTCACACCATTCTGTAATCACAGGTTAACCCAATGTTAACTAGAAAAACACTCAGAGAGCGCAGACCTCCATATTGGGATTCACACCTAGAAATAACAGTCCCAGGATTGTTTTATCTACATTATTAGATTCGTTGACCAAGAAAACATACCCATAACATTTGGATTCACACTGATATCATCATTAGTTCAATAGTTATGCATGAAAATCTCTTTTTGGGTAATGGTGGTTTCTTCTGGATCTAGTTTCTTTGCTATCGATTATACAACAGATCTGTTGGCATCCTCCTGGTTCAGCAGAGTCTCAGCTACATGTTGGTGTTGGCTGCATGTCTGGATCTTCATTTGTTACCTTACAGTGATGACCATTCCACCTCTTTTCTTTCCTGTTCTGGATCGCAGTATCCAGAAGTTTTCCCAGATCCGGATCAAGTTGTGACATGTTGTAGAAATTACCGGGAACTGATCCTGTATTTTTCTTTTGCCAAGCAGCCTGGACATTTTTTGTGGAGTTCCATGCACATATGCATGCACATTGCACTACCTCCCAATGCTAAAGAATTCTGCAAAAAATTCCTGGATCCAGACGTTGATCTGGATCACCACCAAAATCTAATCATCCATGTCCCATTATCTACCTTTCCTGAAACTTTAGTCAAAATCCGTTCAGAACTTTTGCGCAAAGTTGCTAACAGACAGACAGACAAACAAACAAATTGATAAACGCCGGCAAAAACATAACCTCCTTGGCAGAGGTAATAACCTGTACAAGTGCACATGAATCCAAGTCAAGCACATTTTGAGAAAGGAATATTTGATTTCCTTAAAGATGTTACTACACAACAAAGTACATTTTCCAATATGTACCAAACTAGCACATACCAGTCTTGCTAATTAATATCCATCTGTCATATCTACATGTAAAACCAAGTTATAAAAGTCAGTCTACATAAATTAGTATTTAATCCACACAATTGTTTTAATTGGAGTGTGACTGAGCAAACTGGTGAGTAGTGAGCATTAACAGATTATCATATATAGGGCTTTCTATAGGGCACTTCATCCTAGTTTACCCCTAACTAAGACTGCCATAGAGGAACATGTTTTCCTGTTTCTCCTTTGTGCAAGCACCTCAGAGGGTATTTTATCATCTTTGCTCTGCTGTCGAGAACCTTAAGGGGCACTTTGCAGAGTTTTTTGTCCTTTGGGACTCTGGGGGAGGGTCTGCCAGTGTATAGGATGTCTCTTTGTTCTTTTTAAGTCCTTTAGTCAGCCAGAGCGTACTAGTCTGCCTGTCCACAGCTGCACATTTCTCATGTACAGCGCTGTGTACTTTTCCCCTTCAGTCCACTGTGATGATGATGAAATTGCGTTGAATAACCTTTTCCAGCCTACCTTGCTGTATGTGTCTTTGTGCTACCCAGGCTGCTACAGACAGTTTTTTTTTAATAATAACATGATGAGACATTAACCCAAAAAACAAGTTGCTAGAACTGTTGCTAAGTTACCTTATAAATAATGTTAATCTCAATGACCTAGATGCAATAATAAGCCTGTTTTTATCCACCACTGGAAAAGGGAGAGGGACATCATTAAACAGTAAATATTTCTCCCTTCAATTACAAACAAGAAGAATATTTGGATTGATTACATGCTTACTAGCTTAGCTGCATCCTGGGCAGACACACACACAGACAGTTGAGCTGCAGACTCAGGTGAGCTTGGACGTTATATTTAAATACGTAGTCAGTTTAGTAGCTCAGTCAAAAATAATACAAGAAGAAGTATTTGATGTGGTTTAAGGATAGATTTGAGCTTTGACTCTGTTATGGCACTTTAAGTTCTTTCACCCATAAAAACAAACTAAGCTGAGTATTAGAAATTGTGGAGGATAAACATGTGCTTGTCCAGCATACATGGAATTAAAACATTTCAAGTTGGAGCTTGTGCTTGTATTGTGCTGCTCAAGGAGTGATTTTGGCTTCGTGTAGTTTTCCGATCCTCGTCTAAAACTGGAAATACAAGCGCTTCTTTGCAGGTAGTCTGACGTTAAAAAATTCCACTCAATTTAGCTGTTAATGCCTCCATACTTTTACTGAAGTATCATTAGTGAATGAAGCCCACTTATTACGAGCATTAGGTTAGTGGAAAGCAGCACAAACTGAGCTCTCGTTATCATTCCATTAATTCATATTCACATGATTTTCAAAGCCTGAAATAACTTGGCAGCAGCCATTTCATGGGGGGGAACGCTGTCCTCCGATCTGTGTTTATTCAGCTGTTGTACACAATAAATTATTATCTCAGCAAATATACTGAACCACCCTGATGCACTGGTTTGTTGGAAAAGGCATTTCTGCAAACGACCAGCTTTCCATTCATTCAAGCCCTAATTCAAGTGGAAATAATTGAATACCTTCTTCACCATGGTTACATTAATATCTGTGTTATCAGTAGTGATTAAGTACTTTCAGAACATACTGCTTTTATTTTTACCTCCCCAAAGTCACATTTTTTACTCTAATCAATTGATCATTCGTTTTCCAATTATACCTTTGGCATCGTAAATAACACAGGTAGACTGCAAATAATTACCTTGGCAAAACAATAGAGATAGATGATTTCAATTCACGGTTCTTCCTGCAGCTGTGTTGCAAAGCTTTTGTTTTGTGTTGTGTTTTTCTAGATTAATATACAATTATCCCCTAAAGGAAAGAGAGAGAACTCTAAAGAGTCCGCAATAAATTTTAGCAGGTTAACTGTATACCTGTTTGTATTAGTTTTTAATAGTTTGTGTTATCTGAAATACCAAATGTTTATTTCTGGTTTGGGATATCTGCCGTGAGTTATTGCTGCAATAGGAGGCAAGTTATTAGAGGCTGCTAGGTCTAATAGGATTCATCATAAATAGAAAGCACAATTGTTTAGATGACTGATGCACATTATAATCTCACAGCACTTTTCTGTTGCGCTCAACTGAATTACCTCTGCAGAGAATATTATGTTGCACTCTGCGTAGGCCGCAGTCACAAACAGTACTTTTCCTTCCTCACTAGATGGCAGCGTGAAGCTAAAATGTATGGAAAAAAAAATAGCATCACAAAGTTACTGCTTCTGACATGAGTGAACCCTTTATTTAGGAAAAAGTCAAGGAACATCTTGCAAGTAGAAAATAAAGAGTCTATCTTTAAAATAACTAATTACTCATATTATTGAATACTCAAATATCCCTTTTATGCTCTATGATGATAATCTAGATGTTAAGTTTATAGGGGTTCTAAAATCATGTTGGTTTTCTATTAAAACTTCAAGAACTTTGCAAGAAATTTATGTAACTGTCTATGGATTTTTTATGATATCCAAAAGTCTTTTATGACTTGTAGATTAACTAAATGATTAAAGACAATAAAACCCATCAGACGGCCATAAAAGTCAAATCCAATTTTTATAACTGCCCATGCATTCAGACTGACATATGCTCGGGAATATGGTGTAAGGAAGCAATTTCTAACCTCACGACAGCATGCAGTGACATTTTACATGACAAGACCCAGCTCCAGTGAATGTCGAGGACTGGTTGTTTTTTTTTTTTTTGTCCCACAAGCATACATTATTTATTCTTTTGTCACTGCGAAAAGTCGTGTTCGAACTAAATCCTGTATTTTACATGTAAAAAGGCTTTGCATCTAAGTAACAAAAACACAGTACAGGCAAGTAAATTAGGATGTTTTATTAAATGAGCCCATTGCCATAGCCTCCCACACGCCAGTATTATTAATCCTCCTGTCAACAAAGTAGCTCTTCTGTAAAATATGTGGCAGGGTTTTTTTGTAAAAGGAGAGAAATTAAGGAAAGCCTGCATCTAGGAAATCTTAATGAATGCAGAACAAATTAGTTCCTTTAAAATTATCAGCAAGTTTTTTCCAAAGGATAATTTACAGAATAATCTGTAGAACAAAATTTAAATTGCCACCAAAGAGAATTATTACAATATCAGATATTCTTTTTATAAGATTTAGCAAAAAAGCATAAACGTGTATTTATAATTTAACTATTATTTGTGGAAGTACATAGAAACCTGCATGCACACAACAGGCGTAGCTGGGAGAGCTCTCAGATGGTGTGTTGCAGGTAAAGAGGGAGAGGTGAGGGAGAGATGCAGTTGTCATAGAAGATCTGAAGATTCTGATCAACTTCCATATGCATTTTCAGAAAGATTTCAAGCTCCTGGACCGGCATCTCATGAACACTGTTGCCCTCTTTGGCGTTCTTGGCCAAGGCTGCGTGGGATGGGAAGCGGATGCGAACATCGTGGGGTGAGTTGTGGTCATACTCAGTGCAGCAGTAAGCCGACCACACGTCTTCGGGGATGGCCACACGGTCCTGGTTGTTGCGACGGATCATGTTGCCCCTGGTGGTAACTCCAGTGACGATGTACGCAGTGCCGCGGCAGAAGTTGTTGAGGCGGACCCTGATCCGCTCCTCATATTCGCGCCAGGGCCCAATGTTGAACTCACGGATCTCTGGGACCACGTTGGTCAGGGTGTAAGTGGCAGCGCGGTCGTGTGGAGTGGACTGGTGCTGGTCTGGGTTCAGGTGGCCTCTTTCATAAAGAACCACATCAGAGTAGTCATCCAGCACTGCCTGGCTGTCCTCAAACTTCATGTGCAGGTACCCAGTGGGGAACGGCAGCATGTTTCCATTGCCATCAGTTTCTGCCAGCTGGAGAGACGAGAAAAAAACTTAAAGACTCTTTTGAAATCCGAGGAGCTAATATGAATACAAAATACCTCTAGCATCAGTGATTAGACCTGCTGCCTGTTTAAACTTCTGTCAGCTTCTTTAAAAAGTTCACTTTAGTATGAACTACTTCATGAAACAATCTTTATAAATACAGAAACAAACTCAGAAAGACTCTGACCTGTGGCTCATACATCCAGGGGTAGTCCACACGTCGGTCTCCCTCTGTTTTCTTAAAGGTGTAAGCTGAGTAAACCGGGATCCGTTTTTGAGGATCATACAGGGTCACGTATCGGGGCTTGTCGGCATAGCGCTGGCAGATCTTCTTCAGTCTGGTTTCGATGATTCCCCGTGGTGGAGTCCCCATATACAGGGAGTCTTTGCACCTCTCCACATGATTGAAATCTAGAACAACTGTTGCCGATGCATGGAAACTGAACATAAGAGCAAAAACTAAAGGCACCGACGTCTTCATCGTTGAAACTTCTGCTCCAAGTCTCGTGCTGAGCCTTCTGAAAAGCAGCGACAGAAAATGTTTGCAGTTATGATTTAAATGTCACGCAGCAGATATGCAAAGCAGGAAGTGTGTGATTAAAAGACAGGCCTCCTAAAACATGGGCAAGTCGTTTCAGCTTGACTCTGACCTACAACTTTTTAAATATATTGACTACTACTTAGAAACATATGGACATGTTGAAGTTAGGTAAAGTGAGGTGCATCATCTCCATGGTTATATAAGCTGTCTTGACAGGTTTGTGTGTGAGCTATTTTGGTGGTTATTACTTCAGATGTGAAATAGAGGCTTATATTATTTTGATAGTTCAATCAAATGGTTGATAACAGGATACTGGATCATTTATTTTGCTAGAGGCACACTGACGTTCATAAATATGTTTTGTTTTTAGCTGTAATTAGTTTTTACTTTCACTACAATGCTGAGTTAAGACGAAACACGTGGCATTGAAATGGGATATTCAGGCATGTGTTACCAGTCTAATCATAAAATGCAAAACCGTCTAATCTGTCTCAGTGTTGAACAAAAGGCCCACAGTGACCAGTGTGCTTCAGACGTACTACGCTGCTCAGTGTTAATGGTGGATAAGCCAGTGAGTAAAACAGAGATAAATCGTTAAAGTTTAACTACATAGTGACAAAGAGGCATAGTGACGTGCAGTAGACATTTTCAAGTCAAGATCTGTGCCTCAGTAGCCACTCATGTTTTGCTGTTACACTATTAAAACATTTAAATTCTATAATATATTAAAATAAGTTGGCACTTATCAATGACCAGAAATAATTTATCTTTGGTACCACTTTGTTTGAAGAGTTGAGTTTATGAAGATAAAATAGTCTTCATCAATGCTTAAGACTGTCATTGTTTTGTGTGACTGTCAGTTTTGTCATTTTTAATGAAAGTTTGATGTATTTTGGGATGTCCTTTTTGTGACACCTAGGCATTCACTAAGACTTAGGGATAAGGAACATTTTCATGAAGTAAAAATATTGGTTTACTCACGGACGATGTCAGAATGAAACTTGGTAACACATAAAGCTAAATAGTTAAGTTAAGTCTGATAATGAAGCCAGCTGTCTCATATTTATAGAAGGTTAGTAACATTATTTTGTCAAGTCAGTTTAATTTATTAATAACCATGTTTCGAAACATCAAGCGCTGACTGCACAACTAAAAGAGCAACAATAAAAAACAGTTACACTATAAAACTGTATTTAAAAGCAAATGTAAAAACTCTGTCTGGTTAAAAGTAATAAAAGTAGGTTTTTAAAAATGCCCAGTGTTGGTCCTGTTGTGAAAGGGAACATTTTAGCAGCAGCTGCTGTAACTCCTAATCTCCTCTATGCTTTAATTTGGACCTCTGGACAACCAGGGGCCTCTGGTCAGTAGACCTCAATGGTCTTATGGGTGTCTGGAAAGTCAAAAGATCAGAGGGGTAGGGAGGTGCTAATCCCTTTAAGCACTTAACAACAAACAATAAAATCTTAAAATCAATTCTCTATGTAACTGAGAGCCAGTGCAGAGTGGCCAGTTTTGGCAGGAAGTAGTCTCGCTTGCGTGTGCCTGTTAGCAGCCGAAGGGGAAGCATTTATGACCAGTTATAGGCAAGAAAGCAGAGAGTGGCTGATACATTAACAGAGACTATTGCAGTATTTGGACAAAATAAAGGTGTGAATCACCTTTTGAAAGTCGCTGAAAGAAAGAAAAGACTTGACCTTCACAGGCACCCTCAGCTGGAAGAAGCTAGCACTCATAACTGTATTTATTTGCTTGTGAAAGTGTTGTCAAAGACCACCCTGAGGTTTTTTGCAAGGGGTCTGTTGAAGGTGCCCAAAGGGCCAAACGGCACCTCGAAGGGTAATATGGATGTCCATCTTTATTACACTATAATACCAGGTTGGTTATTGTCAAGTTGGTCAAAGCAAAGACATCCCGAGTAGTGTTAACTTTGAATTTTAGGTAACATAATAAGTTTTAGTGAATAAGTATTCATTAAGACTCTTTCATGTTCATAGCCGGTGTTACTTCATGACATGTATGGTGTTTGTCAGCATTAAATACTGTGTTAGGAAGTCTTTTATAACCTTTTGTACAGGTAAAAGTTTATTTAAAGTAGCAGAGGAAAAGATCCAGTTGAGAGGATGGTGTTTTTTTTAACGACAAGCAGAAAGGATCCAAAGATTTGTGAAGAGACTGATGAATATAAAGAAGAAAAATAAACCAGAAGTACTTCATAGCAAATCAAGAAACTTCATTTGCAATGAAGTACAAATATTTCATAGCAAATGGCTCAGTGTTCTGCCAAAATGGGTTCTTGACCTAATTTGGCAGCTCACTGTGTACAGAGCAACCAATCCATCTGAAACTGTCTCACAATTTCCAAAGTTTTTTTGTCCTCAGTGTTCCTTTACAGCTTTTGGGCACTTATTGCAGATTCTTCATTTTTATATTTCTCCTCATTAAACTCGTTTCCCACCAATATTTGATGACTCAAGCTGAGCATTTGTCCCTCTCCAGCACTTGCATGTTACATTTTCTTGATTTTGTGACATGTAAAGTTGCCTGGTGGTTACATTGGTCACCTTATACACAGATAGTTGACTGGTTTATCTCGCCATCAGCCACATGTCTTGTCAAGAGGTCCTCCATCTCATTACACATGCTCTGAAGACGATTATCATCTTAATCAGTGATTCCGACCAGGGTTTCTTGCACCTAAGGGGGGCACTTCGGCAGTCGCTGTGAGGCAAAGATTTGGAATGAATCTGCTAAACACGAGTATCAGATCTTATTGTTAAAGTGCCTTTCCCTTGGCATCACTGTCACATCTTGAAAAGATATAATCTACTTAGCCTTAAGGGCATCATTCTTTTTCATTTTCTCAAATTAGTCTTTAAATGCATCAACAGTCCCCGAGGCTCTTTCCACATATATCCAATGACAAGACAGTAACAGAGTAACTGGGGGCACGCTGAATACCACATTGTAGATCTAAATTTGGACAACAGTCTTTCTCCATAAAGGGCTGTCAACTCCCAAACCCATTACCAGCTGAGATCAGATTACATACAAATATAAAATCTTTCACATTAAAGGTTAAGTGCTGGCTAAAAGCAAACATAACCTGTTGTTTGGCTAATTGTAGCAGCACACAATTAAAGCATTTTGTCATGAGTATTGCCTTGTGCTTTCATGTCTGTAGATTTAATGTGGTTTTATGAGAACGAAAGGGGCATATCTTAATTGTGCTGTGTATGCAAAAGCCCCACCAGGACAAGAGCTGAAAATAAACAATAGTTAGAAACTCTCTGTGCAGATGATCAGTTTCATGCCCTGTATTGGAACTATGATAAACTGCATTGACCCTATAGAATCACATAAATGTCATTCAATCCAAAGCTAGCTGGGAACAGTGAAGTTAAAAAGTTTGGCCAAGAGAAATGAATAAACAGTTGAAATAGGTCTTTGAAAGTAGGTTTTCTCTTTTAAGATCAATTCAAGTGGACATATTTGGGCTGTCATGGTGTATCTAAAATCGAGGAGCTCCATATCAGGGTTTCTGGTGCTGTCCAATACTGCCCTCTGCTAAAGTCTGCCCTATGCAAATGGAAAGTGTTTGTCAGATTAGCTGGAGCAACAATCATTCACTGCCCTAATAAGTCAATTTGAGTGACTGAGTGTTGTTATTCATCGGGGGACCAGCCAGCCTCTCCGATCTAATCTTGAGTTATGACAATCATAACTTATGTAGCTGTGGCTGATGATGCAGTTATGCGAACAGACATTTCTCAGCTGTCAGCATTTTTGCCAATTAAAATTATAAATTCAGGCCAAGTGCAAAACCAGCTCAGCCGCCCTCTGCTGCTCCTCAGTGGAAGAGAAAGAGTGTTTTACTGCTGTTGAACTGTTGTTTCCAATCAGTTCTGTTGTGGAAAATGTAACTGCTGCCCTTGACTGTCCATGCAACACATTTTAGTTTTTCATGTTGTCGTTGTGAGTGATGGGAGGGCAGCACTTAGGAGCAGCTTCTGTGATTTTCAAGTATTTGACGGACTAATCTGTGTCACAGTAGATCAGGTAAAATGTAGTTTAGATCAGTGGTTGTCAAATGATGGGTCGCAAAGCCATTTTTAGAGGGTCGCAGAAGCCCCCCTCCAAAAAAGTAGTGTATAGTCTTTTGTTTTAAAGGACATGTTTCTTATGACACAGTTTGCTTTCAGTAGCAGGATATTTAGTGATGGTGACACCAGTAGCAGCCCACTATTAACCTCTAGATTTGACTCTGTCAGCTTATTGGAGAAATTTATGCTAAAACGTGCCAAAAATGAACCACAATGTGCTCAGAATCTGTCAAAATGGGCCAAAATATGCCCCAAACTTGGCAAAAGTGTCCAAATATACCAAAATGAGCAAAAAATAAGCCAACATTTTCCCAAGCTGTATCAAAATACATTGAGAGTAAACACAAATAAACCTTAATTTGTTAACAGGAACAGCAACCTTCAAAAAGTTGGGTCGCGACTGTCATTAATAGAGACGTAGTGGGTCCTGAGGCTGGACCAGTTGAGAACCACTGGTTTAGATGAATCGATGAAGTATTCAGCAGAGAAACGACTCTGACAGAGAATCTTATGAGCCAAAAATTGTATGGTTAAAAAACATGCTTCAAATCAGTCCATCTGTCTGAGTGTGTGTCAGTCTGGGTTAAAAGTGCTGGGTAAATCTGTGTGACTTGCAGTACTTCTCCTACAAACCACAACATTAAAAACACCCACCTAATATTGTGTAGGCCCCCCTTGTGCTGCCAAAAAAGCTGTGATCCTTGAGGCCGTGAACCCAGGACATCTAAGGGTGTCCTGGGTTCACGGCCCACCAGATTGGGTCCTGTTTGTCGTGGGGTGAAACCTCTGTGGGCTGCTCGATAAGATTGTGATACGAGGAGATTAGAGGCTGGGTCAATGCTTAGGGAACTTGCTCATGCTCCTTGAGGCATTCCTGTGTAGTTTTTGGGGCTTTGAAGGACACACTGTCCTGTTGTTTGTTTGCAGTAATGTTTTAGTTTGGTTAGGATCCATATGAATGCAAGGACTAAAGGTTTCTCAGCAGAACATTGCATGTAATGAGGCGAATGTTACACACTTCACCTGTCACGAGCTTTAATGCTTGGATGTTTGGTTTACATACTCAACAAACAAAATATAATTGCACTATTGCTCCATGATCCTAGCACTGAAAGAGTGGTCCGCATCAATTTTAAAATCATGACTCGTTTACTTGATTTAGGCTTATTAGACAAGCACAAATGTGTCAGACTGCGAAGAGATTTATTGACAAATTTAAAATTTCTTTTCGGTATTGGGCAGTGGCAATGTTGTGGGATACATTATGACAATATAATAAAATAGATACTTAAAAATACATTAAAATATCCCTACCCACTCTATCATATCTAACAAAACATGACTGTTCGTGGCAGATGTAGTTCTTGTTCTGCCATCATGTAATACCACGTATTGCCCACATGGAGGCAGTGCAGACTTGGTTGTTGCTTGTTCCCATGTCCTGCTCCATGTGGATTAATATAAAATCATCAAATAAAACTTTGTTTTGATGCAACCTCAAGGCAGCATGTATAAAACTTAAGGATAGCACACACTGTTCTTGTCACCTTTGATTTTAATCTACTCCAACATAATTGAAGTATTATTCTAATGTGGAATATACAGTATAATATAATTAACAATGTATATATGCTTAAGTATACATTTTTGGGGGAGACAATGGAGATATGTCTCTATTGATATTTGTAACGTAAGTATTTGTCCCCCCAAAGAAAACTATAAAAAGTAGAAGACTTTTATTTTTTTGAAAAACTGATATGACATTCTGCATAGATGATGCAACAGTGCAAACACATGCAGAGGAAACGCAAACTGGTGCATGAAGAATTACAGAAAATAATAATTACAAATATTAATTGTTATTAATATTAATTGAAAATAATAATTGCAGAAAATAAGGGGTCTGATGCACAGTGTTTTTCTTTTTTTTTTTTAATTTTGCATCTCTTATTTCAGTGATCATTATTGTGTCAGGAAATTTTAGTTTAATGAGATAACTTTTACTGAATTTCACATTCGTAGATATTTAAAATTACTTGTGAGCTTCACAGGTGGAACTGCAAAAAAAGATTACGTGTATCTTTACTGTATCATGTGACAGCTTTTTGATTTATGCTCCCAACTCCTATTACCGGTAGATTCTCCTTGTATTTGTAAACTACCGGTTCTTGACTGCCACTGAGCCACCAGGGGGCATAATTTAGCAGATATTCTGGCTTGTAAAGCTGTCCTCTTAGTTCTGCACCAAAGCTTGCTGATTGGTCCAAATACCCACATGGGGTTGAGCACTGACCAATAGAGTTTGAGCTGATCGGGGGCTGTTGCTAAGGCACTTCAGAGGCAAAAAAAAAAAAATCTGTCAGCAGTCTGCTTCCACCATTTCACTCTTACACTCGTCTGGCTCCTCATCAGCTCTGCCTCGGTCTCTACCTCTCACTGTGCTCTCAGGGCTGAAAAGCTCTGCCTGCTTTTTATTGGTCGGTGATGGGTGAACCGAGCAGAGGGGTGAGTGGTGGTTTTGCATTGTGAGCCACAAAGACTAGGCCCTCCCTCATGAACCGAGAGCCGTAGCCCCACCTCCCCTGGTTATCCTGTCACTTGACATTTGAGCTCAGCCAACACTGGCAGCCCCTCTGTCACCATTTCACTCTGCTTCACTTCTCAGTTCATCCAAAAAAGACACCGGGGGTATTGAGCTCCGCCGAGAGCCACAAAAATGGGGGAAACTTATGCACTGTTCTCACTGATGCTGTGCATGATGATTCTGTTACCTTTAATTCTTTAATTTAGTCATTAAGCATTCTGTTTTCTGAGGATTTAAAAAAAAATGCACACTGTTGTAACACAAAACTGTTTATGTGCAGATAAGAAGCCAAAGAATAGCACATTTAAAGTGAAATACTCTGTAAAAATGTGTCTTTATCAGCCACCAAAGATTATTTTACAGCTGTGGAGAGATTTAAATATCTACTCTACTGTACTGGCTGTGTTCCAACTTACTCACACACACACATACTGTATATACACACTCACACAGAGGAAGAGAAATAAAGAGCCCCTCATTATTTCTCTCTGTCTGCTGTTTTCCCCTCCTCCTGCCTCCTCTTGTTCACTGCAAAATGTGACAGATAACAGATTCTCGCCTCCCATTGGCTCCTGCCGGGCGATTGGCGGCTCGTCGTCCCGCCCCGTCGGTCTCTGCACATGGATCGGTCTGCTATGAGAGCCCCAGCATCAGAGAGTGGAGTGGAAACAGGAAGAGGAGGAGAGGGGAAGAAAGGAGACAGAGGAGAGGATCGGGTGAGACAAGGTGGCGAGGAGTGAAAGGGAGGAAAAGGGGAGCAGAGGGGTGTGAGGACCAAAGAGAAAGAAGACAACAAAAGAGGTAAAAGGAGGACTACAGAGGAGCTACAGAGGAGCTGCTGGAGGAGCTTTTTATGGCTGAATGGAAATATACTGCATGCATTGTACAGAGTGGAAGAAGAGTGTGTTATTGTTCCTTTTCTGTTTGTCTTCGTTTGTTTATTTTTGTGTGTTTTCTGTTTCACTGTTTTTGAATGGTCCGTCTTGGAGTGAACATACTGCAGTGTGTGTCTGCAGACTGCTGCACATTCATGCATGAAGCTGACACACACACACATGCACACATGCAATGCTCACGTGCAGACACAGCGAGCGCAAGAGCAGAAATGTGAAATGATGAATGTAGTGGAGGGGAACTGTTGCGGCTACTCTAGTGTTTGCACTGTGCTCTCCTGAACATTTAACTGTTGAATATCAGCCTGTGTGTGTGTGTGTGTGTTTCTGTGTGAGGTGTACAGTAGAAAGAAACTACAGTGTGGCCAAGTGTACCGATTAACCTTCAATTAAAGTAATGTCTTAACTGTGTAGCTCGCTGTACAGTAGTTGGCTCCACTCAAGTTCACTTCAGTTTGTTTGACACATTTTACACAAAGACTTTTTGCTTTGCGGCATTTTAATGAAATAACTGGCTGAAATGTCATACTTTTGTAAATGTGTCACACTCATTTGTGAGTTGTTTGGAAAAGAAAAGGACATCTAGGGTTACTGTCACAAACGTACACCGTGAACCCAGCGTATGCTTTCAGTTGATGTGATTGTCAGCTTAGGTAACCACCTGGACGTGCATTTCTAGGTTACCATTCCCCACGCAACCTAGCTGTCGGACGCCCACATGCACACACACGCGCGCACACATACTCGTTCATTCAGTGTCTTCTTCAAACCTGTTAACCTGCTTCATTGTCTTTGTTCACAAAAAGCTGTACATTTTGTATTGTTTGCAAAAGACACCCCTCTTTCTTGTTCTTGACCTTGCCTTGGTACATTCCAGCACCCCTCAGAGGGCTGTGCTTTATGGAGCATACACCGGGAGAAGCTGCTGTTATAGAAAGGGAGAAGGGGATAGGGCAGAGGGAAGCGGGGCTGCGGGGATGTTATTTTTAGAATTGTGATTGATATTCGGCTCATACTGTAAGTTCTTTCTCTCTGATCGTGATGCTATTTCAGGCCTGCATCCAATAAAATCACACACGTGCATGCATTCAGGGTGGGTTGTCCAGTGTCTGCCTGTCTGAACATTGTTGCTCCTCGTTTCCTCTCCATCTGTTCTCTTCATGTCTCTGCTCTTCGTGTTAGCTAGCCGAGGAGCCACCAGAGACAGGCCTGGTCTATTGCAGCCCATCCCTCCTTTTATGGTATAGGAGCGGTATCCTTACTACGTACACACACATGCACGCATAAAATCCCAGCATGAGATGCACATCTGCAGTGGTTCACTGCAGCTAGCATGGGTTGAGAGATGCATGAATGTGATCTGATTGAACTCAAATTGTCAGTGTGTTTGCAGCTCTTCACTACTCAAATAACATTTTTATTCAGGTGGCAGAGCTGCTTTACTAATGCCGCAGATATCTGAAAAGAGTGAACAGAGAAATGTAGAGGTATACATTCAGTCCTATAGACTGTCTGCCCACCCACCCCCCTCTCACCATGTCAAAATCACACACAAATGCAAACACTCCCCTCCTTGCTTGAGGCCTTCCTCCCAGCTCTGGACTAAATGATATCATCGGTTGCCAGGGATACAAGGACACAGCGTGCAGAGAAAAGGGAGGGTGAGGCATAGACAGAGCCACACACATTGCCTGAAAGAGAAAGCAAGAGGCTGCGATATTGAGTATCAAGAAAAAAAAGGAGCCTTGTTGAAACAAGTAGTGAAGATAGCAAAGGCAAGAGGGCAGGGCCATGAGGAGGAAAGATAGGAGAAAAGAATGCCTTCCAGCCTGTCAGAGGTTACCAGCCCATGTTTCCTCTCCCCTCCTTCCCACATCTCATTTCATTCTCTCTCTTTGTCTGGAGAGGGTCAGATTTGCAACTGCAGATGTTGCAGGAAGTAGAAGATAAGAATAGAAAAGAATGGAAGCTATACCTGAGGGATGGAGGAGAGTTACTACCCTGGATTTAAAACAATGAACCCTTCCTGTCTTTTACATCTGTGCACCAACTGGCTATGGTATTTCCTCATTCTCTCTACTATGTGTGTCTGTGTGTGTTTGCCAGCTAGCAGAGGATGAGCCTGTCTATTTAAAGGCATCTGAGACTGCACGGGTCTGCTGTCTTTCTATTCCTGACCGACAGCATCATCAAATTTGGACCAGAAAGTCTGTCTCCCCCCTTTTCTCTCGGTCCTCATTGCAAGGTAAGATTGGTTACAAGGATGCACAAGCACATGCACACATACATATTATGTTAGGTGTCAAATGAATGTTCCCAATTTAGACTAAGTGAAAAGGATTAGTGTGGTGAAACTGTAAAAGGTTAGACAGCCAAATGGGGGTTTTCAGTAAAGACTTGAATGGATGCATGGCTGCCCCTCTGTAGTGGCCAGGGACTCCTTGATGGCCAGACAGAGGGAGGAAGCAGACTGAGGGCTGGAGACTGTGTTTAACCTGCCAGTAGGTCTTAAGTGCTCACCCACCAGTATAACAAATAGAAGGTTTCAATTTTAAGGCATCATTTGAGCACACATATTTATGTTTTAGCAATGGAACTGTAAAGTCTTAAAAGTACTGCCGTAATTTAGGACAACTTGCATTTAATACAGTATACTCTTGTACTATTTGCATTGCCCATTCTCTCTTTAAGGTTATCTCACTGTGAAGGAAAGAGTTTACCCAATAGCAACTTAACCCATTTTGCACATGACATCATTTGGCATCAGAGCTAAACTCCAGATGTCTTGAATTAACCCTGCACAGATGGGTTTAATATTGGAAGCACAGAGCCATTGTTGTGTAGAGCCAAATTTAAGCTGCTGTTGACTGACAGCTCCCCCTACAACACTGTAACATAAGTGTGTGTTCCAGTGTGCAACGGGGAGGGTCTACAACAGATGGTCTGTCTACTGTTTGCGTAATGTTGCACAAATACTAGCACGCTTTCGGTTACAAGCACAGTAAGTGCAACACTTTGTTGAAAAATGTAGTAAAACCGCGCAGACAGTGCAACACAGTTCACAAGTAACTGGCATGAATTCAGCAAACAGTGAACTTCTTTGTCAGAATTCATAACTGACAACAATGCAACATTTGTGTGTATCAACTGATGGCATAATGTGCTGCATATTAAGATAAAGGGTCACAGTGTTATTTTACTGCATGTTAGCAGTGTACCACTGTATGGACATAAAGGCCTGCTGTGTCCTGTTTGTGCTCTAAAAATACATCCAAATGCAGTTGAGTCTAAAAAGCCTGAAGCCACAGCAGTAAGAACTGTCTGGCTTCAGTTGCTCTAGCAACTGGTTGGATATGGACTCTTGAAGAGGCTGCTTACTTGGCTCATTCAGCGCTCACAGAAAGGTTAATATAGCAAAGCTGCACCAGTCTTACCACAACCTGTGGAACAACCTTATTCTACAAAAGGCACGAGACTAGGGAAGTGGTAAAATGCTGCACACCACTTCGTTATAAAGGTTATAAATAGCTGTGGGAAATGAACGCATATAGAGATGCAACCTGTCACTGGTACAGCAGTAATCTCTTCAGCATGCAAAGTTGATCTTTACAAGGTTATCTCAGGTAAACATGAGCGAGTTATGGGCAGTAGACACAGTAAGACATCTTTTCTCTCCACGGTAACACAATATATGTAGCAATTCTGTTTTAAGAAAGAGAAAGTACACAACCTGGTATAGTTATACAGTAGTGGCTCAATACTCAGTGGGACGCTACAGAGCTCACTGTGCCTCTGGAAGTTGGTTTACTTGAAGAAAATGGAATGAAAGGAAGCATAGATCTACTGATCTAGTAGCTGATTAGAAGCAGCAAGACTGGATGGTCAGAATGAGCTCCTGTTGAGAATGTGTTCTGTTGATTTGAGCCACATCTACCATCAGTCCAGTCAGTAAATTAGGGCTTAAGGAGAAGTAAAGGGAAGGGTGAGAGAAATACTACAGCAGTCCACCATATTTTTTTTCTTCTTTGTTCTTAAAGTGAGGTTGCCATGGTCCTTGGTCTTACAGCCATGCCTTTTTTCTATCACTGGATGGCCACTGGCTGTGGGGCTGCTGGGTTGCAGTGATTAGAGAGAGGCTGAGTGAACAATGCAGCTCTGGCTGACTGATGATATGACCGCTGAACAGATACAGTGCAGGAGAAAATACAGCATGAGGAATTACATGAACAAGAGATGCACAAAATGTCTTTTTTTAAAAATTGTTGATCAATTGTTTGCATTACACTAGAAAGGTGTATTGTGGAGTAAAGGTCTAGAAATGCATGTTTCTCTGTGGCATATACAGAATGTTCCACTCAACTATGTGTTTTGTCCACAGACAGCTTTTTGCTCTCAGGTGTGAAGTGGAGGGCCTCCTAAACACAGACCAAGACTGGTAACTACAGAACATGTGTTTCTGTCTCTGTACATTATGTGTGCATGTGCATGACTAAACGCAGACATACCGTAGGCTACTATGTGAATTATCATAAAACTTAATTTATCACAGAAGTACTTATTGAACTGAAGGTTTATAGCACAGTGCTGCAAAACAAGTGGATGTCTAATTAACCTAAAGTAAAAGGATCCTCCCTTTTTTACCATACATAATATAAATGTAGGAATTGATAGCATTGTGCGATTCAGGATGATGGGCATTCTGATAGTAGCTGCACTTACTGAATGAATTCTATTCAGTTGGTCAGATTCTTCAGATAAGATGATATATTTGTTTGTTAATTCATGTATTTTATATATTTTCACACCTTGCACATCATCTGTGTTCCAGGCTGCATGTATCACCCAGCAGAGCTCTACTCTGGCCGTAACACATGGGACTCCTATCCAGCTGGGGGACCTAACAGAGGACAATGGGCTCCTGTCAACAGTCGCCCCTGGAGCCACACAGAAAGGTGGGTTGCACCATCACACTACCTTAAAAATATTGGTGTTTCTACACGTTCACCTTTTGTTACTAAAAGTACAGTCTTCCATACACATACACAGAGACAGAGTGGGTGTATCTTGATGAGTATGAAATATAAAGTTTTCCATTTCTGTTCTGTACATACTTCAGAGATTTTGGTCTCACATAACAGTAGCATGAAAACTGCAATATTGATGTTTAAAATGTGTAGAAAACTCCACTCGTAGAAAACAGCCCACGTTGATGAAGCCACTTGGAACGACTTCTTTTACTCTTTTCAAAGTAATTTTGGGTTTCACAACTGTGTGAGTTGTTGCTCTGCAAACTGAGTGGGCAGACTTGAGGTCTCTCTGTGCACAGCTGCCAAACTAACGTCTACCCTAGCCTGCATGGGAGGCATTTAAGGAACATCAGTTAATTGTAGTGTGTGTCCATAAACAGATGTTTAGGAAGTGAGGACTTTTGGGTACAATTTTATTTTTATTTTTATTTTTCCTCTAAGAGATGCACTGAATTCAGGTGAAGACAAACGTTATTTTCAGGCTTATTCTGATGTAAATAATTGTGCATCAGCAGGAATGTAGCACAGCATGAAAGTGAAAGCAGTGCTCGTTTATTCAAATGATTGAATAATGTCAATGTTGATCAGAATGTAGCCCTAATATGAACTTAAGGCATAAACACCCAATAAAACTAACACTAAGACTACAGTAACCTTCACTGTCAGTGGGGACAGTGTTGGCTGTCACCGTTAACAAAGGAGACACTATAAATGCAGCATTTCTGAAAATAATTGTAACTCAGTGGGAGTGGGAGCAACAACTTGAGGCTTAAACTTACTCAACAAAAGTGATTCCAGCAGGTGGGGCCTGAGCTTTTGTTGTCTGGGCTGATTCTAGATAAGCACCACTTTATGGGGCTGACTGATTAACTGAAACTCTGATGAGCATATTCATGAAAAGCTCTTATTTCAGCTGCAGCTGTGAGAATAAACCCATCTGCAGTTTAAACAAGCAGAGTTTTGGCGAATAAAACTAGAACATCCTCAGATGCAGCTGACAGAATCCTCAATCCAACCATTGAGTAGCAGAGTAGCTCTAATGAATGTGATTGTAGCTGCAGTAGTGTGACTTTGAGCAAACTAAACAATAGTGACCAATTAAGAGGTATGGCTCTCAAAGAGATATAAAAACTAGACTCTAAATAATAAAAATAAACTTTCACCAGAGAGCTGACGTGTTTTGGACTGAGCAATATTCTGTATAATACTTCAGGCTGGTAAGATGAATTATCTTTAGATCTAATCTAGCTGTCTTTTAGCACCTATAAACGAACATTAAAGACTTCAATACAGATAATTTGATTTTATGTAAAGAAAAACTAAAGAAATGAACAAATGCAATTTACTGAGTTATAAAGTTGTGTCTTTGAAAAGTTCAGCTGTGTCAAGGTGACATTATGCCCCTGTTTGTTGTGTTAAATGTCTTTGCACAGGTGACTATTGCAACTCAGTTATGTCATAGAAGTGCGTTGCTACAAAACTGGATGTTTTTTGTATCTGTCATGGTTAATCAGAGTCATATTTACAGAAAGATTCATGAAGTAGCATCTAATTTTTGGATAATTTCAAAGTCGCTATCAGCAGCGAGGTACCCTTGATTGAGTCATTCAAAGAAAGTGCATATGTAGTGCGTAAAACGAGTATTCACCTCCCTTGGAAGTTCTTTCCTTTTATTGCTTTTCAACATTGAATCATATTTGATATAATTTTGCTTCATGGACAAGAATTTACAAAAAAAGTGCTCTTTTATATCAAAGTGAAAACAGATTCCTACAAAGTAATGTCAAGTGATTAAACATATAAAATGTAGAAGTGATTGCGTTGGTATTCACCCCGTACTAGACAATATTTAGCGGATGCACCTTTTTCACAGCAATTACAAAATTCAGCCTGTGTGAATAGGCCTCAATCTGTGTTGCACTTCTGGACACTGCAATTTTACACATTTTTCTTTGCAAAACTCCTCAAGCTCTGTCAAGTTGCATTAGAAAGAGATTTAGAAAGAGAAAATAATGGCTGGTTAAGTTAACAGCAAGGAAAATCAAATCCGTTTGGCTTCAACCCAACGCCTAGCCAATGGCAACAGTTGTAGTGCTCCTGGATTTGTATATATGAATTGCGCAAATACTTTGAGAGAAGATAGATTTTTTTGTGTTTTTTTTTATTACGACAGGTGCCAAGGAGGGCGCAATCAATCACATCATTCACTATCAAACCGTCTTTATAATAGGTGAGTGAAACATAATATTCTTTAAAGTTTGATGGATAGTGATGTTTTTTTACAGAGAAGTTCACTTGTATTTGTACAGAACAGAAAAACACTTGAAGCTAAAATGGACCTCAATAGTCACTCGACGTATGATGTCCCATTTGTGTCATACTGTGGAATAGTTGTGTTGAATCCTTGTCTGCAACATGATACCTGCTGCTGAGTTTATGTGGTCTTTTTCCCAGGGGGGACAGAGCAGTCAACCACGTCCAGGACAAGGGTATCTCAAAGGGGCACCGACAGCTGCTACGAATTGGTTACGGTAAAGAGCAGCCGTTTGAGGCCCAGAACTGGCATCACAACTCCACACGCTCATTCCACAATCGAGCCGGCAGCAACAATGGTTATCTAACGGGACCAGGAGAACGCTACTGGGACAACAATGTCAACAACTCTGTGGTGAGAACTGATCTTATCTGATCTGGAACAAGATTATTTTCAAAGGACTTCATGTTGTCATTGAATCTGGAAGTATATCATCATTTGACTCTTTCATCACAACTGTGCTTTTTCTCTTTGTGTTAGCATGGGGGTCCTCGCCTGCATCGCAACAACAACAGAGAACTCCAGCCCCCACCAGAGAGATGGGCCCCCTCAGACTGCCGCAGGAGCTTCCCAGGCAGAATGGTAAACAACAGACCAGGACCTTGGAAACGGCCAGCCCTCCACCAGAGGCGAGAGCAACTGCACCAGCACAGTCCACCCCCACAGCACCCTTTATCCCCTAGAGATGAGTTTCCAGCCAAGAGGAGAAGAGACTCCGGTCCTGATCAGGTAAAGGTGTTTGATCTAGTACAACAAACTTTGTTTCATATGTTAAACACAGCTTGGTTGTTTGTACATTATGTTTCATTTCTGTACAACAGCACCACCCATTGGCAAAACTTTGTCTTCATAGTATCACAGGAGGTTTTTGCTTATCTTTTCAGTCATCCCATCCTGGATCAAGGCATTTACCTTTACTTGCCCATGCCCCATCACCACCTCGCCACCACCGCTGCAACCAAGATGACTGGAAGCCTCTTAATGACAGGGCAGGTCCTTGCCACCACTCTGATCACAGGACCTCAACAACACAGCAACAGGTAAGCTTGTATCATCTGTGAGTGATTACTGAAATTTGAATCTTAAAAATGCCAAATTAGGGTGGCGCCCCATTAGCCCAACTGGTTGATGAATAGGGGCTATTAGTCCACGCGACAGTGGCCATGACTTGATTCCGACCTATGGCAAGATTTGCTGCATGTCTTCCCCTCTCTTCTCCCACACCTTTCCTGTCTTTCCTTGACTACAGTACAGTAAAGGCAAAAATGTCCCAAAAAATGGTTAACTTCTATTATTTGTCTTGAAATTTGCAGGAAACCTCTAAACTGCGAGCTGGAGGACATGGCCTCAGTAACCCAGCACCGCTACATCAGAGCTGCGGCAGCAGACCACCACATCATGGAAGCAGAGGGAAGATCGACCGGAAAATCTCGTCTTCACCAGCAGACCACACCCGTGTGCCTTACAGCCACCAAAACCATCATTACCACCACCAACGGCACACAGGACACTCGAGAGCCCCACAGCACAACACCCTGCTACGCCCTCTGGAGGAAAAGGACTCACGGAGCCATCACCACAAACAAAGCACAGTAAGAGATAAACATGTAAACCACATGAGCACATTAAAATCTGTCCACATATTCAGTTTTCTGGTACATTATTTTACTTTAAGTTGTTAGAGTGTTATATTCTGGATACATATGTTGATTAAGTCCATGAAGGAAGGAAATAAGACATGAACACTCTGGATTACTTTCTTTTCAGTAGCTGTTTTGTGTTGTATTTCAGCAAGCCTAAGTTTCTACTAATATTGATGTTATCGTGATAGTATAATACTTGTGAATGAACAAGAAATGAATGAGTGTCATTTCTCTGAACAAAAGTCCAAACAAATATAATTTTAAATCTGCAGGAAACTCAGCGCACGCATCTAAGAGGAAATTCAAGGGATATAGACTCTCCTCCCTATTCATCCCTCCTCTGCAGTCCTAAAGATGGCGGCTCGACTTCCAGCAGTCCCGGTGCTCCATCTAGTCCCTCTTCATACACAGCGCTCAGTGGCAAAAGAGATCCATCAGCCATTCAACAGTTTTGTCCCAGCCTCAGTGGTCAGCAGAAACTTCAAGAAAGTCCCAATCACACCCCAAGACCTAGTCTGTCATCGACCGCATCTCTTACATCTCACTCTGGTTCCAAACCCAGGTTTTCAGATCCCAAATACAGGAAGACCTCTCAGCCCCTCTCCTCACGACAGTCTCCTCACGGCAGATCGAGAGCAAACAAGCTTGAGAAGGAGATGGATGAACACAAAAAACTAGAGTACAAACTAAAGGATAAGCCAGTGAAAAAGGAGAGAAAGGGTGAAATTCTAAAGACCAATAGAAAGGGTGAGGAAAGAAAAAGGCGGAAGAAAAAGGAGGAAAAAAGGTTGGGTGAGAAGAAAAAGAAAAGAGATAAAGCAATTAAGAGGGAAAGGAAATTAAGCTTGAAAACTAAAGTGACAGAAAAGGAAATGTTTTCTTCTGTCTGTACTTCCACCTGTCCAGGTGAAGCCAAAATGATTAAGATAGAGACTTCAACTTTGATCCCAGAGAACCAAGGTCAGTCACCCCCCAAATACAAGCACAGGGAGAGGAGTGAACAAATGGAGAGGATATCACACAGGCCGTCCACCGACAATCCTCATCCCAGCTGCACTTCACAACAGCGACCCTTAAAATCTGGAAATCACAAAATACCCAAAAAGAACAGCAGCCCCCTAAAACTCTCTGTCAAGGGACAGCTAGTGCCGTCTTCTGCCAAGAACATTAGCCCCAATCAGACCAGCAAGACGCCCACCATCGTCTTATCCCAAACAGAAGATGGACCAAAAATAAAGCCCGATGACACTCTCCCTTCTCTCTTATTTAAAGCCTTAGTACCGCTCAGTACAGCGTGTTCTGTTACCTTAGAGCAGCCTGTCCATGGTAAAGAACTTGCGCAGGGAGGGGTCCTCAGTGCCCCAGACCTTCAGCCTGTGGCTGTGCTGGGAAATCTGAGGGAAATCGGAGACAACCTTGCCAACACTCCTCCTGTCCTCAGCTGGCAGGGCTCTCCTGTATCAGTTCTGGGAGAGGATGAAGAGGAGTTAGAAAAGGGAGTGATAAGTAGACCGGTCCTCCAGCCCAGTCCCACACAGTGCTTTTCACCTCCTCCTGTAGACAGTGAAAGCAATGAGGATTTGAATAAGGAGGCTTGTGAGGATACACTGGATGATAATTCAGGCAGTGGCGTGTCTGAGCTCTGTGATCTACCTTGTAAAACTGAACAAGTTGTTGAGGAAGAAAATGAAGAGGAGGTGGAGAGCAGCAAGGAGACCCCTGGCTCTCTTCTTCGTGAGCTTCACCACCACAAAACGGGTTTGGATGATGTCTTCAAGAGCCTGGCCTCCTTCCTTGGAGGCCAGAGGGTCACGTGTCGAGGTGGTCCATTCGGTGGGCCGCCTGCTAGTGCCACAAAAGGGGTGAAGTACTCCTCCTCTCTTGCACTGGGGCCAGAGATCCACTGTCATGAGAATCAGGATTTCTCCCCCAAATCAAATCCCACGGCACCCTCCGAACCCAGTAATCAATCGCCAACTCACACTACCTCAGACACACTTTTACAGTTCCACAGTACAACAGATCTGAGTGAGCCAGTCACTGATGACCCAACACAGGAAAAGCAGCAAAAAATTGAAAATGATTTAAAACAGAAACAAGAGGACAGAGATGCAGAGATCCTGCTGGAGAGAACAGAGTCATCTCTTTTAGATGGGTCACTGAGTGCAGAGCTGAGACTGACCACAACACATACAGCCTCTTTCACCGGCCTCATTACTGTGTCTACCAAGGAGGAGAGAGAAAACAGCAAGGAGACAGAGCACACTGGTACAGACAGAAAGAGAAAACAAAAGGCTAAGGATGGAAGAGGAGAAGGAGAGATCAAGATTAAGATAAAGACACAGGAAAGCAAAGTCATCTGTTCTAAAAATAAAGCAAACAAATTGAAGGATTTGAAAGAAAGGGATGTTTCAGCCTCAGTGCCGGTAATCTCCGGAAACTCAACCAGACCTCTCAAAGACAGTATGAAGGGCCAGATTCCTCAGGAAAATCAAACCCCACATGGCAAAGACATCCAGGGAGAAAAAGTGGACACTGAGAATGCTAATGTAAAGACAGCAGCCGAGAAGAAGCAAGAGGTCGATGAGACATCGGCTGCAGCAGGAAGTACAGATACCAACACCTCACAGTCAGCATCTGGTGTAACAATCAGTACATCCAAATTAGGTGCTTCCACACCAGCAAGTAAACCTCCCTGCTCATTAGCGCCAGTGGACCCCCTGAAACTGAAAGCATTGTCCATGGGCCTGTCTAAGGAGCTGAAGATCCTCTTGATTAAAGTGGAGAGTGCTGGGAGGCAGACATTCAACATATCCGAAGTGGAAGAGCAAAGAATCCCACTTTCCAAGATCAGCATCAAAAACAGGGCCACTGAAGTCATCAGAGCATGCAAGTGAGTACAAAGACGCTGCTAGTCGGTCAGATTTTCACTCCTGCTAATGAGTGGTGAATTTAATTGCTCTGTTGTCATTTTTTTGTAGGGGAACAAGAGTGAAGGGGAAATTCAAGGAGTCATTCCTGCTTCCCGCCCTCTCTGTTAAACCCAACATTGACATCGAGACCCCCATTCCTCGGGAAAAACTGAACCCTCCCACACCAAGCATCTATGTGAGTGCACATTAATTACTGTAGTCCAGATGACCCACCTTGACAAGTAGTGGTACTAAGTGTTGAATCTTAAAATGTTATTTTAGCCGTTTTCGCGGCATGGTTACAGGGATGACAATGTCACCTTACAGGTTAGTCGGTCCACCTACTTTGGCCCAGTCTGAACTGGATTGGAACACATTTGTACAGACATAGAACATTCCTGTGGTTCTCTACTCACTTTGATGACCTTATGGCTGGTTCACAGCGAGGTGTCTCAGTAATGTCAAATGGTTTGTAGTATGGATATTAATGCCAAACTCTTCTAATAACTTTGATGACCCCCTAAACTTCAATCACGTGCCAACTTGTAAAATTTGTACAATTCTTCGATTTGTGATTAACCCACTGAACCCTAAGCAGTTTCTAGGTGTTTGCTGCTCCTGTGGACTTATTTTCCACTACAATATAAAGTCCTGCACCTCTTTGAAAACAGCATAACCATGGTTAGAAGTCACTGGTTAGAACTCAAAAATGTCTTCTATGCAGTATAACAGTACAGTAACTTTGTTATACTGTAATGGCCTCTCAGTTGTGCTGTTTATTTTTTAAAGGATCTGTTGCAATTACTTGCAAATAAAGTAAAATATTTTAATTTTGACAGAACATCAAAATTTCAGGCTTAGACTTGTCTTTTCTTGACAGAACCGCAGATGATTTGTTCAAGGAGCATCAGAAAAATTAAACTCTCGTGATTATTACCGTCCTCACTGTTTCTGGCTCTGATAAATACTGTAATTTTGATGTGTGTGCCTTTCAAACATTTTTGTATTATTATGAAATACATACAGTATGCAACATCAGCAATGTCATCATGACCATGTTAGGATCCTGATGTTAGCATTTAGCTTACTGCTAATTGATGAGCGTTGAGCTAAATCCCTAACGACAACAAAGAGCGGTCTTATTGCACCATATTTTGGAACATCTACAAATTTACAACCTGCTGTCAGTATTCGTCGTATGATATCAAGACAAATCTATTCCTTTGCTCAAATGTATTCAAATTATACTGTTCTGTTTCTGCAGTTGGAGAGCAAGAGGGACGCCTTCTCTCCAGTTCTGCTTCAGTTCTGCACTGATCCCAAAAATGCTGTTACGGTCATCAGAGGCCTTGCTGGCTCCCTCCGCCTTAGTAAGTATATACAGCACGGTCATAACAGTTAATGTACTCTCATATTTTTTCAATTTCCAGTCCCTCCAAATGAGTTTTTGATGGTCAGTAATATATTGCCATTAATTATGACCTTTAGTTTTAAGTCATTCTATGAAAATCATCTCGCAAGGAGCAGGGAAACAGACAGGAAAGGAATGCATGGATACCTCAGATGTAAATGTAGCATGTATTGTAGAAGCTGGAGATGATTACATGTCCTTTTTTGGTATTTGAGTAATCTCTACAATCACAAACTAGGCAAAAACTGTTGGTTCTAAGAAGTGCTGTGTCTACAAAACTCTGCACAACCAATTTGCCAACAAGGCAGCACACAGTGCCACGTTTTCACAGTCACATCACACCTGTGTCTTCATCTTCCATATTTGAATGCAGACCATGCATGCTGAACCATGATGTGATGGCTGTGCAGCCCGGGAGGCTGTACACTGATCGAGGCTTGTTGCTTTGAATGCATTTGCATATTTTAGTGTGTGTTTTACAATCATTAGTGGAGATAAACTCATCGTGTTCCTGTTCCTGCACCTTTTCTCTGCATCAGTAGTATGAAATATTTTAGGCTTCAGTCAGAAGAAATGAATTACTGCAACATCAGTGGGATACATTTTTTTTAGTGTTTTTAAAATCTAAATGCCTTCATAAATCTAAAATAAAAAAACCTCACAAGTATAACAAATAGAGATTGTTTGAAAATTTTTATTTACCTTCATGATTACCTGTGCTCTCTTTTACCTATGTGAGATCTTGGTCTGTTCTCCACCAAATCTCTGGTGGAGGCCAATTCAGACCATGCAGTGGAAGTGAGGACTCAGGTTCAACAGCCAGCTGATGAGAACTGGGATTCAAACGGTTCGGCACAGACGTGGCCCTGCGAAAGCAGCCGCTCACACACCACCATCGCCAAATATGCCCAGTACCAGGCCTCCAGCTTCCAGGAGAGTCTACAGGTAGACATTTTCTCTCATGCCACACATGTGCGCACACAACAAAATGTTCAGGAATTGAAGGCTTTATTAATTCACTCAGGCTGCTTGTATTCCAACTCCCATCTAAATGCAATCAACAAACATAAATGTTTGCTTTACTGACACTGTCCTCTTAAAGGAAAGACTACTACAAACAGACCTGTTCTGAAGTTGTATATATAAGCGATTGAAGTTTCATGGCTTTTACTGGCATGTTTCAGCAAATAGGATTCATACAGTTCAGTAGTTACTAGAAAATGCTCTTACACCAACAGAAAGTTTGGGGATTTTGTACAGGTCTTTGTCTGGTATCATCCTGTGTTGCAACCAGCTGCAACAGTCTACTGCAGGCTATAGTGTTCTGCTTTCTAATATCCCTGTGACTGTCCTGTCCCCTGGAACCTGCTTATCTCTTAGTTTTAGCAAAAGCATGTACAGTATGTGTCAACTATTGTATTTTCTTTCTGGTGCAGCGCAGTGCTGCTCTAATGACATGACATTAGCAGATTTAGGGATCTACTTTTTAATATGCTCTAACTGACTCAGGTCCTCAAATTTGAGCAATTCCACTGCTAAAGTTGTTGCACATTGCTGATTTTCTTTGTCGCTCTTTGGTTGTTTGAGAGGGACCCACATGGTGCAGAACAGGTAGCCTTATATGGTGATATGGTACATTTAAGTTTAGCCTTTTTTTATATCATTTCTGGTGAGTAATGTCTTGAAAGTTTTTTGTCAGATTCAGTCAGTTTGAATCTGATGGAATAGAGAGCATGAAAATGGTTCACAGTTACAAACATAAAACCATAGTGCTCTCTAAAAGTATTAGCAATTCTGTTTACTCTTGCCAAAGTCACAGTGCTTTGTAATATTGCTGAATTGTTTTACAAACTAGACTAGCAACAGTATAGCAAAGTAAGTAAAGTAAGCATTTACTCAATCTGCTGTTTATAATATATATAATGTATGTTTCTGTTCCTCATCACACATTCACACATTCTGGACTAATTAAATCCACACATGTGGTAGACAAACAATGATTGAACTCACAGGTGTTGCTGTCCAAAACCAACGTTGAAAGTTAACTATGTAATGACGCATTTGTTTTTAGCTATCAGCTAAGCTCATGCAGATGTGTTATAGGAGGAGAAGGAGAGTGAGAATGAGGAGGAAGGAGAGCAGACCTCAGATCAATCAGCGACCACAAAAGCTGCTCTTACGTTAGCCAACAGTAAAGGCAGTGCCAACTCAACAACCAATAAAGCTAATTCTGCTCCCATCGTCACCAAAGCCCAACCTGTTCACGGCACCAGCACACCCAGGTTTGCATAAAATCTTAATCCTTTCTTGGGAAGAAATAACTGTTTTACTGTGGAAATGATACTCAGCTCAGACTTCACTCTTTCTACCAGCTCAGAGCAGAAAACATCCGGGAAGATCATTAAATTCGGGACCAACATTGACCTCTCTGACCCTAAAAGGTGAGATTATGTTTTTAAATTCCTCCCACTCAAGCTAAGCTCACTGTGGGTCCTTGTCAGTTCACGTTGCCTGCCATGTTTTTTTCTACAAGGTGGAAGCCCCAGCTGCAGGAGCTGCTGAAGCTGCCAGCTTTCATGCGAGTGGAATCCAGCAACAACATGCTCAGTCACGTCGGTCACACCATCCTGGGCATGAACACTGTCCAGCTGTACATGAAGGTGCCAGGCAGCCGCACGCCAGGTCAGTGTGCCTCACGTCCCACTTGGGTAACGGCAGTCCTCTCATTCTAGAAGTTAATGAGTTTTTAAATTAATAAAGTGCTTGTGTTTGTTATCAGGTCATCAAGAGAACAACAATTTCTGCTCAGTGAACATCAATATTGGGCCTGGTGACTGTGAGTGGTTCGCAGTCCATGAACACTACTGGGAGGCCATCAACAAGTTCTGTGAGAAGTGAGTAAAGAAGTGGTTAAATTTAACTACAAATGTACAAATAAGCTATCTGTGTAGACTAAGTTGCTTTGTTGCAAACTGCTCCCCTCAGGCATGGAGTAGACTATCTTACAGGGTCCTGGTGGCCGGTCCTGGAAGATCTCTACAGCTCCAACATCCCCGTGTACCGCTTCATTCAGAGGCCGGGAGACCTGGTGTGGATCAATGCAGGGACTGTACACTGGGTCCAAGCAGTGGGCTGGTGCAACAACATCGCCTGGAATGTGGGACCGCTCAACTGTGAGTTTCAACAAGGACCAAAAAAGACATGAGACCCAGAAGCCTAAACCTTGATTGTTATTTGTTGTTCTTGGTTCAACTTACTAATTAAATAGGCTGTTAAGTGTGCCGCCTTCTTCAGCCTCACCGCTGTTTGTGTTTTTTGCTCTCCCAGCGTACCAATATCAACTGGCTCTGGAGCGCTATGAGTGGAACGAGGTGAAGAAGGTTAAGTCGATTGTTCCCATGATCCACGTTTCATGGAATGTGGCTCGCACCATCAAGATCACCGATCAGGATACCTTCAAGATGATCAAGTAAGACGCCTGCATTTGGTATCTGTGAGTGAGTGGGCGTTTGTTTGCATCTCTCACTGTCTGCTCCTGTGTCTCTCTCTCAGACACTGCCTGATGCAGTCCATCAAGCACATCCAGATTCTGAGAGACCAGCTGGTGGCTGCGGGGAAGAAAATCTGTTACCAGAGCCGTGTGAAGGACGAGCCGGCCTACTACTGCAACGAGTGTGATGTGAGTTCCCCCCCCCCCTCCTCTAATGTGGTGTAAACGCATTACAAATATGATGTGGAACCGAGTGCCAAAACTGTGTTTGTGCAGGTGGAGGTGTTTGACCTGCTGTTTGTGACCAGTGAGAACAGCAGTAAGAAGACCTACGTGGTGCACTGTGAGGACTGTGCCAGATCTAAGAGCCCATCGCTGGCAGGAGTAGTGGTGCTGGAGCAGTATCGAGTAGAGGAGCTGATGAGAACATACGACAGTTTCGTGCTGGTCAGTAACACTTTATAATCTTGTGCAATACGTTGGATACAGTTTTCTTAGCTACACTTTTTTTTAGATCACTGATCTAGAGTTTATCTCGTTTAAAAAAGTAACTAAAGCTGTCAAATGAGTGTAGTGTAGTATAAAGTACAATATTTTCCTCTATAATGTAGTGGAGTGGAGGTATAAATTAGCATTAAATGGAAATACTCAAGTAACAAAATTGTACTTAATTACAGGACTTGAGTAGATTTACTAATATTACATTACTCCTGACCATTTTGCAAAGATCTGTACACCCACATTTTAGACTGATTTCTGGTCTTCCTGGCAGCCACTGGTTCAGTTTATTCAGTTTAATAAGAGCCCTGCTTTCTTCTTATTTACGTGCATTTTTTCATTTTCAAAGTCTACATTATTATTTTTGCACAGTAGCTGCAGGCGGTGATCGTCTAGATTTTGACTCTCGTGGTGCTTTTAGATAAACAACATCCTTATTTGCCTTCTGTTCACCTTCTTTTTTGGCAGCAGTTACAATGTTTGTAAAATTTCCAGTGCACCACTGAGGAAGAGTTTTCAAAACAGCCTTTGCTTCAGCCAAACATCAAATGCAGCGTCTGTAGTTTGAGTCCAGCTGGAGGCTTTTGTTCCATGTCATTTCCCTATCTTTCTCTCCCCTCATTTCCTGTCATCTGTCAAATGTGTAGTAAAGCCATTAAATTCCTCCCTGAAACAGTCTCTGATCACAGCTGGGAAATGATAATCGGACTTTCATGAAGCACCAATGCAAACTAACTGTCCACTGTGGCGGATTACCAGCTGAGTCTAGTGCAAATTTAATGTGTCTGCAAGTGGATTTTTATATCGCCTCGTCAAACAACTTTGCCAAGAACTCAAGCCAATGGTTGGCTGGAGATTTACAGTCTGAGAACATTGGCTGTGGTTTGGAAAATGGTCAGCAATAATGTAAAGGCATACATGATGTGATCTCATCTATTTAAGACACATGAATATGTGGGAAAATATACATTTTTAGCCCTTTACAGGCACAAATACCACCTTAACACTGGTGTCAGTGTTTACAGGGGACACAAAAGTTTTATGTGACCATTCTTAACAACAACAAAACACAAATTAGTACATCAATAAAACATCAGAATGGTCTACTACAAAATAAGGTTAGCAATGTATGTCTATTTGCAGAACTGTTGAGCTGTAAGTTGGTAATGCCACTGAACAAAGCCCTGCAGTTTCAGTAGCATGAGCTGTATGCATTGCATTGCCACAGTGACCTATAGGCATTTAGCTGCTTATAGAGATAAATGCATAATTTTATTTTTATGTTTGGTTCTGGTGCTGCAACTACTAGAGCACAGATTAGAAAATTGAATACTGTATTGGTATTTATGACAGAAAATAATAATCAACCCTTTTAAATGCTGATCACTAGAAATAAGCGGCTGAACTTCGAGTGCACTAAAATAAATAAATTAACTTAGATCATTAACGACTTTTACTCTCTTGCATCATTTGCAGAAACAGCCCTTTTTCAACGTTACACATTTTTATATTCATATCTCTTAGTATAAGAACCTGTTCACCGGTGTTGGCAGCACATGATTGGTTCGTTTTGTGCGTCTCATGATGCACCATAAAGCCCTTTTTATAGAAGCGTGTACGGAGCCTGATGAAGAGAACCTGGTTAACAAAGAAAGCTGTTGTGATACCCATTTTATCTCTTTTTGGTTTGAGGTTTTGTGAAGCCAGCAAAAAAAAGACAGGCCCTCATGACCTTGCTTCATGGTGCACCCGTCTGAACTAAAAAGAAATGCATGCACTGACAGCTGGGAAACACAAATAACTATGAAGTTATATACCCTTCTAAATATTATTCAGCCCTGTGGTTGTTTGTGTCAAGTTACAGATCTGTTTTGTGTTTGAAATAGTTGTTTTTAAGCAGCCAGCTGAGCTATGTCTCCATCTTTCTCCCTCCTTCAGAGTCCATCGCCCTTTTCAAAGTGAGGACTCCTCCCTGGCGTCTTTCAGCCATAACCAAAACTCTAATGGCAGCACAAATGTTGTCTTCAAGGCAATCTGCTCCTGCAAACACTTTCTCAATCAGCCAATCACGTTTACTCAGTATTGTTTACATCACACAATAAGGTATGGATACTCAGCCAATCCAACTATAGCTCACTGTCTTCCCCATACCAGCTGCTGATTGGACGTGTGTTTTGAAATAGAATGACTAGACTGGTACTTCTCATGACAAGCATTTCAGATGAAAGAAAAAAAAACTAAACAATGTGAGCACTGCTAGCACTGAAAATCAGGTTATATATGTTCAACGGACTCTGCTGTGATTCAAAAGCGTCAAGTAGCCGGTTCTGTGTAATGATTCAGGTACTTTTATGCAAATTCAGTAGAACTTTTTTACACCAATCTAGTTATTCTATATGTCCATGAATTTGCTGTGATTCTATTGTACCAGCAGGGGAATCGCTTCACAGGAGAAGTAGCTGATTGTCACATTTGGCATCGTATTGGTTCCTGTTTTTGTTTGGTATTCAGGTGACATTTGTAATTCCTGTCTGTAAACTCTTTGAGGTGCTATTCCAATCTTATTTATTCTCGTTAGATACTTAAAAAGTTTTACCAGCCTAGAAGTACACCACATTGGCCTTGTGAACTGTATTTAGAGGAGAGGTAATTAGAGGAATAAACACACAAATAAGGTTTTATGTAAGTATTAAAAAGAAGATGAATCAAAAACTTTCAGTTTCTCTAAAATACGGGTTTACTAGAGGACTAATATGGTTTCATTCTTAGTTGGAAATCAAGTGTGTAGAGGGGAAGTGTTTGCTTTTTCACGAGTCCAGCTGAATGGCGGTTGCTGTGGTTTCTATGATACACCGGGAAAACAGACACAGTGTCGTTTTTATTTTTGGAAGGGGAGAATAGTCCCAAGTTTTATACCTCTTTTTGTTGCAATGTTCCTGTTTCTAGACGACAGAGAAAATAAATAATTGTAAATTGTGAATGAATTTATGGAATACACAGTGGTGTGCATAGCTGGGGTGCAGAGAGAGAACTTGGAGTCACCATTGATGTTCGTGTCAATGAAGTGCCCATGAAGTAATATGTCCAAAGAGACACACAATCACAATCTTATAATGCAAAAACCAGTGAGGCCAAACATGAGCAGAGTGCAGGGCACTTCACTGTTTCCATTTAGCCCCAAACATCCGTCCTGATGAGGTTCAGCTCCATGCACTGCCACGGGGTTTAATATACTGTATTCACAGTTCGACATGTTTAACAAGCACATGAACTGAAATATCACAAGAAAGGTCCAGATGTCAAGAGCTCATGTTATGCTTTTTGGGTTTTTCTCTTTCCTTTATAGCTTCTTTGTTTATATGAAAGGTCTGTAAACTTACAAAGTCAATGCCAAACGGAGTTATTGTCTCCCACAGAAAGCTCTGCTCCCTACCTGCATGAAACGCCTCATTTGAAGTTCAGACTTTTGTTCTGTGATTAATTTGCGTCACCGTGTAACCCGTTTGCCTAATGCTTGCCTGCCCGGTGTCTCCAAATGTTAGCAGCTCTTAGAGGGCTGCACAGCCTGCATAGAAGGTGGGATTAATGTACTGAAGCAACATTGCTTTGCTTTTGCCAATCAGAACAGACAGGGAGAGCTAAAGTGGAGCGATGACAGACAGCGGATGAGACAAGGTGCTGCAGTAAAGTACAGTATGAGAACATGATGGGTTTTTGAACATTAAGTCATGTGAAAAGGATCTTGTAGACCCCAAACACAACACCATGAACCTGCAAATGAGCATAATATGGGCTCTTTACCAGTCCATCAGAATATTATTATTATTATTAATATGATTTTGTCTCATTAAGTAGTAGTTTCTGTCATTATGTTGTATTTATGATTGTTGTTTTCTAGTTATTTAAAAAAGTACAAAGATGATCAAGTTTATACAGCTTTGAAGTAGAACCTGAGTGATACCTGATTTTTTTAGAGCGATGCCGATATATTAATATTTGAGAGTTTAAAACATCTCAAAATGTCGCTGGTAATCACAGACCGCTTAGATGTTTTGTTATACCAAGTTACTCAGCTGGACATTTTACAGTATAAAACTTGACTTATTGGTGCTCCCAGACTACGTAAGAGTGTTTCTGCGTTACTTCAGATGCTGTTCGGCATTTCTATACTGTAAATTCATGTAACTACTACATACTTCAGCTCGGCTCGGTCGGTGTATCGGTCTTGTTCTACTTCAAAGTACGCTCAGCAGCTCTGATTCCTACACAGAATGTCTTTACTACTCACTACACTGGACTGTATTCACATACTGTAGGCCTGCTTTTTGAATTTGAGTGGAGGTTCAGCGTCACTGTCGTACAATCTTTGTATTGAAATCCCCACAGATGACAACTTTCAGATCACGCCTCTGCCCTCATTAGTCTGTGCACACCATTTCATGTACATAATGTATCTGTTTTCAGGTTTACTAGAAGACTTATGTAGTTTTGTTCTCAATCAAAAATCTAATTTGTATATGGTCAAATGTGTCCACCTCAGTCATTTGTTTTTGTTGTTGCTATATTATAATACACCTGAAAAAATATCCTGTTTCACTCTAGTTTAAATTACTGCAATGGGAGCTTCTTCCCACTTTTATACCTCTTTTTGTTGTCAGTTTCTGTTTTTTGGATTACAGAGAAAATGGAATATTGTAAATTGTGACATTATTTATACTGTACATGGTTGTTTTCTTATATATTTATTGCATATCAAAGGATACTTCACTTGATAAGGGGCTACAAGGTATTTTAAAAATGTAGTATGGTCATAATGTGTGGATAGGGGAAGTGCAATCAGGGGGGCGGTTTAATTTTCATGGTGCTAGACCCCTCCTTGCCTCAATGCCCCCTCATTAAACAGCATATAATGATGTATGAGCATAAGTCAGTGGTACAACTCAAACCAACCATTTGGTGCTTAGAACCATTTCAACACAGTTTACTGGTACCAGAAATGGAATGATGTCTTTGTACTGTATCTAACAGATAAATACGAGATCTTTTTTAACTTTTTTTCCATTGTATGAATTCATAATCTTGTGAGGCATTAGTGGTTTTATGATGAGCATTAGCAGTAGTTGTAATTCTTGACACTTTTGCAGAGACTTTTAGGGATGTGACTTTTAATGGCGTCGAGGTTTTTTGTGTCTTGTCCTCATTATTAGTATTATTTGGAGGATGTAATAATGCTCTTTTTCCTCTTGTTTGATTTATGCTGCACTTATTGTTTCAAAAAGAACTCACATAGAAGAAGACCTGAGCCAGACCTGTCTTAAATCCCTCTGTGATTTTTCTGTGACATATTGTATCGTTGTTCAAGAAAATAAAATGTTTTGATAAATTATTCAACAGTGACTCTTTGGCTTTGATTTCCTTTCCTAGGAGCATTCCATCCTGTTGGAGAGCAGGTATTCAGGTGTTGCCTTCTTTATGTGTCCTACATGATACACCAATCAGGCGTAACATTATGACCACCTACCTAATATTGTGTTGGTCCCCCTTATGTGCTCAAAATGTTCTGAACCATTGGACATGGACAAGAGGACCTCTCAGGGTGTCCTATGGGGTCTGGAACCAGGACGTTGGCACTGGATCCTTTGGGTACTCTGGCTTGTGCAGTGGGGCCTCTGTCAATCAAACTTGTTCCACTGCATCCTGTTGATGCTTGATCACAATGGGGTGTAGGAAGTTTGGAGGTCAAATCAACATGTTGGGCCATTGTCATGTTCCTCAACATGTTCCTGATTGGTTGATGTTCTTTTCCATGTGGTGGGGTGCATTTTCCTGCAGGGGTAGGCCAGTGACATTTGGGATTTCCATTTGCATGAGGGAGTGTGTTTGTTGTGGGACAATGTTTATTTGGGTGTCTAAGTCTCATCAACACAGTTTTACAGGGGGTGGGTGAGAACTCGGGTGCAGACACAGGAGCAGGTTCGAGACAAGCAGGATTTTCAAAATGACCCATTTAAACTAGGACAAACTAAAACCAACCAAGAGCAGAGAAAACCAACTGATGAAGAAACAATGCGAGCACTAAACCTAATACAGAGAATTTGCAAACTACAGAACCTAAGAAATACTTAAACCATTAACCAAGGGGGGTAATCAAGAGAAAACTGATCTCCAACACTAATCTTAAACCAACAAAAAGGGGACAAAGAAAACCGACTACAAACTGAAACCTATACAGAAAGTGGAAGCTAAGCTGAGAGGGGAAAACAGAATGAAGCTACCTGACTTAATACAAGAAATGAGCTACACTACAAAACCAAAGACCTAAACCAACAAACAAAACAGGATAAACTGATACAAATTAACTAAAGCAAGACAAACCAAACAGGATACTCACATAATAGAAACTAAACTAGAGGGACAGGCGGGCTGAGGGGAAGCAGACAGGAGACAGGTAGAAACACAGGCAGAATGGAGGCTGGCTGGGGGGGCAGGATCCAGGTAGTGGAGAAGTCACTAAGGCAGGGGGGTAAAGGTGGCAGGAGATCATGGGAAGGCTGGCAGGCTGAAGGCAGAACAGGACCAGCAGAGAAACGGGGTTGGAATGTCTATGGTCTGAATGAACCGGAGCTTTTATAGACGGCAGATGATTTGACACAGGTGAGCCGATTCTCACAGCTGCCTACAATTGCAGCAATCGGGGAGTCTACAGGCAGGCCTGGGCTGATGGTGAGGGAGAGAGAGAGAGTGAGGGCAAGGGAGAAAGAGAAGGAAGAAAGAAAGGAAGGAAAACAGGCAGGGGCTGAAACGGAAATCGTGACACACAGATGTTAAAATCCAAGGTTTCCCAGCAGGACAGCACATAGTACCAATATGATCAATGTTATTCACTTCACCTGTCAGTGGTCAGAATGCTGTGGCTGATCAGAGTATATTGGATAAGAGTTTGATCTGTTATCAGCTCTTGTCAAAGCTGGACAGGAGATGTGATTCTCTTTCCTTCTCTTTTTCATTTAAAAATGTATTTTTCTCGTACTGTTTTGCTTATTGTTTCTCACACAGGCCAACATATGCTGTGTTCTGAGAAAGCCAGATTCAGGCCCGAACTAATACCTACTTGATATGCATGAAATTGGCTCCTACTTCAATCTTGATGAATCCTGGATAAACATTTCAATGTGAAGTTAGTTTTGACAGGGTTTTGATAAGCTGTCTCGATATAAATATGTAAATATTGCACCATAGCAGAATCATTCTGCTGAGAGAAAGATAAATGCTGACTTCAGGCTTTACTGTTTATCCCTTGGGAAGTGTTCAGTCATTCTCAGACCCTGCAGGATGTTGGTGTCAGTCGATCTGTCCTCCACTTTTGTCCAAACTGAAATATCTAACTGTTTGAGAGACTGATTGCCATGAAATGTCATACCAACATGTATTATTTAACATTTACAGAGAAATATCTCAACAACTAGTAGCTGAGTAGACCTCACATGTCATGTTCCTCAACATGTTCCTGATTGTTTGATGTCTTTTCCATGTGGTGGGGTGCATTTTCCTGCAGGGGTAGTCCAGTGACATTTGGGATTTCCATTTGCTTGAGGGAGTGTGTTTGGTCTGGGATAATGTTTATTTGGGTGTCTAAGTCTCATCAACACGGATGTCAAAATCCAAGGTTTTCCATCAGAACAGCACATAGTACCAATATGATCAATGTTATTCACTTCACCTGTCAGTGGTCATCATGTTGTGGCTGATCGATGTATACCTGAGGTCTCTGTGTGCCAGCTGAACCTCTGTCAGTCTGCAGCTGATGACCACTGAGTGGCTCCACTGGACCAGTTCGCTGCATTCAGAGTTGATTTTGAGGGAGGAGAGAGTCTGTCCTTTATACCATCCTGTCAAACCGACAGACTGCAGCTGCTTCATTTAGTTAAGAAGCAAAGTGATCAAAAAGTGCCCTGAATGATAAACTGAAGTAATAAAATTCCTGACTGAAGTGACCAAGGAGGGATATTCACTCCTAATACGTAGAGCGTATATACTATCAATCATGGTGACTCAGAGCTAAAGTAGCACAGCAGATGTAGACTACCTCTGAATCATTTTTAAAAGAACAAATACCAGCAGTAGTCAGGGTGCCACTTAGAGTAAGACTATTGTTTATTCCTCCGTCAGTCTCCGGGGTTAGAGGACATGAGACACAGGGACATCACGCCGCAGAGCGGGGACACGGCAGCGGATATCCCGGTTCCAAGGACAGGAAGGCTGCTCTTCCTCTACCAGCCCCCTCAGACATTGACATGCACATACGAACAGCTCACACTGTGGCATTGTTAATGGCAAAACCACTCATTACTCCCACATCTTGTTTTTTTTTTTTTTACCCACATGCCAAAGGCTCTTTGATCATTTCTCCAACTATTAAAATGCTTCTTATTCTCTCCGAGGAGTTCATATATCTACTCCTGTGAAGAAACAAATAAACAAAGATGCCCAGAGTGAGACGGAGAAATGAGAGTTCATATCAAAATGCTGATTTCACCCTTTGAACTGAGCCCCTCTGGCTTCTTATCAGTCCCATGATAGCCTCTTTTCCCTACCAAATTAGTCAGAGTTCTCCTGCATCCTCATTTCCTTATGTTTTCTCAGAACGGAGATCTGTTTTTCATCACAAGGTCAAGGGCCAAGCCTCTGTCGTTGCCGCTTCTGAAATAAATCTTAAGCAGCTCTTGTTCACCCTTTACCTTTTTATGCCAGAGCTTTGTGTAGTCGCAGTAACGTCACCTCAGTGTATAGTGTGGATGGTGGTTATAACATGGCTAAATGTTATGTAACAGTCAGTTGGAAAGCCCCAACATGGGTTTCTTTGTATTTTTTCTTTCTTTTGGTATGAAAGCCAATAAAAAAAAACAGCCCAGTTGTTTTGAATTTTGAAACCCACATTATCAGTATTTGACAGTCGAGTAGAGAAAGTGCTCAGAGAGGGTGTAAAGTGTTGTGGATTGGGCAGCATACCCTGACTCCTCTAATCTATCCAAATAAACAGTCCTCCTCCCTCCCCCCTGGTTCCAAGGGGTTATCGCAGAAACCCCTCCACCGCTCCCCTGCCCAGACACGAACAGCAGCCTTTAACGCAGCCCAGCTTGCTTTGCCTTGCAGTTGAGGCAGCACAGGATACAGGCTCACACACTCAATCATATCTCAAACTGGAGTCACAGTGAGGAAACAGAATGTCAGGGAAGGAAGCGCCGAAGCCGGTGGGAAAGCACAATTTGCCACAAGTCGGCACAGCTATTTTCTGACCTGCTGTAACAAGCCTGAGAGAGAAGTTTAGATTTGTAATAGCAAATACTGAGACTTCTTTTTCTGGGGAAACAGGTGAAACGCAAGAGATTTAACTAAACAGTAGAAAGTTAGCCTTTACTCGGATACCACCTTCAAGATCTGGATTTTTTCACAGAGAGGAGACGTACATCAGGGGGAAATTCTTCAAATTCTCTTCATCTTCTGCCACCGTCGAACTACAAGAGGGCAGATCATCAGGTTTACCACAAGGTGAGTACAACAGTCCAACGTTCTTTTGAGTAAAAACCTGAATAACCTGAAAAGGGATGAATCTGACCTCAGGTTACTTGAACTAGAACCTGAAAAAAGTTGGTTTTGACGTGGAGACAAAGAGGCTGTGTTGATGATGTCACTGAGAGGCAAGTGTTGAGCTCCCTGATTGAATGGAAGATGGGATTTGCTGACATATTTTCACAAGAAGAACCACTTTATAGAAAGGGTTAGGGTTAGGATTAGGGTTAGGGTTTAAAGAAGAGTTCTATTAAATGTTCTTTTGGCTTCAGAATTGCTGGACCACTTGTAAAAATCCTCCTGGAAATGTTTTATTGCCGTTTAAAGGATCTAAAGAAAAGACAATAAACCCCAAGAAGCCACATAAATTCTCAAGAAACCACAGTCCTGGTTTTCTTTGCTCATGCCGAAGTGGCTGAAATCACATGATGCTCATGTTTTAGAGTTGATTCTCTCTGCGTGGAGCATCACAACTGAGTGGACGGTTGATGGAAGGAGGCGGGAGGACTTTAGTGACACGGTTGAACCAACGCCAGAAGACAAATTCCTTTTATTTTTAGTCACTTTTCATCCGTCACATGGAAAACATCTCTAATCAGAGCTTCTGAAATAACAGCAGGTTGAAGTCAAACCAAAATAAAGGCTCTCACACACAACATTTTGTGCTTCCAGCTCAAAGTCACAACATTGTTCTGACACTTGAGTGATTAGTGGGGGCTTTTTTTTCGTCAGAGCGTTCCTGCTGCTCCTGGGCTCATTGTTCTGGGTGGTGGTTGTCCTGGAGTCTGGAGGTGGAGCCAGTGGAGCCCATTTCCTCGCACTTAGAGCCCTGCGATTATCTGTGTTGACTTTCCACACCTTTCACCACGTTATTCAAGAAGCCCATTACTCTACATGTTCTTAGCGGATAGATGGAAGAAATCAGGCCGCGCAGGAAATGGAAGATTTATTTGATTAGTAATCTCATGCTTTTTAAAATATCAGACACAAGTACAGACACTTAAAATGCTTGGCACGCTCTTGTGAAACTTACTGTTAACTTTTCAATTATACAGCTGCAAAGTCACATTAATCTATATTATTCTTTAGACGCACTGATTATATTAAGTTTTCCTTCAGACTAGACCACAAAGAAGATGAGTTTGTCACGGAGCGGGACGCTGGAGAAGACGGTGTCGGAGCAGGGCCGCTCCCCCTCCAGAGCGGGGTCAGGGGTCGTGGTGCCGCCCCCTTACTCCCTGGGCGGCAGCGAGGCGGCCGACACCCCTCTGGAGCTGAGGGGCTCCCTGGACTGCTGGGCATGCTCAGTGCTGGTCACTGCACAGAATCTGGTCATCGCGCTGATCAACGCCTCCGTGGCCAGCCTCATTTTCGGCATCATCCTCACCCCTGCCCTGGCCATGATCATATTCGGCTTCCTCTGCCACTCCACCGTAAGGCTTCATCTATTCATTTATGACTGACACAAGTGAGAGAAATCCGATAAGGAGTATAGGTCAGACTTGTGCAAGCAAAAATAAACTGATTCTGCAGTTAATATACAGCGAATCAGTGACCTTCACCTGTCAATCAAGCTGTTATTTTGGAGTGCCACTGGCAATTAAACTACGCAGAGACAAAGAAAAATGTTTTTGCAGAGACTTGACACTGTTTTCCCAGATCTTATCGGAGCTTAATTCTAATTTTTTGCAGCTGGCTAAGCTCTAGTTCCTTTAGTGCAATATATACTGAGAAAACAGCACATTTAGTCCACATATTGACTGCATTATACTTCACTGTGCTACTTTTGTTAAAGTGAATACCCTCCTTACACCAGACTTTCCTAGGGTTAGGGATGTCCTCACAATCAGAGGTAGTTGGAGGTAGTTCTGTGTGTGATCTTAGCATCCAGTCATTCCTCCTCCTGCTGCTCTCCAGGTGCAGCCTCATGGAACCTCCCTCTACTGCTCAGACCTGCTGGATGACGGCGGCTGTGTCGCCCTGCTGGTGGTGGGCTTCCTGCTGCTCACCCCTCTGCTGGTCCTGGCTCTGGCCGCCTACTGCCGCCTGGCCCGGCACCTCCAGCTGGGCCTGTGCTTCATCCCCTACAGCCGGGCCGTCTACAAGAACCTGCCGGCTTCGCGCCACCGAGGCCGCAGCTCAGGGGGCTGCTGTGGGCAGGAGGGAGGGGCGGAGAGGGAGGGGAAGGGTAGCGTTTGGGTGTAGGAGAGGAGATCAGGAGGGTACATGGTTGTAACACATAGCCTGGCTCTTCTTTTTCCTTTTTTTTAAAAAGCAAATTGCCGTTGTATTTCTTTTTTCTGAAGCCATTGTAAAAATCCATCATTTATATTGATTGTTTGTAAGACAGTATTGCTTTTTGTATACAGTTTCATTGTACTGAATGTGTTTTATACCTTTTTACAATAAAGCGTAACTAAATCTGCTGAGCTTTGTGTTTCAGACAAGAGGCTGCAAATGGACTGAACTTTTATTAGAGAGAACTGGAGTTCAGAGGAGAATAGAGCTCAATGAATAGACTGAATGAACAAAATACTTACTACAACTGACAAAATATCTTAATAAGTGTGTAACATAGGGCTGCATGTGCTACCTGGTTCATGTTATATGCTTCTTTTTCACACTGTACCTTCAGTTCTGAGGGCCTGACTCATCTCTCTGCACCAGTGGAGGATAAAGTACTTTTTCTTTTACAGAAGTAAAACTAGCAATACTGTAGTGGAATTACTCTGTTACAAGTAAAAGTTACAGCAAAAGGTGTAGATTCAAGTATAAACACTAATGCAGAACTTCACTTTAATATTCTTATGAATGTTAATGTATTAATGTGTGAACTTCACTCTAATTATAACTATTTTATTCTTAATATCGCGTCGCTCAGTCTGTGATTTTATATTATATGTTTAATTTCTTAGATTATTTTGTAATAATAATCAATAAAACTGTAAGATCAATGCAGTATGAAGTACAAAATGTTCAGTATTTCTTTTCAGTTGTTTTAAAGAGTTTCAAGAATCATAAAATGAAAATATTCCAAGTACAGGCAGCTCAAATATGAGTTGGTACAGAGCCCTACTGCTCTAGCAGGAGTATTAGTGAGCCATTTAAATAGTTGTCATTCTGGCAAATTTCAATACTGACTGCTTGAGTTTAATTATTCATTTAAACACATTAACAATGTTCCTTTTACTACTGGCTCTTGTGGTGTGATGGGGGTTGGGAGGTGTTATTTTAGCCTCTGACCTGTGACCTTAGGAATGCTCAGACTTAAAACATATGGACATGTTGATTGTTAAACAGAGCAAAATATCTTGGTTTAGACTGTGAGCATTTTGTTGGCATAATAATATTGTGAAGTGACGTTTCCTGAATAGAGTATTTGTATAGTAACCACATATTTATTGACATTACAGCCATCCTGTCTGTTGAGAGTTAAACTGAGGAAGCTGAATATAAAGTACTTATGTAATTTAATTTCATAATTTGCAGTTGGAATAACATTAATCACTGCAGTAGTAATACTTGCAATTTGTCCACTTTGTTCTCTTCACATCTGGATTTTCTGTCATTTTCACTATTTATCTCCTGCTTCTTCTTCGCATACTCGCTCAGTTCTTATCTCGGACCATCACGAGCAGTTTGCTGTCAGGACACATGTCACGACTGTGATCTAATAACACTATGTAGACATTTGACTCAAACACTGTAGTCATTGTGCTCTAATCTCTCTAAAACAAGATCCTGCCAGATGTCTTAGAAGAGATTAGGATTAGGAGTATTCTGGCCGGAGTGCTGTTACCCATTAAGACCACTAGGTGGCGGCAGAGACATCACTCTAATGTTAAAGTCTCACAGCTGAAACATAAGTATATAAAGTCTGCAGCCAGACAGTTTGAAAGAGATATAAAACCTTTATTCATGTATAAATTACAAATGTAAGGTTTGGTGTCTGAATAAAACAATGTGTTTGTATTCCTTTAAAACTGTGTATAAAACTGAAGTTATGTTTTACTGTAGTAGTGCTTTAATAGATTTGTATTTCACATTAAAATGTCTGTATTTGTGTGTTTGATTTAGTGGCCTGGACGGACATGTGGGGTTAACATGGCTGGTTGTTGATATTCATTAGCAGTTTGTGATGTGGGGCTTTGTATGGAGCTGTGAATACGCCAGGTTCCAGGGTGCCACGTCCGTCCTCATCCACCTGACCCATGATTATGTAGTTGATGCCTGTCGGAAAGGAAAAAAATGATCAGAGAGATTAATCAGGGTCTTTAAAGCAAAAGGAAAAACTAATTTGACTTTAAAAAGTCCATACCTCTGCGGAGCAACGGGCACTTCTTGCACTGTGACACCAGCTTCACCGACATGGTCTCGCCAACCTGCGTGATGGTTAGCCGACCCTGCTTGTAGGCCTTGATAAGGGAGACGCTGATGTGAAGGGTTCCTCGGGGCCCCGGGGCCAGAGAGGTCACCTTCCCGGTTATCACTGCAGAAAGATGACTCAGTCAGAACATCAGTTAGAGCATTCAGGAGCGTGTGTGCCAACAGAAGGAAACTCACCAAATTCACTGGCACAGAAACTGGTCTTGATGGTTCCATCTCTTTTACAGGCTCTGGCGCACAGCGGATTCTGAGGAACTAAAAGCATAAAGAGCACACAAAAAGTGATTTAGATCCCGTGTAAGTATCTTCTGACAAACATGCACGTTCCTTCACCCACCAGGCCTCTTTCCATTGGGCCTTGTGACAGAAACCCTCCTGTCTTGGTCTGGGGTGGCCTGTTCTCGGCCTCTCGTGGGCTTCATCGGTCTGGCTCTCACTGTGGGTTTAGGTGGAGGAGGCGGCACATATTTGCTGGTGGTGACAGGTGGCTGTTCAGTGGTGGCGGGTCGTTTGGGCGCAGCTGGTTTGACTGCAGGTTTTGAGGGGATGAACCTCGTTCCGGCTCTAGAGTCGACTGTTGTTACCTGAGTGCCATGAGGGACGCTGCTGTAGTAGGCGAGGAATCCGTCAGACGTCACACTGAGGTCGGACACAAACTGGACCAGGAGCACGTTGCCAGTGGTTATAATGGGTCTGGACAAGAGAAAGGAAAATAATGAAGTGTGCAATTAGGAGTAGATGTATTAAAATTACTTTAAAGGTTTTAAAAATATACACTGATCAGCCACAACATCATGACCACTGACAGGTGAAGTAAATAACATTGATCATATTGGTACTATGTGCTGTTCTGATGGAAAACCTTGGATTTTAACATCCATGTTGATGAGACTTAGACACCCAAATAAACATTGTCCCACAACAAGTACACTCCCTCATGCAAATGGAAATCCCAAATGTCACTGGCAGGAAAATGCACCCCACCACATGGAAAAAACATCAAACAATCAGAAACATGTTGAGGAACATGACAATGGACTGACATGTTGATTTGACCTCCAAACTTCCTACACCCCATTGTGATCAAACATCAACAGGATGCAGTGGAACAAGTTTGATTGACAGAGGCCCCACTGGACAAGCCAGAGTACCCAAAGGATCCAGTGCCAACGTCCTGGTTCCAGACCCCATAGGACACCCTGAGAGGTCCTCTTGTCCATGCCCAATGGTTCAGAGCATTTTTCAGCACATAACTGGGACCAACACAATATTAGGCAGGTGGTCATAATGTTATGCCTGATTGGTGCATGTGTGACTCACTGTGGGGCTTCATCACCGCAAAATTTTCCAATCAGACGTGAATCATCTTTCTCTCCACCATTAAAGAACGCAACGTAGTCAAACCGACAGTAGGTGTCAGGCTCCAGGACAAACTTTTCAAACTTCACTTGGATTACCTGCAGCCCAAACACAAACAGAAATGTGACTTTAAACAGTCATAAAATACTCTTTAGAATAACGTGTGCGAAAACCAACCATGTCAGGCTCCACAGTGATGAGCCAGGAGCAGCTGATTCCTGCTGGATACTTCTTGTCGGGCCAGTTGGGCGTCTTGATCTCTCCCTGGGCTTTTGTTATCTTCCCCCCACAGAACTGTTGGTCTGAACAAGTCAAACACTTTCCATTAGGATGATAAATGATCCACAGTCAACTGTTTAGTCAGGGAAAACTTTCCGCTTTAACTAAACTATTATGTAAGTCACTCTTATCTGTAATAAAATAATGATTTTAGAGCTTTGTCGAATCAGTTTCACAAGTTTCGTACATTGTGCAAGCTCAGGGGTGTAGCACGAAACTTTGGGCCCTGCATGGCCCCACTTCCATTTATATTACATCACCTCTCATGAATGTACAAATAACTAGTTTTTCATCTCTTTGACAATCTTGGAGCAATTTATGTTTGTATTACAGCGGACCGTTGAGAGATGACAGGAAATGTGGGGAGAGAGAGAGAGATGGAACAAAGGTCCTCACTTGGATTCAAACAGGAGATCACAGTTCATTGCTGGCACCTTAATCGCTAGGAGATCATGTGTTACCACTATGAATAACTTGAAATAACTTCAAATGCACAATCAAATTCTAATTATTCAACAAGTATAGATTTAAAGACAACATTTAACATGTAAATTACAGACACATTAAAGAACAGCAGAAGCATTCATCATACAAAGCCTCATTCAACAGCAGCCTAAACTGCTCCCTTCTAGTTGTGAGAGATGAACACTGTACTCTCTCATGGAGGATGCAATGATGGGTTCTGAAAATGTCACCTGTCATAAATCTAACCTCTAGTGGCTTGAGGGCAGCAACACGGATGTAAATTGCATCTGCATAGTCGGGCAAGAATCAAAATGTTGCCGCTACAATCTGCTGAAAGAGAGACACTGCTAAAAATTTGATTTAACTTCTGACCACATACCCAGGCACTTACAGCATGGGACTCTTTTAACTGAGCTCCAGTTATTCTACTAAGGATTATTAGTATTGACTTTTTTGCAACACCTACTTGAATGCATCTGTGATATTTCCCTCATGATTGTTTAGATCATAGCCTAGGCCTAGCAAAAGAAAAGACTACTGTGTTTCATAATAAAACTCAAACTCTGATTCACTACATTTCTGCCAGATGTGTGTTCAAACTGCTGCAGATTAGGCAATCAAATTTGTGCTTGATTCATGTCTCAGTAACCACTTCCTGACCTCAGTAAGAGGACAAGGTGGAAAATGCTACTAAGTGTGGCTAAGCTAAGCTGTTTGCCAGCTTTAGAGGCTGCTTTAGTAGTGCAACAACCAAGATACTCATAGGGTCAATGTCTCTAGTGTAGAAACAGTCATCTGTGAAAAACGTTGTTTAGTCACATGTAATAATTTGCAGATGATGCAGTGAAAGTAGTGCAAAAAGAATTTTAAAGTTATCCCCATGTGTGAGATCATTACTCCCTTCACAGATCTCACCAGCCTGTTAAAAACATGTGAACTAGGAGATGAATAAAGTCCCATTTCCTTCTGTGTTGCACAACCCTGTAATTCTCTTTACCACTTTCAGATAAGGCATAATTTGTAAAACTGGTGCTTCATTAACAGTTAATTATCAAGAGAACTAGTTTTGGGTTTACATGAGTGGAAAAATCTCCACAGCTGGTATTTAGAATTTTTACTTGACAGTAATGGAATTATAAATGTTTCTAAGCCTTTAATAAATGGTTAATGAGTTGTTAATACAGTTGAATTTTAAACCAAGCTCTGCAGTCCTTGTCCAATCAATAAGAGGGTTTTTACACAACCTGGCAACCCAGCAGTTGTTTTCAATAATTACTTCCAACCCCTATGTAAAGCTTTAGTTATGAACTTTTCATAGCAGTAGAACAGCGTTTTGGGAAAGTGTTAGCTGGCTAAAAAGCACAATCCCTTAATAGTTTGAATCTAACTAGAATATGGTAACAAATATTCTGGTGTAAAAATGTTAAAAAAAACAACAACTGTAATGGTCTTTTAGTTTTCAAACACTCAAAGACGTTGAAAGTATTTGCACAGCATTCAGGCCCTGGTTTATAATTTGTGGTCGGACATGTTATGTGTGCAACTCGATCATCCCTCCCTCTGAAATGTGGCCACGCACCATCTACGTAGGGTTTGGTTCCGCTGAAGTAGGCCACGAATCCTCGGCTCTGCGTCTCTCCGTCAGTCGCCATCTCCAGCATCATGGTGTTCGTGGTGGAAATAAGAGCTCCGGGCCGGAAGGTTCCACAAAAGCGACCCAGTTTTTGCACCAAGTTGGAGTGGCCGTTGTAAACATCCAGATAGTCGTAGCGGCACTGTGAGTCAGCCTCCAGGTCAAATATGCGGAAGGAGAGCGTGACCACGTTTCCCTCTGGGACCTAAAGAACCACAGGGTTCATACATGAGTCAAACACTGGTAGACGGAGGGAGTCAGTATTTAGACCTGCTGCAGGGGGGGTGACTCACCGTGATGCGCCAGGTGCATTTACTGTTGGGTTTGTAGAAGCTTGGGAAGCCTTCACTGCCAACAAAGCCTGACTCCGCCACCAGGTCACCTCCACAGTAGAACACAGGCCTGTGATGGAGGAGACAGTCAGACTGCGTAGGTCAATGAAACAATAGAATTATTATTACAAGTCTACTGGGACTCTTTCAGCTCCCAGAGATCCAATAACCTCGGCTGACTTCCTTTAGCTGGCTGTCTGTAAACACAAGCTGTTCTTGGAGGTATCAGAGAATGTACTGTGCTGTAAGTAAGCAGGGAATTTCATTATCTGATGGTTGAACCACAAGTTATTAGCCTTTATAGTGTGTAGATGTTGCCATGTTTAATCAGGCATTTCAATTTCCTAATTAAAGTCTGCAGCTAAATCACTTAAGACTAAAGGACAGGAAAAAAGAACAACAATCAAACCACTGAAGCTGTGTAACAGGAACATAATGAGATAAAGAGGATTTATTACAGCACATTATTGTTCATGTTTAATGCTGCTTCAAAAGGAATTTGAGATGTCACTCACCTAAACTGTATGTATGGAACACCAAAGAGTTCAGTATTGATTCAGTTAAATATAATTCATACTAATTCATTCATCATTCTCAAAATCACTGTTATTTTCATGACAACAGAGTTTTATAGGAGTTTTTTTTTCTTTGTTTTTTTTCAGCTGAAGTTACCTCACCTGTGTTTTGCATTTAAGGATGATGCATCGAAGGATAAAATGACAGACTGTGTTTACCCCTTGTCGCTAAAGCTAAGAGGAGCTAGCTAACTCATATTTCCTTATAATCATCTAAAGAATTTGATGTGAACCTTTGAAACGCTGCAAAAGATTAAAAGGAAGGAAATGAGAAATGGCCGTGTTTTCCATTCCAGTGAATAAACTAGGCTGTGTGATGTTATCAGAAGGTGGCAGTGTAGTCGATGCTCCACATGACTGTAATAAACCGAGCAGAACAAAGAGGGATCATAACCTTTCAATTACCTTTTTCATGGGATAGCCTTTTTCAAAATCTGCATTAAAAATATATTATGGCCTAATGTAGCCAGCCTAGCTAGTCAGCTAGCAAGGTAATATTATCACTCTTGTCATGTGAACATTTAAGAAAGAGCTGTACTGTGCTTATTTACTGTCCATAATTAGTTGATGCACAATGAATCCAACACTGTGTCTGCTCTGGCTACTGGAAGCTGACTGGTTAAATTTGTTAACGGTTGTTGAGCGTGCTAAATAGAAAGACAGGTGGGATAGGATTGACACTGACATAATGAAATAAATATAGTTTTTAAAGAGGACATCTTCAAACAAAACTGCATTAAAATTAAAGCTTAAATACCATTTTAAAGTGGTTTAGCCTGCCTGAATTGTAAAAGACTATTTTATTTTTAAAATTATTTCCATATAATTGCTTCATTCACATATTTGGACAGATGGGACAGACGTTATGCTTTCCAAGGAAGCGCTGCATTGTAGCAATTTGCTGCCTGGATACAAACACAACCAGCTGAATCCATCAGTGATGTATACATTAATACACTGTGGTGATGATGTTAGATTACCAGCAATGAATCTTCAGTGTATCTAATCTATGCCACAACCTCAAGGCTGTGGTTTTCTTTGGGATGGGCTCTTCCTTTTAAACCACTGTGCGCATTAATAATGTTTCCCCACATTAAACTTGAGGTCGTATTTACTTTAACTACATTGTCAACTATTAACAAACATCGGAATAGTATAAATCAATATAACAATATAACTATTAAATATGAAATGACACCACTGCTGCTGACACAGCTCAAAGTAATGAGCGTCATTTAAAAAAACTGGATGGGTGCAGGGTTCAAAAATGTTTACTGTTTAAGAGTGATAAAAATACACAAACAGAGCTCTTAAACTTTTTTTCCTGGAATAGCCGACAAGCACATTTTACAGCTGACCATCAAGTCACTTTGTGTAATAAATCCTGTTGCTTTCCAGGCACTCACAGAGCTCGCTGAATGTCAGGGCTTATTTCACAGGAGGGAAATTTTCCTATTTCAGGCATTTGTAAACATGTGAGCCAGAAAAATATGTCAGCTATTTTGCAGTCACTAAGGCGTTTTACAGTCTGTCAGTGCTGTAGAGAGTCTTTGGCACACCTGCAAAAATGATGTTGTTTAGACTTTTCATTGCATTTTTTGGGAGAATTACAATGCATTTGTCTTCATTGCCAATTTGGAGGAAGTAAACAAATTGTTAGAAGGAGAAAACAACAATCTTGAACGACCCAAAATTAGACGCAATGGAAAAAAGAGTTTCCAGAGCTCAGACAGCAGAACCCCAGCAAAGTCAGACAGCTGCTGACTAGAGCCAAAACGTCCAGAGCCACAGCCAAGTCCCTCTAATTCGACCCCACAGGCAGGGCTGAAAGCATTAACATCTGTGGCAGCTCAGCCACTGCAGACTCAGCGTGTCTCACATCATGAGCCAAAAACCAACAGGACAACTCTGTGCCCGATCAAACAGTGGACTGGAAAGTATGCGTTTACAGAGACAGGAAAAAATCTGAATCAAGACGATTGTTTCATCCTGAAGCTGCAGGAACTTGTGAACTCAAGTAACCCTTAGTTTTAACCCTTTGTTAAAACAAAGAAATGTATATTCACTTAAGTCATACAAATGAAGACCAGATTTCACTACATACACATGACACAAACTCTGACCTCACCTGGTGAAATTCGTCTGCTGAGCCTTCGTCCATCCTAAAGCCAGAAACAGGAACGAGGCGAGACCCCAGATGCAGCCCACATGCATCATGATGCAGCGTTCACAGAAAGCAGACTGTTGCAGAGGAAGGGAGAAGGTAGCAGGAGGCAAGAGGTGAAAGACGGAGGAGGAGGAGGAGGAGGAGGAGGAGGAGGCAGTTTGCTCGGGATGGGCGGAGAGAGTGGATGGGTAGGAAGGAATCAAAAGGCGGTGGGGGACGAAGATGCTGAGAGGACAACAGTGGCGAGAAAGAGCCACGAGGGGGGATGACGTGAGCGGGGAGGAGAAAGGCCTTAATTAGAGCCAGATGTTTCCTCTAGAATAACCCAGGCGTCAGTACAACAGAGGGGGCATCGAGGAACCACTAGTATCAGATGTTAATAGTTCATAGATCTTTTCACAGCAGCTGCTCCGCTTCTTCTAATGGTTACAACTGAAGAGCTTTGAAATCTGGTGCGGATGGACATTAACTCTATTAATGGCTATTAAGTCCATCCTGTGTCTGGTTGATCATTACAGGGAGCACAGGTGGAGGCAGCGCCCGAGGCCCTCAACAAGAAGGCTCATAAATCTTCACATTCCAGCAAGCCAGACTTCTAATTTACCAAACCGAGCGTTTTTCGTAGTAGAATCATTAACTTTAATCAGCCAGTTGAAACAAAATACACAAATAATTAAGGTGCTTGAATAATAAAGTGTGATAAAACTAATGATCTCTGTCTTATTACCATGTTTCCCTAAACCCCAGGAGCTCCTTGGGCTCCGTAACATCCTAGTCAGAGACTGTCTGTTTGCCCCCGCAATCCACCAAGGCAAGAATAACACTCAAGAGGGGGGAGTTTTCTTTCTCTGTTAAGATTTGGTGATGAGCCAACCCTCTGGACTACATTACTGAGGCCTGTGGAGGGGATGCTGTTTCAGTAACGCCATGAAGTCTGCCACTTTTACAGACTGCAGAGGTGCAACACCTTGATTAAAATCTGGATGGCCTGTAAAAGCACAGAGCAGATTCCTCAAAGAGATTGTGCTTCCATTTACATGCTGCACTTTTTTTTTTTTTCATCTGAGCTTTCCAGGTTCTTGAAATAGTTTTCGTGCCACATATAAGGATTGACACAGTTTTGGGGCTCAGGAGGGGCTGGAGAAACGAGCATTCCCTGATCCCACTGTGTTGTTAACCCAAAGTCTTGATAAGAATCAGCAGGAGCAGGAATGTAGGGAGTCTGCTGGGGGCGGGGGGTGAGGCGACATCTGAGTGTGTGCAGCCACAACCATTACGTGTAGGAGTAACAGTGACCTTTACACTTAGCAGTAATCCAAGCCAAGAGTTTAGGTTTCTGTAATAACTCCTCCGACGAATCCTTCAAGTTGGACCCGCATTCCTTTCGGACAGTCAGAGGGAATAGCTGCGGGGGAGTGGATGACTGTTGTGAAGGGAACGGGCGAGGGAGGAGGAGAGGAGGGCTTGGTTAAATCAGAAAACTGGCAAAACAAACCTAAAACGATCTGACAGAAAGACATTCTAACAAAGTGAAAAGCTGTTTCTGAATGCACCCTGGAGTTAGGTCATGTTAACTCCTCCATGAGTCAACACATGACTCCATACAGTCCTTTAAGTCTGAGCTAGAGCTCTCTTTGATTCATAAAAAACACAATTGAAAGCGACACCGTGCTGGAAAAGAAGGAAAACAGAAATGCAAATGAATGTGAATCCATCTGAGGAGGTGTTGAATCCAAACTGATGACAATCGTCGATCCAGCTGTTCTCTGTAATTGTGGCTCTTCTTAAATTCACCGTCCGCAGTTTAAAAAAAGATCAGGCTTCCAATTATACAGTGCGGTACAGTAGACCAGATTTCATGATCCCAACAATAAACAGAAACACAGGCACAGATGTGAAGGTCTGACTGGAAATGTTGGAATCCTGCTTTGTCTGCTTCTCCCATATTTAAAGAGTCAGTGAGCCAGAGCTGATTTTTCCTGGATACACTTCATTGTGCGCTTCATGAGGAAGAGTGAACGTGCCAAAAAAAAAAAAAAGAGCTCACAGCACCTAATCTGGCATCAACAGGAAGTCACGCCGCAGACAGATCTTACAAATTACAACCCTAACCGTGTCTGAAACGAAGCATGCAGCATCACACCTAATGCTGGGAGCCTCCCTTCACTTTTCATGGCAGCTGCTCCGGAGACACATCATCATTCACCAGTAAAGGCCAAGGCAGGATAATGACAATATCATAGCTCCAAAAAGCAAAATGCTTTCACAGTGAAGACAGTAATAAAGCACCTCTGTCTTCTCGCAGATCACTTTCTCAAATGAAAAGCGCTGTGGAAAGTTCAGAAATCCTCACAGTCATGCATGAGTTTGTTCACTAATTGCTCAGAAATCTGTGGTAGAAGTAAAGGAATGGCTGCTCCAGATGCTACTTATAAACATATACAGTAAATGTAGATAAGGGTTCTCCCACTTCTATTTACTGTATAATCTATATAAATCATCTTAGGTTCAGTCAGCTGAGAAACACAAGTTCCCCTGCTGCCTCTAAAATGTGAATTAACTGCACTTCCATTGATTCATTAGTAGGAAGTGAACTTATAAGTCATGAAAGTGTAAAACTAGCTGAGTTAATTTATCTGAACTCGAGAAAACAAGTTCAATAAACTGAAGATATGTACTTGGATCAGTTCGTCACATAAACAGTGGCTCCAGACTGACGTGTTTTCTTTATCATTTAACTTTGAGAATCAGAGTCAGTATAAAGACAATGTGTGAGGCTTCTCCTGGTTGCAGAACAATAAAATGTTATGGTCTTATCTCCCCCCCCAGCTCTGACATTCTCTCTTGTGTAGTAAAGATATTTTGTACAGGCTAAGAGGCCTCCAGATATTACTCCTTAGCACTTAAAAACATCACTAGCAACTATGCCAACCTAAAGTCAGCTAGGAAGTCTGATCTTGGACTGTCATTCACAGACGAAGAATGGAGCGGTATTTGAACATAAAACTAGATTGGTACAATTCAAAATATTAAACATGGTGTACGGGTCCCCCTTTAGGCTTCATGAGGGAGGAAATTAAGGGACAGCCCAAACTGTTGGAGGTGTGTGGGGAGTATTGATACACTCTTCCATGTGCTGTGGTCCTGCCTGACCTGCTGGTACAAACATTTTGGTCAGCCATTCATGAAAACATTAATCTGATCCTCAAGTTGAATATCTCGTTCTGCCCTGTTCATCCTAGGCGATCCTCTTCTTCTGAAAGCCCTCTGAGTGGGTGCTAACATCCCTCATGCTGGGAAGGAAACTTATAGTCTCAGAATGGAAGACGACAACTTTACCACCAGTCGGGGTGTGGTGGTTCTCACAGCTGGGCATTGTGTCATGACATGACACAAAGACCTGATAATAACCGACTCCCACTGGAACAATTGTTTTGCTGTTTTTGTACGTCTGCCAGTCTTGTTCTGTTCTATGTTATTTTCTTTGTATAGCTTCTTTAAGGTGCGTATATATGTGCATGTATAACAGCATATATGTGCAAGTGCATGCATGTACGGTGTCTGTCTATGTATACTCAAATCTTTTAGTTCTGATTGTCTTGTTGTACTGTTTGTTTTTGTTGAGGGAAGTGGGGAAAAAAAAACTTTTAATCACAAAAAATTCTGGTCTTACAGTGTAGGGACTGGATTCAGAACTGTCATCCGTCATGGTTGGGACTGTTTTGATTGTTATGAAAAGAAACAACCGTAACTTGATTTAACTTTAACTCAATTTCACGATTAAAGACACAAGGCAAGTTCCCACCATGTCTGTTTTACCAAACTGCACAAAACAACAGTCTCTGGTGAGTTTAAACTCTTACATCATGCATCATGGGAAGTCTGTCTAGATAAGAGGTTTGTTCCTTATAAAGTTACTCTCAGCTGTTTATCCTTTCAACTCCTTGTGTTAAATCAAAATGTCTCAAGTTATAAGAATTATTTTTATGTTCTGAAGTGGTTTGAAGATTTAAAAATGAGATATGTAAAGTTCAATATATTAAAACTCATATATTTGTGCCAAGTAAAGTAGAAACGATGAATTGATTTGACTGCATTCCTTAATGATGACGTTTTACAGTGTACTCTGTGGTTGTTATGTAATGTGTAGGTTAAACTAACAGATCTAATAGCAGCTGACCTACTATTTCAGTCTGTGGATGTGTTAAAACAAGTAAACATTCTTCATTAGCACAAATACAAATGATCTATTTATGTTCATAGCAATTTGCATGGAGAAACGAAAAGGCGAAGATACAAACTGAGGCCCGCCACGGACAAAAATGCAGGTGCTTCTATGCAGAGATGGTATAAAGGAGGTGATGTGATGTATGACTAACTACTCAGCATCTGTCCCTCTGAACCACACACTGTTTGGACACTGGCAGGGAGTTTGTTGTCAGTGGATTCACAAATGACCCTGTTGTTGCAGCCAAACAGCATCCCGTAGTTGCCATGGTGACATCTGGTGGCCAAAATGGAGAACTGCATCTTGGGAGGTGGAGCTGCTTGACAGATAGTTAACGTGCAGCTTTGCTATTTCTCATCCTCCCTCCCTCAAACTGCAGTTTAAATCACATAACACCAGTGTGCGCCACAGCCAGACGCTCAGAGCTTCATCACTTTCAACGTGATAATCGCTCAGTGGCTCCAGATAATCTCGTTCCGTACAACAGCACTGTACTGGGGTCGGCTGTGGACCAAGTGATTTGATTTGAAGCTCCTGCAGTCGTTCATTCATTCATTCAGTCAGTCAGTCAGAGGGACTATTCTCTGCTAACTGAGCAAATAAAAACAAAAAACTGAGAGGAGTGAGCAGCACAGTGGTGTGCCAGCTGTTCTACACCCAGCATGAAAATAATAATAATAATAATATGTTAAATAAAATTAAATCTTTTTCTGATTATTAGAATTTTAGGGCCATAGAATAGAGTTTAATTCAATATGAAATAAACAGATAGGATGGAATCTTTCTGTGTGGAGTTTGCATGTTCTCCCTGTGCAGTGTGGGTTCTCACTGGGTACTCCGGCTTCCTCCCACAGTTCAAAAACATGCAGAGGTTAACTGATTATTCTAAATTGCCCATAGGTGTGAATGAGAGTGTGCTTGGTTGTCTGTCTCTCTATGTGTGGTCCTGTGTTAAACTGGTGACCTGTCCTGGTGTATCGAGTCAGCTGGGATAGTCTCCAGCCCTCCTGTGACCCTACAGAGGATTAAGTGGTGTATAGATGATGGATGGATTTATTTAATATCGGCATATTAAAATGACACGCCACAGGGGCCATTAGGATGTCGTCTCCTACATGTTGGGCGATCAGTTTGATTAATGAAAGAAAGGTCTGTCGAAAGCTGGGTGAGATGTTACATGATGTGTCCCTTTACACTTTCTTTCTTTCTAAAAACCAACATGGTTTCCCTTTTAGTGTTTTTAATAAGGCTTCAATAAAGGAAAGTGATAAAATAAAATAAAAAGACTGTGCAATAGACACAGATGGGTGACAAATTAAAGGAAAAGTGTGAACCCTTGACCCCTACAGTGTTTTACTGTCAGGGCATTTGGATTGCACGGTTTGAGTCCACTTGTCCCTTAATAGTGTCCATACTGCCTTGTGGATGCCGGATCCCGTCAGATCTCGGAAGCTAAGTGAGGTTGGTCCTGGTCAGTACCTGGATGGGAGACCGTGAGGGAACACCAGGAAGCGAGTGGTTGGTGGTGGTCGAAGGGGCCGATGGAGCAGACTGGCCTCCATCAGTCTACCCCAGGGCAGCTGAGGCTACATACATAGCTTACCACCATCGAGTACGGACTGAATGAATAATGCAATGTAAAGCATCTTTGAGTGTCTAGAAAAGTGCTATATAAAACCAATGCATAATAGTTATTATTATTATTATTAAAAGACTGCGCAATAGATACAGATGGGTGACAAATTAAAGGAAAAGTGTGAACCCTTGACCCCTACAGTGTTTTACTGTCAGGGGATTTGGATTGGACGGTTTGAGTCCACTTGTCCCTTAATAGAGAAGAGCCACTAGAAAATCTCTACATAGCTGTTTGGTTTGATTAAAATTCTGTGAGTCATATGCTAACACCTATGGAAGATTTTGGATCAGTGCATTAGACAGCCCTCTCCACCACCTTCATCAAAACACCAAATGAGTGAATGGAAGAATGATGTTCATCTCTCCAGTAGAGTTTCCAGAGACTTAGATAATCAACGCCAAGGAGCACTGAAGCTGTTCTGGCGCCACATGGTGGAAGAACAGCTTACTTTAAATTGTTTTTCCATTACTTTGCTACCTGTCTGTGTCTGACGCAGGGATTCTCGTCCATTTTAACAGGGATGATAGCATGAACTGTCATGTGCAGGTGTGTTTGTAAAGCACTAACGTGTCACCTGAAAATATTTGGAAATAATCCTCTCGTGACAGTCACAGAATCTGATGTTAGTTCATCTTAATCGTTTGGAGGCTCATTATTTTTTTTACCTAATCACTTCCTTTAGCCTTAGTGACCTGAGATTTAATGTTTCTCTGTGGGGTTTAAACCTGCATGAGCATGTAGACGACACACAGGAACACGCCCTTCAAATGAAACTATTGTGATGTGACATTAAGTATGATGTCATGACTTGCAGACTTCATGCTCACAGAAAGGATTAGCTTTCAGAGAGAACGAATGGGACTAAGTGCACATGGCATTTGTATTTATCAGTGTGTAGCCTTCAGTGGAGTTTGTGTCAGTCTGTGAGAGTTTTAGTGAGAGCTCAGTGTGCGGAGGTTAACAACAGGCTATAAACAAGACTCTGGACAAATGCAGAAATGTGCACTTTTATGGCTCCAGGTCTCCGCGTATTTTTGGCACACTTACATGTAATAAGGATCAATTAAGGAAAGAGTTTCTCGTTGTATTGGTAACAAATTTATGCTTATTCATACAGGTCAGATAAGGTCCCAGAATTGCAGTCAAAATTGCATCTTTCCCTTGTTGCACACCCACAAATCACATGAAGCACACACAAAAGTACAAGTTGTCATAGATACTGTTTTTCCAATATACATATATTTCATGATGTTCATCAATATAATAAGACATTGATAGATTTACACTACAATTATTTTATGTACTTTAGATTTTCATTCAGTCTCCTCTCCTTTACGTTGAGTCAACCTTGTTTAGTTTCTAATCCCATACCAAATGACAGCACAATAAATCTATCAATAAATAAAAGCAAAAAAGAAAAAGGAGAAACCAAAGTAAAACCGAGCACATTGCCCGTGAGCCTCCGGTCCTGTCCCTCCTGTAAGACCAGACGAACAGGGCCAATGTGGGCCTTCGTCCCAGAAACCCACTCCCACAAAGAAATCAAAAGTCTTTCCTCAAAAATAAACTGATTTAAACAAAAAATATATCTTGTAGATACAAACGGCAATCTGATGTAAACTGTAGAATCACTCTAAGCATTCTGGACAATTGAAGGTAAAAATACTTTTTTCCCATTGACTTCCCATTTCGTTTACCTTTACCCATCAGTGCTGACACACAAACAATTCAGTGACATCTGGAGTTATTACTAAACTGATGCAAAATAAAAACACAACATTCGGTTCAAAATTAAAGCATGGTAACATATGTTTAAGCAGAATATTGTACGTCTATAGTCATCCAGAGAACATTCAGGGACTCAAAAGGTTCCCTCCTGTTGCTGCGTTCATCCCTTTTGGGGGCAAAGTTAATGAAGGGGAACATTCTGTACATGTTACACGACATTTGTTGAAGGTTTCGGATCTTTTTTTGGTTTCTTCGTTTGCTTGTCTTCTTTCAAGTTTGAGTTACAAGTTTCACAAGTTATAATTCAAACCCGGAAAAAGGGTCCAAATGCTTTTTCTTAGGCGTTTTTGCATTTCGGATCACCCCTAAATGACCTGAATGCAGCATTGAGATCCCTGAACAGTTCTGGCGGCTGACTTAAGACTATATTCTCCATCAGGTCATGTTCCCATCCCACCAAAATGAACGTTTCACAACAGAAAAAAGTGCCACGGTGTTAAAATATATGCGCACTTCTTTTTCATACGGACAATAAAGCAACAGAAGAAGAGAGCACTCACTTCATTTTCACTATTGTGACCAAACCGGTTGAGCACTCACAGGACAACAGTTGGATTTATGGACAACACAGAAGTCCTACCCCAATCAGTAGTGTTATTTCACTCCAGTCCACTGTGTGGTTAACTCCTGTAAGATGGCTGAAAGGACCACATTTATAACCCTATAGTGATTTTCTATTGCCAGAAAAATCCAATTTTGCTAATATATATATTTTTTGTCCTCATATATATTTTGGTAAATTGCTAATACCTTAAACCTGAGGATATAGGACCCCCTACCCCCCAAAACACCCCCATATTACAACACCAAACAATGCAGATTTTTTATAATGTTTTTCTCGGTTATGTCTAATAGCTATAGTTAGTTTATACGTCTTTTAAAACTTGGCAGCACTATGGAGACAGAAAAAAAGAAGACTTGTGCTATAATTAGTTACAGGATCATGTGTCTAAAAACTTGTTACGGATTAGAGAAGCTCTTCAGACCGGGATACACATGATAAGGGGAGACTGTATTTTAGATTTGAAGCATGCGGTCCTCGTGTTTTGGTTCAACTTGCATATGTTAGAATGGCACACTCACAAGCCAAACTGACACACCATATTGACAGTGTGTGATAGTTTAAAGGTCCTAAAGATAGTCAGGGTGTAAGCTATTTAGAACAGACTAGGACAGTTCAGATAACCTGTTTCTCTCCGCTTGTTTTTGATGGCAATTGGCAGCGTAAGCATGGAAATCTGGTCTTTGGTTAATCTTATGCAGTTTTCTCTGTTTGGAGAAAAACACGTAGGGGGGAGTGAGGAGGAGTGGGCTCGTTAAGGTCGGGGTCCTTTTTCTCTAATAGAGCCGGCCGACAGATCTGCAACCTCTCTGCTTGTGTACTTCAGTGGTCAAGGAAACAACGCGCCCTCACTCTGAGATTTAAGCGGCCTAATCTGTCAGGATAAACTGGGGATATTCCCAAGACAGAGCTATTCTAACACACACACACACACACGCACATTAATGCACCTGCACACACACACAGACACACTCACTCACACACACACACACTGTAGGAATCTGAATCAGTGAGTTGAGCAAAGAGGGGCAGGTTGGTCTACTCAGCTGGTGGGGAAGATAAAAAGTCATGTTGAAAAGAGACAAGGCGACTAAGGCTTTACACACACTTGTTTGGAAATATTGTAGTTCCTATTGCATGATTTGAATTTACACATTTCAGGACTGTGGCAGTAAAGCTGTGCAGCCTCCTGAATTTACATATGCAGGCCTGCGCAGTTAAAAATCCTCCTTTTCCTCAAACACATTTTTGTCTGAATAACCGAACTGCAATAGTTTCAGAGCTTTGATTCACCACAACCACAAGAAACACTTTGTCAATAAAAGTCCCTCTGTGGCTGGAAGCAAAATAGTTTCAAATCCCCCCCTAAAATGCCTTCAGGCAGTTTTCAGGAGTTGTAGATTAATGCCTTCTCAAGCTTACGTGTACAAGGCCTTAGTCTGACGCCAAGTCTGACAGTTCAAAAATCAAGTGCATCGTATTGCCCTGCTCTCCTGCTCATAAAGTAGCCAAAAGGGTAGTATACACAGGAGTAGATGCCAAAGGAAAAGTTAGAGAAGAGTTCAAGACCAAACCAGTGAGGGCACCAATGAAAGAAAGAACTGCAATTACAACAGAAGCCTCTCCCTTGATGCTTGGCAGTGTATAACGCACGGAGCTGAATTACAAAAAACACAGCAGACGGAGGTAAAGAGGAGCTTACTGCTGCTGCTCTTTACCATGTCTGTTTCACACAAAAATATACTATAATAAAAAATAGAATCTATTATATTTAAAAAAGAAAAAAGGCCTTAACTAGAGGGAGAAACACTGAGACAGAACCACTGCGCTAGCAAAACACTCTTCTTAGGAATGCTACTATTGTATGAATAATTGCTTCTCACTTTTCTTGTCACTAACCTTTGACTATAGATTCCTGAACCTACCCCAAAGTTAGTAGACTGCTGAACTGAAACTCAACTGTGAATTTGAATTTCTCCTCATGAGCCTCTGTCCCTGTTCCTGGAATCGGCAAGGTTTGTCTCTTCATGTTTAATGTGCTCTTCATGTGGAGAGGTTTTGCTGCACCAGGATCTCCTTTGGCCGGGCTTTGGACCAGCCAGACAGCGCCATCAAAAACAAGGTTGTTTGTGCATTTTAAACAGATTCCTTTTCTGCAGTCAGCCACTCCCTCCACACTCACTGAAAGTGTGAGGGTGCGTTTGACTGGAAATAACCTACAGTAACTAAAGAAGCGACTGAGGACTAAGGCTTTTCAGTATCCACATAAGGAATGGGCCAGTGAGAAGTAGCCATTGATTTGAGGAAATTAATCAATTTATGCGCCATTTTATCCCCTGGCATTTGAATAGTTTTTCAGCCCATATCCACAGTTTGACATGAATACATCTCCACAGTATATTGTGTGTAAGAGTAATGTAACAGTGATAACATCACTAATATTACAAAAGGAAATCATTTGGACAGATTGAAAGTCTAATCTTGTCTATCCAAAGCGTACCCTTACAGCTAATAACTATAACTAGTTTCTCCTATGGTTTGCATGATCACACAAGTTTCATCGCATGTATTTTTTTTTAAAGATACTTACACTTACATGTGCTACAGTAAGAGCATTTGCACTAGACTGCAATGAAGGAATGTTTTCGAAATAAGACACTACGTAATATTTAAATAAAAAAGAAACATCTACAGACATTGGTCCAACTGTACTATGGCAGTATTGAAATAATCAGAAGAAATTGAGGTGTCCAAGCATGCCGAGAGACAGAGGAGGATTGGGGGTTTAAAGACAATACAGATGGAAGTTATTAAAGAGAGAAATGTTAAAAGAGAAATGACACTCAGGTAATGGGAGGATCAGATGACAGGGGGCTGGAAATGATGATTAGTTTCACAATTCATGCATTATTTGTAGGTTTGATCAGGATCAGTGAGCATTAACTCTCTCGAAAAGCCATCGAAGAAGCTAGGACTTGATTTTTTTTATGGTATCAAGTTAGAGAAATGTGGAGCTGAACTAGGAGTAACCTGGTAGATTTAAATGGGTAGTTCATTTTGTGGAATAACTCCAATCTCTGTAACTTGATAATGCCTGTTTTAGCACAAGTTTTAGTCCTGTGGCTTATTTTGGGCTTTCTCAGTGGGTGTGGGTAACACACATGAAAATCAATTGGTATTCCGATAGTTACATGGAGACTGACTCCACTGTGCAAAAACACACCAAAAAGAGAGAATAAGCCGGGGACGGACAGATGATGAGCACATGCAAGATACACACTTCGATTAATAGGCAGTAGTTAACGCTGAAGCATACGTAAAATTAATACAAAAAATAAAAAGTACAAAATGCACACACACACGCACACACACCTACAAAACAGTATATATCAGAATAAAACTCTACAAAGAACTATATATATCAGTTATGTAACAATTATCGCCAATCGTTGTTTCCTTTTCTGTTGTTGCATCGTCACAAGTGTTTGGTTCTCAGTATGGCAGGTTAGAAAAGCCAAGAGTACCCAGAAAGGAGACAGGGCCACACACTCACAGGACAAATATTGACAGGGGTCCAGAGGCAAGGTGGTGGAAGTTGGGGAGCCATGGGGCCCTGAAGGGTTTAGGGGTGTTATATCGAGGCTAATCGGGGAGATATATATATATATTTATATATAATAAATTAATTATCTGTGGTTAATTTTGTCATCAATTTGAGGGTTTTTTCTGTAGCAAGGAAGTTGGGATCAGACTGGGGTAGGAGCAACTCTTCTTAGGTGCTGAAGTACACTGTAGAAACAAAGAAGAGAGAGAAAGTGATGAGGTTTATTCATATTCTTGAACGCTACTGCAGGTAATGGTTTAAACTGAAATTTAAGTGAGGAGAACACAGTGTCAAAAATGTTGCTGCAAGAATTGAAAAGCTATCGAACTAACACAGTATTTTCACAGATTTGCAAATGAGTAATTCCATTGAGATTACAGTGTCAAATTTATGAGCACAAAGAGAGTTCTTACCAATAATGACGATGAGGACAATCACACATATCACACCCAGGATAATCATCATCTGTAGGGAGCAGATTTCAAGAAAAAAATCATTAGAAAAGCAGTCACTTGTTAAAAACTACACTCTGGAAATGAATTTTTAAGACAATCTTAGACTGTATGTAGTTCTTAGAGTGAGGACAACATTTCTGACAAATATTGAATAACACATTAAACGCATATTATGAATACTCTCAGCTTTTCTTCTGCCGAGCCACATAGCATGAAGTAGCTGCATGATGATTCCCAAGGCAACACACTATTGTGTACCCCCTGAAGATGTAGATAATATATGTAAAGTTTCTACCTCAAAACAACCAGTGACACAGAAATGATGATGTGAGTAAAGCCTGTAGCAGAAATCAACAATGACTACACATTCCTGGAGGCTTTCCTGTTTTATTCACCTGTTAAGAAGACCGTCTCAGGCAGCCTTTATACACACACATTTGCTATTGGAGTAAGCTTGTGTACATGCCCTTACCTTGGCATTCTTCCACCAGTATTTATTCTTCAGTTTTGCAGCGCTGGTCTCAAACTGAGAGGCTCCAGCCTGCAGGGCATCAGCCCTGTCGTCCAGTTCTGACAGCTTCTGATCACGCTCCAGAACCTTATCCACGTTTACACGCATGATATCCACCACCTGGGGAAAGACACATCCAGCAATGTAGTGTAATCAGCTACTGAGACAGGATAACTGTGTGCGAGGGTTTGACAGGATGGAGCAGAACTGCTAGATATGAATTATGATTGAAAGTTGTTCGCCAATTTTCATGTCTAACCACAGTTTATTAAAAAGTAGAGTTGAAGCCATTACTAACTATTAAAATATTGTCTTTTTATGCTCAGTTTGCATAGTCAGTTACCATAATGTGACCAAGGCTTAAAGCATTAACATCTACATGGGAGCATATTTGACATAACATGACTTCGTGTTTGCAGTATACTCACCTCATCCACTTGTGCCTGTGTCTGCTGCAGACGGCGGTTGCTGGTGAGGTTGGGAGGTTGATTCCCTCCCTCTGGTGCAGGGGCTCCAGCTGGGGCAGACCTGGAGACCAAAATATAAACAAACACAATTATTTAGTGCTATATAAAGCATATCCACCAAGAAAATGAAATACCACTGATGCTACTGTGCATCAGAAGGATGGAAGTACTTTATCTGATACAATAGAAATTACATAATAATGCACATAAAAATGACCGATGCTCCCCTTTCACCAAAGGAAATGATTCAGGTTTTGCCTGAAAAAAGAGGCAAAATAAGAATATTTTTGCTATTAGGGCCAATTTTGCTTGTAAATTCAAAAAGTTTTAATGTGCAGTTACTGGTATGTCTAACTCTGCCTGTCTCAGTCAAATGAATAAAACTAACATCAGTGAAAACAACATCAACACTGTTCAAATACAGATCCAACATCTCAGATCAAACATCCCTTTGCCCCTCTCATGCATTGCATAACATTATATAAATGTTACCATATAATATGTGCTTGAGGAAAAGGTTAAACTAAAGGACATTCGGGGAAGTCACGAAAAAATACATTTTCTGAGAAATCCTTCATTTTCAACTCCTCGATCTGTTAGTTCATTTGCACATAGAGTGTGGAGTTTTGCTGCGAACTGAACACTACTGGGAGCTTCACAATGATAACAGTGTGACTGAGACATTACTGGTACAGTAGGTGTGGCCTAGGGATGGAAAAGTGCACATATTTAAATTGATATTTAAGACAGAATCTATTCTAATTTGTAGGCTACATTTATAAATTAAAAAATCATATCATAATACATGTTCACACTAAAAAATGGAATATGTGATGAAGGGTGATAGAGTTACCCTTTGTCACAAAAAGAACCAACCAGGGTTCACAAAAGTCAAGCTGATTTGTCATGTTGGGTTGTATTGTGGCCTACATAGACCTATTCCTTTGGATGCACTGTGCACAGACAATGGCTACATTAAGAGACAAAGAGTTTAAGTGAGAGTGTCATTTACCACTGAAAAAAGAGAGCTCCATATAAAATGGCCCTGCCTTCATGTTAACATGTACTAGCAATCATTGCTCTTTGCAGCGAGAGAAGCAAATACGCCAGAGATATAAAAATAAATACAACCATTTAATAATCATTTCTTGGGTCGGGTTAGCTAATCCTGTTCTGTCAAGCATCGTTTGCCGAGTCCGTAATTCATATATGGATGATGAAGAATGAAAGATAGTTAAGGTCCACAGTGAAAACAATACCTATCATGCAGACAAATCATTATGATCCAAAGCCAAACAAAAACACAGAGCACATGATCATATGACAACCATGTAACAGCCTAGCCACAACCTAGCTAAACAATCAGTAGTATTCTTCAGATTCTCTGACAGCCTATACTTTCTATTTTTTTATCTTGAGGAAAAAATCTAGAATATTGTTTGTTTTCCTTAGTAGGTGCACTAGTATGTAGGCTTAGTTGCAAAGATGTTTAGGACCAACATGACTCATTTTCAAACAATATTTCAGATTAATTTGTCGTAGGCAGGGATTAGAATTTGTCCTTGTTGATAACAAATGTGCACTGTATATTTCAAACTTGTAAGAGCCTTTTCTGGACTACTGCTGATTTAAGCATTTTGTTTTTGTGCTAAATCAGTAGAAACTAAATTAGCTAACTTAAAGATAAAGGCTCATCTACAGTGAAAATTTAAAGAGCCCATATTATGCACAATTACAGGTTTATAATTGTATCTTTAGTGTTCAACTAGAATAGGTTTACTTGGTTTAATGTTCAAAACACTATTTTTCTCACACTGTACATTACTGCAGCACCTCTTATCACCCTCTGTCTCTTTAAAACCTCCCTTTGGAAAAGCCCAGTCTGCTCTGATTGGTCAGTTGGCCCAATAAAAGCGAGACAGGGTTAGTTACGTACTGTAAAACCAGATCTATGACTATAGAGACGTAGCTCTAGCAAAGACAGTTCGAATGAGGGAATGATCATGAAGTGTGAGTCAGCTGCTCATTCTTTGTTTAAGGGCGTGCCCAACTAGCTGTGCTAGGCAGGCGTTATACAAATGTGCTACATGGTGATGTAAGTAAGTAACAAATGAAAAGCTTGGACTTTAAAACGAGGATTTTCAGGCAGGTACGGAGCAGTGTTTTCTGTAAGAGAAAAGAACGCCCTTTGGCATGGATTTTGAGCTTTGTACATCTGCAGACCTTTCAAGTGCATAAAAGACCAGCTATATAACACACTAAAGGAAAGGGGCATAATACAAGCTCTTTAAGGCAGCACATCACTGGGATGCAGAATGGACAGCGGCCTCAATCACATGCACACAAAGCAAGCATTTAAACAGCAGCTGTGATTACACATAACAGAAAAATTAACAAGCTAGTATCTGATCATTTTGCATACAATAAGATCTGATTAGCTCAGTCAACAAATATAAGTTCTGCTCTCAATAATATGTGACCAGCAAATTAAAATCTTAAACATTCAGCAACTTGCTGAAGCAGCAGGTACAATAAAAGCAAGTGACAGATCATTAAAAGGCTTTAAATAGCAGGGAGTAGTGGAGTAGCTCAGCTAATGTAGCTTGTTTTATAGCTATCTAGCATTTAAAATTATATCAATAATCACAGAGTGCATCCGTAAACCTGCACTCTATGATAAAACCAAGGCTGTAGCATAAGACAGATATGCCTTAGTTGTAACGACGCTACTCCACTAGTGTGAGACAAAACTCTGTATAAAGGTCACCTTTGCACGCTCACACATTACTAATCCTCTAACAGCAACAAATCCTTTGGAATAGCTTGATGGTGCTGGTGGTCCCTATCAGGTGCCAATCAGCTCTGACAGAAAAGGGCAACATAAAACCCTCAAGGTTATATGTGATGTCTATAATGTTAATGATTATTATGTGTCTTTAAATACATCTGTGTAGACGACAAAATTTCTCAAGAATTGTTTAACCAAGGTCTAGCTATATGACATTTAATCACTGTATGTTTCTTTTCACTTGCCAGCACCGAGTACCACCATAGAGGTGTAATGTGTGCAGAGGTTCACACTGTCATCACCTCTGGCACCAGGAAGAGTTGTGAGTGCAGTGACAACGTTTCTCACCAGCTTCAGCCTCCTGTGAAAACTGCCTGCTGTGGTCGAATCAACCAGGTGGATGAACTGTTTTGGATCAGTGACACTTCTGTAGAAAATCTTTCTTTTTAATTGAAGATGATAAACTCGACTGAGAAAAGTAACATTGCCTCCTATCTGACTGATGCAATCACTATCATAAGCACATGAATTGCTCAACCTGCTAAAGAATTTGTGTGTCAGTATTCCATTGTCATCCAATTTTCCAGATCACAACTGGAGAAAATCAAAGCAAAAAGAAACGCAAAGGGGAACCTTTATCTGATAGAAGCAGCCGACCTAACATGCTGGGTTGGTGTGGCTTCACATCTTTTCCTGTACAGTCCACTGATAATGTCAGGCTTGTTACGAAAGCTAAATATATTCAACCTTCTTTCAAGACACATCTTGTAAAAATAGTATTGCCTTGTGGTTTCCAGAGAGGGCTGCTGCAACATTGACGGGTCTATTTAAGGTTTTCAGGGTTCCCCAATGAAATAAGGAGGAGTTTCAAGATAGACAGACAGATACACAGATAGATAGATGGCATACAATTGCAATATTGATTTCAGCAGACTACTAAGAAGAGAAATAAATAAATCCAAATGAAAAATCAAATGCCCGTCCGGGTCTAATGGATTTTTCTGTTTTCACTGTCATGGAAAAGCATGCTGTCTGATTCCAGCACTGGAGAGCGACATTTCAGCACTGGACAGCGCCACAGCAGCCCAGACCTGAAACTGTCTGATGCTCTGCTGGATCCAACACACATGACTTTCATTTTCTGACCATGTCCCCTCACACACACAGAGAGAGAGAAACACACACACACACATAAACACACACATACAGCACCAGGTCTACATGATGTCCTGTGAAACATCCCTGCTCAGGCCTGTAAATACACCTACAAGCCTGCCACATCCAGGGTGGGGAGGTTCCTTATACAGAGGGGCTGGATTTTAAGCTCCTGGATGCACAACTACGACCAAATTAGGCCACAAATGAAACTTCTATAGAGGGAACGTGAACACTCCTGTTGAGTGGCATGTCGTGTGTTGGCAGCAGGTTATTCACACTGGCAGACGAGGCTACCTCCCCTTAGCCTACCCTTTATGTATCTGTATCATGTGAAGTCTGGAATATAAAACAAAACGCACGTAAAACAGACAATTTAACGGGTTTATTTGGTCGTGAGGACGCAAAAAGCTTCAGATATGGTGTGATATATGGCAGTCCGCCCTCGCACGACAATCGACGACATACAGTAGGAGGCTAGGCTATCCCCACCCCCCGCTGTAGGTTGCAAATATCACGTAAACTAGGCCTGAGCCTAATTCACAGCTAATAATATCACCGTCTAAAACACGATTTGGACAGTTTTCGTCGAATACAGTCGAAGGTGTAAGATGTTCAACAGGCTCAGAGAGCAGACGGACGCTCCTCTAACGGCCACCGAGGCTGTTCAACAATATGTCCTTGCTGTTTCTAGAATTAGCTTAATCGTCACCTGCGGTTCACGGACGCTAAAATTAAACCGTGGAAACGTCCAGAGAGGACAAACAACAGAAAAGAAAAGGCGTTTTCAACACGACGTTTTTTTCCTAACGTGTTTTTAATTAGCCTGTGGGAAATCACACACACGGTGTCCTTTTCGAACCAAACCAGTCCAAACTGGAAATAAAATGCGTGCGTGCCGTTTGAAGTGAAGCCCAACGGACGGTTAAGCACACAGGAGACAGGAGGCAGAGGAACACGGGGCCGGTTCACCGTGTAAAACACCGAAAATACGGCTAATAATGTGTTTAACGGGAGATAAACCCGACGCCTCCGTCTGCTCCAAGGTTAGGCCGACGCGTTAGCCTCCACATAATGAGAGAGAGAGAGGCGGCTGTGGAATTAAATTCAACATTTAGCGATGACTAACACGGCAGCAGTATTTGATTTTAACGGCTAGCAAGCACCGTTCAGACACCGTAAATCCCCAGTATCAGTCAGTGAGGATGGAATTTATTAACAAATAGGATTTATTTTTTTCTCTCCCAAAAAGAGCCTTAAAACGATGATGTACTTACATTTTCCTGGTAGTATTAGCGGGGCAGCTGTGCTGAAATCCGGACTGGAAACGTTAGCGCGTCCTAAGTGGCTGGCAGATGGACGTGGATTGCCTTGTGCGCTGCTCTCTACCCTCTGGCAGCCGTTGGTTGGTTATTGTGGCGTTTCCCTGCCTATATAGCCGAGGAGGAGCGCTGGTTCCTGTCTGCCACTGAGCTGTGTCCCCTCACTACTGAAGCCTTCCCTCTCTTTGCTGTCTTTTGCTCTCCTCTTTCTCGCTCTTCCTCCCGTGTTTGTGTGGCTCTGCGGCACCTGAGCCTGAGCAGTAATGAAGGTGTAATAAACAGCCCGGATTAGCTGAACAAAGATGGCTGCTGACGTCAATCGCGGCCAGTTTCATGTTGAAATGGGTGAACGGAGGCTTCAAACACTGACACTATTAATACTCGAGGTGCTTTTAATGTGCATGTGGGGCTACTTGGGGTCCACGCGTGTTATTCTTCACATACATGACATGTCACGGCCACGCGTGGCTTTAAAGCCCTTCAAAAGGAGCTTATTTTGATGGCCAGTCTGTATGTCAACAAAATGGCGTTCCTCGAAAGGGGGTGTGGCGAGGCTCACAGTGGGAGCTGCTGTCATTCATAGTAGATGTATGGATGGAAACCACCTGGAAGATACTTAACAAGGTCTGAGCAGCAAGACTTCACTGTTATCTCAGGCTGCTATTTATCTGGATTACATAAGGACTGTGAACTGTATAGTATAATTAATGTGTGGACAGGCTCCTGACCCCTGAGGACCTGGGGATCATTCCTGCTTTATAAGAGCTTCAAGAGATTCCCATCAAAGTAAAAACAAATCTATGAATTATTAGAAATTAAGAGGATTGATAACTATCCTTCCATCAGAGTAGCTGAGTCATAGATTTTCCCTTCTTCTTCTTCTTCTTCTTCTTCTTTTTCGTATAACAGCATTCCTTTTAGAATGACGATTAAAAAAAATAATGTGTTTTTAAGAGTTTTACATCATATTATTATGAAATATATATGTATTTTATTCTGGTTGTGATGTGTTCAATCAGAACTGGAAGATATGGCATAAGACCTGTAGTGTTTAAGGAAGATGACTCAACCTTCTAATATAATTTTCACATCTCATTTATTGACTTTATTGATTTTTGTTTGCTTGTTTGCGCAACATCTCTTTTTAAAAAGTTTGCTTTTTGAAAAATTAGGTTTAATGCATACTGATTTTTGATATAAAGATATATAATAATTTTCTATAAAAAATAGGAGTTTCCTAAGCAAAGCGAAACAAAAATATTACTCAGAAAATAAGCAAATGAATAGCAAACCCTGTAACACGGGTATTTAAGTCACATTTTTTACTTTAATTTTTTTCTTTTCAAAAGCTGATTTATTTATTCATTTTTAAATTTAGGCCGAGTGTATAATGATTTTTTTTATATACTTGTGATGATTTGTACAACTGAAAGTGGCATACGACCTATAGTATGTGAGGAAGTTAGTCAGGCCCAATAAGAATAAACCAATAAATAAATGCATAAAAATGTGGATTAGTGTTTGTTTCTTAAAAACTCTGAATAGACTGATAAAATCCCAACACGTTAAACTATTAGGAGCAACAGCAGTGAATGTAAACACACTAACTCTTAGTCATTTCAGTGCATTTATTCAATAAACTTCACTACACATTTTAAATTTCTAAATCTAATATAGATGTTAAGTATGTTCTGTTTAGCTAGCCGTGCATTAGTAGCTTTAAGTGCCACTTGTATGTTTTGCTAAGAAGGTTCATGGTGATATTTGGTGGCACACAAGAAGCTCATATGTAGAGGATAAGTTTTCAGTTTGTCCTATCAGAACTGGACGACATGGCATCACTAACACTTGTGGAAGTTGGCCCTGCCAGCCTATAAAACAAGCCAATAAAGGAATCGATTCAAGTATTATTTAGCGTTTGTTTCTTAAAAGCTGTCGGCTGAGTTATTGTCAGTTTCCATTTTACCCTCCAGAGCTCCTGATGGCTGCCCTGAATTTATTGACTGCAGGGACGTTGCCAGAGAAGAAGTGAAAGTAAAGCATGATAATGAGGCGTAATTTGTTGCATTACTGCACCATAAAACCAAAAATGATGGAAGCAGCTGTCACCTACTCCAGGGTCTGATCAGTTATCTAGAACAGATTTTATCTTTGGCTGGTGAAAAAGAACATCTTTAAGTGTAATAATTAAACAAACATGAATGCGCAGTAGATTTTACATGCTTGAATGCCCGAATAGATGAGCCTGATGAAAAATGTTGCATTATAATCATGCTGTTTGACTGCCTTGTAAACCCATGTGTTGTTGTCTGGTAGCTGATTAGTGCTGAAGGAGTCCTTTGCCAGGCTAAGTCCAGTTACATCTCTAACCCACTAAACCTAACATGACCCCAGCATGGCATCAGTTGGCTTATTCTGTAGGTGGAGCAGCCTCTTGTATGGTGGAAATCACACTCTCTTGTTTTGTTATGTTCCCTGCATTAACATCCATTAACAGTATGTGATTATAGATTTGGGTAAACATAAATGCATCTGATACTTTTCTGTAATAGATGATAGTGATATTACATTCAAACTGTTTTATGTTATCAAATCAAGACAACATTTTGTCTGAACTCAAGCAAATAGCTCATTGTTATCCTCACGATTTGTAGAACAGGGATGTTTGGACAGAGAAACAGGCTCTTGGAGCCTTTTTGTATCTAACAAAAATCCTAACAGTGTTTTTAACAAAGAACCAAAATCAGCAGTGAAACATGTCGGTTGAATGTAGAGTTTTGAAAGGAGGCTTTTGCATGTTGGCAACTGGATAATTTGAATAAATAACTTTTGTCCAAGGCCTGTATTTTTAAGTTTTGATCAATTCAGATAATCATAAATGTTAATCAAACTCTCCCCATAATTTATTTTGGCATTCTTAAACAATTAAGCAGGATAAAATCCTACATTGGGCCTTTAAAGAGGCAGACTTGAAGCATTTCTAAACTTAAAAATATACACCAATCAGGCATAACATTATGAACACCTGCCTAATATTGTGTTGGTCCCTCTTATGTACTCAGAAATGCTCTGAACCATTGGACATGGACAAGAGGACCTCTCAGGGTGTCCTATGGGGTCTGGAACCAGGACGTTGGCACTGGATCCTTTGGGTACTCTGGCTTGTGCAGTGGGGCCTCTGTCAGTCAAACTTGTTCCACTGCATCCTGTTGATGCTTGATCACAATGGGGTGTAGGAAGTTTGGAGGTCAAATCAACATGTTGGGCTGTTGTCATTTTCCTCAACATGTTCCTGGTTGTTTGATGTTTTTTCCATGTGGTGGGCTGCATTTTCCTGCAGGGGTAGACCAGTGACATTTGGGATTTCCATTTGCATGAGGGAGTGTGTTTGTTGTGGGACAATGTTTATTTGGGTGTCTAAGTCTCATCAACATGGATGTTAAAATCCAAGGTTTTCCATCAGGACACCACATAGTACCAATATGATCAATGTTATTCACTTCACCTGTCAGTGGTCTTAAGGTTGTGGCTGTATTCTCAGAGTAGCTGTGGTTGTCCAAACTAAACCACATGGTGGCACCAAAGGACAAGTCTATTTTGCAGCCCAAGTCTCCTGAAAGTAGGCGCACACTGCTTTGATAGCTGTCCCCTCCAATATGATGACCTCAGTTATGATGTGGAGGAGGATGTACAGCTGGTACATCACATGAATTTTATGATTTTATGAGCAGACATAGCTGATTATTTGTCTTGTTTTGAATTTGACATCTAGAGAAGCCTAAAACCTGAATCCTTTTGCGATATTTCTGGCATCATCGCACTCATTTTCTGATTTTTAAAAGGGTTTATACAAAGAAAACTTTCTTTTCTCAATCATAGTGATTTCGTAGTTTTGTAGTTACTGCTGTTACTGCTTTTCCAGGCTTCAGTGCAGAAAATATGAACACAATAGAGTTATTCTGAGATGTTTTTGCTTCCAGTACAGCAAGTGCTTTTCCTATTATTGAGAATTTACCTTTAACTCATTAGCTTAAGTTAGGAGGAAACTACTAATCTCCCCTAACACTTTCACATATTTTTTTTTACATGGGATGATTTAGAACTTCATATTTAGTTTTAGAACTGGATGTCAGTTGTGATCAAAGTCATTGTCATGTATAACCTGTAACTATGTCTCCCACACTGTGGATGAGGGAGGAATTGCAATGTGGGAGATTCAGGTACATTACTTGCTCAGGCAGGGACGTCTTGATCTATAATTGATCACAGCCTTGAGCCGTGATGCCCTCTGAAAAATTCAGGCAGACATGAGCCCTCTGCCCCCACGATGCTTCTGCTGCATAGTCCAAGTCTAAAATGTTGTGGGAGAGATTTGAGGGATGGACTCCTCTGCTCAGACGCGATGAATCACTTTTGGCAGCAGGCATAAAATAAGTCTACATAATACATTAACTAAACCATAAAAGACTAATTATCAACCTTTATATTTCAGCTAAGTGTCCTGGATTTGCTCATCAGAGACTCTGCCATGTGTTCTCCTGTCTAAAGTGGATCTAGTGGAATTAATTTGTTCAATTTGTACAAAAAAACTGCCATAAGAATTCCTTCAGGGCTGAGCAGCGAGTCCCCAGTTCAAATCCGAGCCAGTCAAAACATTGGCTGCTTGTCACTCCCGATTTTGTCTTCCTCATGTAGCCCTTCTCACTTCACTATCCTTGTTAATAAAGGCAACGATGCCTGACAACATATATTTTTTAAAAAAACAGGAGCAGTTGTAACAGAGCTGGGAAATTTATTTTTGTTTAAAAGTGCCTTTACAGTACCCCATGAGGTATACAATTCTGATAAAATGAAACACGTGAGGTTGTCAACGACTGACACTGAAAGGTTCTGTGTAGAGGACATCATCGACGTACGGAGTTACACACACTGCATGAACAAAAGAGAATCTCAATTTCATGGGACAATCTAATGAGAGCAGAGAAAACATAATGAATCAAGAATCAATGTTGTACATGATAAAAATCCTGCTATTTCATAATGTGGATTTCATTCACAGTTGTGGTCCTGTTTTGCATTTTCTAACATTCCAACAATCACAAAGGTGAGTGGCACCAAAACTTAACCCTAATTCCTCAAAAGCCTCAAGCACAAATGTCTAAACAACCACATAAAACATCCTGGTGAGGGTTTCCACTTTCTGAAATAAAGCTTTCAACATATTGCTTATTTTTTTGGATGCATTTGTGCAAACAATCTCTGTGACAATTAATGGTAACCAAAAAGTAAACCCACACACACCTGGGACATCGCTAACTCAGAGGTTTCATGTAAAGAGTGATATTGCACTGCTTTCCAACAAATAAGAAGGTATCATACTAGTGTCACACATCTCTCAGTACACCCATGATACAGGCACCCACTGTGGGGTGGAGGTGGCTCGCTCTATGGCCTCCTCCACGCCTTTAACACTTTCATCCACGTCGTTGTTGACGAGAACCACATCAAAGAAGTGTCTATATGTGGTCAAAATGGCGTCAGACTCTTTCTGGATCATCTGCAGGTTTTCCGTCTACGAGAGAAGACACAGGAGATTAGCAGCTTGTGGATGATGGAGTTTGGTGTTTTAAAGCACTTAAGGTATGCTCATGAAGATGTATCACCTGGGGAGCTGTGTTAGTCGGAGCGATGAACACCACCAGAGGTGCAAAATCAGCAGTCCGCAAGAGTTTCAAGGTCTGCAAGAAGAATTAGTGTGAGATCGATTAAATAAAGGGAAACAGCTTGTAGAAGGATCTGTTAGAGATTTATAAAGAGCCTTCCAGCAGAACAAATAATCTCCAGGTTATAAAAATGCTTTTGCAATGAGTAAAAGCGAGGATATAACACATTTATTTTGAATTTGAACTCATTTTGCTGCCTTGTGGGTGGAAATATTTGGTTATTTAAGTTGACCGATCTGAAATACTGCTGAACTACTGCCTGAATTTTTTGGGGGGAAATTAGGAAAGTGGCTTGGCTGTTCATTTGCTTGTTAGGCACAATTTATTAGAAAGCCCACAATTGAAAACAGGCAAGGAGGACTAATGTCAGAAAAAACAGTGCAAGTTAAGGCAAGGCCCAGAAAAGTTATATGCTTATTTATCAGTATTTTCATTATGTTTATGTGTGCGTGGGTATGTGTGTGTGTCTTATCAGCCCACTTTCACCAATCAGGAGTGCATCTTTGTTTTTAAATAGATGCTTTTTTAGTCGAATTTTAAGGGATTTTCTTTCTTAACTCCATCTCGACAAACCTATACAGTAGATATCTCTGTTTAGTCCTGTGTGTATATGTAGGGAAAAAATACAACTTTTGCTTTGCGAAAGTTGGACAGCAGTCCAAATGTTTCTCTGATAAACTAAAAAAACAAAGGCAACACCAGCTCAAACTGTAGCTATAACTGGTAATAACATTGTTACTTTATAAAACACCATAAAGCTAATGGACACGAGGTCAGCATTGGAAGAACATTTTCCAGTCACTGAGTGAAGCTGTTACTTAGTTTATGCAGGATAGAAACACAATCCTAACATCCTTTTAAATTGCTAAAGGAGGCATTAAAACACTCATTGACTTTATGTGACTCTGGGTGATGCTGAAACAGTGCTACAGGTGGAATAGTAATAATTTCTTCTTGCTTAGATTTTATTTGCCGCTGCTAACCTGTGGTTCTATATCCAGCAGAGCGATCTTGCCCTGCTCATGGATCTTCTGGATGGTCTCAATTTTGGTACCAAACATAAATCCCTGGAAGCTGCCGTACTCCAGTAGCTCATTTCCGGAGATGCACTTGGTCATGGCTTCATTGGAGATGAAGAAATATTCCTGTCCATTCTCCTCATCCTTACGCTGGGGCCTGGTGGTGTCTGTGCAGGTAAAACAATTAAAAATTAGCCTGTGCATAGTTTGGGAATGTCAGCTGCTACATACACCGATCAGGCATAACATTAGGACCACCTGCCTAATATTATGTTGGTCCCTTTATGTGCTGAAAAATGCTCTGAACCATTGGATGTGGACTAGAGGACCTCTCAGGGTGTCCTATGGGGTCTGGAACCAGGACGTTGGCACTGGATCCTTTGGGTACTCTGGCTTGTGCAGTGGGGCCTCTGTCAATCAAACTTGTTCCATTGCATCCTGTTGATGCTTGATCACAATGGGGTGTAGGAAGTTTGGAGGTCAAATCAACATGTTGGACCATTGTCATGTTCCTCAACATGTTCCTGATTGTTTGATGTTTTTTCCAGGGGTGCATTTTCCTGCAGGGGTAGACAAGTGACATTTGGGATTTCCTTTTGCATGAGGGAGTGTGTTTGTTGTGGGACAATGTTTATTTGGGTGTCCAAGTCTGATCAACACGGATGGCAGAATCCAAGGTTTTCCATCAGAACACCACATAGTACCAATATGATCAATGTTATTCCCTTCACTCGTCAGTAGTCATGATGTTGTGGTTGATCGGTGTATATAGGAAGATAAGACTGTGGGTCTACTTACGTGGTGCAGGGTAGGAAAACTTCTCTGGGTATTTTGTCAACAGCGAGTTTTTGATATGGCTCCTTCCCACACCAGGTGCACCTAAAAACAGCAGATTTTTTTTTAAAAAAAAGGATATTTGAATGATGCTTTAATCAAACATTAACTTAACTGCTCAAATTGAACAAGTTATACTGTCATCAGGTTTGACTAAGTGTAAAGGTCTGTTGTAGACAAGCATGATATCCTTAGGCTGTATTAGCATTCTATACTTTTGAAATTGAAGATACACTGTGAGAGGAAAAAGTGTTTTGATTATCAAAAATGTGCTACTATGTCTTATAATGAACCAGTGTAAGGAAGCTTACCGATAAGCACCAGTGTTTTCCTCTTAAAAGCAGGGAGCTGAACAACTTCCTCATATGAAATCACATCCAGTTGATCAAAAACTGCAAAAAGAAGTCATTTTGTTTTTGATTAAATCATACTCAAGTGAAACTCAGTGAAAGTGCAGAATCCTCAGTTCCAGTGTTACACTCACTCGAGCTGTGTTTAGCAAGGTACTTGTCTTTGCACTTCTTTTTCTTCCCGAACGGGCTGCAGGACTGGCTGCCCTCTCTGGCCTTGCTTTTACTGGCCACCCTCCTGCAGGGAAAACAGAAATTTGGGTTAAGTTGAGAACATTTGGTACAGTTCTTAAGTCTTTAATTATGGCTTCATTCTGCAGGATTAATCATCACGCCTTATTCTATTAATCTGTCAAGCAATAACGTCATAGTTTGAGCCACGGGGACCATAGCCCTGAAAGGAACTTTGTTAGGATGGATGGCTGTTCTGGACACCGTCTTTAAGCTGTGCAGTGTTGTTGCTTTCAGTTGTGCAATATGTTCTGATTTGTGTAATATGGTTAAGTTGTGTAATATGTGCGTATATGCGTATGTATGTAGCAACAGTAACCTTGAAAAATTTCCCTAATAAACTATATTGTACTGTACTGCATCGTAAATGGTATATATATGAATGAGCTGTTTACCATTCTTGGAGCTCTGGGGAGGGTATCAGTCCAGCAAAGTCAGCAGCATTGCTCTCCACTCTGCCCTGCCACCAGTTTGGATCCTGCTTGTTGATGATCTGAATGATGTCGCCATTTTGAAACTTCAGACCTGCTTCTTTGCATGGGATGAGGTCGTCCTTGGCAGGGTCATAGTCAAACTGGGCCCTCATGTACATCTGTGGATCAAGAGCACATCTGATGAACTCCTTCAGTGGGAAAATAATTTAACATCTGTCGTATGTTTTTGGTATTTGTAACTCGACATTACAGATAACCTGTAGACCTTATTGTCGTGTTCAATAATCTCCCATCACCAACTACAGATCAGGCTGAATACAGCTTCCAATATCTACATATTTGCTGCTGCTGAGCACAAACTTTCAGTTAACCCTGAATTTGAAACATAAAACTATTTCTGTAGTTTCTCTGGAATCTATGAAGACATTCTCCTCAGATTTCATTCAGTCTGTTCTAACAGATCACATCCTGCTATGCCAGCTGCTTGCTGAATCATTGTCATTTCTTTGAAATCTTTGAAACACTTCACTCTCCAACCTTGAACTAAAATACACCACATTTTGTTTTTCTCAAACATTTCAATGAAAGTCTAGAAGCTGTTGCCAGCTGGCTGATAACTGCAGCGTCTACAGAACATACTGCTGTAACGGGGACAGAATGTTTGGAACTATTTGCCTCAGCTGAACATTTAAGCCCTCCAGTGCTTGTACATTTGCACAAAGAACATCCTGGAGAATAAGCATTCATAGTGGGACATTAAATACTGGTATGTTGGATTCTAGTAATGTTAATTGTGAAATTCACCCTTTAGTAGAAGATTTCATGATATGATCTTGGACAGCTCAATTGAAACTGGGAACATATCAATGCTCTTTTCATGCTCTGTTTGTGCAGACCACTAACTGGTGCCCTATTAATATGCTGAAATATTCTTTATTTATATAACAGATTACAATTCTTCCTCCTTATATATAAACTCTGTCTAAGCTGTCAAAGATCACAGCAGGAACACATGTAAATTCCCCTCAGGGTAAATTATTACCATTGTTAGTGTTAGTAGAGATGAACATTTGTGGTTTCCCCAAGACTCTCCAGTGTACACAGAAAAATAGATAACCTCCAACGTGTGAGAGAAGTGGGAGCACTGGAGTAGTCTGGGTCACCAAAAATGATGCTCTTTGTAAGCAAAGCAGATTAACTAAGGCTACACATTAATGGACTACAAGCTGGAAAGTAGATTGCCATAACTGACCACAGCAGAACTTAATGCAGAAGAGCAGCATCACAGAAAGCAATGGATTTTTTAACAAGGTCATTAGAATAAAGCTCTTTTACATTCATGTAGATCACAGACTATTGTACAGTGTGTTGCTACAAGCAGCCATTTTTATGCTACACGAGGAACACACATATGGCTGCTGGAGAAACATGTTGTGGCCAGTAGATGGCAGAATGAAACACACTACCAGAGTGTTTCAAGTCAAACTAGCAAAGCTAAGGTGAGTGATGTTTTTTTTAATTTTGAACTAATGTCATAGTCACCTGAGTTGTTCACTGACTAACAGAAGGTTCACCTAAACAAAATCATTTCAAACAGGTAAGTTTAAAAAAAAAGAAGAAAAGTAATCAAACTCATCTTTGTATTCTAAATCAGAATAGAAAGTTGGTTTTCTCGGTTTGATCATGCAAATTTAAAAATAAACACAAAGTTAAGTCAGAACAAAAGCATCACAAGACCAAAGCTGTGCACGTTCTGCTGGTTATGCGATTACCTCACAGGCTCGGGATCGACTCTGCACGTTGGGAATGATCTTCATGGTCACTACTCCATTGGTTTCTTTCTGCGAGTGAAGACGACACAGTTTAACACCTATTTAGTCAGTTAAGTGGAAAGATAATAAAAACATAGCATAGATTACAGTACTAAAATTTAGTAATGATGCATCAACTTACCAGGATCTTTTGTAGCTGATCTACAGTTTGGTTTGTCACACTTCTGCCATTGATTTCTGCTATTTCATCCCCTTCATGTAAAGACCCTGAACAGACAAGGAGACCAGGATGAATTCACATGTGCTTTTCTGCATTTTGCTGAGCAACAGAGAATGTAAAATGTTGTGATATTATCTTACACAGCTTAATTCAGAAGTGTGATAATAGCATTTTGTTGTCGATGCACAGAGTCTATTTGTGTCGACCTTTAACTGTTGACCGACTGACATCCTAAAGTGACTGGTCGACTGATCAAATGATATTTTAGGATAATCTGCATTGGCTGCTAATTGTCTCACAAGACTGGTAAACAAAAAGATCAATGCAATAATGTGTCTTTAACAGTACTCAGTGGCTTCTGTGAAACATGTCACTGCTGAATGTAATGTTAAATTGCTTTCAAAGCACAACATATTAAATGGGTGATCCTGATAAAACAAACAGTGTTTATTGTCAGTTTGATTAGCTTGATTCCTGTCTTTTGATGAGGAAAAATATGTAAGTTGGAAACGACAATGTAGCAAACATTCAAAAGCTGCTGCACCTGCTCTAAGGGCTTGAAAACCTATGATGTTTCTAGTAGGCCCGGACAGCTGAAACTGCAGATCATAATGTTGCAATGAGAAAACAGCAAAGACTGCAGTTTACCATTTGCTTTAAACAGCGTATGTGATCCAGCGTTCAAACTGTTGTGTCAATATGATATTTTTTTCCCAAATCACTCAGCTCTAGACCCCACCCTTCACTCCTACTCCTGAGAAGCCGTGGTCTTAAAACTACAGTCCATCAGATTTATCATTTGGGATGTTTATGGAGCGGCAAAAAAGCGTAACGGTTAGCCTTAGATAGCATAAAACCATTATACCTGACAGTATACCTCTTTGCTATTATCATTACGAGGGATTCGTTGACATGTGACTAAAAAACCTACAACAACTTGGTATCTGCATTATTTATTGGCATTCGTCATTGAAAAACCCAAATCAGTTGATCACTAATGTACAGTATAAACACCGATCAGGCATAACACTGTGACCACCTGCCTAATATTGTGTTGGTCCCCTTATGTGCTGAAAAACGCTCTGAACCATTGGACATGGACAAGAGGACCTCTCAGGGTGTCTTATTGGGTCTGAAACCAGGATGTTGGCACTGGATCCTTTGGGTACTCTGGCTTGTGCAGTGGGGACTCTGTCAATCAAACTTGTTCCAAACTTGTTGATGCTTGATCAGAATGAGGTGTAGGAAGTTTGGAGGTCAAATCAACATGTTGGGCCATTGTCATGTTCCTCAACATGTTCCTGATTGGTTGATGTTTGTTTCCATGTGGTGGGGTGCATTTTCATCCAGTGACATTTGGGATTTCCATTTGCATGAGGGAGTGTGTTTGTTGTGGGACAATGTTTATTTGGGTGTCCAAGTCTGATCAACACGGATGTTAAAATCCAAGGTTTTCCATCAGAACACCACATAGTACCAATATGATCAGTGTTATTCACTTCACCTGTCAGTGGTCAGAATGTCGAGATTGATTGGTGTATATTGAGTGAAACACATTTAAATAAAATATTTTTTTGATCCTCTGATGATACAGTTCCTGATCAGGGCATCAATTCGGCCTCTTGCACTAGACATAGATGCAAATGTATAAAACAACATGACTGTAATTGGGACGAAATGGGAACATTCACACTCCCCACTAACGCTCAGATCAATGTGTGATTAACTACCTTGTCTGTGGATCATCCCCCCGTGCAATATTCTGGCCACTGTGCACCGCTGTTTGTCGTTCAGCTTCAGAGTGACCCCCTAAAGACAGAGAAAACAGTCAATGACGAGGAATCAACTATTTAAATGTGCGCATTCGGAATTAGATAATATACCATTGGCTCCGAGGGATTCTTTTCAAATGCTACTTCTTTCATCTTGGTCAGCTCCGTGCCGTTCATATGTCGAGCACTGCCATTGGTGTAAACATCAGCCCCTTTATTGTCATAGGTTTGCATAGCCGCCTGCTGAAATAAAGAAAGACAAAAGAGAAAATCCTTTATTATTCCACTTAAAACGCAAAATGAAATTGACTTTGATCAAAATTACCATAACTGAGTCTAAACCTCTCATCACAGAGGTAATTTAATTCACTGCTCAGTTCATCTGTTCTCATCAGGATCGTTATCTCGGCAGTGTCTCCAATAACTGCGGCGAACACTTTCTGCTCATGTGTGCCAACAGCTATGTTTCATTTGCAGTTTCAACATATGTTCGAGGTTGAAAATTAACCCGGCGTTATAACACTTCATTAACCATGTCCATTCATCTGGTCTGTGTGGTCATGGATACCAGCAGTGTCATCAGGTGATCGCCGAGAACAAAAGCATCAATGCAAGAAAACTGGAAAGTCTTTGAAGGAAAAAGGCTTCATGCTGTGTTACGACAAAGACAGGCCACGTCACCGTCAGAGAAGTACTCCACACATTTTTAAAGTCATATGCGAAAGAGCTCCACCGAGGCATCACTTTAAATGTATTACGGACAAGATAAGATATATATTGACTCCTTGGAAGTAGTTTTCCATGGACAGCGAGTGCACAATATCAAGAGGTTTATGAATTGGTCACTAAACTAACATGAGACACGCGATCGCCTGCATCAGCACAAGTTTCCTGCATGAAAGTGACACATCAGCACTGCTTCAGCAAAACTATATTATCTATCTTCCAGCATCAGCACTACAATAAACCAATAAATATCATTAACCCCCCCTCCTCCTCTTAGGCTGTTAACCTCACCTGTACAGTGATGTCCACAAAGGGAACGTGGTGCAGGCAGGAATTCAGTTATAAATGTATGGTAAACTATTATTTCTCGGCACAGGCAACCTCTGGAAACCCGACTTAGAAAACTACTTTTCTATTTTTGCACTGACTGGATGCAGGACAGTTGTTTGTCTGTGCAACGTGATAGTTATTTACCAGCACCGGGAGTACTGGGACGAGATCCTGTGATGAACTGATGAAATTACATCTCCCGACGAAAGGAATCTGTGCAGCAATGAAAGTCCTGAATCACCACCACACACTGATTTCTCACTTTCGGATTTCGCTTCCCCACTCTTACAGCAAATCGTCTTAGTGTGGAGCTGCTTCAGACACAATAAGAACTTCATATTGGGGATTAGGGTTAGGAAACTGGACTATTAGGGTGATCGTACCCATATTTATAGACACTATTATGTGTTTTCAGTGCAGGCAGGAACTACTGTTGACACGATATCGACAAGTTTGCCTCAAACCACCTACAGAGAGACTTTTTCCCCTCATCAAAGCGCTGACCCTCAGGAGGGAGCAGGAAGGAAACTGAAAGGTTAAATCTGAATGTCAGCTGCAATAATCTGCTTTAGCACAAAGCAGCTATTCGAAGAACAGGTCGAGCAACGCGAATGCATCGTACCTTTAGAATATTTAGATGACTGGATTGGGGTTAGAAGTGAAAGGCCTGTTAATTGTCCCATCAGGATGTGAAGAGATGAACTCCTGATTAAAAGTATTCGTCTTGTTTTATCCCTGTGCTCTAATCACTGGCAGGACAACGCTACAGTCAGTGGAGCCAGGAAGTCCTTTTATAAACTTGAATGTCGGCTTTGGGTGTGGAGAAGCAACAGGATAAACAAACGACGGGTCGAATGCAGCCAAGAGAAGGGGAGAGCAGGCCTTCTCTTCTGAGGGTGGGTTTGTTTGTTGTTAAACATAATGTAATGGGTACATTTCAGAGCTGATTACTGCACAATATGCCCCTTTTTACCTCCCTTGAGATAATTTGCCTTTTAAATCAATGACTATCAATTATTAATCCTCCCCAGTGCAGCATTTAGGGTGCCTCTCCTTTGTCTCCCATTGATCTCCTTAAGAAACACAGTAAGAGATCAATATCTGACCTATAGTGGGACTCACATTGTGGCTTATCACAAAAAAAGCTCCTTTAACGGCTGCAGTTTCTGAGAAAACAGGCTGGAAGATTTTAGACAGATTATAGAGAAATAGCCGGAAGGGCTGCTGACGTTCAGGCAATACATTCAGTCCTCTGTCTGTCGTCCCCCTGAAGTCTGTCCTGCCTGAACTTGTTTAAGTCCTAGGGCTTGGACTTCTGTGTTGTTTCAAGGCTGAAGCAGTGACAGAGAAAGGAATGGTTTAAAAAAAACAAGTTTTGAGAAGCTTAAATGCTTAAATGAGTCAGAGCACTGTTAAAAAAAGTGTAAAAATTTGACAACATGGACGGCAGGAAAAAATACTTTAAAAAGGTAGAATTCTGTAACATTAAAAAAATGTAAAAATAAAATAAAATAAAGAAAAGGAAAAAAATCTGTCAACATGAGTGGCAGGAAAATATGTGAATAAACAATGGATTAAAAATTGTAAAAATGAAAATAATTTAAAAAGTGATGACACTTAGATATTTTAAATACAGTAAGGCAAAGTAATTTTATGGTGGAACATTATAAAAGAACAAATTACTATTTGTAAATATACAGATTTTTAAAAATGTGGACGTTTATGTAGCCTGTTTTTTTTTACAGTCAGTGTTTTCTGTGATTTTACTAGATATTGTCCATAAATTATTACTTTTAAACCATTTTTCAGTCTTTAATATACATATTTGTTAATTTAAATAAAAGGAAATATTTGTAAAATCTTGACTTTTTTGGCAGATTAAATTGCGATTTAAAAATAGTGTACATATGCAGTCAAACATCAAACTGATTTTTGATTTTATTTACCATTTTTGTCCTGGTTTTTAAAGTTTAACGTGTAAATTAATACTTTATTGAGTGATTTTTACTAGTTATTATCTGTATTTTAACATAACTGTAAAATAAAATAAAAGTTTTATAAAATACGGTTTAAAACTGCTAAAAACTATTTTTAACAGTGTATGCAGGACTGTGCCCAGTTGTTCAACCTGAAGTATTTGCAGTGGGTTTCCAGAGGAGCATAACTTAACGCAACACGGAGCTGGAACATGTACAGAGCAGAACAGGCTTTCCCACTCGTCTCTTCATTCCTAAACTCAAGATAAAGAGTCCATAAGATACCAGTAATTGCCCGTGACAGATATGACACACAGCACTGGGAGATAATGGCCAACGTGACCTCCCTTTAAAGACACTGATTTCACAAAGCAGCACCGAGCAGAAGAACACAAGATCCTAACTCAAGGCTATCGAACTGCAAACTGCTGATGTCAGGAAAGGAGTTTCCTCTCTTCCCCATGGCTCACTGCTGACTTTTCAATTTCAGAGACGACTCTTCAGCACAACAGAGTCCTCTCTCTGCTGTCACCGGCTGCCAAGTCCAGGCCTAAGTGGTCGCTGAGGATTTCACTGGTCCTTTGCAGATCACTCAGATGTTGTTTTTAACTACTCTGAGGTCGTATAAGTCAGGTGCTGCTTGCTTGGAGGGAAAGTCAGCGGTTTTGCAACATAATCCGGCCCTGAGGTTTAAAGAAAGGCCTGGTACAGTGTGATGTGGTAAACAACCTGTCTGGTTCAGCTGCTGTTGACTCTGATTCCTGAGGCAAACTTACACTCAGCACTGTTCAAAACACCACTAACTGTTATACATATCTATACTGTATTACTATACAATGCACACCACTGTCCCTTTAAGATGAGTTTACTGCCACATGATTCACATGGGGGTCAGAACAATGACATTTATAAAGCTGAGTAACACTGGCTTACTGGGTCATTGTCTCATGATCGTGCAGACTTGACCACACGTGATCCAGACTAGTTCCATCAAGTTCTCAAAGGACTTTCATGTGCAGTTTTTTTTGGGGGGGGAGAAAGCAGAAGTGAAATTGCCAACGCAATGTCTGCAGGACTGAGGCTGACAGGAGGAATGCAGAGTCTGCAAACGCCGAGCAGCTGTGAACATGTACACGTCTTTGTTCAACACATCAACACGTTCAGCTGTAGAAGCACGAAAACATACGGCGGCTCTATTTTTAGAGATCTAGCCGAGGAACAAACAGCGGTCACAGCCTCTGCCCTACATCTGCTTCCCGGAAGCAAACACCGAAATATGGGGGGGGGGGTCCCAAAAAAATAAGCCCACTCACACATAAGGTTAGAAAATAAACGTCCTACCTTGTCAGACTTTGGTTTGTTTTGAAGGAGCTGCTCCAGGTAGAGGTCGGAGAGGGCTGTCCGGACGCTGCTCACCGGCTCCAGAATGACAGCAGGTTCGTTTTTATTGGATTTTAACGTCATCTTTCCTGATAGCTAGAGAAAAAAAAAAAACCTGTGAACCCGACGTGCCCCCCGATCAAGGTCCGCGAAGAGGCCGGACAAGACGCAGAGGAGGCCGCTGATAAGAGTCCTGACGAGGCGATAAGTCACAAAAGTCCAAGGTTTGATCAGCAGCAGGTGAGGGACATGAGATAAGTGCTGCGGGGACACCGCTGACAAAGCAAGTAAACATGCAGCTGACTGCTGCTGCTCAGAGGGGCTGGCTGCTGAGGCCTTCACGGACCGGAGGGAAGGTCGGAAATCACACTACTCAGGTTGTTTACCATGTCACCAGGCAGTGTACAGGTATCAAAGCATAATATACTGTTTTTTATGTTTGTTGCACATTTGTCCACTCATGTTAAGTCACCATTATTATTTTATTACATTTAAAGCAGCAGTCGATGAACTGAAGTTGTTTACAGTAGAAAAATAACATTGCATTAGGAAGTAGCCTAATAATTTAAAAATATTGAGGTAAGGTCCTACTTATTGATTAGCATTTACCAGAGTAATTTAAAAATGAAGGATTAAAACCCTACAAAAAATATAAAAGACTTGCCTGAATGTAATAAATATTAAGACTGAGACACTACAATATTATTAACTACTGGAGATTAACTTGACCCATTTATTTATCGAGATTAAAACCCTATGGTTGTAATTATGATGGGAATTTAGCTGACTTTACTTGTTAAGGATTATAATCCTACAAAAATAATATACAACTTTGCCTGACTATAATAAATATTAAGCTTAAGATCCTGTACTGTTATGAATAATGACAATTACCCGAGTTAATCTAAATACTATGTCCAAGACCTGACAGTGTTATTAATCATGGGGATTAAACTAACTAATTTGAATATTTAATTGGTTTCCCAATCAGTAATCTTTATTTTATTTTTATTAATTTTTTGTTGTCTTTCTCCCTTTTTAATCTTTCTTTTTCCTAATTATAGTCAGATTATATTTTTGTTTCTTAAATGCTTCTTGCAGATCAATTTTCATTTTAATGCATAATCAAAATAATTAACTCACTTTCTTAATAATCTGGTCAAATTACTCCACTACCTAATTTTTAATAAAGTCTGAGAAATGGAGAGGATCTAAACTGTCCAAACATTTTTCTTTAAATAATGATGTCATTCATTTAAAGAGCTAGTATGTATGCATGATGTATAACCCCTTAACTTGGCATTCTGGTGAACAACCCACTGTCATATGACGTATTTAAGCCCATCATGGACGCTCTGTACAAATTCCTAAGCGTCCGACAGTCCCTGAATGCAGCATTACCGCAGCGTTTCAGCAGGGCTGCCCTCTGAGGCTACAAAGAAGCGAAACAACGTCGTCCTGCTGATGCTGATCCCAGCAGCTGATAGCAGAGGTGTTCCTCACAGCGGCCAGCTGCAGTGCGATGCTCTGTGTCCTAATTTAAAACATGATCACAAAAAAAATGGTGGAGTAATCTGATTACTTCACTAATAAATGGGCGTTTCGGGGAGACAGACTTGACTCAAATGGCAGCAGTGTTGCAACATGTGTGGGGGGTTTCTGTAAGACTGATTAGTACAACGTTGTGGGGGACAACGCCCATAAGCATATGGTCTTTCTTAAAATAATAATTTGCTCAGGGGCCCAAAACATAAAGTTTATACCTACATGTACACTGAAGTACAAAACTGAAAAGTGCGCACTTTATTTTGACAACAAGGCCTGAGTATATAGAATCATATTTCCTCAGTTGTTTTCACTCTTTTTCCGGATTTGCCAGGTTAAACAAGCAAATACAGCAAAAGAATGGCTTTGAAACCGACACGTCCAATACAAAGAATAACTAATCATTCATTGCCCAATGAGAGATAACATACAGTCTGATTTATGGCTGCCTGGCTTACACAAAAGGGCATTCTTCAGTATGACTGTATGTAAAAATCACTCTTGTTTCCATGATGAATGTTTTTGTATTAACATTAGTTGAACACCCCAGTGTGCACGAGGGACCAGGCCATGCTGAACACACAGCGGAGTCCCTCTGCTCTACATTGTGAAGCCCAACAAAACAGGCTGGTAGTCAAGGTGGCAAGGAAAAAGACAGTCATCCAGCCAAGGAGTGTAAAACTGACAGTTTCTACAGGAACCTGCAGAGGGAGTCGTTGAGCAGGTTTGAATATTCACCTTGAAGTTCCTCTCTGTCATTGATTTAACCCCAGAATCCATCTACACTAATCAGCCACAACATGATGACCACTAACAGGTGAAGTGAATAACATTGATCATATTGGTACTATGTGGTGTTCTGATGGAAAACCTTGGATTTTAACATCCATGTTGATGAGACTTAGACACCCAAATAAACAATGTCCAACAACAAACACACTCTCTCATGTAAATGGAAATCCCAAATGTCACTGGTCTACCCCTGCAGGAAAATGCCCCCCACCACGTGGAAAAAACATCAAACAATCAGGAACATGTTGAGGAACATGACAATGGTCCAACATGTTGATTTGACCTCCAAACTTCCTACACCCCATTGTGATCAAGCATCAACAGGATGCAGTGGAACAAGTTGGATTGACAGAGGCCCCACTGCACAAGCCAGAGTACCCAAAGGATCCAGTGCCAACGTCCTGGTTCCAGACCCTATAGGACACCCAGAGAGGTCCTCTTGTCCATGCCCAGTGGTTCAGAGCATTTTTGAGCACATAAGGGGGACCAACACAATATTAGGCAGGTGGACATAATGTTATACCTGATCGGTATATAAAAAAATACCATATAGACATGTTAACAAGAAAAATAATAGATTTTCACCAGCTGGAGATCTTTAACGTCCCCCTTCTGCATTCAAATGAGCTTACTAACCCTTATGAAGTGGGTCAGTAAGCCAGTTTTCAGTTTAATCTTTGCCTCTCAAATAGCCATTAGATCCATGTCCTCCTATCTCTAACCAGTCTGGAAAAAAGACTTGAACTGAGTCAAAATGGTGCTTAGAAACAGGCTCCTAAACAGTTGAAACAAAAGCAGAAAGTGAAGATGTGGCAGTATCCTTTTTTTTGTTGTTGTTGTTGACATCTCCTGTAATACCTGTCTTTCATCCACAAGTTGCCTAGAAAGGCTCCAACATCCACCACCTCTATTTTTAGCTGAAAATCAATCTCAGTGGACATTATAAACTAAGCATCTCACTGGTCTCTCCTGTCTGCAAGCATAGTACAGATATACTTGTTTAGTAGGAACAGTAATAGTGCAGATAATCAAAGCAATGATGGCTGAATTCCATTTAGCTTCAGTTTAAGGGTCTTGCTGTTGTTCGTACTGACTCACTATCGTGCTTTCCTGGTTACCGGGAGTCACCAGCACATTTCAATGTCAAGTCAATCCGTCTGCTGTGGACAAAAAGCTCAGACCATCATTGAATTATGGTAATTATGAGATGAGAAGTGTCAGGCTCAAAGTGTCAGTTCCCCAAGGAAGACGTACTAAACGTGCTAACCTGACTTCCAACTGCAAAAAAAAAAAAATAAATAAATACAAACAAATAAATAAACAGTTGGGTTTATGTCTGAAATTAATGACACTGTTGTGTTTTAGCCACAATATTTATATGTCTTTAGTAGGTCAAGTCTAGTAACTGATGATCTCTAGCTTTATTATTACATTTATGAGGTTATTTTGCATAATTAATGATGACATCAGGTTTCACTTTAATATGTCTTATAGTCAAGTATGTCCTTTTTGTAGGGTTTAATCCCCGATATGTAAATTACTGAAGTATAGTCACTCCCTAAATAGCACAACAGACTCTGAACTGCAGTGTTTAGTCATGTGTGGCTCCTTTTGCAAAGCCATTCATTATTGTTTTAATCGAGGGCACTTTGTCTTGACCTTACATAACTATTTTATGTTGTTTTTGTTGCATGTTTGCGATCTCATGCATTTGTTAAATTTGTTTTCTAACTTGACATTGGTTTTATTGTAAAACACCTTGTAAATAAAGTTGTTATTTATCATTATTATCACTGATCAGTCGCTCTGCTCTCTCTTGTTATCTATACCTGCTTTCCTCTCTGTTTTTTCTGTAAACCTGAGTTGAGATTAAGTTCAGACTGGTTTATCCTAATATATAAATTCTGTTTTTTAATTTCAGTGACTTTGGCATGAAACCAAAAGTCTGATAATCTTGCACTTTTTTTAAGGCAGTATAGTCGTATAATCCAGTGGTATTGTCTTGAAAAGTTTAAACTTGCTCCCTATTTAAAAAGTAAACCTACTATCAATCTGGATGTAAAGGACAAAGTCTTAAAGGTTGGAGACTAACAGAAAACACTGATACAAACAACTTTACTGATCTGCATTATACAGAATGCAGTGGTTTCCAGCTTGAGTGACAGTGAGGACTAAAAGTCAGAGTATGTGAGTATTGCCTGATTAACTTTGACTCCTGTCTCCTGTGAGAACCCAATTTCTCAAATATACACTTTAATTATTTTATTTCATTTATACTTGAGCTTTCTTTATTAAATGCCCGCTGTGAAGAAACTATTTAGGCCATAGGGAGACACATATATCAGATGTGAGTGTACATAGCTGGATTCTCCTCATGCTATCTGTTTATGCATATACTTTATTTATTTTTGTAATTTGGAGGAACTATCTCTTTAACTGACCTCTGACAGCAAATCCAGACTGGTACAGGTAAGTGCACTTATGTCCAAGTCTTCAGTAACATGCCGGCTAATATATTTAATCCATGTATTTATTCTATAGCTGCCTCTGGGCACCGAGGTTAAGTGAAACACAGATAGATGAATGGTGTGACCGAGGGAGGCTCCACTGAGGCTGTGACATGCAAAATATGGATATAATTAATAGGCTTTGGAACAGCTCCTCCATCAGTGTCTCTGCTAACAGAGAGGTGGGAGGTTTAATGGGGCAGCTGCATTAATTCTATAGGAAAATATTTAGAGGAAGAGGCTAAATGTCCCTTGACGGCTGTGGACAAAGGTTAATATAAACGTGTCAATAAGAAAATTAATACAGAAAGGTGAAATAGGAAATCTTGTGGTACATATAGAGGAACACCTTGGGAATATGAGGGCTGACCATATAAATACTGAAAGTAGAAGAGTGAGATTTGGCTCATATAGTTCCTGCAAATCTGTCAGGCTGCCTGATGGGATATTAATATTCTCTGCAGAATTAGTCGCTATGTTGTGGGCACTGTGGTGGGTGGGAGAACGGAGTTTTGATAAAGGTCTCTTGTGCAGTGAGTCACTATCTGCCTTGGTTTTCAGCGGGGAGTGGAAAACAATGAGGTTGGAGCTATAGGCCAAGTTAAAGGAGGGACAGTGGAGGTGTAGGAGCTGTTTGGCAGGATGATGTTCTGCAGCAGCATCAATGAGAGAGTGAATCTTCAGTGGCAGCAATAGTGGGATGGAGACAATAGATAAGAAGACTACACAACACCAAACCTTTGGGTAACTATGGAAATAGAGTGACTGTGCCTCGGAAATGATGCAAATGACAACAAGGCTAAGTGAGGAAGAACAGAGATGGTAACTGTGAATACTGTGGAGTCCTGAAGTTGTCTTGATGCTTTACCTGCACTTGCCAAATAAAGGAGATTTGTATTTATGGATGTAGGCAACTGGAAATTATAAAAAAATCCTTAGAACACTGCTGGTCAGTGGAGTGCTTAAAAAGAGAGAGCAAGGGAAGTAGTAGGTTTCCTCTAGACCAGTGGTTCTCAACTGGTCCAGCCTCAGGACCCACTATGTCTCTATCAATAACAGTCGCGACCCAAATTGTTGAAGTTTTCTGTTCCCGTTAACAAATTAGGGTTTATTTGGGTGTAGTCTCAATGCATTTTGATACAACTTAGGAAATTTTGGCTTATTTTTTTTTGGTATTTTATTTTTGGTATATTTGGATGTTTTTGCCAAGTTTTTGGGCATATTTTGGCCCATTTTGACAGATTCTGAGCACATTTTGGTATATTTTTTGGCACATTTTAATATTAATTTCTCCCATAAGCTGGCAGACTCAAATCTAGAGGTTAATAGTGGGCAACTACTGTTGTCACCACCAATAAATATCCTGCTACTGAAAGCAAACTGTGTCATAAGAAACACATCCTTTAAAATAAAAGACTTTTATACCAGTACTTTTTTGGGGAGGGGGGGGGGCATGTTTCTGCGACCCTCTAAAAATGGCTTCACGAACCACTTTTGGGTCCCGACCCACAAGTTGAGAACCACTGCTCTAGACTACCTATGCAGGCAGGTGACAAAGGAAAAGTAACAGAATGTGTTTTAGTAAGATTTTGGGCATTGATTCTCCAAGTTTCTGAACTCTACTGGTGAACACTAATCTTCCGAAGTACACCGATCAGTCACAACATCATGACCACTGACAGGTGAAGTGAATAACATTGATCATATTGGTACTATGTGGTGTTCTGATAGAAAACCTTGGATTTTAACATCCTTGTTGATGAGACTTAGACACTCAAATAAACACTGTTCCACAACAAACACATTCCCTCATGCAAATGGAAATCATAAATGTCACTGGTCTACCCCTGCAGGAAAATGCACCCCACCACATGGAACAAACATCAACCAATCAGGAACATGTTGAGGAACATGACAATGACCCAACATGTTGATCTGACCTCCAAACTTCCTACACCCCATTGTGATCAAGCATCAACAGGATGCAGTGGAACAAGTTTGATTGACAGAGGCCCCACTGCACAAGCCAGAGTACCCAAAGGATCCAGTGTCAACGTCCTGGTTCCAGACCCCATAGGACACCCTGAGAGGTCCTCTTGTCCATGCCCAATGGTTCAGAGCATTTTTCAGCACATAAAGGGGACCAACACAACATGAGGCAGGTGGTCATAATGTTATGCCTGATCGGTGTATATTGTGTTCATACTTATCAAACCATTCAACAACCACTTGTATCCTAAAGATGGAGGTGTCACACAAACAAATGATTGTCTGTCAAGTTTATCTGGGTCAGACAGTCAGAAAGAAATGACGTCTTTCGCAATTATCTTCATGTGTCTTCAATATTTTACTATCTCCATGACATAGATTATAACTAATCCGGTCCTCTTTTTTCTCGTTGAAATATCTTTAATTGACTAACTCAAGTTTTATGATGCAGTTTTCCACCTGGAAAAAGTGACTGCATCTCCTCTATTGTGACTGTAATTTGATCACGCATTAAGAAGAGGTGTATGTCAAACAATACAACCCAAAGGATAATTGCAAAAGAGACAGTATCTTAATTTTACATAAAAGCCATCCATAAATCTTGTTACTTACTGTTAAGTCTTTAAATATAAATAAGGATATTAACCATTATGCACAAAAACAGCATAAAAATTGGAAACAGAGCTGCAGTTTTGCTTGATTGCGCTATAAACAGCAAACACCTCTTTGGTCACAAGGAAATACAAGAAAGGTTGAAGCTATTAAAGACACACCTTTGCAGAGCAGACAGAGTTCTGTGTGTTTGCACATGATAATGGCACTTTGATAATAGCAGCTGTAGGCTTGTATAAACTGGTTGATCGACTTTTGGCAGGTGATAGCTGTTTGACACAACAGGAACACTGTGATCTGGTAGAGACCACTTCCATCAGAATGTTCAACCGCAGGATAAAGATGACAACCCCGAACAGCTTTGAAATGATTTGCAGTGACTCTTCTTCATAAGTGAACCTGAAAAAGAAAAATGCCTTCCATAGGATAACAGAGCCACCAGATCCTCTCACTGTAGGGGGTCAAAGGTTCAGGATTGTTCTTTAATTTGTCCCCTCGTAAAGACACCGCAACAAGTAGACACCAATGGGGGGCAGCAGTGCAGTAAACCGAGCCAAGTCTGCAGGAAAGCAGGAGAGGAAGAAGAAGCGGTTGTAACGGTGGCTGCACAATCACAGGAGGATCTATGAGGTGTTTAATGACTGATCTTTCACTACACTGCCAGAAAAAAATTGTGCCAAAGTGAGCGCCAAATTGCTGCGTCTCTGTTCTGCGATTGTCTTTCCAGGAAATCATCCCTTTAAGTTAACCTCTTATAGCTCAAACTGTGAGCTGCGTTCAGGCTCCGGCATGTTGGTCAGGCTGAGTGTAAAGCTGCGTCCTGCGCTCGGACAGCTGTCATGGAGACACAGGACGCAGATCCGCGGCTGTTCTTCCACATCCACAACTTTCCGCCACCACCAGGACTGCCTCGGTGGGTTTACCGTCATTATTCAACCAGACTGTTGTTTTTACCCTCGTACTAAGACTCTCTGACCCCGCAGAGCTCCACCATGGAGGGACACCGATGCGCTTTAACTACGTGTGGCTGCGGGATCACTGCCGCTCGGCAGCTTCTTACAACCACTCAACCCACCAGAGGAACGTGGACACCGGCAGCATAGATCTCTCTATCCGGCCTGACAGGACCGCAGTGGAGGATGGACACCTGGTCCTCACCTGTAAGTCTGGAGCACTCATGAACTGAACGTGTGGAATAATAGAAGAGTGAGGTGGACTGTCTAGAGTGTGCCTCAAAGTGAATGCACAGTAATGTCCAGAACTAATGGCATATAAAACCTTAAAATCAGCATAATACAAATATTTACCTGACAGTTAAAGGCACCTAATATGACATTAAAGCCACTGATGTCTACAAAAATGTTTAAATAATAAAGGAATAATATAACATCTTTAATTTTTTAATATGTTTTCAATTGATATGAAGACATTCCCCTCAAAAAGATTTAAAGAAATCAAAACAATCCTTCCTGGAAAAGCACTGTTGAAATGTCCTAGAAAGTGGATTTTTTTTTAGCTCTGAAGCTAATTTTAGGAAGTCAAAAAGTATTTGGAGTAGAGCTGTGGGAATTTGCAAGATTGCATGGTTTAGGTAGAAGTTTTTGCATATTTTTTTCTCAAGAAAATCCATGACCTCAATTGGGAGGCCCTGGGTGAGTTGGCATGGAATGACTCTATTACAAAGCTACCAGGCAGCTGATGAGAAATCAGCACAAAGCCAGCTAAAGTGGGTCCTGTAGAATTCTGCAGTCTGGTGGTTTTGCATAAAGAAAAATGCATTCATGGCTGAATTTTGAGTTTTTAGTGCAAAGGTGGTTGATAATGCTGAATAAATTGCATTTATGCTCACAAGAAACCCACGATCTGGTCAAAATTCACAGTACATTTACTTAAATACTGTACCAAAAGCCAATTTTGAGGTGCTTTTACTTTATTTCTACTTTGTGCTACTTCCACCATCCATTTTCTACATTTTATGGAGACATGTTGTACTTTCTACTCCACTACATTCACCTGACAGCTGTTTTTTAAATGAAGATTTTACACAGTGGATAATACAGTCTTTTAAAATGCATTTTTGGCTTCTTACAAAAATCTGTGTGCAGACATTTCAGATGTCTATGAGCTCCACAAAACAGTCATCTTCCCCTCTAAACTCCTACAGTTCTACAGTTTCATTTAGCAGACGCTTTTCTCCAAAGCGACGCACATCTGAGAGTAGATACAACTCAGACAACCTGGATAAGTGCCATAAAACAAGTTCTAGTGTGATAGGACCGCCTACAGGCAGTGCGGGAGGTAATAGGAAATTTATTTTATTAGGGCCCGAGCACCAACGGTGCGTAGGACCCTATTGGATCCCTACTGGTTATTAGGGCCCGAGCACCAACGGTGCGTAGGACCCTATTGGATTTGTATTCGTTTTTATTATTATTAGGGCCCGAGCACCAACGGTGCGTAGGACCCTATTGGAATTGTATGCGTTATTAGGGCCCGAGCCCGAAAAAGGCAAAGGGCAACGATCAGTGTGAAACACTGAACGCTGCCTTTGCCTTGCAGGGCAAAGGCCCTATTGTTCCTGCTCAGTTTCTTTCTTTCTTTCTTTATTAGGGCCCGAGCCCGAAAAAGGCAAAGGGCAGCGATCAGTGTGAAACACTGAACGCTGCCTTTGCCTTGCAGGGCAAAGGCCCTATTGTTCCTGCTCAGTTTCTTTCTTTCTTTCTTTCTTTCTTTCTTTATTTTTCTTACGCCAAATTGAACCCCAATTTGACCCCCTAAACATGCTCAAAAACTCCTCAAATTTTGCACACACATCAGGACTGGCGAAAAATTTGATATTTTGGGGGAATTACACATATGAATGGCAAAATGACTCAATAGTGCCACCTTGAAAATTGGACTTTAGTGGAGTTAATACGGCTAGTTTCACGTACAGCTATAAAATTTGGTACACAGGTACAGTAGCCCGAGACAAAAACATTCCTGCTTTTGAAATTTTGAAAAAGCTCCACGGCGCCCCCTAGAAAACGTGGTGCGCAGGCATTGGAATTTAACGAACTCCTCCTAGGATTTTTTTCCGGTCTTCACCAAATTCACTGTGTGTCATCTGGACCCCTCCAGGATCAAAAGTTATTAAAATCTCGTGGCTATGTCACACAGTGTGGGTGTGGCATGGCAGCCATTTTCACCAATTTTGCCACATGGAATGAAATGAGATTTGGAGGTGAAGGGATCCACCTAATATCACCAAATCCACACAAATCCTCACAAATCTCAAAAACTAATGTTTGATATACAATTCAGGAAGTGGCGTGTTCAAACGGCTCCACAGCGCCCCCTACAAATATTCAAATAGTCATATAATATCACTGCTTTATCATAATAATATGAAATTTGGTACAGACATATAGAATCCCAACGCCAACAGATTTGCACAGTCGAAATTCCAATCGGCTCTACGGCGCCCCCTAGACGAGGTCATGCGGAGACATTGGAATTTAACGAACTCCTCCCAGGATTTTTATCCCATCTCCACCAAATTCGCTGTGTGGCATCTGGACCCCTCCAGGATGAAAAGTTATTGAAACCTCATAGCTGCATCACATGGTGTGGGCATGACAGGGCGGCCATTTTGACCGTGTGGCCATGAAGTGTTAAAAGCTCATAACTTCACTGTACATCATCAAATGTGAATGAAACTTGATATGCTTGATGACAGGCTATCCCTCAACAATGTGGAGCAGTCAAACAGCTCCACAGCGCCCCCTAGAATTTTGAAATATTCATATAAAATCACTGGTTTATCCTACAGACATGAAATTTGGTACATGTGCAGAACAGGATGACACAAACACAACTGCGTGCTGTAGACATTCCAATCATCTCCACAGCGGCGGTGCGGGGGGGAGCGAGGGCCCGTCCGACGCTGCTTGCAGCTTTAATTTTTCTTACGCCAAATTGAACCCCAATTTGACCCCCTAAACATGCTCAAAAACTCCTTAAATTTTGCACACACATCAGGACTGGTGAAAAATTTGATATTTTGGGGGAATTACACATATGAATGGCAAAATGACTCAATAGCGCCACCTTGAAAATTGGACTTTAGTGGAGTTAATACGGCTAGTTTCACGTACAGCTATAAAATTTGGTACACAGGTACAGTAGCCCCAGACAAAAACATTCCTGCTTTTGAAATTTTGAAAAAGCTCCACGGCGCCCCCTAGAAAACGTGGTGCGCAGGCATTGGAATTTAACGAACTCCTCCTAGGATTTTTTTCCGGTCTTCACCAAATTAACTGTGTGGCATCTAGACCCCTTCAGGATCAAAAGTTATTAAAATCTCGTGGCTATGTCACACGGTGTGGGCGTGGCATGGCAGCCATTTTCACCAATTTTGCCACATGGAATGAAATGAGTTTTGGAGGTGAAGGGATCCACCTAATATCACCAAATCCACACAAATCCTCACAAATCTCAAAAACTAATGTTTGATATACAATTCAGGAAGTGGCGTGTTCAAACGGCTCCACAGCGCCCCCTACAAATATTCAAATACTCATAAAAAACTACTGCTTTGACCTACAAACATGAAATTTGGTACACATGTATAGTGTATCCACACAAACAGATCTGTACACTTGAAATTTCAATTGGCTTCACAGCGCCCCCTAGACAATGTGGTGCTGAGACATTGGAATTTAACGAACTCCTCCCAGGATTTTTATCCCATCTCCACCAAATTGGCTGTGTGGCATCTAGACCCCTTCAGGATGAAAAGTTATTAAAATCTTCTGCCTCTGTCACACGGTGTGGGCGTGACAGGGCGGCCATTTTGAGCGTGTGGCCATGAAGTGTGAAATGCTCATAACTTGACTGCACATGGCCGAATATGAATGAAACTTGATATGCTTGATGACAGGCTATCCCTCAACACTGTGGCGCACTTAAACAGCTCCACAGCGCCCCCTACAAAATTTTAAAATTTCATATAAAATCACTGGTTTGTCGTACAGACATGAAATTTGGTACATGTGCAGAGCAGGATGAGACGAACACGAGTGCGTGCTTTAGACATTCCCATCGTCTCCACAGCGGCGTTGCCGGGGGGGAGCGAGGGCCCGTCCGACGCTGCTTGCAGCTTTAATTTTTCTTACGCCAAATTGAACCCCAATTTGACCCCCTAAACATGCTCAAAAACTCACCAAATTTTGCACACACATCAGGACTGGTGAAAAATTTGATATTTTGGGGGAATTACACATATGAATGGCAAAATGACTCAATAGCGCCACCTTGAAAATTGGACTTTAGTGGAGTTAATACGGCTAGTTTCACGTACAGCTATAAAATTTGGTACACAGGTACAGTAGCCCCAGACAAGACAGCTTTAATTTTTCTTTTTCTTCTCCCGGAAGAACTGCATTTTTGAGGGCCTAGACACGCTCAAAAACTCACGAAAATTTGCAAACACATCAGAAGTGGCAAAAAATTTTATATTTCATGGGAGCTGCACATGTGTGTGGCAAAATGGCTCTATAGCGCCACCTTGAAAATTGGGTTCTATGGGAGTTAATACGGCTAGTTTGACTTACACCTACCAAATTTGGTACACATGTGCACCAAGACAAGACAAACAAAACTGCCTAATCAATCCATCAGCAAAAGTGTACAGGAAGTCCGCCATTTTGCTTTATATTTCTGATTTTTCCTCATATTCAAGAGCTATAACCGCACACAGGGTAACTCCAAGACAGCTCAAATTTGGTCAGTATATACAACAGGGCTTCGTGATTAAAAGTTATCAAAACGCTCCGCAAAAGTCTGAGGGCGTGGGCGTGGCGGCCTCCTGAACTTTGATGTTTCGCCATGACTACTAAAGTGTTTATATCTCAGCTGTACATGATCCGATCTGGCCCAAATTTCATGTGCTGGACAACAGTCCACTTCTGAACACATCCACATTTTAAAATTTAGTCATAGTCATAGCGTCACCTAGTGGTAAAAGGATTCTCATTTGTCCTTACCACTGCTCCATACTTTGTGATATCATCCTGAAATTTGGCCAGTATATACAACAGGCCTTAAAGATGAGAAGTTATCAAAATCTTCCACAAAAGTCAAAGGATGTGACCGTGGTGGCCCTCTGACCTTTATGTACTTTTACCATTGTACAGCAGCTCTGGATTAAATCCAGATAAATGGTGCAACGCTGACACCTACTGTTCAAATCATATAAATGCAGGTCTGTGTCATTGTAGAAAAATCCCTCTGTTTCAATACATTTTAATGTATTATTATTATTTGGTTGACCGTATTCAACTGAAATTTGGTGACATAAGCCTCAAGATGTTGATGATGATTCATGGAGAAAACTGTGACTGGTAGTCAAACAGTGTGTCTGTGGCAGCGTGGCGAACTTGATGTCTCGTCATGACAACTAAAATGTTTATATCTCAGCTGTACATGATCCAATCTATCCCAAATTTCATATTCTGGACAAGAGTCCACTTCTGAACACATCCACATTTTAAAATTTAGTCATAGTCATAGAACCACCGATTGGTAACAGGAACTTAAAGACAGTATATTTGCAGGTATCATTGCTTCAAACTTTGCAATATATGCAATATATATATATAAAGCTGACATGCAAAAGCTCATGTCTCTCCCAAAACCTTTCACTCATGTTTTAAAACTAAATTTCTTTCTCAATTGCTTTGGCTCATTTCTTGAAACAGACCAGACGTTCTCAACACTCTTGGTGCTTTTGCCAAAATAACCTGGATGGTTCAGCACAACACCATGGTTCACTTGCAAAAGCTCATATCTCTCCCAAAACAGTTCACAAGACTGGTCAAAACTAAATTCTATTCTCATATAAATAGTCAGTGCCTCCAAAATTCATCGTCCCTTTGGCATTGTGTGAGCACTCTGATAAATGTCTATTCATATAATGGTTTGTGTCATTTGAAAACAAAATAGCATTTTGAGAAGTAATAACATCATTTTGGATGTAAAGTTTCAATTGAAGGAGAATTGAGGGCTTTTGCTCATTGTGTGTGTGTTTTCTGATTTGTATGCAGAGTTCTGAAAGTATGAGGCATGCTTTCACAAAATGTGTGTAAACAATCGAGAAAACTGTATTGACACACATAAAGTAACTTTCATACATCAGAGTAAAAAGAAAATCTATACAGCATAACATACTGTAATTTAAACACATAAATAAACAACAAGGAACATTATATGGAGCCTACAGTGCTGTAAATAAAGCTGTCCTCACCGTCCCTCTCCTGGCCACCGTATGTTCATGACTAATCCTGACAATTGAACAGACTATTGTGCATGTGATGACTTATACAATGAAATGATGCTGACATGTTTTGGAGTGAACAACCATTAGACTGAGAAGTCAACAATCAGTTTAGATCAACAAGATCTATTCACTTGGAAATTGTGCTAAATGAAGGCTACCTGTACTAAATCATTTGCAAAGATGTACTGAGAAATCGAGACAAGTGCTAAGGTGTTTGCAATTTGATGAAATGAAGGAGAAATGCCAGTCTGTTGTGAACAATTGCCTAGTAGTTTGGAGGTTTGTCCATGTTGTCTTGAGATTGTCATTTCAGTTTCGAGAAATGAGCCAAACCAATGGAGAAAAACTGTAAAAAACCGACATAACATCAAATATGTATTTCAACTAGTTTAATTATACATTCGTCAATATTCATATCATCACAGATTGTAGCTAGAAAAGCACCCAGAGAGCACAGACCTCCGCCAAGGAGCTCCAGTCCACCCCAAGACAATCTCCCAACGACAAAGTATACTTAAAAAACACTCAACATCTTTGTGCTATATATGTGCTATATATGTGCTCCGTCCTACCACAAGGTGGCACTGCAGGGCTTTCTAACACTCCCAATGTTAAAAATCTTTTAAAAAATTCCCAGATCCAGATACTGATCTGGATCACTCCCAAAACTCAATCATTTGTTCCTTGTCCCATTTCACAGGGGCTGAGGGGGGCAACTTCCACTTCATTTCATGTGCGGTCAATATGACCGCCTATGGCCGGAATATGTACAAATGATTATGTCTTCTTTGTCTTTTTTTTAAGTCATGAAAAAAAATTAGTTTTTAAACTAGTTTAAATATGTCCAAGCTACATGGTGGCGTGTCACTGCCATTTATAAATATAAATCTTGCATCCAACACTGAGCTATTAGAATGATTCACAGATTCATGTTTTTAATTTAAATGTGCATGGTTATTTGGCTGACATGTACTTGTGATATGTATAATAACAATAAATTACTATTGCTACTGCTTATGCCAGCAGTGTTCAATATTTTCAGGCCAACAACCCCCAAACTGATGGATAGATGGAGCAGGGATCTCGTACGATACACCTTATATAATATTGTTTAACCCCTTAACGCCTGAATTTATATACAAGTATATTAAAAAATTTGTTTTGTGTTTTTGCCTTTATGTAGGTGTCACATGAGGGTTGAGATTGTTAATTTGATTATAGCACAAAAAATAAATAGAAATTTGGGTATGTTGCAAATTTGCAACAACAGGCATAATGGTCAATAATAGCGACCCAATAATATAGTAATATAACAATAATAAAACAGATTTTTTAAATTGATAACAGAACAGATAATAGTCAATGAGAAATGAGTTTGACACCAATGATGTTCATGGTGGCCGAGAAAGTTTGTGATACAATCCTTGAAATTGGTCAGCTAAGTCTGAGCACCTTGAAATTTCTGCCACATCCCGACATGCACCACACCTGGACGTGCGCCACGTCCCGACATGCGTGGGTGTGCGAGGGCCCGTTCAATGCTGCTTGCAGCTTTAATTTTTATTTGCTTTTTTTCTCTTCACATTGTTTCATTTCAATACATCTTCAAATGGTCCAGTTCCTCACCAAAAATGAAATATTGGAGAAAAAGTTTACAAAGTTAAAAAAAAAAAAAAAGTTTTGTGGATCATAGCTTCATTTTTTCCCACCTCAGATTCATCTGCTGTCTCTGAACTGGATATAAAGTGGTTCAAACTAGCTCCACCTGCAGCAGCTACAGCAGTAACATGCTGCTGACACACTGATACTTCACTGTCAATCTAATGGTGTCATATATATAGTAATATATCAGTCAGAAGGACCAAACCAGGACTTCAGCTTTATTATTCTAATTGTATTTTGCTGCTAGTACTTTTGTTTAAGTGGGGTTATGAGTATTAAGTGAAGGACCTGAATACTTCTTATTTCACTGGTAGCAGCACTGGTTGGTTTGCAGGGCTCTGAAACTGTCATATACATTAATTGTAGTGGCAAAAGACATTTCTAGCAATTAATCTGCTCATCCAACACTTTTGCAAGAACTAGATCTGCAAGTGTTCTGTGTGTTCTGCTGCATAGTGGGAAAAAAAAGAATACATGTTGTTCAGAAGTTGTTCTGTCATATCACTCATTACACCCCTGAAGATGTCTCTGTAGTGGGGCTGGACTGGTCTTTGCCCTCGGTCATGATGCTCTTTGTTTGGGTAAAGATTCACTGAGTTGTCAAGTGGTGTTTGGGGCGGAGTCAGGTGAAGAGATAGGACAATTGGCGGATTAAGCTGCAAACCACATAAAAGAAAAGACATGTAAAAGGAATATTGTGTTCATGGACTTTACATTTCAGCCTCTGTCAGCCTGTAACTGATGTCGTCACATAAACAGATGACACCAAGATATATTTGCTGCTCATTAATGTGTTTTATGGAGACATAAAAGCTAGCTGTTACAAAAGAAGCTCAAAATGTATATGTGCTATCACATTATTAGTGAATCTAGTAAAAAAAAAAGTTGTATAAAAGTTCAATATTTTCCATTAGTTATTTTTAAAAAAGGGAAATGTAATATACTGTAGACTCATTATATGTAAAGCGAATAGGCCTTTTTATTGTAATTCTAATGATTATGGCTGATAGTTCATGGAATCTGAAATCCAATATCTTAAAATGTTATTATACATATACTTCATTTTGAGTTTGAGTAATCCAAGCAGTAAATTCAGTGTATTTATCAGTCTAGTTCAGTACACACATCCACAATCAAGAAGACTGCTGACTTGAAAGTTGTCCAGAAAACAATCCTGGACACCCTCCACAAGGAGTTTAAACCACAGAAGGCCATTGCTGAAAAGCCTGGCTGTTGGCAGAGTGCTGTATCAAAGCATATTAATGTGAAAATTGACTGCAAGGAAAAAACGTGGAAGAAAAAAGTGCACAGGCAACAGGGAAGACAGCAGGCTTGGAAGGATTGTCAGGAAGTTGATTCAAGAACTTAGGAGAGCTTCACAAGGACTGAGGCTGGTGTCAGTGCATCAAGAGCCAATATGTCTTCAGGAAATGGACTACAACTGTGTCATTTCTAATGCCAAGACGCTCCTGAACCAGAGACAACATCAGAAGGTCTTACCTGGACTCAGGAGAAGAGAAACTGGACTGTTGCTCAGTGGTCCAAAGTCCTCTTTTCAGATGAAAGTAAATCGTGCATTTTATTTAGAAATCAAGGTCCTAGAGTCTGAAGGAAGAGCAGAGAGGCACAGAATCCAAGGTGTTTGAAGTCCATTGCAAAGTTTCTGCAGTCTGTGATGATTTTGGTTTCATGTCATCTGCTGGTGTTGGTCCACTGTGTTTTATCAAGCCCAAAGTCAACATAACATCTACCAGGAGATTCTAGAGCTTCCATGTTTCTATCTACCAACAAGCTTCATGCCCACAGAGCCAAAACTACTAGCAAGTGGTTCACAGACCATGGTATTACTGCACTTGACTTGCCAGCTGACTCACCAGACCTGAACCCCATAGAACCGCATATGGTGTATTGTCATTGGGAAGATGAGACAAACTCCACCCAAAAGTACAGATGAGCTGAAGGCTGCTGTTCAAAGTAACCTGGGCTTCAATAACACCTCAGCAGACCCGCAGGCTGATCGCCTCCATGCCACAGTGGAGTAACTCATAGTAAAGGAGCTCCAACCAAGTATTTAGTGTATAAATTAAAATACTTTTTAGAAGTTGGACATTTCTGTGTTGGAAATCCTTTTTTTGATTCATCTCAGGAAATATACTATTAATTTAAGATACTCGATTTCTGATTTTCATGAGCTATGTTCCATTATTCGTCAAAATTAATACAAAAAAGTTTGAAATGTCTCACTTTACTTGTACTGAATATAGAATATATGAAAGTTTACTTTTACTTTTTTGAATTAAGTTACCAAAAAACTTTTCTGCAGTGTTAGCTCTACTCTGCAACACAGCTGAGAAATACTCTTTTCCCATGATTTCATATGACATGTGCTGCATATAACACATGAAGGATCATAGATTTCCTCCTCCTCCTCCTCCTCCTCCTCCTCCATCTAATCCCCCAGATGGAACTGACACTCCCAGTCATCACTCACTGTGCTGTTCCCACCAGGAGATAAACTAACCTAACCAGCACAAAGCACCGGCTAGCTGCAGCCATCCCTTATAGTCTTATCCTGTTCCTGTACTCAAAGGGGGGGAAAAGCCAGGTGGGATTTAGTTGCTTCCTTTTTGAGTAGGAGGAATAAAATGGTCCCACAGCAGCCGGGTGGGGAAAAGAAACCAGATGCTACCTGCAAGGCTTCACCAGTGAAATCTGCTGGCTTCATGTGCACACCTCCCACCTTCTCCGCTGTGTCACCCCACAGGTTGGATCTATGACTCATGGCTCAGCCCTAACACAAGCAGGATGATATTTACAGTACTGGGTCATTTAGTTTTAAAAATATGAACCGGGAGATGCTTTTAGATGTTCATGCTTGCGTCTGCTTGGATTAAATGCTGCGTTTCTGTCCTAAAGACTGACTGATGCCTCCCTGTGGGCTGCTGGGTTCCTGCAGTTTCTGTCATTGTGTTTTTCTGCACGCATGAGTGGCACTGAATCTTACGTAAAGTGACAAATGGCGATCTGCGGGCCTCAGGACGGAGGATGATGCACATGTTCCTGCAGGCATGCTGGCAAGTGTGGCGCAGATTCAAGGTCAGCTGAGTCTGAGAGTGAACGTTCTATCCGCTGGCTGTCACAGGGATAGTAAATGCTTAACCACAATAAACAGCGGCTACCATAAATAATTATGGTGCAGGCAGATCTGCTGCATGCATATAGTACATAAGGAAGATTTATTGGCTGTTCTTTTGTCTGTAGTATCTGATGGACTGCAGTTTAAAGGGTAATCTTTATGTTCATAGCACTGTGGCGATCTTACGTAATTGAGACAAAATGGTGAAACTAAAATCCGTTCATTTTACTTGTAATGCAGCAGCTGGTTACAGAAAACATGCCTGTGCAAAACTGAGGTTTTCCCACTCGGTCCTGATGTCTTTACATTGTGAATGTATTCTACTGCCTTTAAATACTCAGTGCTTCTCCAAAATACTGCTGCAGGTTTTCGTTGAGTCAGTTTGATTTGGCAACTTTACGCATAGACAGAAAATGTTAATATATATAGAAATTGGATTGCCATGAAACCAGCTCACAGCAGTCCACGTTTACTTGTCCACCTTACAGGTCTTCCACATTTTACACGTGTGTTGAGTTACCATTGAACTAGAAACATACAAACAAAGTGACAATATCCTGTAAGTTCTCAAATATGCTTTAACTGTTCATAAAAACATCCAAATCAGCTCAACTTCTAAACTATTAAATGCACTTTTTCCATGTCTGTGTTCCAGGGCCTGATGGTCATGTGTCCAAGTACAGCCTCAGCTGGTTAGCTGAGAACAGCTATGAAGTAAAGAAGCAGAGCACTGTACAGCCACGCCTCGTTTGGAACTCAGACATCTATAAAAACGCAAACATACCGTTGGTCAAGTACGACAAGTTCATGAGCAGTGATGACGAGCTGAAGAAGTTTCTTCAGAGCTATCTTCGGTATGGGATCGCATTTGTCGACGATGTTCCTGCTACAGTGGAGGCCACAGAGGAAGTGACTCTGAGGGTCAGTCTTATCAGGTATTAGGTGTTTCTAGTCCCCACAAATTACATTGTTATGGGCATATTGTGCATCAGTGATTCACATTCAGTTATAATGTAGAAGATATTCAGCTGTTCAACTTATTCTATTAATGTGTGTGTGTGATACCAGAGAGACAACATATGGCAGGATGTGGTGCTTTACTTCAGATTTTTCCAGAGGAGACTCTGCGTACAGCCAGCTGGCTCTGGACCGTCACACTGACACCTCATACTTTCAGGAACCATGTGGGTAAGTGCTGCACAGATGGGCTCATATTGGATTTCAAAATTGCTCCACTGCATTGTTTGTGAAAGTAATGTTGTTGGTAGAGCAGCAGTGTGTTCCCAGAAAACAATGTTGTAGTTGCACTGATTAATCAGCAGGCTGCACTTTCTAATCTGTGAATTGTTGCTGCAGAATCCAGGTTTTCCACTGCCTCAAGCATGAGGGGACAGGGGGACGGACGCTACTTGTGGATGGGTTCTACGCTGCAGAAAAACTGCGCAAGAAATCACCTGAAAACTTTGAGCTGCTTGCTACTGTACCCATCAGACACGAGTATGTCGAAATCACAGAAAACCACCAGAACCACATGACAGGCATCGGCCCTGTGCTCAGCGTTTATCCTTGGAACAATGAAGTTTACTTGATGCGGTAAGCTTGTACTTAAATTAAACCCTATGTGGATACACACCGATCAGACACAACATCATGACCACTGACAGGTGAATAACATTGATCATATTGGTACTATGTGCTGTTCTGATGGAAAACCTTGGATTTTAACATCTGTATTGATCAGACTTAGACACCCAAATAAACATTGTCCCACAACAAACACACTCCCTCATGCAAATGGAAATCCCAAATGTCACTGGCCTACCCCTGCAGGAAAATGCACCCCACCACATGGAAAAAACGTTAAACAATCAGTAACATGTTGACGATCATGACAATGACCCAACATGTTGATGTGACCTCCAAACTTCCTACACCCCATTGTGATCAAACATCAACAGGATGCAGTGGAACAAGTTTGATTGACAGAGGCCCCACTGCACAAGCCAGAGTACCCAAAGGATCCAGTGCCAACGTCCTGGTTCCAGACCCCATAGGACACCCTGAGAGGTCCTCTTGTCCATACCCAATGGTTCAGAGCGTTTTTGACCACATAAGGGGGATTATTAGACAGGTGGTCATAATGTTATGCCTAATTGGTGTATAATCAACTTCACTAAAATGAATTAGTTGTAAAACAAAAGTAGTAGTTGGGCAATTATCTACATGGCCAATTATCAGATCTGATATTAGCCTTTTTCTGATTATCACCCTCATTTGTCCCACAGCATCATTGTATTGGTTATACGGCACAAAAAACTGCTCTTGGACACTTAAGGATAAACTCTGATAGCTCTCTTAAAATTAAATATACATAAAACACGGAGAAACAAAGGCTTTTTGACAAATTTGTGTGCTGTAGTTTGGATTATTCCACATTTTGACATGAAGTTTAAATTTTTACTTAACATGTATATGGCTTCCAAGTATCAGCTACCGATCTCTTGGAAGAACACATCAGTCGACCCCTAATGCAATTTTCTGAGAAAGTGCTGTCAAGTTCTCTTCGTGGTTTCAGTTTTAGTTCCTATAATGTTCTTCATAAAGGTAGAATAATGTTCTCTAATGACATCTCTAAAATGCCCTAATTCTTGAAATGTGGAGTGTTGCCTTGAGAACATCCTTCCTTTGTCATCATCTAACATTGTGGTAACGTTATATTGTGTGTAGAAGAGTGTTTTATAATGTGTTATCTCAACAACTTCCATAAAACATCCTCAGAATATTGAAGGCAAAAAAAATGTGATATATTAACAAATGTCAATGAATGTTGCCTTGAGAGTGTTCTTCCTTTGTTATCATAATCTGTGGCCTTGACAACTCTCTGAAAACATTCTCTAAAGGCTGGAGTTAAAACGTCATGTCTAAGTTCACTTTTAACCTTACAGCAACATTATCAAAACATTCTTTGCATATCAGCCCATATGAGATGAACACATTTACTTTAAAATATTATTAAAACTTGTAGGTAATGTTAGCTGATGTGTGAATGTTCCCTGCTAGCCGTGAAGGCCAAGCAGTCCTCACTGAAACTTGCTTGAGAAATGTAAAGGCTTATGTTTGATAATTCAGTGCTGTTTTTATAGGTTTTAAGGTATAATTAAATGTTTTTCCACAGGTACAACAACTATGACCGAGGAGTGATAAACACAGTCCCCCATGACACCATTCAGAGATGGTACGTGGCTCATCGAGAGCTGACGACAGAACTAAGGCGTCCGGAGAACGAGCTGTGGGTGAAGCTGACTCCAGGGAAAGTAAGATAATTAAACTTCAGTGAGCCTGACATTAAACCTTAGCATTCAAACATGTTCAGGACAGGAAAATCAAAATGTCATTGCTTCTCCAGTTTTCAGTTACATCATTCATTTAGAGCTTTAGAATAAGTGAACACAAAAATGATAATGTATGTGTGATTCAGTGCAGTCCAAGCTTTTCACCCCGTCTTTTCTTCCTCAGGTGATTTTCGTAGACAACTGGCGAGTCCTGCATGGGAGGGAGTCTTTCACCGGCTTGAGGCAGCTCTGTGGATGTTATCTGACCAGAGACGACGTCATCAGCACGGCTCGCTGTCTGGGTCTGCAGGCTCTGTCCTGAACATGAAGGTCCCTTCACTTCTTTGCCTTATCAGTCTACCTATAGTATAGGTTTAATTACATTTGCTCTAAGAGCCCTCCGACCGCTGGAGCATGTGGCATTTTGCTTGTCTTTACTTTGTAATTGCCATTTGGTTGATTTTGTAAAGAAGTTTTACCTACAGTTCGAGACTATGAATGTCTCCTGAATTATACTTAAAGCTATTAAATGTATAAATCCTTAAATGCTTCCACTTCTTGAGCTTGTACAACCACATGTAGTGATGTAATTGAGAATAGGATTGCACAAAAAGCAGTGAAATTCACCTTCAGACAGACGATGACTTGATAAGTATGAACTGTAGCTAAATTTGGTCAAACAAGCCCCTAAAACCGTGTGTGTGATTTCTGCTGTTGTTGTACAGTAAAGCAGTGTCGGATACCACATCTGTGAATAGTCCATGCAGATTACATTGGCAAAAGCAGTTTTTTTTAACCTAAAGTGTAATTATAAGCTGGGGTACTAGATTCACTGTTTGAATCCATAAAGATGTCCAGCAGCAGCTCTTTCATATTTCCCAGTTAGAGGAAGCATATTGGAGGTGTCTGCGCTGCCGTCACACTTGCCAAACAGCCATAAATCCACGGTTACTAGCTTTGGCATTGGCAGAGCGTAGCCAAGTTGTTTAGCTTTAAATTTACTGTTGGGTCAAAAAAGGAGCTGTTTAATATTTGCTTTTTCTAATGGGAAAATAAATAATGTTGTCACGGCTCTATAGGACAAAATGCACACAATTCATCTGCAGATATGAATAAAGGCGGTGATCAAACCGAAGGTTCAGTGATTTCTGGCTTGTACCTTTCAACTTAAACTAGAATAGATGTATTTGTCATTAGTGCAGACAAGAAAGTGTTGCTGGTGCTCTACATGTGTGTTCTGTAGGAATACCTTTGTTTTAGCCCTCTTCTCAGTTAACCACATGGCTTAGTCTTAAACACACTCATCAGCCACAACATTACAACCTAAAACTGTCTAATATTAAGTAGGACCATCTTATGTTGCCCAAACAGCTCTGACCTGTCAGGCCAGACACTCGGTTGTTTTGGATGCTGTGGATTGCGGAGTGGGGCCGCCATGGATCGGGGTGCATTTTGCAGATTGTTGATCAGACTGAGATCCAGCAGAACTGGAGGCAGATCAATGCTTTAAGCTCTTTGTTGTGGTTCCCGAGCAGTTTTTTGTGGGGTAGCTGTGTGCATTGTCATGCTGAGGGCTGCTACTGGAGAGTGATGTTTCCATAGAGGGGTGTACTATACACCGATCAGACACAGCATTATGACCATTGACAGGTGAAGTGAATAACATTGATCATATTGGTACTATGTGCTGTTCTGATGGAAAACCTTGGATCTTGGCATCTGTGTTGATGAGACTTAGACACCCAAATAAACATCGCCCCACAACAAACACACTCCCTCATGCAAATGGAAATCCCAAATGTCAACAGGAACATGTTGGAGAACATGACAATGACCCAACATGTTGATTTGACCTCCAAACTTCCTATACCCCATTGTGATCAAGCATCAACAGGATGCAGTGGAACAAGTTTGATTGACAGAGGCCCCACTGCACAAGCCAGAGTACCCAAAGGATCCAGTGACAACGTCCTGGTTCCAGACCCCATAGGACACCCTGAGAGGTCCTCTTGTCCATGTCCAATGGTTCAGAGCATTTTTGAGCACATAAGGGGACCAACACAATGTTAGGCAGGTGGTCATAATGTTTTGCCTGATCGGTATATATGTAAAAGTAGTATCCAGCAGAACATTGCAGTGTGACAAGTTGATCAGTGTTACTAATTACATGTGTAAAACTTGATGCCATCTGACCCTCCCAGTCTGGAAAGCTTCTCATACCTATACGACAAATCTTACCTAAAATCTCACTCTCTATCATGGAGAGTCAAAAAACTCAATGTTTTATTGAATCGTGGTCTGTAACTTGCTTGGATGTTACTAAACAAAATGTTATCAATTCACACATCATTAAAAAATCCACAAGTTAAGTTCAAACAAAACAATGTCTCATAAAGTAACCATAAAAAACTAAATCATGCAAACTTGCTTATTGCTCACGACCGTCTATATTAGCAAAATATCAAACTGATCATCATTTGTATGATTTGCATAATTCTGATTCTAATGCAGCCTAGAGGTCCATGCAGTACATTCAAATACTGGCCCTAATCAAGCATACGTCTGCAGTAAGAGTGGTTTGGTTTGATTATCACACCACCCATAAAAATCATGAAACAAACAAACAAATGTACTAGAAACGCTTAAAAAATGCTTTTACAGTTGCCTTTTTCACACCATGTAAGAGGAAGATCTGCATCTGCACTCCAGCCAAGGTTTGAGGAAAAAACAAAGAAACAATTTGGCAAATGAAAAAAGCTGCAAAGTGATTGAATTACAGTGAGCGTGAGAAATGCATCTTCAAACGTGAAGCTGATGTATATCAAAGCCTGAACATTCTGTTATTCAGATTAGTGACGTTGTTCCACTTGTTTTCATCAGGCCTCTTTTTTTAAGCATGCGCCTCATTTGCCTCAGCATGGTGGCTGCTGGCAGTGGTTGCCATGGGAACGCTGTCTGCTGCCTCCTGGGCCTGAGGTTGACTCCTCCTAGTGGACGAACAGAGAGTTGATGCTCTATCCTTAAATTGCAAATTACCACTGCACATATGATGACGGGATTAGAAACGTTCTCACTTCATCTCGTTGGCCTCTGCTGCTTTCACAGCTTTGTATTTGTGCTTCTTCACTGAGTGAGCGATGAACCACACCACCAGGCCGATGAGCACACAGCCGAGCAGCGCTCCGATCACTGCACCAGCAATCACTCCGTCTCCCGCTTCTATATACATACACAAGTTTTTATACCCATGAATGGAGCTTTGTCTAAACATTTAATACACAGATATGCTCTCCACTGCATGAACCTACCAGGACTCAGCTCGATGGTGCAGATTGAAAACCCCACTGAATTAGTAGCGTTGCACTGGTAATCTCCAAACTCAAACTGGGACATGTTTTTGATTTCCAGTACTCCAGTTGGGGTCACTGAGAAAACAAAATGCATGTTCATTAAAAAAAATATCAGTCTTATTGTTCACAAATACTCACATACACATGCAGGACTCACGTCTGCCCAGTACAGGCCTCCTCGTCTTGGTCTGGTCCAGTCGGGTCCAGGTGTAGGTCGGCTTGGGGCTCCCATATTCACTGTGGCAGGTCAGAGTGACCAGATGACCTGTTTCCACATCACCATGGACGGAGCAGTAAGGAGTCGAGGGCTTCTCTGACAGATCAAGCAGAAAATAAAATGGTTTATTAAGTGACTTTACTAAATCTACTTGACATTACTGTGAATCACAGGAGAAATTAGTGACATTTTTCAATCTTATTCAGTAAGAGACTGAAAAGAAGAGCTTCCCTGAGAGGTCTGGTCTTTTTTTTAGACTTTAAATTGCACATAAGGCAAATTAAGATACTTCATCATCTTTATATATATATTCTAATAAACTCACTTTACTTGTGCTACTCATTTTTAATTTAAAAATATGTCTTTTTGTCTTTAAAATTGTGCTTTTATGTTACTATTTGTAATTTTTTCAATGAGGTTAAAGCTAAAATCTCTCACTCAAAATAGCTGTAAATCCCTGGTTTAATCTCTAATAATAAAATGTGTTTTATGAGCTTATTGTATGTAAAACTTTGACATAAAGATTAACTAGTATCTATATCTCTCAAATAGAGTGCATCTCCTTCAGACATTTCTTACAGTATAAATTAGGATTACCACTTATTACACTGTTTATGACACTTATTTCTTAGGAAAGCGCATTTGTACATCTATGCAATCCTGTTCTACTCACGTTTATATTTTAGGTCACATTTTTTCTACTTATGATTATACTTTTAGTTCGTATTTTGTACTTATGTTTATCTGTATATGCTGTATTGCTTATATTTTGACCTTGAATGGGATCAAATGTAACACAGACAATCAATAAATCATTTCTGATTCTGATAAAGTAGAAATATCAAAGTCGTGACACCCCTTAGTGGACTTTCTTGCAGTATTTTACTATATATTTTGTACACTATATTGAGTTGCAGTCCGGTCCGAGGCGCTGTGTGGATATTTTCTTTCCTGTCTCTATGTCTCTTTCTCTCTCCAGGTGCCATCAATAATCACCTTCCACCACTGCGAGCGTCTGTCCGATGCTTCATTGGTGGATTCTAATCTGAGTGAACAAATCACCCGCCGGAGACGTCAACGAAAGTGCAGATCTCCAGCATGAAGGGCTCTGATTCCTCTCTGCTCTGCCTGTTGTCACCGTGCTGATAGATTTTAGACACACTTTTCAATATAGGAAGCAAATATTAGGAGGTTAAGGATGTCTGTTTTCACTCATGTGGGCAACTTTTAGTTTGACATTTTAGATTTATTCATTCCCCCTGTAGAGCCTTTGTGACACTGATAAGCTGCTTCAGCCTTTTATTTGGGTTTCTGGTGGAGATAAAGTTTTTGCTTATTCAAAACGAGCAAAAAAGTCATGTTGAAGTAGACATATAATAAATCTGTGTGGCTTTCAGTTTGTTGAAACAGCTTATCTTAATAAGACGTCACGTGTCCGTCCGTTAGCCATCGTGAGGAAATGTTGGGTGTGACCTTACAAATCTACTCCTGAGTGGCGTTTTCAATATATACTTCTGCTCTCTGTTCACTGGGATCTAACAGTTTAAAAATGCATGGCAGCTTTATATTTGATAGCATTTGTGTTTCCCAGATATCGATCACACTGCAGGGAGTAAAGTTTATACACATATTTGTAATTTATGACGCCCTGCTCCAGTCCTCTTTAGAATATTACCATAATTGTATGCAACAATAAGTGATGATTAAAATCATCTCTGATCCCAGTTTAATCAGCATGAGAGTCAGCCATACATATTCATGGCCCGCATCACATTCAGTATGTGGAAACTGTCCCCCGTAAAGGCCGAGGTGAGGCAACGCATGTGGTTAGCATGCAGCGGATGCTCATATACACTCTGTATGCAGTACAAGGATGCAGTCACAGTCCTCCTCTAATTTCCAACACTGACAATGAGGAGACTGCTGCAGTAACCATGGAAACTACTGAGGATACTGAGGCCTGCAACGTTGTCCTGGTAACTTGGTGAATGAGAGGATTTGAACTGAATGTAATTCCCTATTCACGCTGTTCAGGGCCACTATTTTAATAGGTTTGTTAATGTTGAGACGCTGATGGGGGATACAGAAATGTGAGGAATCGTGACTACTGACTACTGTCACAATCCAAAATCAATAGGTGGCAGTTAATTCTGAGACTTCAAACAGACTAATGTGAGTGCTGTGGTGCTCTTTTTTGAGGGAGCAACACCTTCTTTCTGAGCAGGAGAAGGACCGAAGCACCAACACAAGGTTCAAATTAGTTATTTTTTGTACCACAAGCTGTGGAAACAGGCTCGTGTTGCTGTCCAGACTACACCCAGACCCACTTCCACTACTGTAAGCACCAATCATCAGCTACTCCTGCTTTTTCCCACAATACAAGCATTCAAACTGTGCTGCTAATGGGTGTGGTCAGATAGCATGAAATCTACACGCCATTGTTCACAGCCACAGTGTTTTTGATTCCTCATATCAGGGCTGTGTGAATGTGCACACATCCTGAATGACTGGCAAAAAAGTCGGAATAGCAGTAGTTTCTTTCTCTGACTTTACTTTTGCTGCTACCGTCAGTGCTTCTGTGTACATTTTGTGTATATTTGCAATGTTTAAAGCTCCTTACTGCTGTTTTTTTTGTTTAACTTTACCTCAGAGAATCAAATAAGGTCCAAATATAACGTAGAAACACAGAATTCAAACAGTGCAGCTGACAAAACTCACCGAGGACATTCACGATGATGTTGGCCTGCGACCGTCCTTCCACATCGGGGAAGTTGTGAACCTCACAGGTGTAGACTCCAGAGTCTGATGCCTGCATGTTGCTGATTATTATCGAGGCATTTTTGGTGGTTGCAGGAGAAGAAGGACCCTTAATCCTGCCCTCGTAAGAATTTGCAATGACAACCTTTCCTGACTGATAGAAACAGACCTGAGAGAAAACAGCGACATGTCAGATTTCACACGATAACACTGTTAACACTTATAGTAGAAACTTCAGTGTCAAAGAGTTGATCTGTGTCCAAACATTTGGAGAAATAAAACTCAAATGGTAATTTCTATTTAGTGAATTAAACAGATTCATAATGGGCTGTGTTAGTAGGTTAAATTAGCTTTGCCACAATGGAGATTTATCACTTCTCAATCTCAGTCCCAGGCTTTGTTACCTCAGTGAGGCGTGTCCCACTAAAGCAAGTGGAGCTAATCTGGGCATGTCGACCAGCACAAACATGTGTTTTTGGTGGATGTTCTTTGTATTGAAGCTGACTTTTGTATGAGTTATTTAAAATATGGGAACATTCGTCGTCCAACCAGTGTAAAATCCAACTGGAGCGCTGCGTTTCAATAATTAAGACGACAGCATTTCACTTTTTGAAAACTTGAAATACCCACAAAATGACTTGTGTCTTTGCAGCATCATCTAAAAAAAAAAAAAACACTCTGGACTTCAGCGAAGCTTAAAAGGAAAAGGGTTGCATTTGCGCTCAAGAAATTCATTTTAAAATATTGTGATGCTGTTTCCAGTCACCAAATCTGAGCTAACATCTATCATCTCATATAAGTAGAGTTGAGACACATCACAGCTCTGACCCGAGCAGCAGCGAGTATCTACCTGCTGTGGAGTCGTAGAGGATGAAGACACAAAATCCCACTGGATGGTGAGACTGTTGGTCGCCTGCTCAGTGGAGACAAACGAACACTGGAGCAGAGCACTTTGACCTTGTAGGACATTGACATATTTCTGCGAAGTCGTGACGGTGATCAGTTCAACACAACCTAGAAAAGAACAAGTTCATCAGGACTCAGGTGATGTGTTTTAAACCTGCTTAGGAAAATCAAGGAGAAGTAGTAGATATGTAGTTACCTATGAGGCTCATAAGCACCAACAAGCACTGCACAGAACACATCTTCCAGTAACGCTGAAGGTTTTACAGAACTGAACTTTCCACTGTCCTCTCCAACCACTGCCTCTCACGCTGCACAGTTGGGAAAATAAATGCGTTACAGCATCGTGAGCAAGGTTACTGTATTCTTGGTAACAGACTGGCCGATACTGACCATGTTTGCATATCAATGTTTGCCAGACTGGGTGTGAAGTGTGGGCGTGTAGACGGTTGTTTTTCAAAAAACTGTTGCTTTGGCTGTCAGTAATTTGGGATGGAGACAGATGAAAATAAGAAACGGTGGGAAAAAAAACACCTTCATCTGTTTATGCTTCTGTGAAAAACTCTGAGTAAACAGTTTGCATTTTAAATTACCAGTGGAGTCAGTGCAGCCTATTATGTGAGTGTGTGTTTCAGATTGTTGACAGTACACGACAGGCTGGGACCACACTGTGTTGTGACACTGATGGTTAATTCATTTTTCAGTACTTTGGCAGTAGTTTCACTACAGCTCATCCTCCTTGTCTTGTAAGTCATTCTGGGTCGGGGCTCCTGGCGAAGGAATTAATGTAATTTAATCTCCACCTGGCCTTTATCGCTCGCCTGAAGGAAGTGTTAGCCAAAGCACTGCAACATGCTGCTTATCATTGGGGAGTTCACTCCCTGGCGCTGCTGCCTACTTAATAAAGGCTGTTTCACCTTTGTCGTTTTCACTCACACAGCGTAGAGCACACCGCTGACGGAGGGAGACAGTGAATCACACATGATTAATTGTCTATAATTACCAGAAGCTGACATAAGTGATTAACAATGTGAAAAATGTTGATCAGGGGTGACTGCAGGGGTGAGGGAGGGAGGCGCTGGGATCATGTGGGAGGTGGAGGAGGCGTGTGGAGCTCATTATCAGGAAGACATTTGCGTGATAGGTTGGGATAGGAGACGATCTCAGTGTATTAAGACTCGGTCTGAACAAAACAACATGTGTTGGCAGCTGTGTGTTGGTCAGAACTGTACAGTGGAACAACAAGAGGCCAGGCTTTAAATAAACACATGACTCATGACCAGCGTCCAAGAGCAGCTCTGACTCCATGGAGTCACGTGGAGACAGCACAAGAGAGTGAACAAAACCAACAATAATGGGCTCATTTAGTTACTTTTTGAAAATGCTCATCTTTCCAGCAAAATGATTTTAAAAATCGCATTTTGAACACATCGTATTTTTCACGAGTTGCTGTGAGGACACTATTATATTTTTGCCAGTAGGTGCACATGGCTGCCTTTGTGCTGTATAATTTACTTGCACATCAAATTGCACTATTACACCAAAATAGCGAATTGTCAGCTCAAAATAAAAGCACATGAGGACAGCAGAGGACATGTGTGGTCATGCCAATGTGAATGAAACCTTGCACTGCCGCAGTCAGATCCAGATCTGCTGAAGGTTATTCAGTGAGGGCCAGTATACACACCGATCAGCCACAGCATCATGACCACTGACAGGTAAAGTGAATAACATTGATCATATTGGTACTATGTGGTGTTCTGCTGGAAAACCTTGGATTTTAACATCTGTGTTGATGACACACCCAAATAAACATTGTCCCACAACAAACACACTCCTTCATGCTAATGGAAATCCCAAATGTCACTGGAGGAAAATGCCCCCCACCACATGGAAACAACATCAAACAATCAGGAACATGTTGAGGAACATGACAATGGTCCAACATGTTGATTTGACCTCCAAACTTCCTACACCCCATTGTGATCAAGCATCAACAGGATGCAGTGGAACAAGTTTGATTGACAGAGGCCCCACTGCACAAGCCAGAGTACCCAAAGGATCCAGTG